>CM044312.1:60247500-60847500 GCA_024291935.2 Okapia johnstoni
CTCTCTTTGGAGGCAGCCCAGAGCCCTAGAGCCATGAGGCATGTGATAGTTGGGAGGGAATATGGCTTCCTTCTCACTTCTCCTTTAAATATGTTTAAATGACACTATAGAAAATGCAGCTAATAAAACTGGGCTTCCCTGGTGGCTCAGCTGGTAAAGAATCTGCCTGCAATGCAGGAGACCCTGGTTCGATCCCTGGGTCAGGAAGAACCCCTGGAGGAGGGCATGGTAACCCAATCCAGTATTCTTGCCTGGAGAATCCCCACAGACAGAGGGACCTGTTAGGCTACAGTCCATGGGGTCGCAGAGTCAGACACAACTGAGCAACTAACACTTAATTTAATAGAAAATGCAACATTTAGAAGTTACCAATCCTCTTTGATCAAATGTGCTGAAAAAAGGAGAAATTATAAAATTTAAAAATAACATTTCCGCTAATAGAAAGTTATTATGATTATATATTCACCTATCCTCCACAAGCCAAAAAATTAAGCATTTTGGGGGGAAAGAAAAACAGGAAAATTGAGGTGAGCACCATGCAGAGAATCCTTGCACTTGAACTCTGCACTGACATTTAAATGTTCTATTCAATGCCCTTCATCAGAAAGGACCTCTGCACAGTAATCCATAAGAAATCAAATCAACAGGACCTCAATCGAAACATTTCATCTGGAGGTATTAGTCCTAGATGTTAAAAGTCTTAGAACAATAACAAAAGCTTGCTACAGATGCCATGCATTTATTTAGTTTTGGCCTCTTTGGTAGTAGAGATAAGCTCAAAATTAATAAAAAGGAAAAAAGTTGCAAAAAAAATTATTAAATAATTTTACACATCAAATTGGTTTCACTATTAGCCATGAAAAGCTATGTGAATCTCATGAAATAACCCCATATCTAGGTTATCTCCAATTCCTGACACCTGGTTCTCATGGCTACGTTCCCACTGAATGTCAATTTAACATTCATTCTGAAGCAAAATCAGTTCTGTTTGGTACTGGCAATATTTATTTCCCTTACCTTTTCCCATCATTTTAGAAATAACCTTATAGTAATCTCCACCATAAAATGGAAATATTTCATTAATATTCTTCCCTGCATAAATTTAAAGCTGTTATTAATGAATAATGTATGTGTCAGTCATTTTGCTGAAGGTGCCATCTTGGGCAGATAATTATGACTCTCCTAATTTTCTAACAGGGATATTCTGGAAGTACAATTGTTATTCCAGCATTTAGAAACATTATTGGGTCACTTTAAGAGCACATATGATACATAAAATTTGAGAGATGGTCATATTGAGACCAGACATCTAAAAATAGGCTTCAGTCCTTTTAGAACAAGTTAAATGACATATCAGGTTTATTTCTAAGAAACCTATTCAAAATCAGGAGGGAAAAGCTTTTATATTACATGCTCACAACCTCAGAAATTATGGATTGAACAAAAGAGAATTTATTTTCTACAACTCCGGTCTCAGGTAAGCCATGATATTGGAGCCCATTAGGAGTAAGTACCTGAATATGGATAATAAGGCCATATCTTCAATTCAGGTAAATGTGCCATCACCTGCTAGTGACTTCTGCCTTGAGAAAAGTAAAGGTGGTAGGACATAAGGTCCACAGATTTGCCAATCCTTGTTTGGTTCCTCAATGGCAATGAACTATGAGAAGTGTTCACATTGTTAGCCAAAAACCTGAGAGCATTATTGGTATATAGAATCTAGAAGCTGGGGATAATTCCACACTGGAAACTTTGGTTTCCAAATAGTTTAAGTGAAAAGTGCCATTGGTGAGAATATTACATTTGGTGAATTTTTATTAGTAAATACTGATCTCTGTGCTTGGTAGGCTCTCAGAGTAGAACTTTCTACCTTCTTACTTTTCTCGCACTGGGACATAGGTTTTTTAAGTCAACTGGGCAGGGTCAAGGTGAAGATGCTAGATGTGAAGTTTGATTTCATTGTGGCTCTCAATGTTATTGCCCAAACATGTTATTTATATTCAAGAGTTAAACTTCTTTCCATCCACCTCCCCTTCCCAAAAATGAGATGATGTTATAAGGACCTCACAAAATTCTTCATCCTTCAGTGAGGATTAAATTTCTAATGGGGTACAGAACTGTTGGAAGAGAGCCTTCTCTAGGACTCAGGAATTTTGTAAACCTTACAGAAAAAAAATCACATAACTCTAAATAACAGTACATGTAAACAGACTTGAGTGACTAAGGAAGGGTAGAACAAGAATAACTCAAAGAATATAATCAAAAGGTAGTTCATTTTGGTCTCTTACTGCCTTTCTAAACTTTATTAACAGGGCAATCTGCTGTGCCAGATTAGAATTTGTGCAGGTTCCATGGTGTATCAGCTCACTCTTGAATAATAGACATTTGTATTGTCATTTGCCATCATAAAATGCCCTAATAAGACATTTAGAATGCAGCCCCATGTTTTAGTTGAAACTCTGAACTTGACTTTGGGTGACACCTTCTACCCAACTCTAAATCAGGTTTGTGATAGGTTGGAGCCAGGCTGTGGAGACCATGGTCCTTCTCTTTTGCTTTGTTGCCCTGCCCATCTCCCCATTCACGATTGCACTGTCTGGTCAGCGGGGTCACGATGGAAACATTCTCACAGCCATTTCCCAGCAACAGGCTAGCAGGACCAGCAAAGTCACTAAATATTCTCGAGCTCCGCCAGCTGGGAGTCAGGCTTGAGTCCAGTTAGAATTACTTTTCTCAAGTGTGGGTCAGGCTCCAGACCTTTTGGTCTCCCAATTTCAGGGAACATATTCAAAAGTTCTTAGCATAATCTCCTGGAGGAAGCCCTCTAACTAGGCTTCAGCTGAGAAGGCAGTAGCCTTCCCATCCCGGGAGAGGCAATAGTCATCTCCGCCCAAAATCTCTTTACCAATCTCTTGATGAAAACTTCAACATGAGCATCCTATTAGAGGAGCACATTAGAGACTGGATACACCTTCTAGAACAGACATTCCTAATTCAGGAGCTGATTGCAGCAAGAAGAATGCCCATTCCTGAACTTAGCTGAGAGCAATCAGTGCTAATCCACCACGTGCACCAGCTGCCCGCGGATGCCGAAGCGGTCCCAAAATCCTCTGTCCGCCGGCGCGTCAGGGTTTCTCCCCGGAACTCCATGGGTCTCCGCTCCTCTCACGCTTCTCACCCTCACAGGGATACAAGGAGACAAATAAGGAAAACTTCCTAGGCATTGTCTAGCTTTGCATCAAGTCAGTTTCCAGGAGGGCCAAATCTTAACTTTGAAGATGCTGAGCACCAGAGGAATTAAGAATACAATCGTCTTGTATCCAATGTCATGGATAGCTACTTAAAATCTCCTGGACAGAGTTTGCAGATATATATTTTGAAAATCTTACTCTCAGTATTTATTTCAACTCTTTCGATAAAGGTTAGAGTTAAGAAAAAAAAAAAAAAGAGGAAGAAAAAGAAAGAAGAAAATGGTGGCTCTCACTGCTGGAACGAGGCAGGAGCACGGGAAGATGGTACCGGCCCCCGGCCTCCTCTAGGAGGGCACCTACAGGTGCCAACACACCAGATGCCTGTCCCTCAGGCCGACGGGGCAAGACCAGCAAATGACCCTCCTTCAGTCTGGACGCCTCTCCTTTAGCCGCTTGTGCGCTGGACCCTGGAGCAGGTGAGTCTGCGAGCAGACGCGCAGCCCTTCAAGAGTTGTCTCAGTTCATTGTGTGTCCATGGATGCCAGAGCCGTTGGCTTGCTTTCTTTCTTTTTAATTGTCCTTCCCTGGGAGGCAGCATTTTTAAAATTATTTTTATTTACTTATTTATTTGGCTGCGCTGGGTCATAGTTGCAGCACACAGGGTCTTCCATCTTCCTTGTGGGGCATGTGAGATCTAGTTCTGGGACTAGAGAGCAACCTGGGCCCCCTGCGTCGGGGCGAGGAGTCTTGGCCATTGGACCACCAGCACAGACCTGCTGGTTTTCAAAGATGGATTTTTGTAGGGTTCTCTCTCAGGTGCAGGTCTGAAGAGCCTCTACCCAGGCACTATTTTCAGAAAATTCTTATGTCATCTTACCTGATGCTTGCAAGCAGCCTGTAATATGTGAAATTTACCCATTTATCAGATAGGGGGTTGAGAGTTGGAAAGGTCTATAGTGACATCACTAATGTTGCAGAATCAGAAAAACAAACAAAAAAAACTGGATTCAAATGTAGAGCTTTGGTTTTTCCACAGCTTCTTACATATGAAGTGTGACTTTGCTTTTGCACATGGAGGCATTTTTAAGGAGGGAATAATAAATCCACCTTGAAGTTAAAATTCTGAAGTGCTAAATTTACCTGGATTACAGAAACATAACATGTAGTATCTGCAGAAAGTGATTGCAAGAACAAGTGTTTTGAGACCTAATTTCTGTATTTCTATAACAGACATGGCTGTTTTCAAATTTCTTTCTTTGTGGTCTGCTTAATTTTTCAAATGAGTGAAGGCGGTAATATGGATACATTTTGTTTGTTTGTTTGACCCCCAAGTGTATCAATGGGTAATACCTTTGAAATTAGCAACACAATGTGGAAATCTTAGTGGAGACTGTGACAGGTTATCAGAAATATTTGGAGCCTGTAGTTTATTATTATTTTTTTGGACATTAAGTCTCATTGCATGCAATTTCAGGTGACTCAGATATTAAGCCAATACCTGTCAAAGGCCTCCTTGAACAAATGTTTCTCGAAGTCAGGGGCTCCTTGTCTTGTTATCAATACTCGATACCACCTGTGGCTAGTACTCAGAGGTACTCAGTACAGTTAATCACATTTAAATGGAGTGCTTTAAAGCAAACATGTAGGCTTTTTTTTTTAATCAGAATATGTTTTATTACTAAAACTTCTTTTATTATCCACTGTGTTTCTTTTTCTCCTTGTTATCTATTTTATGTGCTGTCTGGAGGTATAATAAACTTTGGACCAGTTGGCTAGCTTAATTGAAAAATGTTTTGAAATGAAGAGTTAAAAAGCAAAATATATTGAAAACCATTTCCATTCCAATTTCTTCTGTTAGTTCAGTTGTAAGAAATGGAGAACAAAAGCATTACCAACCAAGGCTTTTAGCGGAAACATAATTGCTTACACATCCAAATACATCAGCCAAGTTTGCTACACACGATTAGGCAGCCAATTGTGTTGAAAATGTGCTTGCTCATTCAGAGGAGACCACACCCCAGGGCTCACTCACTTACTCCTCTTCAGTCCTTAAGTTGGGTTAGCACTAGCCCTTTCTCATTAGCCACTTCTTGGAAAATATAATGGGGCCACCAGTAGTAAGAATCATTTGGGTCCAAATAAAAGACCTAATGTCTTCAACTAACCCCACCTTGGTTAGGCCAGGAAAGTCTCCCTCCAGTCTTTCCTAAGAATTCAAGTAGAGTCATTCTATCAAAGGATGCCAGTAATTAATGAAATTTGTATGCCAGGCACTACAAGAAGTGCATTATGTTTAAAAATGTATAATGTCAGAGAAGTGGATCAAATTCTACATTTTTTTTAATTTACATATCACATGAAAAATAGTTCAGTTTAAAAGAGAAACGGTCACATTGTGTCTCATTCTTGTTTCTCTACCTGAAGTTAATTTAGTTTTCAATTCTCAGGAAAATGTGTTGGTGACTTGGAAACCTAGCTTTCCTTGTCTTGAAATTCTTTTCTAACCATAACACCAATTTTTAGTTTGAAATGGTCTTAAATATGAAACAGCTATTATACATTCCTTAATTTCATCCCAAATATCAAAGTAAAGCAAGATCATCTTTTTCTTAGTTTTCCCCTGAAAGTATAGAGAGAAATATTTTACAGTAGCTGGGCTTTAGGTATTCAGAAGACCCAAGAAGGCAGGTGAAGGTAACTGTCCCATTCTTGTGGTTGCATAGAATTTACCTATGTAATAAGCCAATTACTTAACACGTCATCCTTTAGGATTAATCCAGAAATGTTGGGATCAACTATGTGTTGGAAGTTAGTTCTCCTGGGATAATAAGTGCTAAAAGTTCTCATTGCCAGCAGGCTACCGCATAAAATGTAGGCGATGAAACCAAGGTGCTAGCTAGCCAACTAAGTGTATAGAACATCATGCCTTCCACTTAAGCAACAACTTCCTTTTTTTATGTTTCCCTGGACTGTTGGATTTCCTGACCATCACTATCGTGGACAAAGCTGAATGCAAAAACTACACATTTGCATGTCAAGCTGACTGTTGGTTTCTGTATTAGTTTGTTGTTGCTGCTCTAATGAATTAACACTAAGTCAGTGGCTTACAACACAAATTTATTGTCTTATATCTGCTCATCATAGGTCTCAGTGAAGTAAAATAAGGGTATTGACAGGGTTGTGTTCTCTTCTGGAGGCACTGGGAAAAAATTTAGTTTCTGATCTGTGATAGCTTTTAGAAGTCTCTCACAGTCCTTGGCTTGTGGCCTTCTCCCTGTATCTTCAAGCAAGCAAAAATAGATCAAGTCCTCACATCACTCTGACCTCCTCTGCCTCCTTCTGCCACTTACAAGTATCCTTCTGATTATGCTGGATAATGTATGTATTAAGATAATCTAGAATAGTCTCTATATTTTAGGTGTAGCTAACTGTCAACCTTAATTCCATCTACAGCCTTTGCTGTAGAAACTAACAAATTCACAGGTTCCTGGAATTAGGATGTAGGCACCATTATTTTCCCTACCAGAGACTCATTTTCATTTCGACTGATAAAAATTAAATATCTTCAACTAAAATTTCTGAAAGCTACCTGTAGACAGTAAACCGGAAAACATTTCTCCCAGTCTAGTCCGTTTGTTGCTCATACCGTTATCTTTAAATGGCTCTGCTAGTAGCAGACGGATTTTTAAGATTCAGTGATCTCTGGTGCCATATTGTCATATTCTAACTTCACTGAGCCCCTTTCCTCCCCACTTGCCTTTGTGTGGGCAGTGCAGCTCTGCTCTCAGTAACGAGCCCCTCTGCCACAGAGCAGACCTTTTGAAGAGTACCTACTTTTCATCATGCCAAAGTATGAGCTCACACACGTTCATACTTGCCTTTGTTCCCTCCAGGCTTCCATACCTCATGAGTTGCCTCTTTGCTTTCAGGGGGAATCAAGGTAGCAGACCTCAACAGCATTCTGTTTCAAGGGTTGAGGAGAGGCAGCGGAGAGGGGATTTAGGTTATATCCAATGACCACCTCTTTCCTGGGTTTGCCCTCACACCAGCTGGAGGGCTTGGAGGTGCTAAGCCCTCTGATTTAGAACTACACAGGTCTGAAGGCTGAGCATTTTCTATGAAGGGCCTTCATCTTTGGAATTCCCTCTCCAAGGCTATTGACCTATATGGCCTGAAGTAAATTCTATCTCACTAGTAAAGTGGATTTCACAGTTAATGTGGCCAAGCTGATTTGGATTATTTATTTCCAATGTTAGCCACAGTTGTAGAACTCTCAGATGTGTGCAGGAATTGAATGCATCTTTAGAAATCTCAGGAACGAATAGCACTCTCTGAGACACGAGAGGAACAGGTTGTAATCTTTTTTGTGTTGCCTGTGACTTGCTCTAATACCGAATTGCAACCTATCCTCTGTGTTTATTTCTTCCATGTTGTGTTTTGTCAAGCTAACCTGCCTGACCCGTTCCTATGTTTGATTACTTGACAGCAAACAAATGACAGAAAGTGTAAATAAAGCACATATCTGCATATGAAGTCAGCTGTACCAGCCTGTGTGGGGGACTGGAGTAGGGTGGACCTGAAGGAAGTTATTAGCTCTCCAGCAGGGGCAAAGAGAAAAGCCAGTTCTGTCAAACATGAATGTTGAAACAAAAGGAAATCACCCCATCCCAGATGCTCTGGGCTGAATCTGCCTTCCTGGGGTCTTATTCTGGTTCAGAGATAGCTCTGTCCTTGAAGTGCTCTCTGTTGAGTGACACTAGTCCATGGTATCAAGTAGTGTTTAAAATACCTAGATTAAAAGCCTTCTGCATTTAATGTCTCAGCTCCAACAGGTATATAAACCAAAATGAACTTGCAAATTTCATTGAAGCTTTATCCTCTAGCCCAGGCTAGTCCCTAATGTCACAATTTCCACATTCCTGACAAAGAATCTTTTACTCTAACCAAGTTCCCGCTCACAGTTGGCAGCTGGCCCATCCAGCGGGGGAAGGTGACTTTTGTGGTGTCCTCACTCGTGCAGGGGTGCAGGTTAACACATCCTCCTTGGGCAATGAGGCGACTAATATTCTGTGCTTTGTTCAAAGCTCTGAAGGATCAATGTATGACATGTGATCCTCGAATTGATGCTATTCCCGTCCTGAAAGGGAACTCCAGTTCCCTTCCAAGTGGAAGAGGTGAGGGGATTTGACTCTTGGCTCAGTACTGCCTGAGTAAATACTATTTTTTACATCAAATGTCAGCCTAATATGGTTTGAGGTTTCAATTAAAACAGGTAAGTAACAGGTATTCTTATAGATTTGTTGTAATGTGAAATAGATCATGGATTTCAGGTACATTTAGACCAAGCAGTGCAGCTGGGTTTTTTTTTTTTCTTTTCTTTTTTTAATAAATTCAGTAGGTGTTCAACAATATATGGCCAGTATGTTCGTTAGCCTGGCCACCATCTCACAAGGAGCCCACTTCCAGTCAGGATGCTCTTGGAAAAGTCCTGGCAATTGTTGCATCACCAGCAGAATTTGTGCACTTAGAGGTGGTGTATTTGTAGACTCCGTGACTCCTACCTACTGAGTAGAATGGGTACAATTGCTTTGACACGGGAAATAGAAGCATTGGTCTCAGTATCCAGCTCTGCTGTCCTCTCCCGAGCCTCCACATTAGAAGAAAGTGGGCCTATGAGTACAATAGTAGGTGACGTGGTCAATGGTGGATGAACTCAGAAGCAAGTTCAAATTGGACCTGCTCGACTGAATGAATCTGCTCAAGGCCCAGCAGTGAGTTGAAGGTCCTCTTCTTGGGGAATAATTCTCTTCTTCAGGACAGGAAGAGAATGGTGACTGTCCAGGCTGTTCTCAAAGCTTGGTGACCTCAGCATTGGACCAGATGGGGTCTGCGGCTCGTATACCTAAAGAAAGCCATTCAGTATACACTGAGTCCTGATGGGCTAAACAGTATAGGATTGCTTCGACGTTTCTTTCCCCAGCTTTATTGAGATGTGATTGGCAAGTTAAATGGTAAGATATTTAAAGTGTACAACATGATTCACATGCGCATTGTATGGATTCCCTCACTTAAGTAACACATCTGCTGATTTGTTTTGTAGCCTAACCCACCAGTCCCTGTGAAGTCCACCCATGATACCCTGACTCTGCTCACTCTGGCCCCTGCCACATGCTTATCCAGTGCCTGATCACATCTGCGGCTCATCAGGTCCCATGTAGCTGAACTGACATGCTACAAAGCATGTGCAAAACATGTGTAAATCACCCTTTAAGACTTTATTTCTTGTTAATTAGCAAACTTTGGCTTTCAATGGTGACCAACCAACATTTTTTTTTTTGATAAAGTGTTCTTCTTATGTATACAGGACTTACAGGAACAGCCTGGTATGCTGTTGGCTTTGTCCTGGCAACTAAAATCAGTCCCCAGCACTCATCAGGGTATCTTGCTCTCAACTTTCACTACTGTACGTAATCCACTTCTAGGTTTTATGTAGAGAGATTTATTTGGTGTGTCCTGGGGTCATGATGAATCCAGAACCGTGGTTTCAAACATGTTCTATTAACTCCACAGTCTCTATTTTCTGCTTTGACAAGTTTTACCATACCTTCACATGGTGCTCTCCATTAAAAGGAATCATAGTCTTCATTTTAACCTTTTTTGTGTGACTAGATCCCCCTGTTACTTGAATCATGTGGCAACTTAAAGTTTTCCTCTTTCATGTCTTTTAAATTCCTTTGCTTTTAGCAAGATTCCGACAACTGGGTAGTATTTCTACAGTGGTCACATTAGTATCTGGTTCAGAACTGGGATAATTTTCCCTGGTTTTTATTCTCTACATGTATTTATTTTATCTGGAATACTTTATTGCATTGTCTTATTGTAATTAGACATTGGGCTAAAGGTTAGACATTTTCTCCTCCATAATTTTGGGACCCTTGCTTGCATCTTTGTCAAATTATCATTGAGAATGCAGTCAGGAAGAGAGATTTTGTCCTTAGCTTTTTCTACCTTTCTCCATGTGGTTTTGCTGACCAAGTCATACTTGATTTATTTCTCATCGTACATTGAAATTAGCTGCAACTCCCCCACATTCTCCATTCACCTTCTAACCCCCTAAGGCTCTATTCCTGTAGTACGATTATACGGTTGTTCAAATGAAATGAATCAGAAATGAATCAGATCATTCAGGTTGTATCTACACAAATAAACACTGGGCTGGGAGTTCAACTACAGGAAGAAGTTCTGAGCCATAGATTTTAGTTTGAAAATGGACACCATCTCTTTCTCCTTGGATCTTGACTGGGGAAGCAAAAACAGCGTGATTCCTGATTGTGTTTTTCACTGCATCCAATTCAGATCTAGCTGCTCCATTCTGGCACCCTTGTTTTGTTCCTCTAGTTTTCTTGTGATGAGTCCCTAAGTACTGGGGTGCAATCTTTTAGGTCAAAGCATGCACCTAAATTTGGTATGCATAGGACTTACCTGCAAATCACCTCGACTACCACAAATGTACAGCTATCAGCAGTGGATTGAGTTTTAAAAATATATATATATTTGAATAAGATAAACAGCAGCCTATTCTCAGTAGTAATTTTTCCTTAAAGGAACCTTTCAGTGAATGTAACTCTGATATTAATACGCCTTCTAATGGGAAAAGGGCTTCCTGGTGGCCCAGTGCTAAAGAATCCACCTGCCGTGGGTTTGATCCCTGGGTAGGGGAGCTTCTCTGGAGAAGGAAGTGGCAACCCATTCCAGTATTCTTGGCCATGGGTAGTTGGTGGGCTGCATTCCATGGGGTCACACTAGACTCCCACACGACTTAGTGACTAAACAGCAACCATGAGGGGGAGTCTTTCTGGCCCTTGCACGTGCACCCCCGTTGGAACCCTACGTCAAACTCTCTGGAGTCAAGGGTGTCCGCCTTGAGGAGGGGGCTGAGACATGTGATTACTGCTTCTCTGTCCCCCAAATACTTTGAATGACTTTATAGAAGTCCAGAGAATAATAAATTCATAAACCTATTAAAATTCAGGATTGAAATAAGGGAGTAGAATGGACACAGCTGACAAAAAATGAGTGTCTGGGCAGGGTTATGATGGATAAATCATAATGGAGAGAATAACAAGTTATGGGTCAAAGGAGACAAAAGCAGTTTTACACAGTAGTTTCCAGAGGTGGTAGATAAGGAAAATGGGACTGGGAGAAGGGGCAGAAACCATTACAAGGACTGAAGCATTAACTGCAGAATGTCTACAGTGACCTGTATTGCTCACACTCATCTCTAAGCCTGCTTCTGTTGTAGTGCTGTTGGTCTCCAGATTGAGATCAGAAAGATAGCCTCTGGTATAATAATCTACCAACTGTTTCTAGCACATAACTTTTAGAAAAAACCCTTTCTCAGTCTAGCTCAGATACACTTATTTTTCTGAATTGCATACTTGTATGCTATACTAATGTATCATATATGGCATATAACACAAAATAGAAATTCTTAAAATAGATGAGAAAAATTTCCAAATAGAAATCCTAATACAGGCCTCTTTCGATTAATGTTATAATCCATTTCTGAAAATGAGATGTTCTATGTGAAAATATTAATCCTGAGAATATTCTCACTGTTTAACTGAGAATAATTATAATGTATCAACTCAAAGCTTCCAACCAATCTCTTGAAATGTAACTAAAACATAGTAAACTAGCTACATATAAGTAGTAAACTCTTAAAATGTAGAAGCCTGAAAATAGCACTTCCTGATATCTGAAAGATATAGTTACTAACAAACAGCTGCTTTTAGTACAGTAACATGTACTCTACTGTATGGATGCTCTTTAACACTTAAAAGCTTTAAAAAAAATCTATGCATGAGTCTAAGATTTTACCAATTATAATCAAAGATATCTCAAGACATTTCCATCATTTGGTTTAAAATGCAATGAGTTTGGGGGATTTAAATATTTTTTTCTGAAAAATATTGGCCAAAAAAATGTTGTATTGAGAAAGATGAATGTTTCTGAAGACTGGGTATTGAAAGAGGCATTTTGCCAGAAAATATAGATTAGGGAGACTGTGCCTCTGTTTTCTTCCATAATCTCAAGAGAGCAACTTGTATTCACTGAGGTGAAGTCAACCACTTTGCAGGATACCACTTTCTAAAGACACAAGTTGGTCTACCAAGGAAGCTAGTGTTGCAGTTGCCATCTCAGATCAGGGCCTTCATCTTATTAGTACTGGTTAGCCTAGAGGATATCCATGCACCCTCAGGTGAAGTCTGCCCATCCCCACACCTTGCCCACATACCCAAAACTGGCAGTCAATTCTCTCTTTCAAAGAAGAGTGTGAGTCACACATAGAAACTCATGACAACCAGTGACAATGACCTCAGCTGGTCATTCATTCACTCGATCAGGTGCATGAAGCCAAAACCATACATTAGCAACCACTTGAGGACAATTGGCAGCGTAAAAAAGAAAGAGATGAGTGAGTGAAAACAGTAGACTCTAGACAACGAGTGCCGGAAGGAAGAAAATAGTGAGTTTTTTAAAAAAACTACTATCTTACAGAAAGTGAAGAAAATGCAGTGTTGTTTTTTTTTAATTACTCTCCTATAGAGAATAAAGAAAATGTAGTATCCATTTAACAAGAAGAGGCTGCTAAGAAAAAAGATAAATCAGAATTAAGAGAGTTGATGAAAAAACACAAATTACACAAACAAATCAGCAAAAAGGTTAAAAGAAAAAAAGAACCATACAGAATAAAAGGCAAACGGGGAAGAGGCAGATAAAACTGAGAAAGAAATTCAAGGGCGTAGAAGGTAATCCAAGAAAGATGAAACATTTGTTTGCGTGTGATTTCTTGTGGATTGAAATGCTGAGAGGACAGTTTAGAGCTGTCTTTCAATTGTTCATCTGAACAGGGAAGGGAGATGATTTTTTCTTGATTTGAGCTGTAAATCTTCCAGGACAGAAGCTCAAGTATCTCTAATTCATACTAAGAAGGTGAAGGAGAAATTAGGAAAGAAGACAGACAACTTTTTTACTTTTCCCATTGTTTCTGTGCCTGCTGTTAACCCTCAAGTTAGTGAGGAATATTCTAATTTCTAGAGAAAAGTATTCCATTCTATAGTCTGAGGAAGAAACAGAGCTGTTGAGGACAAACCCAGCAACCTGTGCAAGGATTTCATTTGCTATAAAGAAACCAGGATTTATTGGTGCGGGTCAAAGTCGAAGGCATTTCATGGTAGATATATTTAATCAGAAATGTGCTCACTAATGTTCCAGGTACCCATTTAACTCTCTGCTTGGTCACCTTACCATCTCAGTCTCTAACCACTATTATCCAGGAAGGATGATTTAGCTCTCTGTGGGGAGGAAAAAATTTCTCTGGTGTTTCACAAGACAGTGTAGGGCCTGAAGGGAGTGTTCTATAAAATATCATGGGCCCATGCAGATCACAGCTCAAGGAGCAGAGTGTGATAGAAAAAATGCCGGACATGAAGCTGCAGGAGTCTGCTCACATTCAGAGCATTTCCAGGCTGGCTATGCTGGTCCTGGGTGTCATCCTGGAAGGAGAAACGTCCCTGCAGAAGCCAGATCAACTCCAGGACAGGCCTGGAAGTCTAAGTGGGCCTGAGACCACCCAAAGTTGTTTATGGTCATTGTAAATCACGGGAGGCTCCAATTTAATCTCCCTAAGGCCCCCTCCCCGACCAATAGGGCCACAACTGAGGGAGCCTTGAGATAAGAAGAAATATATGGCTGGCTAAATATATGGCATTTGTTCAATATTAGATTTCAGAAGTTGTGCCACTTGAGAGGTCTGAGTTTTCAAGTTCTCAGGAAATTAAATGTGCAATGTGCAGTAAGACTTATTTAAACCATTTGTTTTTGATACATTTGAATAAACAATTAGAGCATTTTGTTACCTATAGAGTAATTGTTACAAATAAAATAATTTATGATCTACTGTTGCATATATTAATATAAATTATAATAAAGTAAGAAAGACTATCGCTACTCCGTATAAACAGTATCCTAAATTATGCTGCCTAGATTTGCTGGTATTTTAGGATTTGCCTTATAATGATGAGTTTTTGCTACCCTAAACCTATTTGGCTGGTTAACACAATGAGAATGTTTAATATTTTAAAGGAAAAATACACCATTTAGAAAGAGCTTTAGTTTTAAAGCAACAGGTCTTACAAAAATATTTTTCTAACTCCATAGTCCAATTACTCTATAGTGAACAAATATGATGTTATATAGAAAACAGAAGCAATATCAGAATACTTCTGAGTATATAAAAATGAAAACCTTGTAAGAATGTTTTATGTAAGAATGAGATATGCTGAGTTGAGAAAAAAAAATATTATTCCAAACACTTTAATTAAAAGAAATATATAGCAGATTAGCTTTGCCATTACTTTCGGTAATTTTCGAAAAACCAACAAAAACTACATTATGATAATCTTCATATGTATTAATTTGTTAATTACACTTTACATAAATCAGTTTAAAACAGCTTAATTTGTTTAAGCATAGTAGAATTTCTAAGAATTCTACAAAAGAATGCAAAGAATCACTCACTAGGTTTGTTTAATTTCTGTGTGGTCCAAGAAGTATGTGACAAGTAAGTTAACACAGGGAATATAGTATTTATTTAATCATTCAGTGCCCATATATAAAATCTTCAGATCTCTATTCTCTGAGTGTGAGTACAGCAAAGAAATCAGGTCTGAGAAAAGGTATCTAAAGTAGATACTTTGCTCATATCTGAATTAAGATATGCCACAGTGTCATACCCATATTTTATTATCACACGCATTTTCTTATTGCATGATAATTTTAGATAATCTAAAAATAATACATTTATATTGCATCTGCATGAGAAAATGATTTGGGGAACTGATTTTCACCTGAGGTAAAAGTCCACACTCATTCTAAAGTCTGAGTCTATTATGGTAACTTGAATAGTTGCCTCTCAAAATTCAGGTGCCTCTGAACTTCGGAATGTGACCTTATTTTGATAGGGTCTTTACAGATATAATCAGATAAGTTGGATGGGGTCATATTGATTTAGTGTGGGCTCTAAATCCTATGACTGCTGCTTTTATAATTTAATAAAGGTGGAGTGCAAAATCTTTTCTATTAAAATTAGTTTCCCAAGAATAGAATCAAAGCCTTACTAATCTTTGTTATTCCTGTTCTCAGTTTTGTTTTCCTTTGAGGTTTTTGTTGTTGTTAGCGCTTTTGTTTTGCTTTTGTTTTTGCCACGTAACAATCATTTCCTTATTTTATAATAAAGCACCCCTGTTTCCTTTTGAGGAATGACCACCCACCCAGTAGATGAAATCTTGCATGGACTATCAATAAGGCTTCCTTCTTTCCTCTTTGTAAGAAATGGACATGAGAGCCAGGCTAAGCTAGTTGGATTCGGTATCCCAAAACTGAATCTTCAGCAGAATGATACAAACACAGAAGAAGGTTAGAGACAATTTATCCAAGTATTGGTGTCCTCAGTTTTTACTCTCTGAACACTCAGAAATTCCCTCATTCATTCCTTTTGTAGGCCTAGTTCTTTAGCTGCATTTCATCATTTCGTCAGCTACCCCAGAGCCTTCAAGTAAATTCAGATTCCTGTTGCTTGCACCCGACAAATCCTAACTGATATCTCCACAAAGTCTTGTTAATTGTTCCGCATAAAATAGCTGTTCAGGGTAGAAGTCACAGTGTTCACAGAATCCACTCTGGCTCGTTCAAACAAACAATTCCCAAGGGCTCATGGAAACTTGGAGAACGCGGAGGAAACATGCCCAAGTTTCTGATGCAAAGCTGGCCTGGTGAGGAAGTTACTACCTCTCAGGCCAAATGGTGAATGCCAGATAGATCGTTTGCAAGTTTCCCTCTGTGAATTATTTCCTTTGCTGTACAGAAGCTTTTGTTTGATGTAGTCCCATTTGTCTAATTTTGTCTTTGTTGTTTGCGCTTTTAGTGTTATATCAAAGAAATCATTGCCAAACCCAATGTCAGGAGACTTTCCCCATATGACTTCTTTTAGGGGTTTTAACAGTTCAAAGTCCTGTGTTTAGATCTTTAATCCATTTTGAGTTGATTTTTGTGTATAGTAAAAGATAATCATCCAATTTCATTCTTTTACTTATAGATACCCAATTTTCTGAACACCTTTTTTTTTTTAAAGACTGAGCTATGTATCTTATAAGGAATTAATATATCCAAAACATAAGGAATTCGTACAACTCAATAGCAAAAGAGCAAATAACCCTTAAAAAAAGGGCGAAGGACTTGAATAGCTGTTTCTCCGTGGAAGACATACAGATGGCCAATAGGTATATGATGATGCTCAACATCACTAATCATCAGAGAAATCCAAATCAAACCACATGAGTTATCACCTTATACCTGTTAGGATAACTGATTTAAAAAAAAAAATCAAGGAAAGATAGCAAGTGGCAAGGACGTAGAGAAATTGGAATCTTTATATACTTTTTGTAGAAATGTAAAACAGTACAGCTGCTATGGGAAATAACATGGCAGTTCTTCAAACAATTAAAATAGAATTACCATTTGATCCAGCAATACCACTTCTGAGTACATAACTGAAAGAATTGAAATGGGATTCTTGAAGAGATACACACTCCTATGTTCATTGTAGCTTTATTCATAATATCTAAGAGAGGGAAACAACATAAATATCCACTAACAGATGAATGGATAAAGAAATTGTGGCATACACAGACAATGGAATAATATCCAGCTTTAAAAGAAGGGAATTCTGCCATATAGGACAATATAGAGGTGCCTGAAGGACATTATGCTAAATGAAATAAGCCTGTCACCAAAGGCCGAATACTGCATGATTCTTCTTATACTAAAACACTTAAACTCGTAGAAACAGAGCATCGAGTTTTGGTACCAGGGGCTCAGGTGTTGTTCCATTGGGTATAAAACTTAAGTTACACAAGATGAATAAGTTCAAGAAATTGTCTTTTACAGCAGCACCAGGACTTAATGCTGTACCATGCTTTTAAATATTTGTTAAAAGTGTAGATCTCAAGTAAGTGTTTTTACAGCAATAAAAAATAAATGCCAGAAAATCATTTTATTGCACTTGCTATTGCCACAGCCCCAGTGCAACTGCTGCATGAGGACTTCAACATAGTAAACACTAGAAAGCCCTTCCGGTGCTGCTGCCCTCCAAGTATTCTTTAGCCACCAGGACTAGCAAGACAGACTCAAGCTACAGGCAGCACCTATTGTGTCTATTTGTCAAATGGGGATTTGACCCTACTGGTGAGGTAGGGCTCTCTCATATCGTGGACATTTCCCTCACGATATAGCAAAGCTGTTTACAAAATGATGGGCAAATGAAAAAAGGGAGTCACCTTGAATCTGACAGGTGTTCACTACCTCAAATTTTTAGTGAATGGGTTGAAAACAAAAGTGTGATAGATTGGAGTAATATCCCCAGTATCTCTCCCATATTGACTCCCTTGACATGTAACTTTGAAGCTTTTCCCACTACAGCCTAAGTCCCTTGCCATATACTTGGGATGTAGCCACGTGACTTGATCTGTCCAGGATGTTAGCAGAAGTAATAGAAGCAGAGGTGTGAGAAACACGTATGTGACTAGCTTTACACTGGTGCTTTTTGCCGCTGCAATGAGAACATGATGCGCCACTCAAGAGGGAGTGAGATGCACGGGCAATTCAATTAAAAGCAAAGCGGTTGGGTCAGATCAGTCTTTCCTCAGCTGACCTGGATGTGAATATTTATTGCTGTGTGAGACAGAGATTTGTGTTTTGGCTTTTTTTTTTTTTAATTGTTACACAGCAATAGCTAACTATTACAAAGAATAAAAAGATAAAAATTGATCAAGATTAACATTCTTTCAGTACGCTCCTCCTCTAAACTTTATTAAGGCAAACATAAAAAGGAAAACACATCTCATATGTTGCATGGAAGACAACTTCTGACTACTAATGTTTAAACTGGGGGGTCAATTCTTGACACCATTCATGTTTCACGTATGATGTACCTCTATTTAAAAAAAAATAGATGAAGAATATTTTCTAGGCAGATCTTCAAAATTTGGCTCATTATCTTCCATCTCATCTTCTACTTTGACCCCTGAAAAATTATCTTGTTTTGTCTTGGCTATCACCCTGTGTTTAATCACACTACAAAAACAGAGACAAGTGGGAAAATCATTAGAAATCAGGATAAGAAAATTCAATTCTACCTTATTGTTCAGTAAAACATAGTGACCTAATCCTAAGATTTTTCAGCTAATGTTTTGACTCACTGAGCTGTGACGGATTATGTCATCTGAAACTGTGCAATGACAGTGTTTCTGCAACACAACTTTATTAAGTGGCACTAGAATAGGGTCTAATTAAGGAGATTTTGAAGTTTTAAATCTCATCATTAGCACCAGTCACCATATTGTTTGTTGAAGATGCTTTCTTTCTGCCCACTGGAGTGTGTCCAGGTTAAAAAAAAAAAATCATTAACTATAACCCTTAAGATATATTCCTTATCCATCATATTTTAACCTCACTTGGAATTAGAAAATAACCATTTACAGGTCTCAGAGTCACTTGTGAATGTTCATCAGTGTTAAAATACTGATAGCTGATTGTGACACAGGCATTACAGAAAGACTATCTTTCTATCCCGTCTTTGATCTTTTGAGATTTAATTAAGCTCAAGTACAAAGTATGATAGTGTCTGTAGAAACCCTCTGAATTACTCATCAATCAATATTTCTGGAAGAACTTTGTCAGACATTATAGGAGATGTAGAAAATTTAGCAGTTGTATTCTCTATGCCAGAAGAGTTTATAATTTGATGAAGGCAGCAAGATCAAAATATATAGAAAGTTAAATTGGATTGTGGGAATGATTCTTGTAACGTCGAAGGTCAGTTTATGATCAGGAGCCAACTTTATGACATAGATCACTAGTCCTGTGGATTCAAGTAAAGGAAGGGACACTGAGTATTTGAATGATAAGGGAAGACACCCAGGAAGATAAGGACTTACACTAAAACTTGGGGCTTGGGTAGAGTTTATTTGGTAAGGAGGAGGCAACAAATAGTGCAGTTGAAAAATGGCTTGTGCTTACTCCATAAAATAGTTTTATGACTCCCTGAAAAGCTATAGGAAAATTATTTAGGTTAATACAGGTTGAACTGGTAATTCAATAAAATCTATACTTAACATTTCAAATGTTTACCATTCCATTGCTTCTTGTACTATCTGTGTTAGTTTTCTAGGACTGTTGTACAAAATATGCAGAATAGGTGGCTTTAACAAGAGAAATTCATTTTCTCACGGTTCTGGAGGCTAGAAATTTAAGATCAAGGTGCCAGCAGGTTTGGTTTCTTCTGAGGCCTTTCTCCTTGCCTTGCAGATGACTGCAT
Source organism: Okapia johnstoni (assembly GCA_024291935.2). NCBI lineage: Eukaryota > Metazoa > Chordata > Mammalia > Artiodactyla > Giraffidae > Okapia > Okapia johnstoni. The sequence goes on from CM044312.1 coordinate 60,267,130, forward strand.
TCCTACTATGTCTTCATGTGGTTACCCTCTATACACGCATACCACCAGTATCTCTTTGTATATTCGAATTTCCTCTTCTAAGGACATCAATCAAATTGAATTGGAGCCACCCTAAGGCATAATATTAACTTAATCACTTCTTTAAGGCCTTGTCCTCAAATACAGTCACATTCTGAGTACTGGGATTTAGGGCTTCACATATGAATTTTGGGAGAGACAGTTCAATCAATGGCACTATTTTTATCATTGATTACCAATCACATGTTGATAACTGGAGGAAAATATAAGCATTTTCCCCCTTGAATTAAGACTACCAATGGGTATCATGCCCACCCTCACCCACTTCTCTCCCAGACCACCTGTTACTAAAGTCCTGTCTCTTCATCTCATTCTTCCTCTGCCCACTCCAGTCCCAATCACTCTAGACTTTTCTGCCACTAATTCCTTAATAAGAAATATACTTCACCTGACTAACTACTAGACCATTGCTTTACACTGGAATCTCCCATGGATCTTTTAAACTTGTATTGTTAGGCATTTTGTTTAATTGGTATGTGTGAGAGTTTTTAAAAATTCTTCAGATGAATTCTAATGTGCAGCAGAGTTGATGAACCACTGATGTAGGAGAAAGGAAGAATCATTTTGCTATTAGACAGTATTTGGGATGTGAAAGTGAGGGGTTTATAGTGGTAATTCTGATCTTGATGGAGTGTATTTTATAATCATAAGAAATGATCCTACTCAAATGAATAGCATCAAACCAAATGAGATAGTTGTTTAGAACATTCAGAAGGCATCAAATAGATGCTGTAACCCCAAGGGAAGTGGTTAATGATACTTTGTGTGTTATTTCATAAAGTCATACCTAGTTAAAATTTGGAAATGTTGATCTCTATGTCCCCATAATCCCTCCCATAACCATCCTTGGTCAGAAAATTCTAGAATTGTTAGAGCAGGAACACAATTTTGGGATTCCTTTTGACTCCCAAACTGTGGGCTCTTGCAAATCAAAAAGGAAGGCCTCAAGAGTGTAGCACTTTGGCTTTCTACCACTAATATGGTAGAAAGTCAATAAAGGAGATATCAGATGCCACAAAGAAGCTGAAACAGTGTCCAAAGACTTCCTTGCCCTTGGAGCCAAACCATACATAGAGATTGTGTCACTGCTATTGAGCAAAGGCCTTCAAAGGATCATGGCCATCGCTGACCCCATCCAGCAGGACACTATCCATGCTCTGAGCCTCTCTTCACAGGTGTTAACATGCCCCTTTCAGATATTAACATACGCTTTACTAATGGCCCTGAACACTTAGAAGCCTCTCCCAAAACACAGTGGGTGGGTTCTTAACCTTCAATGGAAAAGTGTTGTTGTCCAAGGGAAAGTGAGTTTGGGAGAGTCAGTTGAGAAAAAGACTAAAAAAGTATAGCCAGAGGAAATTGATCCTGAAACATCAGAGTCATTGTAAATAAGCACACAACAACTTTTTTCACAGGGGTCTTTGTACTTTTGTGTTAAATTTACTGAGCTATAGAATGATACAGAAAAAAGGTCTTCTCAGTTATATTCCCAAATTAATACAAACAAAATCAAACTGCCAATTACCCTAAATTTTAAGAGCTGTTTTTAAATACACTTTTCCAAGGATATTCATGGGTTTCAAGGAATTCCGATGTGCAAACATATAGATCCCTTACCATCTGAGCCACCAGGGAAGCCTGATGTAGGTAATAAAGGACAATTATTAAAACTTAAGAAAGAGCAGTATTATTGGTGGGATTACTTCTTTATGTCAGAACTTTATGTCCACGTGCAGGATCAAGATAGACTGTTCAAGTAAACTTGAGAATCTGTGTGTACTAAAAAGAAAAATGGAAGAATGTATTTCAGTATTTGGGTTCTGCATTTTTTATAAGCTGGCAAATATAATCAGCCTTCATGTTGCCTTCTTTCCTAATTTCCAAACTGACAGTGGATAGTATACGTCTGGTGTTCCAGAAACATAAAGGAACTCAGCAGCAATTTCAGCAGAAATATTACAGTTAATAAGGTGATAGTGATGGGAAGAGAAAAAATGAAGATCATTATAAAATAGAGGTCCATAAAAATCATACCATCAAACAAGCCATTCTATTCATATTGCTATCTTTTGATTTCTTATGCCCTAAGTTTCTGTGGCCACATCAATATTTTTCAGGAGAAAATGTTCTCTGGACAAGTCTTTATCATCATTTCTTCTTGGAAATATCTGACACACTTCTGTTCAAGTAGGAATATACACAAGTGCACAGGTTGGCCTTGATGTTGAAAATCCTGAATTCAAAGTCAAAATGACAAATTTAACTTTGAGATTTACTTAGTGCTTTTAAAATTTTACTAGGAATAACACTTCTGCCTGGTCCACTTCATTCAGAAAAAAACCACTGACTTCCTCTACACTGCTCAGAACTAACTGCATTCCTACAAGTCCACTTTAGAAATGATTTATGCTTCAAACCTACAGAACCACCATTCATTTCTGCTTTGAATTTATAGAGCTGTAGTGTGGTATCCACAGATCAAGCTCCTGAACTATCTCTCAATGCTCTGAATCTTCATAACCAACTTTATCTTCATTTAACTTAGAACGCTCATACATTGCACTTTGAGTAGGGTTATCATTTGCTCTCCAGTGATCAGACCCTTGACACATTATTCATTTGTTGCTAATATAGTTTTCTTCATTTTCCCAAATTCACAGGTTATTTTTTCTGTTATAATTCAAACGTCCTTCCTGGAAAAGCAGATTTGACAATTCACAGCAAAGCCATCATCTCACACCTTCTAAGAAGAAGAGACCAGTACAGAACACACCACATTCTCTGACTAGTAAATGAGTTCAGGTTTTCTGCTGCTATTAATAGTTTTTGTGTTATTTTGAGGGAAACTTTGTACATCCTTATTAAGATAGTCAGCATAAATGGCTCCTTGGCAACTATAGATTGTGCTATCACTACATTAACCTTGAAACCTACCTAACTATCAGAAAATAGCTTGCACCTGAAGACAGCACCTGTTGTACACTGGGTACTAAGGATCCCTTACAAATCAATACATTCTATTTTGGAGTGAGTTTTGACATTTTGTGTAGCCTGCTTGGTGCTTTTTTACATGAACTCATTTATAATAAAAGTGCCATCAGATTACATAGTCATGTATTAGCTGGCCAAATCAATTTTCTAGTTAATTAAGCTAAATGTTAATCTAGTATTGCTTCAGCCCAATGTGGAATTTTGCACTTAACGGTGTTTTTTATTTCTTTCCCTGTGTTAGTCGCTCTGACTGAAGAACCATTAAGACATTCCTTGATGATGAAGTGCATTTTGGCAATGATAGATCATTTCCTTCCATCTTCCATTTTGTTTTGCTCTATCTTTTTTTTTTTTTTTTTTGCTGAATTTTTTTTTCTCTTTTTTTTAATAAACTTATTTATTTTAGTTGGGGGCTAATTACTTTACAATATTGTAGTAGTTTTTGCCATACATTGACATAAATTTGCTCTATCTTGCAAACTCCTGCCATAATTCAAGAGCAGTGTACCACTATCAGCTCCTGTTTAATGCCATCCCTGACAGAGCCTACAGGCCATTTGTACTCTGTTTTTCTGCCCACGTTTAGCAATGTATCTCTACATTCCCATATTGTCTTATATGTTTTTAATTGTTATCATTTTGTTCTCCAGATTATAAGGTTAGGAAAGTCAATTCAGTGGTAGTAAATAACTCCCTAAATCTCAGTGGTTTGACAGGACAAGTTTTTTTGGCTTTTTTGTTGCCTCAGAATCTGGTGGAGGTGAAGTGAGCCTCCTCCATCCTGCAGATTTATTGTTCAGAGCTCCTGAAGGAGAGAGAGAGATCTAAAAGGTCATGAGGGATGTCTCTGAGGATTAGACGCTGCCTATGTCACTCTGCCCACATTCTGTTGACCAAAAGTCATTCCCTTGGCCACAGATAACCATGAGGGATTCTTAGAAATGCCATTTTCCTGTGGGCCCAGCAAAGGGCAATGGTATAGTGACTATATAGTACTTTTTGTGACACAAGGTCCTTTTGGGTTTTCATCCTCCTCCCTAGTTTTTAAGATTGTATTTGACACATAGTGAGTACTCAGTACAGGTTTATGAGGAAAGGACTTTTTAAATAAGTTTTTGGTTTTTTGTTTTTTGTTTTTTTGTGTGTGAATACCATTTGACAGTATCCTGTCAGTGTTGAAAAATGTAGTTAATTTTTTTTCCTGTTAATATCTAGGATTTAATGCTGCTTCAATAATGTCAATTTCTTAGAATAAAAATGTAGTTTCCATTAAAGTAAGAGGAAGTCAGTTTAGAACTTTTCTTTTTAAATCAAAAGCAGCCAAAAGAAAAGGGTTGTATACTGTGTATATGCTATTCCTAGTCCTACTTGGCCTGTTTCCCTGTGGGTGAATTTCTGTTGAATCTAAATGGGTCATATCCCCTTTACTTATTTTTTACTAATATTATTAGCTTGGTGTGAAGTGTTAATTGCTCTCATTACTGACAAAATGATTATTGCTGAAATTATAAGTTCATATTTTACACTGAGTAGTAAATGGCATTTTACCATGAAAAAAAATAATTAGTTTTGAAAATATAATTTCCTCCTATGAATCCACATGAGCTACACTTGATTTTTTCCTTACGTATCTGAGTGTCAGTTGTTTATGTAGTTCCAAATATACCTTGAACTTCAATTTTTTGTCTTGACTCTTATAGTTCTCAGATCAAATATCCTCTGGCTATAATTCTTTAGTTCAACTTCTCAAGAAAATAAATATGATTGATTCAGGTGAGTCAAAAGTTCATTGAGGTGGGAGGAGGGAGGAGAGGAATAAGGACATGGGTGATTGGGAAAGATGGGTCCCTCCTCTGGAGCTAATGTTGAGGGTTCCTTTCTATCTACCTTATGATTCAAGTTGCTCTGACTCTCGATGTCACTCTATTTCTTTTATTGAAGTATAGTTGATTTACAGTGCTGTGTTATTTTCAGGTATACAGCGAAGTGATTCATTTATGTATACATACATGCAACTTTTATATTCTTTTCCTTTGTAGATTATTTCAAAATATTGAATATAGTTCCTTGTGTTATACAGCAGGTCCTGCTGGTTATCTGTTTTATATATAGTACTGCATATATGTTAATGCCAAACTCCTAATTTATCCCTCCCCATCTTTTCCTTTGGTAGCCACAAATTTTCTATGTCTGTGGATCTATTTTTGTTTTGTATGTAAGTTCATTGTTATCATTTTTTTGATTCTGCATATAAGTGATAACATGGTATTTTTCTATCTGGCTTACTTCACTTAGTATAATAATCTCTAGGTTCATCCATGTTGCTATGAATAGCATTATTTCATTCTCTTTTATGGCCGAGTAATATTCATTTGTACAGATATTCCACATCAATCTGTCTGTTAATGGAAGGTTGCTTCTATGTCTTGGCTATTGTAAATAGTGCTGTAATGAAAATCAGGGTGCATATATCTTTTTGAATTATGATTTTCTCTGGATAGGTGCCCAGGAGTTGGATTGCAGGGTCATATGGTAGCTCTATTTTTAGTTTTATAAGGAACTTCCATACTGTTCTCCATAGTGGCTGCACCAATTTACATTCCCACTAACAGTGTAGGAGGGTTTTTTTTCCCTCCACACCCTCTCCAGCATTTATTGTCTGTAGACATTTTGATGGACATTCTGATTGGTATGAGGTGATACCTCATTATAGTTTTGATCTGCATTTCTCTGCTAATTAGTGACACTGAGCATCTTTTCATGTGATTTTTGACCATCTGTGTATCTTCTTTGGAAAAATGTCTATTTAGATCTTTTATCAATTTTTAATCTTTTTTTTTAAATTCTTGTGTCACTTGTGAGGGTCTACTCTTCATCCTTCTGTTCTTGACTTTCAGTAGCTCCATAATGTGGTCAAACTTTTCCTTACTTGCTTTCCATTCCACCTCTCTCCCCCAACCACTGAGAAAGTACTTGGAAACATTGATTGTGGACCCTCCAGGCAAGCAAGCTAGGTGGAAAAACTAAAGCAAATTTGAATAAAGCTCTCCAGTGGCGGAAAAGATTCAAATTATACTCAACATGCCAGTCTAGCCCTGTTTCCTTTCAAAATTAAATGCAATAAATTTCCTTATACTTAGCTTTTTAAATATAAATAAAATGAAATTGGAGGCAGGTAGAAAATATTTCATATTAAAATGCCTGGGTCATGATCTCAAAAATGACTTTTTGAAGATTATTGACACAACAGCTAATAGTTGAAGATTTTTCTTTAAACTGTATTGGTTTACTTATGTATTTCTCAGTGTTGACTTCTTCATTTCTTATTTTATATATTTTCCATTCACTCCTTTATGCCTTCGTGTTCAAATCCCAAACTGGTCATTGTTCGAAAGCAATCATGCTAAAATTAAATGATGGCCATGTAAAAATACATTAGCAATTCTGCTCTGTGAATGTATAGCCATTCCCTGCAGGGCCTCATGTGTTCCTTCCTTCTGGAGTGCTTTTTGGGCAAAAATGTGTATCTGAAAGGCACGAAGCAAAAGCTCATCTGTAAAATTGACTTCGGTGGCAAGGCTTTGGCTGCATCCAAATTCACTGTCTTGAAATTTGGCCTAGCTTGGGTTTGTACTGCTTTTATGAATATACAAAATGCTTAGCACAGTTTAAGTGGAAAGTATGTCAAAGAAGCTAGAGCTATGTGGCAAGATGAACAAAACTGCCATTGTGAGAACCTGAGAGAGCTCAGAATCTTCACGGTGCTGTTCTGGTGTTATTGGCAGAAACACTGTTGAATTTCCATTACCGGAGTAAAAATACCTGAAACTGAATCTGTTGAATCTGAGACAGGGAGTTTAAGAAGCACAGCTGACCAAGCAAAGGTGAGGCAGGAAGTGAGTGATCTATCTAAAATGCACGCCTGACCATGCTTTTTGGGGCTTAAAACCCTTCAGTAGCTGCTCATCACGTACAGAATAAAATCTAACTTGCTTAGCATGATATATAAGGCCCTCCAGGATCTGACCCTTATACCTATGTCTTGCTTCATCTGTTGCCATTCCCACCTTGTCCTCTGTGGTGTTAAGGCCATGGAGTATTTGCATTTACTTCCCACTCCTGCCGGTTGCCATCCCCAACGTGTCTTCACACACTATTCAGATTCATGGCTCTGAATCTTTGGTAATAATTTTTCCTCTGCTGTCTGTGCCCTTTTCAGCTTGTTCTGTCACCACCTATCTTGGCCATCCCTAGCTCAGTATTTCATCCTCCAAGATACCTCATTATTCAAATAGTCCACTCTTGATGCTCACCTGGCACCAGGGGCATCTCTCTCTTGGCTCTTAAAATATTACCATGAAGTATCATTATGTGCCCATCTGCTATACTAAACTGTGTGGATGAAGAAATAAAGCTTGTTGAACACAGTTTCACTGAGTAGAAAACCACATGATTTTCTAATAAGGGTTTTAGAAAGTCAGTGTTATTTCCTTTATAGAACCTCCAGGAGCTGAAGTATTCTTTACTCACTCACAGTCTTCTAGAAAGACATCCGTGTTCCACATAAGTCTCTTAAGGGGGCCCATTTAGTTAAACAGTGAGGAGATCTCCTTTGTAAAAATTGTACTTGATGAAGTCAAATAGGCAAAGCTTGTGTTGGTAATGTTTCCTCAGAAAGGTAAATAATAAGAGTTTTCTGCTTCAACTTTAGAAATGGAAGCTCACAGTCAGAAAATACTGTTTACCCTTCTCATAATTACCCAGCCAGGACCTGGTTTTCCCAGAACGATATACTGAACAAATTGCACATAATACATACAAACATTCTGAAAATGCTACATATTTAGAACAGAAACACATTTATGTCTCAGAGTGATGCCAACTAGTTCTCTGGTGCTTTTTTGTTAAGCATAATTGCAGTTCTTCACAAAAAGCCTGGAGAAGGGGAACAAATGCTTGGCATATTTCCTTTGGTCTTTCAGCGTGTGCGTAATTTATTTGTTTGCCACTGAGAAGCACTGTGTTTTTCCTGCTGGGCACCGAGGCAGTGTGATAGGTACTACAATTTCGGTCACATTTTCTTGTACTCAGGCTCATGGGTTGATGAAGTTGGAGTCAGTGTTCTAAGTCCACATTTTATGTTGCTGGGAGTTGGCACTGTTTCATCTCTCCTCCAGTCCTGTTTCAACAGTGCGCAGTTGTGACTTGTCACAAAGAAGTCTTCCTCCCGCAGAGGTCAGGGATGCAATGAGGTCACACAAAGGCAGAGCTCAAGTGAAAATTACTCAGAAGCAAATATACCTCTGAAGGTGAGGGCTATGCTTTTTTTTCTCCCAAAAAAGGAGGGAATTTAAGCTTTGCAAGCTTTCTTGAATCATGTATTATAAGCTATATTTTATGAATATGCATTATGTTACCTCTTTTGAACTTACTTGAAACAAATTCTCATAAATAAACAAGGAATGTACCATACTAACTGACAGAGTCATTTAAACTAGATGCATTGTGCTAATGGAGTGAAAAGAATAAAAATTTTCAAGGGCTTCAACCCTCAATTTTAATACATTTCATGGAAATCGGATCAAGCCCTAATTGCTAATTCATCTGAAATTATTAAAAAGAGATTTCAATTACATACCACCATTGAATTTTGATGTACCAAATTAAATTAGGACACTAGATTGTATCTTTTCTTAAATCCAGACCTATTTAAAAGCCTTTTCCTGTAAATTCTGAAAAGGAACTTTGTGTTCAGTTATGTTGCTAAAAAAAAAAAAAAATCCCAGCATTAGTACAAAATAGTAGGCTAAATCTCTTAGTGAAGATTTTTAATGACATTTCAGTGTTCCTCTTATAATTACTCTTCATCTAAGATATCCCATAATGATGTTGGACACTCTTGGTTCAGGCTCACTGGCTTGCTTCATTAGCATGTCATTCCCATTCCACATCACAAGATTTAATTGTAATGCCGGATATGCACAGCTCTCCACAGAAGTCTAATCAAAGTGGATTCACTTGTATTATTAATATCAAAAATCAGTCCACTTGCTATTTTTATAAATAAAAGAATCCAGATACATAAATCAGCTGTCATTTATTAGCATGTTACTGGCGTATCTGCCAGACATATGAGCAGCCCTATCACAGTTCCTTAGGATTATTTTCATCAAGATTAAAACCCTTCTACATTAAATATACATACTAATTCCTCCATAAAGTAATCAGATTACAGAGCAGGTGACATTGTGTGCTGGAATTCAAATGATTTGCAGTAATGAGCTGGAAAGGTGTGCTTGGAGTCAGACAGAGGAAAGGCAAGAGGAAAGACAAGGGAAAAGGAAGACTTTGGTCTTAAATTCAGGCTTGCATGTTGGTTGTTTTATTGTGTTGCTAACTTCTACTGATTTATTTATTTTTTAATAAGTAAAGACTCAGACAAGCATCCATGATACTTAGCAACTCATGATGTCAATCATTTATATTATCAAATGCTACATGCTTCTCATTTATTAGCTTATCTTATCTCCTTTGTCCACGTATCATCTAAAGACAGGGCAGGGAAATATTTCCTGCGGTCAAGTGGTCCTCAAAGATCAAGGCCTGCGGACATTTTTGCTGTTCAATGGGAGTGTTTTATCTTCTTCCATTTTCTACCGTTTTGTTCTTAAGACTTCATTCCTTATGAAAATTCAGTAAAACACGAATAATACACCAGTACACAGCACAGCTACTCTTACATTCATGAAAAGGATTATAGAATAATGCTTTGAAAGTGAAATGAAATGGCCAAAGACTGGCTCAAAGCATGTATTTACTTCTCATGGCACTTGGAAGCATTAGTCTGAAAACTCCCTTATGGTTTTATGGATGAAAATGCAAAAGCATGTGGACAGCACCTTGATTTTCCACTTTATTTCAAAATATTTTTCTTGGCATGTTTTGTAAAAAGGAATCTCCAGATTGCTTCACACACACACACACACACACACACACACACACACACACACACACACACACACGCATCCATGCCATATACACTATCACACTATACACACCTCAACTACTGATCTACAACTTGGAAAGAAGTTAAACAGTTGGTGCTAGACTACCCTAGAATAAAGAAATAGACTCAGTTCTCTTGGGATTGTTGCCCTTGCATGTGATTATATTTTTTTCATTTCTAATACTGGAGTACCTTTGCTCTATTACATAGTAACAAAAGACATATCTGACTTACCCTTATGATTTTCACCTTCTTATATACCTTGTATTCTATATAGTGTTTGTATATGTATGTATAGTGTTCGTGATATACATATGTATACACAAACACACACATGAATATGCTACTTCATAATGCATTTGGGGCTTCAATTTATTATTCAATAAGAATGCACAGTTTAATGTTCCTCTTTTTAATTAAATAACAGGTGCTTTCATTAGGTCAATTTTTGGTGCAAAAATTACATTTTTGGTGGTGATAGATTGTCACCACCTTACCTGCCTCCTGAGAAATCTTTATGCAGGTCAAGAAGCAACAGTTAGGACTGGATATGGAACAACAGACTGGTTCCAAATCAGGAAAGGAGTATGTCAAGGCTGCATATTGTCACCCTGCTTATTTAATTTATATACAGAATACATCATGCGAAATACCAGGCTGGATAAAGCACAAGCTGGAATCAAGGTTGCCAGGAGAAATATCAATAACCTCACATTCGCAGATGACACCACCCTTATGGCAGAAAGTGAAGAAGAACTAAAGAGCCACTTGATGAAAGTGAAAGAGGAGACTGAAAAAGTTGGCTCAAAACTCAACATTCAGAAAACTAAGATCATAGCATCCAGTCCTATCACTTCATGGCAAACAGATGGGGAAACAATGAAGACAGTGAGAGACTTTATTTTGGGGGGCTCCAAAATCACTGCAGATGGTGAGTGCAGCCATGAAACTAAAAGACACTTGCTCCTTGGAAGAAAAGCTATTACCAACCTAGACGGCATACTAAAAAGCAGAGACATTACTTTGCCAACAAAGGTCCATCTAGTCAAGGCTATGGTTTTTCCAGTAGTCATGTATGGATGTGAGAGTTGGACTATAAAGAAAACTGAGCACCGAAGAATTGATGCTTTTAAAGTGTGGTGTTGGAGAAAACTCTCAAGAGTCCCTTGGACTGCAAGGAGATCCAACCAGTCAATTCTAAAGAAAATCAGTCCTGAATATTCATTGGAAGGACTGATGCTGAAGCTGAAACTCCAATACTTTGGCCACCTTATGGGAAGAACTGACTCCTTGGAAAAGACCCCGATGCTGGGAAAGATTGAAGGAGGGAGGAGAAGGGGACAACAGAGGATGAGATCGTTGGATGGTATCTCAGACTCAATGGATATTAGTTTGAGTAAGCTCCAGAGTTAGCGATAAACAGGGAAGCCTGGTGTGCTGTAGTCCATGGGGTTGCAAAGAAAGATTCCAACACAAGTGAGCAACTGAACTGATACATTGTCACACACCTGCCCAGCAAATTGTGGTGAAGATAAAGTGACACTATATATAAGAAGCAATCTTTTAAGGTATAAAGTTCTTAATAACTGATACTGTGATCTGCATAATAAAAATATAATCTCTTTACTGTAAAGGATTTGCCTACAGTGCAGGAGATCTGGGTTCAATTCCTGGGTCAGGAAGATCCCCTGGAGAAGGAAATGGCAACCCACTCCAGTATTCTTGCCTGGAGAATTCCGTGGACAGAGGAGCCTGATGGCTACAGTCCTCAGGGTCACAAAGAGTTGGACACGACTGAGCAACTAACACTTTGTTTATATATCACGTGTGACCTATTTAAACAGAGCATCTTTACCATGGTGCAAAGTTAAATGGGACAACTTTAAAATAACCCATCCTAAATACCCAGCCAATTAAAATACTGCATTGCCAACAAGGAATATATACACATACATACACACACACACACACACACATATATGAATATGCTACTTCATGCAGCATTTGGGCCTTCAATTTATTATTCAATAAGAATGCTTTTGACCTCGTATGTTGATGACTCTTTTTTTTTTTTTCAGAAACTATATTCCACTGCTAGGCTAATCAAACTGTGTACAGTTCATTTGGAATAATTTCTCATCTAATTCCTTTAACTGTTTGGAGACAGAAAGTGGGCCTGTCTTTTGTAGAATAAAAAGTAAACAGCAGCTCCCTTTGTATGATAAGCAAATAGAAAGGCTAACAGCTAATATGCTGATTCAATAACCATTTTGATATTATCCTTTTAACTTACAGACATCCTTGGTATATTTTAAATTATTTTCATCAGCCAGTCAGGCATGGCTCAGAAAAGCAATAGGAAAAGAAAATCAAGAAACAACTTTGGTATTATTTATCAAGAATGAATTATTTTATGCTGATTCTTTATAAAGGGTCTAGAGTTTAAGAGGGTATGTTGATTTTGATTCTAGAAACTAAAAACTTAATGGGCCAGATAAGCATTAAAGAGGAAAGACAGCCAGTCCTTCTATGGTAACCTTCTATTTACATTTGGGAGCAAATGTAAACCTTATTGGAGAAGTGGACCACCACCTCATCCAAGAAATATGTATATTGTTAACATATATTCACTCCAGTACTTATTTTGGCTTACTTCAGCATCTCTAATGCAAAGTAAAAACAGAGGCATTTTTTGTTGTTGTTATCATTTTTTCAAAAATCTCTTCAATCCTTCAATAAAAAATAAATTAACTAAAATTAAATTTTTAAAAATAATGTTTCCCCCCAAATCTCTTCCTGTTACTTTTTGAAAATTAAAATTCTCTGGGAAGTGTGTAGTAAGTAATATACTCTGTGACATACACTGGATATAAATTGTGTTTCATATTTATCTAGAGGGCTTTCCTGGTGGCTCAGGGTTAAAGAATTAGCCTGCCAATGCAGGAGATGCGGGTTCGATGCCTGGGTCTAGAAGATCGCCTGAGCAGTATTCTTGCCTGGGAAATCCCATGGGCAGGGAAGCCTGGTGGGCCACAGTCCATGGGGTTGCAAAAGAGTCAGACACAACTGAGTAAATAAAAAACAACGAATTTATCTAGAGGGTTTTTGTCAGAATATTGAACATGTGACATTAGCCACCATCCTTGTATACATTCCTGGAGCAGAAACGAGAAGGAAAAGTGGGCAGAATATCACCAGTGCAACATTTTTTAAAAATTGTATTTAATTTTAGCTGTGCTGGGTCTTCCTTGCTGTGCAGGCTTTTCTCTAGTTACGGCTAGTGGGGACTGCCCTCTAGCTGCAGTGTGCAGGGTTCTCACTGCGGTGGCTCCTCCTGTTGCAGAGCATGGGCTCTAGGGTGCACAGGCTTCAGTAGTGCAACTCCTGGGCTCTAGAACACAGGCTCAGTAGTTGTGGCCTATGGGCTTAGTTGTTCTGCGGCATGTGGGATCTTCCCAGAGCAGGGATCAAACCCATGTCTCCTTCATTGACAGGTGGATTCTTTACCACTGAGCCACCAGGGAAGCCCCCAGTGCAGCATTTTTATCATGAAGGCAACCAGATGGGGCCAGAGCGTACTGACTGCTAAGAATTCAACATTTACAAAGTAAACCTTTCTCATCAACAGTGGAATCCTCATAGTTTACAGACTTATCCACTCATTTCTATTTTCACTACTCCCTAACAATCAGAAGGAAGTGGGACAGTTAATTTCAGAGAATACGAAAACATTTGAACAGCTATCACCATTGAGGCTGCTTCGTGCTTTCTACTGCAGCTTTAGGTGGATCAGCAGAATGTGCCTCCCATCCCCAATAGGCACAGCTTGGACATACACTGCTGGCAACCAGATGACTTGTTGTGAAGAAAAATAAACCTCTGCTTCCTGGTGAGGAAGCCCTGGATGAACTCACTTCAGAAGATTATAAGCAGCTATTTCCAGAGGAAGTATCGGTGTATATTCTTGAAGGTCATATGTGTTCTGAAAAATCTTGGGGTCTGCAGAATCTTGCCATACAGATAAAGGGGATTGTGGGAAACCTAGGATTAGGGAAGATACTCAAATCATGGACTTAATAAGCAGAACACTAATACCAGAAACAAAATGACACAATCCTAATAAAAATTCTAGCATAGTTAAACCTCTCAACATTTACACCTAGCATCGTAGCCAGTCAATTCTTTGTATTTTTAAAATGTTAAGCTTGTGCTTTCTCTACGAAGAAACACATTTTGGGAGGACCTTTGCTTTTAAGCAAGACTATTTTAATTAAAATCTGATTCAGGGCTGGGACTTCTTTGCAAATCCATTGTTTTAGTGCAGAGAAGTCCCACAGCTTCATCATCTACCCTGTGGCTTTGCCAGTTATTTAAAATGAGGAAATGCTCAAAATTCTTGAAGCCATGAAACCTGTATCTACTTGCCATTAAAGGAGTCACATTTGTAGTTTCTCAGCTTTTTCCTTAGAATCTTTATAAATTGTTAAGATTTTCTGTTTGGTTGTATCAAAGTTTGCCTGTGATTTCTTCAAAATGTTGTGCTGGGAGAAATGTACTAACACACTTTCTGAGTTATATTTTCTGTTCCTCTATTGGGCTTTTGTGCAGAAGATAATTCATGTTAATTCACATAAAGGACCAAGATACTTACCTTGGAGCCAGTTGTGCCTGGACCACCCATCCCTGGCAGAATGCAGAGTTTACCTGGTTTAATCAAATACCACCCTCTTTGGGGAGCATTTTGTTTAAATACTTCAGCATATATGTCAATTAATGTATTAGTCATTTAACTCAGGGTGTTTTGTTAAACATATTTTAATGTTCTAAAATTTTTAGTTCAGAAACATACTATTAAGATGTTGTTGTTTAGTCGCTAAGTCATGTCCACTTCTTTTGTGACTCCATGGATTATAATCCATCAGGCTCCTCTGTCCACGGGATTTCCCAGGCAAGAAAACTGAGTGGGTTGCCATTCCCTTGTCCAGGGAATCTTCTCAACCCAGAGATTGAACCTGCCTCTACTGCATTGCAAACAGGTTCTTTACTACTGAGCCACCAGGGAAGCCCATTTAAGACATTATTTTATCAATATTCTGATAAAACTATATTAAGAATGTTTTTCTCCAGGGTGGTAGTCCTAAATAACTCCAGACTGCATAAATCTAGTTTTCTCAGGATAATCACTTTGAAGAGTTCTTTAAATTGTACTTTCTGTGGGATAAGGAGCCCTGGATTTTATTCCTCCACACTGTGTTTGTCAGCATCAGTAATGTAGTGTAGTTATTGATCAGGGAAACTTTCTTGACTAGCCAAACTTGGAACTTGGCAGGTGGGAGTGGGGAAGGACATGATTGATTACTTCATCTATTTATTTCTCTCTCTGTTGAGAATTAACTTAGATATCAAGTCATCAGGGAATCCAAGACAAAAATTAGGCATAGATATCAACCCATATTACCCCTAAGTTCCTTTTGCTTATATCAAACAATATTGCCTCTGGATTCCTAACACATGTATGTCCTATTTGCCCTGAACTTCACTTAGGACCCCTGAGCTGAGGATTTTCACCTCTGAGTTTCCTATTTTGTAATTACTAGAAAATATACACTTATAGATGATGATGGTAAGAAGTGATCAGACTCAGTGGTGGAGGTTAAAAACATGATCAAAAACAATCCCACACCACTAGAAGGATTTTGAAGTAGCCAATTACTCTCTAACAATTTCTACTTTCTAAATTTCAAAGACTGTATTGCTTGTACTTTGTGCTAAATTGGCATATTTTTAATGTTCAGTCCAAGTGAGATCAACCACTTAGAATGCTAAAACGCATTAATTTTGTAGTGAAGACCATTCATTATTGGTTCAGTGAGTCATTCTCCATATGTTTGGGATTCCAAATATCTCTTACTTTGAGTTTCCACACAAGGAGTAACAGACCTGAAGCCCCAACCCCAGCCTTTCCCCTAACAGAGTCCTACAAAGAGATACCTCACATGCGACTGAAAGACAAACTTCAGTTGCATTTATTGAACTTCCTTTGTCCTGTTCTTTCTTCCACTCCATTTCTCCCCTTCCCACAAATGCTGCCAAAAATAGACTCTTGAAGAAGCCTTGCTAGTGCCGTGAGAAATGAATGCTTCTGTCAAGGTGTCTTCAACCAGTGCTTCCCAAGTTTCTGTCATTGTAGCTTCAGTGAGAAGCTGAGCCCTGTGCAGATCTGAGGGAAACAATGTCTTCCCGACTCTGGACCACAAGTGGTCTCAGAGCTACTCCCAGGCTCTTTATGGGTCTGACCCATCTGCTTCTGAATCTGAAACCTTTTCTCATGGAGGATCAAAATAGTACATAGGTGCTTGGAAATGTATAATGCCTTTGCATTTCCCTCCATGCTTACTTCTCATCACATCCACCACAAAATTTTTTATTCTTTCCTCCTATAGTTAAAAATAGTCTCTTTTCATGAAAATGGAAACAAACCAGAATGAGAGTGTTGGTGGTGGTGGGCTATTGTACACACTAACGACAGAGGGGTTTTTGTATTGAATACCTACAATGTACAGGATCTTTTGTAGATGCTTTACTCTCCCAACATCACAAAATTACTCATGATCCAAGATAAAGAAAAATGATAATAGATTGTGCTCATCTCTTTATCCTACACTATTTGCAATAATAATACAACACTCAAGAGTAAGATAGTGATACTTCTGATTTTCTGTGGTTTAGTTAACATCGCAGAATATTCTCTTGGAACCAGGGAGAATAGAAAAATACGATGCTTAGTTTTTAGTATTCCTCTAAAAATTATTTCATTTTTTTCCTGATCTAATTTAACCACTCTGTTTTTCTGTTTCATTTTTTTTTCTTCCTTTGTTTCTTGTCATTCACCTATAACTCCCTATTCTGAGAGGTCAGAGATAGAGGACAATGTACAAATTTAGGATATGATAAAGGTGGCCTTTCAACACATGTGGAAAAGATGGATTATTCAATAAAGGGTATTGGGATAACTGGCTAGCCATTTGGAAAAAAGTGAAACCAGAGCTTTGTCTCACTCCTCACTCACAATAAATTCTAGTTAGCTCAAGAATTTGAGAATAAAAATGAAATCATTAAAAGCCTGGAAAGAGCATGGTGGTTAAAAATGGTTTAGGGCATGTAAGCATAAAACTGAAAAGTAGTAAGTAAATGTATTGATAGGTTAGACTAATTAAAACAATAAAAATTATCTACCTGGACAAAACAGTTTGAATAAATTAGAGGAATAAAAGACTGGAAAAATATTTGTAAATTGGAGGGTAAAGAATATAATTTCTGTAAGGACTATTAGAAAGTAGTCATGAATAGGTAATTTACAGAAAGAAATTCAAATGGACAATAAACATTAAAAGCATGCTTTTTAGTTAATAAAAAGTAATAATTAAAGAAAATCAAATGAGTATGGTAATGAGATTTTTTAATCTACCAGTCTGGCAGAAAAAATTTAAAGTTGTTTCAAATCTGGTGTTGAGGAAGGTTTGGGGAGACAGGCATTGATCTACATGTTGGTAGAAATAAAAATTTGTCCAGTCTTCCAGTAGAACAACTTAAAAAACAATTTGACTTCAAGCATTTATTCTGAGGATATAATGCAAAAATATTTACAGTTACATTGTAAAGATTTTATCTGAAGGCTATGTTATATTGACACAAAATCTGAAAATATTTTCTATGTCCTTTTATGGGGAAATGATTAAAATATTATAGAATTCCTGTAAAGTAGAGTATTATGCAGGATGCACAAAAGCTTTGCATATTAGCTTCTGTGAAGTGGGGCAACATAAACTAAAGGAGAGTCCAGTCCTGTTAGACTTACTCTTTTCCTTTTCTGATGCAGTCTTATAAGGAAAATGGAGTTATGGAGAGTGGGGTTGGGCAGCTCATAGATAGAAACAAATGAGGAGGAACAGGTTGTTGTAAGGAGTATTACTGTGGTCATTGTGATATTAAAAAAAGAACTTAGGTTATCTTGAAATTGCTTTTGATTGCTCACCTATCTTTTTCTGGGATAACTGTTCTAAACTAGGCATATGTTGACATCTTTATCACCAATGTTGCTGATATCTTCAGGAAAGACTTTAAATGTTGATAAGCTGTCAAGATCATAGTAGTGAATGCAGATCTTTTAAAATTCAAGTTTTCACTTCAACTGAAATTTTGTCATTGATAATAACCATTGTCACATATTCTATTTGAACTAATAGGTTATTTGTGGGCATTTTTGAGAAAGATGGGACTTTCCTGGTGGCTCATATGGTAAAGAATCTGCTTGCAATATGGGAGATCAGGTTCCCTGGGTAGAGAGGATCCCCTGGCAAAGGGAATGTCTACCCACTCCAGTATTCTTGCCTGGAGAATTTCATAGACAGAGAACCTTAGTGGGCTGCAGTCTAGGGTGTCATCAAGAGCTGGACACAACTGAGCAAGTAACACACTTAAGAAAATACCTGCCAAATATCTACATCTGGGCTTCCCTGGTGGCTCAGATGGTAAAGAGTCTGCCTGCAATGTGACAGACCTGAGTTCAATCCCTAGGTCAGGAAGATCCCCTGGAGAAGGAAATGGCAACCCACTCCAGTATTCTTGCTTAGACATTTCCATGGACAGAGGAGACTGGTGGATTACATTCCATGAGGTCCTAAAGAGTCAGATAGGACTGAGTGACTAACACTACATCTACATCTGAATAACCATACTTAGTCTGATATTTGTACTTTCAAGTAAAAATGGTTCATGAAAAGGCAGCCAAATAGGCTCACAATGGTGTGAAGAGATCACCATAGACTTCAATATGCAACAAACGTGCTCTTGTATGTTTTTCACATTTTATCACACAAAATGTTAAAAAGCCATGTACTCAAGGTGTTAATTTTACAGAAGTAATACTATAACAGCTATTTAATTAAATTAATAACAGTTATTATTTCATCAAGGGCATCCTCAAATGAAACTGGCTTTTTTTGTTTCTGTGATTTACTGGGAGTGTATGATGGTTAAAACAAAAACCAAAAACTGTGGCTCTTGGTACGATTTAGTGTCACTATGTTGATTTGTGCTAAGGTACCAGCAGTTTTATTCATGTCACTGTTTTTGTACCATCAGTGCAAATGTCAGCACAGTAAAACAGATCAAAAAATATCTTAGTATTATTATAAAAATAGTTTCAACCCCTGGAAACTCTTACAAGAGTCTCAGGAAGGAATCAAAGGCTGCACTTTGAGAATCACTGGTTTATCATAATCATAGGTGTTAAAGGTGAGAGAGTGATAAGAAGTGCTGTTTTACTAAAATGGTGGTGGTGATCTGAAAATAAAGGTCATTACCCAAATGTAAAAGCTGAGAGTAATCAAAATCTACATTTGCTCAATGGTGTTTAATTCAGAGGTATGCAAAAGTTCCCTTTACAATGGAAACCACTTAGTTTTTAGACTGTTTTTCTTCTTTGAAATTGTTTCCATATAATCTTATTTATGATAAGTCAAGTGGCTTCCCTCAGGGCTCAGTAAAGAATCTGCTTGCAATGCAGCAGACCTGGGTTCGATCCCTGGGTCAGGAAGTTCACCTGGAGAAGGAAATGGCAACCCACTCCAGTATTCTTGCCTAGAGAATCCCATGGACAGAGAAACCTGGCAGTTTCTAGTTCAAGGGGTCACAAAGAGCCGGACACAACTTAGCAACTAAACCACCAAGACTTCTTTAAAACACAATTATTACTACAGCATGTGTGTTAAAGACACACTGCGATGACTGTAGGCATTTATCAATATGACAATAGGCATATAGTGTTCCTTGAATCAGTCATCACCTTCTTCCTTCTTGTGACAATGAAGCAAATATACCTCCTATTAATATCAGGTTAATAATAATTAACCTCCTATTAATACTGTCCCTATCAAACCCAGATTCCATCATTTCCCAAATTCTCAGTTACTTCATTTTCTGTAATTGTCTTATTCTTGTAATATCAAACTCCATACATTGGGTCATTTCTATCAACATATAAACATTCTTTCTTATTTCTTGTCTTAGAAGAAAAATAACAGCAACAAAGAAAACCCTACTTTCTCGCCATCTTCTCCGCAATTCAAATTTCTCATCCTTGAGGCTCTCTATTCAATTCATTCTTATATGATACCCACCCTGGTATGCTACTACCCTTGTCTTAAAATTACTCCTGTCAAGGACACCGGAGTCATCCATGTTGTCAAAGCCGATGGTCACCTGTGTTCCTATCCTTATTCTTCCTGAGTCCTAAGAATCGCTCAGAACAGTGTACAATATCTTCTCCTTGTTTCTTCTTTTGAATCTAGAAGTCCCACTCTTTATTGGTTCTCTTCCTCATTCACTGGGCTTCCTGACCAGTCTCCTTTGCTTCCCTATCAGACTCTACATATGGGCTTCTTCTTGGTTCTAAGCGCTTTCCTTTCTCTGCCCTCTCTCCTTTAACCTACTCTAACTTCGTGCTGATGATCCCCACATGCATCTGTCCATCCCAGGTTTTCCTCTGATCACTATCCTCATGTTTTTGACAGCCTTCATGACATCACAATTTGGACCTCAATGACTTGTAGATGGCTCAAAATAACATGTTCAAAATGTAAATATTAATTTATTCTTCTGCAGAACTGTCCCTTTCTATCTTCTACATTACAGTGAATGACACTATCTTCTACACATTCTTCTAGCCAGACTCTTAGGCATCATCCTATATTCTTCCCTTTTCCTCAAACCCATGCCTTCAATATTTTAAAATGTTGCATATTCAATTATTACCTAGGTTAAGAGTGTCAAGTTCTATACTCTATGTATTCTGTAGTGTAAATTATTGTCACATATTCTCTGTTTATCTACGAGACCCTTGGGACTTTATATGTAATTAAAAATACGTAGCCCACTTGCCCCTTGGCACTTTTAGATCATAATTTATAGAGTCAGTGATGTAGATGCAAGTCTTATTTTACAAAGAAATTCCAGAGTTCTTCTCCCTAAAATGATCTGATTGTGCCAGTATACATTTTTTTTTCATAAGTAAGAAACAAAATAGAAATCATGATACTTTTTAAATATTCCGGATGTTTTTATTTCTTACGTACATAAGTTAGACTATACCAAAGTAATCTTCATAGCCACTGCCTCAACACTCCTACTTATCTCAAACCAAGTTGATAACAAATTGCTTCACTCTCTATTAAGCATAGTGAAAGCAGAGAGACATCACAGTAATCTTCTAGAACTAATAAATGACACCATTTGTGCCTCTTTTTTCTCTAGCACCACACTGCCCTTGGTCTTTTTTAAAAAATTGCTGCTCTTTATTCTTTTCACAATATCTAATGTTTCTCCTCTTAAGTTTTATTTCAACATTGATATTTCCACATTCTGTCTGAGAGGCACAAAGCTGCAGATGATATAAATAACCTCACATAGATTTTTTGGATCAATCTCAAAAAAAAAAACTTCTAAAACTCTTAAACTGCTGACTACTTTTATTTAGTCTTCAAGCGCTGATAGATGAATGATAAATCTATTTAAAGGTAATTATTTGGCTTCCATATATTCCCATTGATGTTAATAGATGTTTAATTATGCATTGTGAGCATAGGAAACAAGGGCTGGCAAAATAAATGTTGGCATGTTCTCTATTTCTATGTGTATTAATCATTGGTGGTACATGCTTCTCACAGTGTCTTGCTCTATGAGTTTGAACAGCTTATTCAGTCTTTCATTACAAAGCTGAGGAGACTTTTATTATTTCTGCTTCTAAAGAACAAACATTTTGAATTTTGGTACAGTCATAAGAATACTGATTAAAAATGTTTCCTCTCTGTGAATCAGAAGCTGATTTTTAAAAATCCAATTATCGTTAAAAAATCATGGATGGACTTGGAGAATATTATGCTTAGTGGAAGACAAATACTGTCTGATATCACTTATATGTGGAATCTAACAAAAACGCTAGTAAGTAAAAGAAAAAAGAAGCAGACTCGCAAATATAGAAAACAAACTAGCATTTAACAGTGGGGCAAGGGAAGGATGGGAGAGGCAAGATAGAGGACTGAGAAATACAAGCTTCTGTGAATAAAATAAGCTACAAGGATATAATGTAAAGCACAAAGAACATAGTCAATATTTTGTAATGCTTATAAATGGAGTATAACCTTTAAAAATTATGAATAACTATGTTGTACAACTGAAATTTACTTAATATTGTAAATACGGTATTCCTGAATTAAAAAATAAAAAAACCTTAAAAATCTAACGATCATTAGAGAATATATTAGAATATGGGTGCTATCCTATAGAGATGTTAAATGGATACGTGGCATTTCCCTACTTCAGTATCAAATACAACATCTTGGTTTTTCAGAAGATGATTCTCAAATGCCTACAAAGTAACTTGACCAAAAAAATAAAAATAATAACACTAATTTAGGAACTAAAGATACTCCAAAATTGCTTGGTTGAACTTCATGAAATTCTCAAATGACAATCATTAACTAAAATATTTTTCCCTAGTATTTGTAGTATGCCCAATGAGTCAAAATTTTTAGCTAATTTAAATCAGTTTGAAAGCAGTTGTCAGTTAAAATCAAGTAGTCAAATCAACTCAGAGGTTTGCTTTCATCATTTTAGGAGTAGGTCACAATAGAAAAGTTGCTAATTCTGCACATGAATAGATTTTTAATTCCATGATACATCTGTATCTATAAGCAGAAAATAAACTGGAAGAATATTTTGAGAAGCATATCATGTGGCTCAATAGTGAGGTAATAGCACATCAAGTTCCTCTGTCCATGGGATCTCCCAGGCAAGGATACTGAAGTGGGTACCCATTTCCTTCTCTAGGGGATCTTCTCAATCCTGGAATTGAACTTGCGACCCCTGCATTGGCAGGTGGATTCTTTACCACCAAGTCACTAGGGAAGCCCACGTCTTAAATACCCATATGCAAAGTTAAGGACCATTTACCAAAAGGAGTTTTTATGACATTTCAGTGTCTTTATATATTGAAGACAAATTGGGCAGATGGTCAGCTGGTTATTTAGAGAAAATGACTAATGTGTCTGGACACCAGAGGAAAAGTGGACAGAAATGGTAGTCAATAACCTAGGTGCAATCCACCAGCTAGGTTTCATAGACTCATTTCAATATATATTGTCAGCTCCTAAGGCAAAGCTTCTTCACACAACATATATATTATTTATTTTGAAATATGGAGATCTCTAGCTGCTCTTTAAGGGAAAACGCCTCACATGGTGATGGAAAGACACCTGGGCTAAGCACGCCCAGCATGCCAAGGCAGAGATGCCTCAGAAAGCAATAAAAAGTAGAATCCCTTCTTGGTTCCTTTATCTCGCCTTTGTGTTAAGTCTATTTGATTTTGCTACCAGTGTGGCTTAACATGTTCTGAGTGCAATGAAAAATAATTCTGTGAATCTCTGCTCAATATATAAAGGAGGTTTCAAACCAACAAGGGCAAAGGCTTTCCTCCCCACCCCCTCCTGTTTTAATTGTCTGAAAGATATGCATAAACTGTCTAGAATGACTATAAGAAATGTGCAAAGAAAAGTCCCTGTCAAGTGCTCTTCTCTTTGCTATTTGCCCGGGGGTGGACAGTCTAGAATAAAGGGGAAGAGGAGAGCCTAAAACACATCAGTCCCAGAAACCTCTGGTAAGCAGTAACCGAGGGCAAAATAACATGAGCAGACTGACATAAAGCGAAGCTACCTTGCAAATTTAGGGTTCAGTTCTCTTTGCCCATCTCTAGTTAAAAACCAAACAATTTTTTTCACGTAGCTTCCAATTGCAGAGCCTGTTGAAAACTCATTATCTTCAAATAGGATTACACTCCATTAATATGAGAACATGCATATTACAATATCTGGTAAAAATCAAAAGTTCCAATTTGCTCACTACATGTAAATCCAATTCAAAATATTTCCATAACATATATCTGCTGGATGTTACACTATTTGTGTGTCACTCCGGAATGGATTAACTCCATGACAGGCTAGGCTCAGTTTTTCTGCATTTGGTGTTTTAAACAGTTTATATTTGTTATCATATCAAAGACAGGCTTGCAGTTTTCAAAAGGAAGAAGAGAACACAGCGCCCAAGGCTCCTCCAGCATTACATTTCTTATTCCATTTTATCTTTCTTGGTTTTGACTAATGTCAGTAACAGCTACTGGTAATAAACTGCTTGTTACAGCCTGCTGTTGCCTTGAAGCCTGCCTTTGATACATTGTCAGCCAATCGGAAGCATTTCCTGATTACATTTCCAAATTGCTTGTTTATTGATTGAGAGTTAATAAAGCAAAAGACAACTTTACAGCTTAAATTAAATGAAAGTTTCCTTTGATGTTCAAATTATCCAATCAACCAATATGCAGTGAAATGTAAGCATTTGAAAATTTTATCTGAAAAGAAGTAAAAAAAAAATTGTATAAGATAAATGGATCTCAGTATAGACATGGTGGCTAGGTGCTGATGAAAACTATGTGCAACTTGGCATACTGTGATTTCATTATTTTCCCAGGCAAAGGAAATGATGTTGTTATTCAAGCCACCCCACTTCCCAAACCTGAACAAGGAAAAGTACTTCTAGGATGTCTGTTATTTGCTTGGCAATAATTTCTTAAAATTAGAACCACTTTAGTAAATATAATGAATTATATTATGAAGTTCCATATGTTCAAGCTGGTTTTAGAAAAGGCAGAGGAACCAGAGATCAAATTGCCAACATCCGCTGGATCATCGAAAAGGCAAGAGAGTTCCAGAAAAACATCTATTTCTGCCTTATTGACTATGCCAAAGTCTTTGACTGTGTGGATTCACAATAAACTGTGGAAAATTCTGAAAGAGATGGGCATACCGGACCACCTGACCTGCCTCTTGAGAAACCTGTATGCAGGTCAGGAAGCAACAGTAGAACTGGACATGGAAAAACAGACTGGTTCCAAATAGGAAAAGGAGTACGCCAAGGCTCTTTATTGTCACCCTGCTTATCTAACTTATATGCAGAGTACATCATGAGAAATGCTGGGCTGGAAGAAGCACAAGCTGGAATCAAGATTGCTGGGAGAAATATCAATAACCTCAGATATGCAGAAGACACCACCCTTATGGCAGAAAGTGAAGAGGAACTAAAAAGCCTCTTGATGAAAGAGAAGAGTGAAAAAGTTGGCTTAAAGCTCAACATTCAGAAACCTAAGATCATGGCATCCAGTCCCATCACTTTATAGCAAATAGATAGGGAAACAGTGGAAACAGTGAGACACTTTATTTTTGGGGGCTCCAAAATCACTGCAGATGGTGATTGCAGCCATGAAATTAAAAGATACTTACTCCTTGGAAGGAAAGTTATGACCAACCTAGATAGCATATTAAAAAGCAGAGACATTACTTTACCAACAAACATCCATCTAGTCAAGGCTATGGTTTTTCCAGTGGTCATGTATGGATGTGAGAGTTGGACTGTGAAGAAACCTGAGCGCCAAAGAATTGATGCTTTTGAACTGTGGTGTTGGAGAAGACTCTTGAGAGTCCCTTGGACTGCAAGGAGATCCAATCAATCCATCCTAAAGGAGATCAGTCTTGGGTGTTCATTGGAAGGTCTGATGTTGAAGCTGAAACTCCAATACTTTGGCCACCTCATGCAGAGAGTTGACTTATTGGAAAAGACCCTGATGCTAGGAAGGATTGGGGGCAGGAGGAGAAGGGGACGACAGAGGATGAGATTGTTGGATGGCATCACTGACTCGATGGAAATGAGTTTGGTTAAACTCCGGGAGTTGGTGATGGACAGGGAGGCCTGGCATGCTGCAATTCATGGGGTCGCAAAGAGTCAGACACGACTGAGTGACTGAATTGAACTGGACTTATGGATTTATTAAAGTTCTGACATTTAAAAATGGTAACACAATTTGGGCTTCCCAGGTGGCTCTAGTGATAAAGAACCTGCCTGCTAATGCAGGAGACATAAGAGACGAGGGTTCAATCCCAGGGTCAGGAGGATCCCTTGGAGGAGGGCATGGCAACCCACTCCAGTATTATTGCCTGGAGAATCCCATGGACAGAGGAGCCTGGTGGGCTACAGTCCATGGAGTCACAAAGAATCGGACACAACTGAAGTGACTTAGCAAGCAAGCACAACCCGATTTAGATACTATCTTTGGAATATCATAGTTGTTGCTGTTTTGATGACACATATGGCAAGCTTGTCATGGAAAAGAAGTTGCCCTCTTCAAAATTTTTGGTAGTTTTTGATATTCCTTCCTCAATGAGCCAGCAAGCCCTTATGAATGTAAGGAGGAATCAGACGTTTCTGTCAATGATGAAAATAAATAAACATTACAAAGGTTTAACAGTGCCATGACTCACAGGAGACCGGCACTTCAACACATGTGACCTATAAGCTGCATGTTTGATTAGAGAGGAGAAAAGAGGGTTCCTTGAGATTTCGGGGAAAAGTTACAGAGAGAGTTTTTATTTCTCTTGATTGTGTTAAATTACGTGAAAGGTAAAGGAAACAAAATTGTATAAACAGTGTTTTAACAAGTCTGTTAAAAAAAAAAAAAGGGAAAATTTAGGCAAAAGTATGCCAAGAAATACAGTAAAATATTAACAGGCTGTTTTGGGGAGATAATAAAGGTGTTTTTTTTTTCTTTTGTACTTGCTTTACTTCATTTTTTTTTTAAAGTAATGAACAAGCATTATACTTAAAATAGGGGGGAAAAACATTAGTTTAAAATTGAAGTTAATTTCAAAAAATGTCATTTTCTTAGCTGTTTCTTCAATAGTGAAATTTTTTGGTAGTTAAATTGCTTGGGAAGCTTACCTAGATGTTTGAAATTACATGCCAAAATTTGAGCTTCTTGCCTATGTTGCTGCTGCTGCTGCTTCCTCCCCCTCCCCTTCCTTCTCTCTTCTTTCCCTTTTCCTTCTTAATCCAAACCTCTCCAAAGACAGTTATTCAGTCTATGTTATGTTTCTGGATGGCCTAAGAAATGTTAATCAGCTGCAAAAGAAAAGTGACCAGTGTCAGCCCTTGACTGACCTCCTTCAATCTAGTCGTTTGCCACAGGCAGTCTTCAAGATGCAATGTGATCATGTCTCACCTGCTTTAAAGCTCCAGCTATCTCTCTTTATAAGGCCCTGCAAAGCCTGCTTCCAGACCTCTCAGCCTCTTCATTGGCCACCCTGGCCCCTCGGCTCCAGCCACAAAGGCTTCTTTTGGGTCCTTTTATTGCAGGAATTTACTTCTGTCAAGTTCATGCCTTTAGAATTTTGCTCAAGAATTTCTTCTTCTAGGAAGCCCTCCCAGACTTTTAGTTAACTTTATGGTCCTATGTTACTTGCTGTCAAAATTTTTTCTGCCCTAGCAGTGGCACTGTGTAACTCACGTATCTGCAGAGCACAATGCCTGGCACAAAGTAAGCCCTAAATAAATGTGTTCAAGGAGTTGAGGAGCCATAAGTGAGAGAACAAGTGAACTAATTGCTTAACAAAGCTAACCTCTATTCCTCTAGAAGTTTTCCTGAAATGTATAGAATGATTCACCTAGAAAACTTCCATTCAGCCATTACTATTTTCTTGAGTATTTAGGTGCAGTGGAACACTTACTTACTGTAGGAGATGAAAAGATGGATTTGAAACGGTTTTTGTTCTAGGAGTTCATAATATGAATCAGCATTTTCCTTTGTCCAGGTCAGTTGATCTTTGATCAAAGCATGAGTGGATGCTTGAAAGTGGAACTGTGCTTCCATTTCAGTAATTGTGTTCATAATACTATACATCCAATTTTATACCAAATTCAAGAATTAGTCTTCATTTCTCTCTGCCATTTACTTCCCACCTTCTCAACCTGACAGCTTCTCTCCAAAACATGTTTTAAATCCATCTAATTCCGTTTCCCCTGCAGCCACCTGTCTAAGCAGTGCCATCTCTTTGTCCCTACTGGGTTCCTACTTGCGTTTGCTTCTTTGTGTTCTGCTTGCCACCCAGTCAACCAGAGTGATCTCTCTAAACAGGATTAGTATTAAGTCATTTGCCTGCTTGTTGTCCACATGCCTTCACTTTCTGCTTATGAGCAAATGTGTGCTCATCCCCTGAGCTGCTGTGCCCTGCCATACCTGCCTGGTCTAATCCCATGCCTGTCACTCTCCCTCTCCATTGTGGCTGCCAGCCAGCCACAGACCAAGCTTGTCCCCACATCAGGGCCCCACATGTTTCCTCACATCATTTCACAGGTGCTGGCTTCTCTTCATTCAGGTCAGAATTCACAGTCCAACTCTTTCGAGAGCCTTGTCTAGAGCAGCCAGCCTTTCCCCTCGCCCCCCACTTATCTGTCACCCTTTTGAATTTTCTTTAGAGCATTTATGACTATCTGAAAATAACCAGTTTATTTATTTGTTAATTTTTTAGAAAATTCTACTTCTCCCTTGCTCACTGCTCTTCTACTATAATGCGCCTGCTGTGGAGTGTGTGCTCTATAGATATTGGTTGAAGGAGTGAGTAAGTGAATGAATGAAGAGCCTGCACATTCTCAGCAGTCTCTCTTGGTTGGTGTTTGAGACTGAGCTATACCCTGACTCTCTTTACTGCCTCCCTCCATCACCCCCTGCCCTGGTCATCAAGTCACCTTATAAGTCCGCCTGGTTCTGTAAAGCCTTTCCCAACAGTCTAGTCTAAAAACATTATCCCCCTTTCTGTTGTATATAATTTATTATCCAACCCAGTTTACTTTTGAGAGTGAAAGGAGGCATTATGAGCACTTGTGCAGGGGCAACAGGCATACACTGGGATGGTGCAGGGAAAACTAGGCTGTATGATCACTCTTTATATGCCACTTGCTTTATTCTTTATTGTTGCTACGTTCAGATCAGTAGTGCTATGCCATTCTTTTTCTCTGTTGCATTATGTAATTTACTTATTTGGGGGAATTTTTCTTAAAAGGGATTCTCTTATACATCATACTGTATCTGATGATTTTTATCATCAGCTGATTTCAGAAAACAAAAGACTGTTCTTTTATATAGAATCCTATGGCAAGCCTTGGACCAAGTTATTAAATCTGACAACTGTTTCTATAGTCAGTTGACCCTGTGCAGAGGGGTCAAGCCATTTTTAGTTAATTGAGTACTAAGAATTCATTGGGATTGCCTGGTGGCTCAGTTGGTGAAGAATCTGCCTGCAATGCCAGATAGACTGGAATGCAAAGTCAAATGGGCCTTAGGAAGCATCACTGCAAACAAAGCTAGGGGAGGTGACAGAATTCCAGCTGAGCAATTTCAGATCCTAAAAGATGATGCTGTGAAAGTGCTGCTCTCAATATGCCAGCAAATTTGGAAAACTCAGTAGTGGCTACAGCACTGGAAAAGGTCAGCTTTCATTCCAGGCCCGAAGAAAGGCATTGCCAAAGAATGCTCAAACTTCCACACAATTGCACTCATCTCACATGCTAGCAAAGTAATGCTCAAAATTCTCCAAGCCAGGCTTCAACAGTCCGTGAACCGTGAACTTCCAGAAGTTCAAGCTGGATTTAGAAAATCCAGAGGAATTGGAGATCAAATTGCCAACATCCGCTGGATCATCGAAAAAGCAAGAGAGTTCCAGAAAAACATCTACTTCTGCTTTATTGTCTATGCCAAAGCCTTTGACTGTGTGGATCACAACAAACTGTGGAAAATTCTTCAAGATATGGAAGTACCAGATCACCTGACCTGCTTCCTGAGAAATCTGCATGCAGGTCAGGAAGCAACAGTTAGCTGGACATGGAACAACAGACTGGTTCCAAATAGGAAAAGGAGTACATCAAGGCTGTATGTTGTCACCCTGCTTATTTAACTTATATGCAGAGTACATCATGAGAAACTCTGGGCTGGATGAAGCACAAGCTGGAATCAAGATTTCTGGGAGAAATATCAATAACCTCAGATATGCAGATGACACCACCCTTATGGAAGAAAGCGAAAAACTAAAGAGCGTATTGATGAAAGTGAAAGAGAAGACTGAAAATGTTGGCTCAAAACTCAACATTCAGAAAACTAAGATCATGGCATCTGGTCTCTTCACTTTATGGCAAATAGATAGGGAAACAATGAAAACAGCAAGAGGCTTTATATTTTTGGGCTCCAAAATCACTGCAGATGGTGACTGCATCCATGACATTAAAAGACGCTTACTCTTTGGAAGAAAAGCTATGACCAACTTAGACAGCTTATTAAAAAGCAGAGACATTACTTTGCCAACAAAGGTCCGTCTAGTCAAGGCTATGGTTTTTCAGTAGTCATGTATGGATGTGAGAGTTGGACTAGAAAGAAAGCTGAGTGCTGAAGAATTGATGCTTTTGAATTGTGGTGTTGGAGAAGACTCTTGAGAGTCCGTTGGACTGCAAGGAGATCCAACCAGTCCATCCTAAAGGAAATCAGTCCTGAATATTCATTGGTAGGACTGATGCTGAAGCTGAAACTCCAATACTTTGGCCACCTGATGCGAAGAACTGACTCATTTGAAAAGACCCTGATGCTGGGAAATATTGAAGGTGGGAGAATGGGATGACAGAAGATGAGATGATTGGATGGCATCACTGGCGTGATGGACATGAGTTTTAGTAGGCCCTGGGAGTTGGTGATGGACAGGGAAGCCTGGTGTGCTGCACTCCATGGGGTCACAAAGAGTCAGACCTGAATGAGCAACTGAACTGAAGAATTCATTGTTTTCTTAATTTTGATTTTTGTTATATAAAGGGACTCTCTCTTTTGGCAATTTAACTATCAAAGTTATAAATGTTCACTTTCTGGTGGCAAGGGTTCAAATTAAAGTAGACACATTGGAATTTGTTTATGAAACTGTGTTTTGTATTACGGTAGGTAGTTGTAATAATTCTTATACTGGATAATTTATAAACTATTATTATAAGACGAATCCAAAAATAAGTCCAGTCACCCTTGCTTCTTAATCATGCATAAAGAAATGCACTGATAACAATTAGAAGTGTTTTGAAAACCAAATTTTCAAAAAATTAAAATACCTTCAAAGCTACTGCCAGTACTTTCAAAAGCAAAATCTCATAGGAAATATGAGTTAATGTGTTAGTACTTGTATTTTTATATACCCTTTTTCTGATGACTCTGAAACTCTTTAAAAGCATTATCTGATAAAAGAATTGTTCTAGTTATTAGAGAGTATATATTGAATGATTTTAACTCCCATATCCTCTGTTTTTATGGTGGATCAGATTTGCTGATATATATAATGGCATTTGACATAGTGTATGTCTGTCTTGAAGTTATCTGAATGGAAGGGAAAGAAGTGATGATAAAGAGCAGGAGGAAGAGGATAACAAACACCTTAAAATATTTTCAATGTACAAGACAGTGTTCTAAGCATCTTACATGTCTTAAATGATTTCATAACATAATTCTCTGAGGGAGAGTCTATTATTATCTCCATTTTTGGATGAGGAAACCGAAGCCTGGGAAAACTAAGGTACTTGTCCAAGATCATACAGTTACTAAGTGATGGAATTCAGATTCAAGTCCAAGTTTGTCAGGTGCCAATATGCTTTCTATTATATCAGATTCATTCGCAAAGAAGTTTAGGCTCAAATTCCTTATTCTAAGGCAATGTCATCTAGAAAAGCATATTAACACATGGATCCAGAGAAGGAGAGTGTAGTTAGATACTATGAGACTGGCTAAACTCCAGGAGATGGTGAGGGACAGGGAAGCCTGGCGTGCTGCAGTCCTTGGGGTCTTAAAGAGTCATACATGACTTGGCGGCTGAACAACAACAATTAGATTGCACTCAGCCATTCAATTTGTAAATGTTTCATCCCACGGTATATTATTTGAGATGACTTTGGCTATAATTAACAGAATGCCTAGCAGTAACTTAGACAATAGGGGCAGTTATTTTCTTTTTCTTTTTTTTTTTTTTTTTTCTTGGTCACACAGCAAGAATGCTAGAAGAAGGTGGTAACAGAAATGGTTTGGCAACTCCAGGATTCCAGAGTGCTGGTTGTGTAATCTTATTTCTCCTCATGCTCACATGATGGCTGCAGTGGCACCAACAAAATATCCTCACATGACAGCAATTAAAGGAGGATAAATGGGGATTTCTTCTCAGTTCTTTCCCAGAATCTCTCTCTCTGTGAGAGAGGAAAACATTCCCCAGAAGCACCCTAGAATATTTCTCCTTTGTAACTCATTGCCTAGAACAATGTCACAGTAGCATAATGAGTACTTGGCCAAAGGATTAGCTTAATTGACCAATCAAGATTCAGATCCTAATGCTGGGCATGGTGATATCTGAAAAACTTTGGTGTTCCTTGTATAAGATAAGAGACCAGAAAAGTCTGCCTTATATAAGCTCCTGAGACCAATACAACAGGAAAGGCAGAGAGCCAGTATTTTATAAATGATTGAAAGAGAAGTTGTGACTTGTCCAAATTTGTACATACAGGATCAAGATCGAAGTTCAACCCAGAATCTTTGGGCTACTTCAGTGGTTTTCAGACTTAGTGCCTCAGGGTTTCTACAAAAGTGTCATTAGAATGTCATTTTAAAACTCTTAATTATGTTTTTTAAAATGTGATTAAAAATACAATGCATGTGTAATTTTCTCATATATCAAAAGTTGACACAATGAAATCCCTACCATACAAACCACGTTAGCTTGTGCTGTCAGTTAACTCGATTTTTTGTTGTGATTATTTCCAACCTTGGAGTAAACCCCCTCATGCCATCTAATCATGAAGTCTCCTGGGATTGTTCTGTAGTCTATTAAAAGCTATTTGTAACCATTTGTCCATGTTAATCTGGATTTTTTTCAGTACTGGACAACCACTATAAGATAATCAATTGCATGTTGACAGTGATCTAAGACTGCAGCACGTGCAAGCAAATTTGAAATAACCTCTAATTTGAAGTTGTTGTATGTATCAGAACAGCTAAATTATTCTCTCGAACTGACTTAACTATCTCTCTGGCCCTTGCTCACCTCCCTAGCCACTTTTCCCTGGCTCTTCCCACTTCGGAAGCATCTGCTTTAATGCTGGGAAGACTTTTCTGGCCCCAGAAGACTTGTGCACATGCCATGCCCTCTAGCGAGCATTCTTCTTGGTATCCCAGTTGAATGGCACTTTCTTCCCTTAACCTCTCCATTGAGTTTCACACTGCTTATGCACACTCATCATTTTGTAGTTAGCTAGTCCACAGCTAGGCTAAGAACTGTCTAAGGGCAGCAACCATGGATGTGCCATTCACATCTCTCAGCACAGGGCAGGCTCCATAGATGTGATCAATTATTTTTGAAGTAATAAGTGTTACATGTATAAACTGAATTTAGATGAGATATTGATTAAAAAGCATAAATGAAATTTTTTTCTGTTTTTTTAAAGAAAAACTGATTAGATCGGAAGATGGCAAACAGTGAAACACACAAATGTGTTAACATTAAGTATACAACTAGATGTAAATTTCCATATATATACACATGTGGTTAAGCTCCAGCCACATGAAATATAAAGCACTTTTAGCACCCCATAGCTTTCACTGTAGTCACCCTAGTCATTTGTTGTTGTTCAGTTGCTAAATTGTGTCAGACTCTTTGTGACCCCATGAACTACAGCACGCCAGGCTTCCTTGTCCTTCACTGTCTTCCAGAATTTGCTCAGACTCATATCCATTGAACTGCTGATGCCATCCAACCATCTCATCCTCTGTCACCTCCTTCTCTTCCTGCCCTCAATCTTCCCCATAGAGTCTTTTCCAATGAGCTGGCTCTTCGTATCAGATGGCCAAAGTATTGGAGCTTCAGCATCAGTCCTTCCAATGAATATTCAGGGTAGATTTCCTTTATGATTGACTGTTTTGATCTCTTTGCAGTCCAGGGGACTCTCATGAGTCTTCTCCCACACCACAGTTATAAAAGCATCAATTCTTTGGTGCCCAGCCTTCTTTATGGTCCACCTCTCTCATCCATACACGACTAATGGAAAAGCCATAGCTTTGACAATACAGACCATGATCTTAGTGTTTGAATGTTGAGTTTTAAGCCAGCCAGAGTTTTCCCTCTCCTCTGTTACCTTCATCAAGAGACTCTAGTTCCTTTTTGCTTTCTGCCATTACAGTGGTATCATCCTAGTCGTATTCACACCCTATCTCCCACTCCTAGAAGTTAACACTGTTCTAAGTTCTCTCCCCATCAGTTGGTTTTTGCCTGTTGTTAAATTTCATATAAGTAAAGATTTTAAGTATGTATTCTTTTGTGATGTTTTCTTCCACTCAACATAATATCTATGAGACTGTCCATGTCATATGTAGTTTTTTGTTATTTTAATATGGCCTTTTGTATAAATATACTATGTGTAGTTCTCAGTTTCTTACTGATGGGTATTGGGTTTTGTTCTCAATTTAGAGCGATAATGGAAACAGATATAATGAACACTCTTGTACAGGTCATTCTGTGGACATTTGACAAAAGAACTCTGTTTTATTCCACCCATCCTTAGAAGAAAAAATTGAATCCCCATATGCTCTATTGATGTTCTGAAATATCTTTTCAATTCTTAAAAACCAAAAAGAAATCAGAACAGCATTAGATATTACTTTAAAAATAGATGGAAATCCTAATTGAAGACTGGGGCAGAAGTTAGCACCCTGTCAGAGATAGAAAAAAAAAAAAAAGGAAAATCTAACGAAATGGGAAAACTCATTACAGATGGTAATGTACGTAATAAAAATGTGTCCACAAAAAATGTACACAAAAATGTTAATACTAGCTTTATTCATAATGGCCCCAAACTGGAAAAAAAAAACAGCAATTGCAATCTTCAAAAGATTCTGCACAATTTATTTGGGGAAATATGTAAGATTCTGTTATCCTGAGAGTGTATCAACAATTCCATAATTGTCCTGGATTCTAATAATGTCCTGCGTTTATATAGAACTTTAAAATTACAAATTTCACATATATCACATAGCTAATAACTGGCAGAACAGGAACTCCAATGCAAGAATTCTGATGCTAACTTTAGTGTATTTCCCCATCACATCCTGATTACACCTCATCAGGAAAAGCAACACTCAACATGATTACTTATGACAAAGTGTATTTAATTTTTAACATTTTTAAAACTGGGTTTTCTACTTTGGAGGGTTTTTCTAATTAGAAATAATTAGTTGTGTGTGCATTCTGGTCTACCCTTGTCAGTGGGTTTCAACCTTTCCTAGTTCATGCCTTGCCAATCACCCTATCAAAGAGTTTGTTTCTTGTTCACACAAACTTTTCTTTTCACTAGGAAAGAAGTTTCTTCTTGTCAATTAACATTGGTGTTCTCATCATGGTAAATTCAGCCAAGCAAAAAACTACAATCATTTGTATCTTAGTAGAAGATTTCTCAGAGCTTTTAAAATGCCAGTGAACCTGATAACTATACAAAGAGCAAGCTAGAGTGACTATACTTCCTAACTATAGCATTTAGAAATTTCTAGAGAAAAATTTGGGGAAACTCCTTTCTAGACTTTTGTTGATTATCTCTTGAAAGCTTCACTTTAAACCAAGCCATTCCCATAAATTCACCTGCAAATAGTTGTTGTTTATTTTTATCAGCCACGAAAAATCACTAGAAAAATCGAAAAATCACTAGAGTGACTATACTTCCTAACTATAGCATTTAGAAATTTCTAGAGAAAAAAATTGGGGAAACTCCTTTCTAGACTTGTTTTGTTGATTATCTCTTGAAAGCCTCACTTTCAACTAGGCCATTCCCACAAAGCTTTGTTAATTGACTACCTAGAAATTCTTCCAAAAAATGATGTTTATGAATGGTAAGGACCCTGTGTTTTATACCTCCTTTCCAGATAGAAGATTTTAACCTTGACTGGGATTATCAGGACTAAACTGAAAATGACTGATGTAAGCTCAGGCGCTATGCTGGCAGAGGAGAAATATGTGATGGGGTTGGGAAGAAGCTTAAGCCACAGCCTCAGCTGCTAAGGAATAGAGACCCTGGAGCCTGGCTTGGTTTCTTTTTAGAGCCAATGTGTGTGCTCAGTGCAGAAAATGGTGAGAAACAGGAACTTGCCGCTGTTTTGTCATCCTAAGGAGCAGCACATGATATTTATCTTTTCATCTACTTTGACTTGAACCACCAACATATTCAAGCTCTCAGGAGGGAAAATTGCTTTGTACTCTCATCTGTGTAGAAAACATTTTTTCTAAGCTTTCAGTCAGGGTCATTTGGATGACAGAATTCAACTGCAAATAGTTGTGTTTATTTTTATCAGCCATGAAAAATCACTCTTTATTCCGTCTGTAGTTGGAAATTTGGAGTAATGTTCATTTCTGCAAAAATGTATCACTCTTTTGTTTTTTACTGATTTGTTCTCCCCTCAAGTGTGGAAATCTTCTACTAGTACCTATAGAACTGAGCTGGGTTTTTTTCCACTTGGGTTCAATTTGACATGCTAATTCCATGTTGATATATGTTTTAAATGGATATGTTATTGCCTCCTTAATTTAGAGTTGAAATAATTTCTTTTCCAAATAGTTTAATTCTAGATATAGTTAACGAAGGAAAACACACAGCCACTAAAGATTAAATCATTATTATTTTATTTTAAAAGTTTTAATAATCTGGGCATTGGGCTATAGAGTGACTTTTATACTTTAAAAATACATTTTTGAGTATCCGAATTTCTTCAAAATGAAGATGCTGCATTCATATGCATAAAATACACTTTATGCTTGTAATTATCTTTGCATCTATTCCACATGTTAATATGTTTGTTTCCAAAACAAGAAAGTACACTGAGATTGATTAAACGATATGTAAATTATATGAGCTTGGAGTCAGTTCTAGCCTCCTGTTTTATGACACTAATTATTTCAAGTAGTGTGACTGGCAATATTAGCAGTTGGTTTAATAGTCTGGAACAAGACCACCTAGGATTAAATTCTGGTTCCACCCCCTAACCAGCTCTAATTTGGGATTGGTTGTTTAATTTCTTTGGGCCTTAGTTTCCTCATCTATAAAAATAAGGATGCTTATAGAACCTGTCTCATATGGCTACTCGGAGGAATCAGTTAGGTTAATACAGACAGTGCTCTAACAATAATTACTCTACATAATGAAAGTCAGTAAACAACCTGTTGTCATCATCAACATTATTTAAAGGAGGCAATAAAAAAACTGGTCCAGTTATATGACCAGATAATATATAGACTGGAGAACTCAAGAATAAACATTTGAAAAGATGTTAACACCCACTTCTAATAATCAGGGACATACATATAGAAATAACAGTACCATTTGTCATGCATCCAATTCATGATAATTTAAAAGTCTGAAAGTGTCAGAGGATTCCAGAAAATAAATTCTTACATACTGTGGGTAGGAGTATAAATTGGTGCAGTCACTTTGCATTGTCAAACAAAATTGAAAATGTTCATAGTTTACAATCCAGCATTTCTTCTTGAAAGTATATATCTACTAGAGAAAACTCACACATAAACACAAAGAGTTATGTGTAAGGATATTTATTATAGCACAGTTTTTCGAAAAAGGGAGACAATCTATATGTCCACTAATAAGAGAATATATAAATACATACATATGTCATGGACTTGTTGCTGTTTAGTTGCTAAGTCATGTCCAACTCTTTTGCAACCCCATGTAACCCGCCAGGCTCCTCTGTCCATGGGATTTCCCAGGCAAGAATACTGGAGTGGTTTGCCATTTCCTTCTCCAGGGGATCTTCCTGACCCAGGGACTGAACCCATGTTTCCTGCATTGGCAGGTGGATTCTTTACAACTGAGTCACCAGGGAAGCCCATCATGGATTGCTATATAGCAATTTAAGGGAAATGAATTGGTGAGTTTATACTGAAAATCCTGAATGAAATTTATGGCCAATCCAGTACCTATTCTAGAACATGGATCTGCCTCAAAAATAGGGAATAGGCAAGTTTCAAAATGATATACATTGTATAATATTACTTATGTAAGTAAATATTCGCACAAATCTATACTATGTATTGGTAACAAATCATTTTGAAATTTTGTAAGTTTAATTATTCAGTGACCTGGAATGATACACACCAAATTCATGGTTGTGTTGTTTAGGAAAAAGGAGAATTGGAAATGGGAAGGAAAAAGGCAAAAAAGAAAGAGGACTTAAATTAGTTTCCTTTATTAAAATAAAAAGGCTTGACATATAGCTATATAAATAAGGTTAATATTTGACATTTCTTGGTGGTGAGTACACAGGCCTTTATGGTATATGTCTCTGAATATTTCTGTATTTTAAAACTTTCTCAGAATGAGTGTATCTAGGCTAATGTTTAAAAAGATACTCTTTCCCCAAAAAGGTAGGTACCATACAAATGTCAATTGATTGTCAAAAAGGGAAAGAAATGACTTGTTATTTAAAATTAATAAAGGATGTTGAAATATAGTCTGTTTGGTGAGATCCTCAAGATCAAAATCTTGCTTTATTCATCACTGTACCACTTAGCCCACAGCACAGTACTTGGTATATATAGGTTGGTGCAGAAGTAATTATGGTTTTACATTGTTAAAATTTGCTGTTTGATATTGGAATACATTCTTATATAAATGTCATTATGTTACACATCATTTTTCTCTTTTTTTTTCAACTAATGGCTTATTACTTGCTGTTTATTTTATATTTATTTTAGACTAGGGAAATGATGTTAGCCAAAAAGCAAATTTGAGTGATTTTCTTATTTGAGTTCTAAATGGGTCATATAGCAGCAGGGACAATTCGCAACATCAACAATGCTTTTGACCCAGGAACTGCTAAGGAATATACAGTGCAGTGGTGCTTCAGTAAGTTTTGAAAAGAAGATGAGAGCCTCAAAGATGAGGAGCACAGTGGCCGACCATCTGAAGTTGACAGTGACCAACTGAAAAGACCATTGAAGCTGATCCTCTTAAAACTGCAGGAGAAGTTGCCGAAGAACTCAACATCGA
The DNA here is from genome assembly GCA_024291935.2 of Okapia johnstoni. NCBI lineage: Eukaryota > Metazoa > Chordata > Mammalia > Artiodactyla > Giraffidae > Okapia > Okapia johnstoni. The sequence goes on from CM044312.1 coordinate 60,306,248, forward strand.
CCATTCTATGGTTGCTTGGCACTTGAAGCAAATTGGAAAGGTGAAAAAGCTTGATAAGTGGGTGCCTCGTGAGCTGACCAAAACTAAAAAAAAAAAATCCTTGTTTTGAAGTGTTGTCTTCTCTTATTGTACACAATGACAAATCATTTCTCAACCGGATTGTGACTTGGGACGAAAGTGGATTTTATACAACTGATGATGACCAGCTCAATGGTTGGACCAAGAAGCTCCAAAACACTTCCTATAGCCAAACTTGCCCTACAAAATGGTCACGGTCACTGTTTGGTCTGTTGCCTGACTGATCCCCTATAGCTTTCTGAATTCCGTTGAAACCATTACACCTGAGAAGTATTCTCAACAAATCAATGAGATGCACCAAAAACTGCAAGGCCAGCAGCTGGCATTAGTCAACAGTTCAGTCGCTCAGTCATGTCCAACTCTTTGCAACTCCATGGACTACAGCACCAGGCCTCCCTGTCCATTGCCAACTCCCAGAGTTTACTCAAGCCCATGTCCATTGAGTCGGTGATGCCATCCAATCATCTCATCCGCTGATACCCCCTTCTCCTCCCGCCTTCAATATTTCCCAGCTTCAGGGTCTTTTCAAATGAGTCAGTTCTTTGGATCAGGTGGCCAAAATATTGGCGTTTCAGCTTCAGCACAGTCCTTCCAATGAATATTCAGGACTGATTTCCTTTAGGACGGAGTAGTTGGATCTCCTTGCAGTCCAAGGGACTCTCAAGAGTCTTCTCCAACACTATAGTTCAAAGGCATCAGTTAGTCATCAGAAAGGGCCTAATTCTTCTACAGAACAACACCCGACCTCAGGTCACACAACCAGTGCTTCAAAAGTTGAACAAATTGGGCCACAAAGTTTTACCTCATCTGCTTTGTTCACCTGACCTCTCACCAACTGACTACCACTTCTTGAAGCATCTGGACAACTTTTTGCAGGGAAAATGCTCCCACAACCAGCAGGAGGTGAAAAATGCTTTCTAAGAGTTGGTGGAATCCTAAAGCATGGATTTTTATGCTGCAAATATAAACAAACTTATTTCTTATTGACAAAAATGTGTTGATTGTAACAGTTCTTATTTTGATTAATAAAGATGTTTTTGTGCCTAGTTATTGGAGAAGGAAATGGCAACCCACCCCAGTATTCTTGCCTGGAGAATCCCAGGGACGGGAGTGCCTGGTGGGCTGCCGTCTCTGGGGTCGCACAGAGTTGGCCACAACTAAAGTGACTTAGCAGCAGCAGCAGCATGATGATCTAAAATTCATGATCTGAAACCACAATTAATTTGTAACAAACCTAATAATAAGTTCAAAAACCCTCTAATAAAATATCCTGGACTACTATTTATCTAAGATATAAAAAAATACTCATTACTAAATCAATAAGGTAACATACAATGGAAAAGGACAATGAGATATAATTTTAAATACGTTAGCAAAAATTAAAAATGGCAATACTCAAAGTTGATGGAGATGTGGGAAAACTAGCAAACTCACACATTCCTACTGACAGTTTAAAATGGAAAGCACTTTGGTAATATATTTTTAGAGACAAAAGTTTCCTTAATCCAGTAATATCCAAATTTTGGAAATGTATTCTAAGGAAATAATCCAAAGGTGAAAAGGACTATTTATATTTACTGCAGGGTTACTTATTATAGAAAATGGGAATCAGTGCAAATGCTCACTAATCACAAAGTGGCTAATTAAATTATGGTATAAAAAAGTTAGAATATTCTGCAGCTATTAAGACAGTAATTGTGAGGGTATGAAGACAACCTGGCTGAAACATCTGATACTCAATTTTTTGTTAGAATTGATTCATCTAGTGGTTATAAATATATGGGGGAAATTTATGAAATTATGCTAAATGAAAAAGCAGGCAATGAAAAAGAATAGTATGTGTTCCTGATATGAACAATATAAAAATCATCTATGCAGACACTCAAGATGAGAAGAGAAAATTAAGGGGGAAAGTATTTTTCTCTAATAGTTAAAATCTATTCTTACAGCATTTTAAATAAGAAAAAAAATTATCTGTCATCAGAATGCCTATTACATATCTTCTATCATGAAATCCAATATGACAAAATAAGAATGGTCTTAGTTGACAGTTCAGGACTTAATATGAAATATAAAAATGGACAGAATAGCTTATATTTACCTTGAAAATATACTCTAATTAAATCTTAAGAAAGAAAAGTATTTGACTTCTCTCAAATGATTTGGGCATCAGTTTATGACATAATAATGCCCAGCTGGTAATTTTAGTTGTTACTTGTGCCTTCAGTGTGTTTGGTTACATTTTTAGAAATCAGTACCCCTGGTTTTTTGGAAGATGTGAAAAATTTTCTGCTTGGAATACCTCTCTTCTCAGTTGTTTGATTTGTTTATTGTGCTCCCCAGAATACAAATGTGTCTCACAGAGAGTCCTGTCATGAAGTTCCAAAGGTCTGAGGTACATTGGCTAGTGGGACCAGAGAAAGACGTGATTCTTTTCAGCATAAATATGATAAATAATATTAAAGTACCTAGGGGAAATGCTCTTGTTTATGTATTTAGTGAGATCACTAGAGAAAGAATTATGTTATCCAGTATTAACCGAAGTAGAGGAATGAGAGAGGGAGACATATGCTTTACACTTTAAATCTGAGCCAGAGAGAGACCAATGGAGATTTTCAGAAAATGTCATCCCCAGATGCTGCCTCTCAGTTGCACATTACCTGGGAGAGCATCGTGCGGCCGCATATTCTCAGCTGTTGAATGTGTTCTGCTCATTTTCCAGTGGGGAGGATGGGTTTAATGCTTTCTCAGCAGTATGTACTTGAGTCATTTCTGCTGTTTCTGTCTACCTGTCTTCTTGCTTATTTATTATTGCTCTTAGCTTGCCCTGTTAGTGGTTCTGAGGATGGTGGTATGAATGGACAATACCCGTGCAGCCGTAAGCTTTACAAATCTCTCTCACTTCGTTTTTATACCGGATCTGTGTGGGGGATTCACTCCAGCTTACCCCTTTTCTTCAACTTGATGACGTTTTCTAAAGAGCTGTGCATATTTAAACAGAATGTAAAGGATATGGATGTTTTTTTCTTTAATCAAACTTATTGAAACCTGCCCTTAGACTCCCAAATTCTTCCCCCAAAAGTTAAATTCTAACGAGAGTTTCTGTCCTCCACATTTAAAACCAATTCCTCTTTCTACTCACACAAAAGACAGTGTGAGTCCAAAGTCTTGGGCAAGTCACTAAACCTCTTTTTAGACTCATCTGTAATACGAGAGAATTGGATATCAAGAGTCCTATGGTTCAGTGAAAGTTCAATGATTTCCAAAAACCTTCTACTTTATGAGCTTTCCAGAGAATAGCTGACTTTGAGAGATGGTGTTTGGTGAATAAATACTTAGCAAACAGTTGGAAAACAGACATGGAAAACAACCAGAGCCCTGGTTATATCAATAGCCATGAGCCATATTAATGATTTTGGAGGGCAGCTCAGCAAAATGCTAATTTATTTAATAAATATTTAATAGCATATTATTTCAATAAATAAATTAGTGTTTACACAGTAAAGAATACAAATGTCTTATGCACACATTCTTGACCCACTTCCATAGTCCTTCTTGGACATTTCCCAAAGAATTTTTTAAAAAAAGATCAAAATATTTCTGTTTAGAGAAGTTTGTGCTTGGCGGTTAAACCTATAAAATAATCCATTGGTTTGTCCTCCTATTTCAGAATGTTTAATCATCGTTTATATCTGCTTAAAATTAGCACTCTCAAATGTACATTTGTATAAAATCTCCCAAGTCATGAAAGATTTATAATTTGAAATGTATTTGGATTATTCTCTAGTTAATCAGCTGGATAAAACTTAGGAGTGCTGTAACTAGAACAATTAATTGAGTTGATCTGAGTGTTATAAAAAAAATGAAAAAAATCATGGCATGCTTTGATTCCTTAAATGAAACTTAAAGCCTGTTCACTATCACAGAATTGACGTGATAAGAGAAGCCATGTGGATCCTTTTCCAGAGCCCAGGTTAATAGTTGAAGCACAGATCGGAAGGGTGGGGTGGGCTGGGGGGGGCGTTGCTCAGGAGTGGTACTTGTTATTAAGACTATCGTTGTCCCTTTATGGGCTTGTGTAGATTAACTAACTCATGAAAGACTCAGTTATCATTTCTAAGAAGTGTGATGAAAAACTGTCACTTGCCATTCAATTCAGGAACTAGATGTAAATGCTGATCCTAGTGGTGTGTAGTGGCAAGGCCCTACCTGCCAGGGAGAGGTGACAGGCTGGGTGGGGAGGGTGTAGGAGTGCCAAAGTAGGCCAAAGGGTGGTGTGCCCCAGACACGGACATACCTACAAATGGATTGGGAGTGAAGCCAGTCAGGCTGCTTGCGCACAGTCGTGACCCGCTTCCTTCCTAAGAGGACTCTCATTTGTTCAGGTGCCTATACTCCTTGTGGTCATGCTTTTTAGGGGCGGTATGAAGGATCGCTAGCCCCTTGAGCCTGCCTTTTTCTTTTGGTTCATTGAGGCCTGGGAATACCAAACAATTTGTGTCAATGGAGTACAAGACCAAGCTGGCTTGAGGATGGAGTAGGATGGTGGTGGTACTGGTGTTTCTGGGAAAGGATTTCCTCAATAGAGTTCCTTTACTGCCTTTATTCCTGCAGGATATTGATCTGGGCATATTATCTCTGCTTCAGGCAACAAAATCTTCTGAGTGTAACTTTACCTATTGTAAAGTTAAGGGAGTTGTACACGAGAATCATCCTGCTCAGTTTTGCCTTAACATGGTCTTTTTAAAATGATTTTTGTAAGGTCATGGATTTTCTCTTCTTGACTTCATGGTGGGGCATATGTTGATATAGTTGCCATGTGAAAGAGACATTGAATACCTATAGAACTCAAAAAAAAAGTTTGTATATTGTAAGTGACTTTTTTTTTAATTTCAAAGTAAAAGAAAATATACCTTAAAAAATCACATAGAAAAATAATTATTTAAAATTAAAATTGAATAGTACCAAGATGGAATAAAACTAACTATGCTTCAAAGTTTTGTGGCTGTTCATTCAACAGCAACTCTCTTATTCCAGTGATCCAAGTGCCTGAAGACATAAGAATTAGACAACATTTTTATGATAGGAAGTAAACTCTTAAGTACAGGAGACACTACTGAAAATATATGAACACTAAGTTACTATTAAACATACAAAACATTTCCAAGATCTTTTTGTTGCTGATATATACATCATACTTAATATAATCTAGAAAGCCATTGATTTTTAAAGGCAGTATTCTTATTTTGAAACTAGCTATAGTTATTTCCATTTCTGTACATTATTTATTTCTTAAATATACCACAGTTTATCCATTCTAATATTAATGTCTGGTTAGATTACTTCCATTTTTTGGCTACTACAAATAATTTTACTCAGCATAATTTTGCACATCTTTGCACACAAATACACATTTCTGTTGGGTATTTTGGATGAAATTGAATCTTCAGATTAAAATAGATGTTACTAAACAATTTTGCAAAGGGGCTATACAATTTACTCCCCCACCAGCAATGTAGGAGTTTTCCATTTGTTCTTTATACTGTCTTCCAAGCTTTGCACAGTGGCAGTATCATAGCCAGTCTGGTTTATCTGAGGCACAATTATTGCTAATTGAAATCTGTATTATCTTTTGAACATTGATATCATATATAACTTCTTTCACTTTATGGCTTGCATTTGTTTTTCTTTTGATAAATAGAAAATGTGAATTTTAATATTGTGTAACATCAATCTTTTGCTGTATGGTTGGTAATTTTTGTCTGTGCTGTGTCAGAAATCTTGCCTCTCAAAGTTCAGAAAGATAGACTCTTATGTTGTCTTTTAGAAATTGCATTGTCTTACCTTTTATATTTAGAGCTTAAAAATCTGTAATTTATTTTTGACCATGATGTGAGCTAGGGAAGAATCAAAGGTTACTTCTTTTCCATATGGCTATCCAATGACCCTAGCATTAACCTGCAACGCAGGAGACCCAGGTTCAATCCTTGAGTCGGGAAGATCCCCTGGGGAAGGAAATGGCAACCGACTCCAATATTCTTGCCTGGAGAATTAAATGGACAGAGGAGCCTGACGGGCTACGCTCCACGGGGTTGCAAAGAGTCGAACGCAACTGAGCGACTAACACACACACATACACATCCAATGATCCAGTACCACTTGTGAAAAAGACCATTCTTTCTCTCACTGCACTGCAGGATATGAATCAGTGACTAAATTTGGACAGGTAGACTATTGGAGTCTATAATCTGTTCCATGGTAAGTTTGTCTAAGCTTCTCACTTTTTCGTACCGCACTCACTATTGCAGCAACGTAAGTCTTGATTTTTGGTTTTATGAGGTCTCAAACTTTATTTATTTACTGTTTGTAATTGTTGGTTGTCCTCATCCCACTTATTTCCATATAACTTTAAAAATCACCTCTTTGAGAACTTACAAAACAAACACTCATAGACTTAGAGAACTTATGGTTGTCTGGGGGAATAGTTAGGGAGTTTGGGATGTTAATGTACACCCTGCTGTATTTAAAATGGATCACCGACAAAGACCTACTGCATAGCACATGGAACTCTGTTCAATGTTATGTAGCAGCCTGGAAGGGAGGGGAGTTTCAGGGAGACTGTATCCACTGTATGTATGTATGTACATACACACACTGTACACACTGTATGTATGGCTGAGTTCCTTCACTTCACTTGCAACTATCACAACATTGTTTGTTAATCAGGTATACCCTAGTACAAAATAAAAAGTTTTCCTTACAAAAATTACCTCTTTGACACACAAAAAATGTTGCTAGGACTTTTTCTATTAGACTAAGTTGAATCTATATATTACCATGGGAAAAAATAAAATTTTTATACTAGTAAGACTTCTAACAGGCTTCCCTGGTGGCTTAGATGGTAAAGAATCTGCCTGCAGAGGAAGGCTTTTAACATGAAAATTCATAAATTTCCATTAATTAGATCTCCTTTAATTTTATTCAGTAATGTTCTGTGGTTTTATTTGTTGATGTCTTGACAGTTTCTAAGGTTTATTCCTGGAAATTTGGTGGGTTTTTTGTTATTGTTTTAAATGATGTTATTTAATTTTAGAGTATGGGTGATTTACAACATTGTGTTAGTTTCAGGTGTACAGCAAAGTGATTCACCTATGCATATAGCTGTTCTTTTTCAGATTCTTTTTCCATATAGGTTATTACAGAATATTAGAGTTTCCTGTGCTATACAGTAGGTCCTTATTGATAATCTATTACATATATATATATAGTGTGTGTGTGTGTATATATATATATGAACTCCAAAATGTTAATTTATCCCATCAATGTACCACTTAGTTTAATTGTTATTCAAATTCACTATACACCTAACATTTCACCTTTTTTTTTTTTCTGCCTACCTGTTCTATCATGTGGTAAGTAGACTAAAAATCTGCTGAAAGTTTTCTGGCAAATGTAGCTTAGGAATAGAAAAACAAACCAGGAAACTTCAATCAGTTCTCCTAATTGAATCCTAGGCTATAGATTTTCAGAGCCTTGCACTCTGTCCTTTTTTATTAAAGTGGTAATTTGTTTCCCATTTGGCTAATATTCCCTGTGTCTGAGCTCCCTGGATGTAAATCTCTGAAAGGGAAAATGGACAGTGAAACACTTAAAGATTCTAACCCCCTGTCCTCCAATCCACTCACACTGTATTTGTAAAAAGTATTTCTCAATTTTTCAAAAGATGTCATTCTTGGTTGTACAATAGAGTTCTCATTAAAAGATCCTTAAAAAGACAAACATTTTTGCAAAATATTCATTGTTTTCCTTGAAAGTATAGATTATCAATATCTTATGATATTATAAAGTTCTTATTATAATATGAGCTACACTCTGTAGCTGTGTACATCTACTGTATTTTCAACATGGTTAATGAAATGAGCCTTTGAAAATCCTGTGTACTAATGCAAGTTGATGTAAAGATCAACAGGTTAATAGGATGTCAGTCCAAGCTCATACATTCATCAGAATATTTGTATTGTTCTCAGAGGTTTAATGGAGATCAAGACGTTCTATTAACATCAAGTGGTATCACTTCAAAGGAATGGCCTTTCTGGTTATTTCAGTTTGTGTACCTCTTCTCTCTCAAAGAGTTAAAAGAACTCCCTGGGCTGGCATGCATGCTGACAGTGTTCAACATTCCAGATGGCAGTGTATCGGAATGTCTTTAGGGATTTTATCCACACAAGGAGTTTCCAAAAGAAAGCACACCAAGAGGTGGTGGAGCAGACTGGGATAGTGTCACAACTGATGATGTATGGTGTGTGGGGCAGTGAGTGAGCATCACAACCCAGACCTGTCAGCATTTCTCAAAAGATGCTGTCAGCATAATAAGATGCTAGATGCTGAATATCAGAAAAATTGCATTGGGAAGATTCAAGTTCAACAAATTTAGACATATGGACTAAACAAAACAAAACTGGTTAAATGTCTAAAGAAGGGAGAGCTACAGTGGCTGTTACTGAGAGAACACAGAAAGAGACACGGAACTCAGAAATTCACACTGTGGTTAAATATCTCAATTATACCCAAATTGTTATTGTTTAGTCACTAAGTCATGTCCAACTCTTTTGCACCCCCATGGACTGTAGTCTGACAGGGTCCTCTGTCTGTGGGATTTCCCAAGCAAGAATACTGGAGTGGTTTGCCATTTCCTTCTCCAGGGGATCTTCTCAATCCAGGGATCAAACCTGTCTCCTGCGTTGGCAGGCGGATTCTTTACCACTGATTCACCAGGGAAGTTCATACCAATACTGTTAGATGGCAAAAGAAGCTGGTTTATTTTTATTTCTTTTCTTCATAAACAATGTTTGTGAGGGCCTTTCCCCCCTCTTGTTTAAAGTAGGTTATATTGATTGTAGAAAATCAGGAAAATGGAAAAAGTACAATGAAAATAAGTTCACCGTAATCCCCAGAGAGAAGCACGTTAATAGTTTGTAGCACATACTATCAATCTTTTCCATATAACTACATGTGAATTTAGGAAGCCATTTAGTCACATTATACACAAATGTACCAGATATAAGGCAGTTTATTTCTCCTGTTTTGATCCCTGTTTGGAGCCCTCAGGTTTCTACCTTGCCTGTACCACAGGTGGCAAGAAAAAAAAACTTAAGTCTCTAAGATTTCTTGTTCCATTGTCCAGCTCTTTTCTGATTATCTTATTTAAAATAACATATTTCCCCATTACCTTCCCCCATCCTGCTTTTTATAAATTTTTTTCCCATAGTTCTTATCAGTATCTAACACGTTATATATTTTACTCATTATTTTTTTCTTCTTTTCCAACTAGAGTGTAATTTCCAGAAACAGAACAGATTTTTAGATTTTTTTTCTCAACTTTCTGCCCAGCACCTCAATCAGTGGTTTTACAGAGCAGACCCTGAATCCATATTTGCTGAATAAATGAATGAATGCAGAGCCATGGTGGGGTTTGGCTTCCACTCTCTATCCTCTGGACGTTATGTGGTCTTTTCTGCTCAAGTGGGACTTTTCTTAAACCGTTGTCCTGAGCTTGGAACCACAACCCTCAATACTCTCTTGTTTCAGGCCCAAACTCTTTGAGTCCTCATCTAGTATCAATAAGTCTATATTTGGTCACTGGGCAGAGAAACTTCAGGGTCCCCTAGAAGATATTGACAAGCCCTGGTACAGATGGAAGGAGAGATTGTAGCTTGCCTAAAGCTTATTTTCTTCTCCTCCCTTGGCGAGCTTCACACTTCTGATGCTGTGCCATTTAGGTCATGTAAACAAATTGAGGATTGATACTTTGCATGTGTATCTTATGATCTTCCAAAGCTGTGCCATCCAACAAGTCAGTCACCTGCCACCAGCAACTATTAAATAGCTGAAGGATGGCTGGTCTGAACGAAATGTCTTGTATGTAAAGGAAACAGGATACATGTCAAAGACAATGTAAAAAAAGTCAGTGAAAGTGTTACTCAGTCTTGTCCAACTCTTTGTGATCCCACAGCGTGTAGCCTGCTAGGCTCCTCTGTCCATGGAATTCTCCAGGCAAGGATACTGGACTGGGTAGCCATTCCCTTCTCCAGCAAATCTTCCCAACCCAGGGATCGAACTCAGATCTCCTACATTGCAGGCGGATTCTGAGCCACCAGGGAAGTCCAAGAATACTGGAGTGGTTAGTCATTCCCTTCGTCAGGGGATCTTCCCGACCCTGAGATTGAACCGGGATCTCCTGTATTGCATGCAGATTCTTTACCATCTGAGCCACCAGGAAAGTAAAAAACAAAAAAAAACCTGTCAGCTAGGTCATTAATAATTTTATGTTGAAGTAATAATAATTTGTTTGACTTGGGATAAATAAAATGTACTATTCACGTTAATTTCACCTGTTTCATTTTTTCATGTGGCGACTAGAATATTTGAAAGTGCAGGTGTGTAGCTGGCATTTGGGACCTGTGTGATGTTTCTCTTCCTGACACTGTTTTAACAAGCTCCCTCCACCAGCCATTGAGGGAGAGGAAAGCAGCACCTACCCTGACCTCCATATGTTCTCCCTCTCCCCTCTTTCTTAGGAGACAGTTCAACTCAGGACAGGGCAGGGCCAGCCTTGGGCTCATCCGTCTTCCTTCCTTTAGGGTAGCATGGCCAGAGGCTTTTCTGGGCAAAAGAATCATCTTCCCTAAATTTATGGAAAATATTATGATTTAATTTTTTGGCTTGATCTTTATTATGCCAAAAGAATGCAGAAAATTCTCTCTTCCTCCCCTTCCCATGAAGTTTGGCTTTAAAGTTTTATTGTCTTTGACAGTCAAAGCTTTGTAGTAGCTTAGGTCTTCCAGCTGATATTTGCCCTGCCTCTGAAATACCCAAATTGTGTCCTCCTGTCCTTTGCTTTTCTTGATGGGAAACCCATATATGTATATAACATATACATATATGTAACATTTATATGAAATATATATGTATAATATATGAATATGATATCCTACAGTATTACACAAAAAATACTGTCATTATATCAGTATTATTCCACTTTTTACCTAGTGAGATTTTTGTAATCTGAATTTTTCTCTTTAAGATTATAACTTGAGGGAAGCAGGATGGCCTGACAAGGACAGGATGTAAAAGAATATCATAATTTTCAACAAAAAAGTTTCCATTTATTCCATTTACATCTGTGATCCCCTCCCTCAGCCCACCCACGATAGGGACTCTGATTCTTAACTACCCCTACCCCCTCAGCCTCCCCAGTCTACAGTACTGCTAGTGGAAGCAGCATTCCAAAGCTGTTGACCCAGAAGTGATTTGTTTTTGCTCGATTTGAACAGCTCCAGACACTTTCTCACCAGGGCTTCCCTGGTGCCTCCCTGACAGCTCAGATGGTAAAGAATCTGCCTGCAATGCAGGAGACCTGGGTTTGATCCCTGAGTCAGAAAGATCCCTGGAGGAGGGCATGGCAACCCACTCCAGTATTTTTGCCTGGAGAGTCCCCATGGACAGAGGAGCCTGGCAGGCTACAGTCGTGGGGTTGCAGAGTCGCACACGACTTCAGCAGCTGTAGCAGCAGTGTGTGTCCTGCGGGTGCGCCACTTCACTTTGAGCTCAGAAACGTTCTCCTCAAACCACAGACACTTTAGATGGTTCATGTGCTTCCTGCAGTAAACTCTCCAAGCTGTGGAAATGAGTTAGTTCATCTTTACCTTCTGTCAGTGGAAATGAAAAACCGAGTGGCAGTGGAGAGAGGCCCAGGGGAAAGGGAGCTAGCCTAGGAACCGTGGGTTTGAGTAGAACATTCTAGTCCAGGTCCAAGGCAGAAGGGGACAACAGCAGGGGTCCAGATTTCTGGCTAGAGAGAGGAGCATGAGGAGGAAGACAGGGTCTGGTCAAGTGATGCCGGGCCCTATTCTTTCCCAGGGTGTCTGATCCTGTCTGCCAGTTCCCCCCGAGTGCGGAGCAAGTCCTCTTTCTTTCTATCAAGTAAATACATAAAAAGTGGTTTGGACAGAAAGTAGACCACTTCTCAGGGTTACAGGGAGGGAAGTAGGGAAGGGAAGTTACTGTTTAATGGTCTGGAGTTTCTGTTTGAGATCATGAAAAAGTTCTGAAAAGTGGGGAGAGAGGTGGTGGTCACACAACACTGTGAATATACTTAATGCTGCTGGGCTTAAAAATTGATAAGGTGGTAAACTTTACGATATGTATTTCTTACCACAGTAAAAACTGTATATATATATATATGTGTGTGTGTGTGTGTGTGTGTGTGTGTGTGTGTGTATCTGTATATACATATATACAATGAATTCTATAAAAATAAAAATATTAAAAATAATGTGGTTAAGATTCATGGATTGCAAGTGCTAAGCGGGCAAAAACTGGACAGCTGCTCATATGAAAGTAATGGAAATGGCAAAGAGGAAATGTCACAGGAGGAAATGATGCAGCAGATGTTCACAGCAGTAGTACAGAGGAGCTACCAGAGAGCAAGTGACCCCTGGGAGAGTCCAAGCTGAATGACTAGAGGAGCCTCCTTCCATCAGAAATATTTAAGTCAATAATTTGCAATTGATTGAATAAAGCCTGAGAAAAATGCATGCACTTCGGCAGTAGGCGGTACCTGTGACACTTCAGTGTATGAACTTTATTTTAAAATGAGCACATTGAAACTGTCTAAAAACATCAATACCAGCTGTCTCTGCAGCAAGAGTAGTTTTGTAACACAAATTGGTTGGTTTCAAGCCTAGGGGGCAAGAAACCCAAGTTCCTTTGGTGTTTGACCCATATCTCACACCCCATTCAATGTTAGTACTTACAACTCCTTTCTCAGGTTGGGGCATGAATGAATTCAGCTTCGTTTGACAATAATTCAGAAGGTGGTGCTTCTATACAATTGTACAATTATTAGATTTCTGTCTCCAGAATATAACTGGCAGTGCCTGCATCTAATATGGCTCTATCAGTAGACAACAAAAGATAAGGTAATAATGTGATGTGAACACAGAAAATAAGCAGGAATAGTAAGATTACCTGGTGAAAAAGTATTGACTGAGATGATTAAAACATATGGCAGAGAAATTGTATCGTTTTACTCAGAGTGTTTACTATGACAACCTCCACACCAGACAATAATTCCAAATAGCTTTAGAAGATATGTTGTGGAGGGAAATAAGTTTCCCCTCTGTGGATTTATCATGGAGTCAGTACTACTCTTAGCCAGAGGCTGTCCTGGCCTCATAAATACAGAACTTTTGCAGGATAGCATTGTCTCCATAAATGAGTTTTGGATGGTTGTCAAGGACATAATCACTTAACAGAAAAATTCCATACTACAAGTACCAACTTGCCCAAGTACTCCCAAGGCTGCCAGCTATAAAATATGTTGATATAAAACTGACTGTGCTGGGCAAGGCATGCAGGGAATCATTCAGACATGGTGATATTGGACAAGAAGCATACAGAGACTGACATCCTGGATCGGACTGGCCCGAATTGGGAGCCCATTTCACAGCTTCCCCATTTTCAATGGTACAGTCCTGAAAGTGCCAAAAGAGAACCTCAACAGCCTGCAGTCTTGCACATTTGATCCTAGAACTACTGGGTGTCACCTGGAAAAGCCTTCTTTGTGTATTTTCCTGGTGCTTGTTATTAGCATCTTTCCTTTCGTCCTCTAACACTTCCCCCCCTCACCATCATCCTCATAAAAGGCAGGGATCTCAGCTTGGGTTTAGGCTGTTCCTACTCCTCCTGCTTTCAGTTCAGTTCAGTTCAGTCGTTCAGTCGTATCCAACTCTTTGAGACCCCACGAACCACAGCACGCCAGGCCTCCCTGTCCATCACCAACTCCTGGAGTTTTCCCAAACTCATGTCCATTGAGTTGGTGATGCCATCCAGCCATCTCATCCTCTGTCATCCCCTTTTCCTCCTGCCCTCAATCTCTCCCATCATCAGGGTCTTTTCCAATGAGTCAACTCTTCGCATGAGGTGGCCAAAGTATTGGAGTTTCAGCTTCAACATCAGTCCTTCCAATGAACACCCAGGACCGATCTCCTTTAGGATGGACTGGTTGGATCTCCTTGCAGGCCAAGGGACTCTCTAGAGTCTTCTCCAACACCACAGTTCAAAAGCATTAATTCTTCGGTGCTCAGCGTTCTTTATAGTCCAACTCTCATATCCATACATGACTACTGGATAAACCATAGCCTTGACTAGACAGACCTTTGTTGGCAAAGTAATGTCTCTATTTTTTAATATGTTGTCTAGGTTGGTCATAATTTTCCTTCCAAGGAGTAAGCGTCTTTCAATTTCATGGCTGCAGTCACCATCTGCAGTGATTTTGGAGCCCAAAAAAATAAAGTCAGCCCCTCTTTCCACTGTTTCCCCATCTACTTGCCATGAAGTGATGGGACCAGATGCCATGATCTTAGTTTTCTAAATATTGAGCTTTAAGTTAACTTTTTCATTCTCCTCTTTCACTTTCATCAAGAGGCTCTTTAGTTCTTCACTTTCTGCCATGAGGGTGGTGTCATCTGCATATCTGAGGTTATTGATATTTCACCTGGCAATCTTGATTCCAGCTTGTGCTTCCTCCAGCCCAGTGTTTCTCATGATGTACTCTGCATATAAGTTAAATAAGCAGGGTGACAATATACAGTCTTGACGTTGCCCTTTCCTTATTTGGAACCAGTCTGTTGTTCCATGTCCAGTTCTAACTGTTGCTTCCTGACCTGCATACAGGTTTCTCAAGAGGCAGGTCAGGTGGTCTGATATGCCCATCTCTTTCAGAATTTTCCACAATTTATTGTGATCCACACAGTCAAGGGCTTTGGCATAGTCAAAGCCTCCTGCTTTAGTGCTTCCTATCTTCCTTTCCCCTTCCTTTCCGACTTAAGTGAGGGCATCTGGCCTCATTTAAGTGATGGCAAGAATGGTGGCAACCTGGCTCCTCCTAATTCTATTACTTCTACCGCATAACATTATCCCCACTTAGATTTCCTATCTCCTAGAATACTCTTAAGTGATGAAGACAAAAGCTAAACCTGGAGTTGCTGGCCCCACAAAATCCATTTATACAGTTCTCACTAGTGTCATATATTCATAGTGATAGTGTGTGTCCACAGTGACACACTATATATTGCTATAACATCACATTTAAGACATGCATCTTAGGCTAAATTCACTGTACCATATCTTATAATGTGGCATAGGACTCTTTAGAAAAGACCCATTTTGTTCTTTCCCTTCTTTGCTTAGTTGATAGCTATTTCTAGCTTTTTCAGCCATCCTCCTAATCATTGCCTCCCATGTCAATAAAGAGCAAGAATCTAACATTCACTTGCTGGATTCTTGAATAGTTCTCAACCCCTCCTTCTTTGCTACTTTCCAAAATGTTAAACTCATAAAACGTAGGTCTTCTGATTCACAGCTGGATGTGCTTAACCCATCCTAGAAGCCTGTACTTTGTGCTTTTAAATTATTTAGACCTGACAGAGAAGTTTGAATCTGTTTCATCTTCACCTTGTCTTTTTTAATATTTTTTTTTCATCTTACAGTGTTCCCATTAGTCCTCATGGGCAAGCTTATGGGCTAATATAGCCCCAGAAATCACCTTCTGGCATTGAAAATTCTGCCTTGGGGCTTCTAAAGCACTGGAAAGTCTGCAGGGACCCCTCTCCTCCAGGCCAGTTGAATCGATTCCCTGGATCTTTAGAGGAATAAGAAACACACCCTGACAGTAATTCCCTCCATCGGTACGCGGGTGCTGCATGCCCGCAATTGAATGCTACATGTGGATTTTAGTTTATATCATTTCAAACATACACATTCACACTATCGGAATGTCCTTCTTTCCACTGTAGGTGCAAACGTGATATGTGCTATGTTAAAAGGGACTTATGCTGTAGCAGTGAAGCAAATGAACAAATACTATTCAGTGTGATGCTGTTGGGACAGAGGCCTGGCAGTGTGGTGTTGCCATACTGTCACAGGCGCCAGAAGCCCTGCCCTTTGGTTGGAAGACCTCAGGCCTTGCTGGAGCACACAAAAACTTCAAACCAAGTATCAGATTCCTCCTATGCTTAGCATACCCTCTTAAGATATTCTTCTCTGAGAAAGCAGGCATTTTATGGTCAAATTAGTTTGCATCTGTATATGACTTTCAGTTTGGCTGGAGATAAAAAAATTTCTGACCTCATAGAAACAAAGAAACCTTCTTCAGGAAGAATACATGTCTGTTGCTTTATCAAAACTCTGTAGAAGAACACAGATCAGGTATACAATGTGACCAGAATCCCTCCTGCTTTTCTGCTAGAACCACACATGGCCCTCTGGGGCTAGTCTGCTGTGTAGGGCAGAGCTCACACTGTGAAGGCTCTATTGACTGGGATTACTGCCCTTCAGACATCAGAAGACTGTCCCTACTGCTTGTGTGCACAAGTGACTCTGCACAGACCTCTGCTAGAACTTTCTACAGGATACCAAAACAAAACAAACTGGGAATTACATGTTAAAATGTTTACTAAGTATTTGAGAAGATGCCTTCACATAAAGCTAAGTGGGAAAGAAAGTTTACAAAACAGTATATGTCATATTATTCCATTTTTATTAAAAATTACACACTAAATAAAAGACTCAAAGTAAATACAACAAAATGTTTATAAGAGCTCTGGCTGATGATATGATAATCGCCATTAGTTTCTTTATCCTTCCAGTATTTCTTTATGAAAATAAATGCAGATATAATATCATATAGTCTTTTTTGGAATATTGTTTAACAATGTGTTAGTTTCAGGTGTACTGTGAAGTGATTTGGTTATACATATACAGATATCTGTTCTTTTTCAAATTCTTTCAGTTATTACAGAATATTGAGAAGAGTTCCCTTTGCTAAACAGTAGGTCATTGTTAGTTATTTATTTTAAATGTAGCAGCCTATACATGGCTGCTGTTCCCAAACTCCCAATTCTGAAATCCCAATCTATCCTTCCCCTACCCACCCTGTAACCATAAATTCATTCTCTAAGTCTGTGAGTCTGTTTCTATTTTGTAAATACATTCATTTGTGTCATTTTTTAGATTTCACATATAAATGATATCATATGATATTTGTCTTTGGCCAACTCACTTAGTTTGATAATCTCTAAGTTCATCCATGTTGCTGCAAATGGCATTATTTTGTTCTTTTTAATGGCTGAGTAATATTCTACTGTATATATGTACCACATGTCTTTATCCATTCATCTGTTGATGGGCATTTAGGTTGCTTCCACATCTTGGCTGTTGTAGACAGTGCTGCAGTGAACACTGGGGTGCATATATACTTTTAAACCAAGTTTTTCTCTGAATATATGCCCAGGAGTGGGATTACTGGATCATATGGTAGCTCAATTTTTAGTTTTGTAAGGAACCTCCATGCTGTTCTCCATAGTGGCTGTACCAACTTACATTCCTACCAACAGCATAGGAGGTTCCCTTCTTTCCACGCCTCTTTAGCCTTTATTATTTGTTGACTTTTTGATGATGTCTCTCCTTTTTAATATGCCGTCTAGGTTGGTCATAGCTTTTCTTTCAAGGAGCAAATTAAAAGACACTTGCTGCTTGGAAGAAACTCTGTGACCAACCTAGACAGCATATTAAAAAGCAGAGACATTACTTTGCCAACAAAGGTCTGTCTAGTCAAAGCTATGATTTTTCCAGTAGTCACATATGGATGTGAGAGTTGGACTATAAAGATAGCTGAGCACTGAAGAACTGATTGTTTTGAACTGTGGTGTTGGAAAAGACTCTCGGAAGTCCCTTGGACTGCAAGGAGATCCAACCAGTCCATCCTAAAGGAG
Organism: Okapia johnstoni; assembly: GCA_024291935.2. Lineage (NCBI taxonomy): Eukaryota > Metazoa > Chordata > Mammalia > Artiodactyla > Giraffidae > Okapia > Okapia johnstoni. The sequence goes on from CM044312.1 coordinate 60,324,160, forward strand.
ATCAGTCCTGAATGTTCATTGGAAGAAGTGATGCTGGAGCTGAAGCTCTAATACTTTGGCCATCTGATGCAAAGAACCGACTCACTGGAAAAGACCCTGATGCTGGAAAAGATTGAAGGCAGGAGGAGAAGGGGACGACAGAGGATGAGATGGTTGGATGGTATCACTGACATGATGGACATGAGTTTGAGCAAGCTCCGGGAGTTAGTGATGGACAAGGAAGCCTGATGTGCTGCAGTGTATGGGGTCGCAAAGAGTCAGACATGACTGAGCGACTGAACTGACTGATTCTGACTGGTGTAAGATGATACCTCATTGTAATTTTGATTTGCATTTCTGTAGTAATTGATGACATTGAGTATCTTTTCAAGTGCCTCTTGAATATCTGTATGTCTTCTTTGGAGACATGTCTATTTAGGTCCTCTGCCCATTTTTTGATTGAGTTGTTTATTTTTTTTTTGATATTGAGCCACATGAGCTATTTGTAAATTTTGGAGACTAATCCCTTGTTGGTTGTATCATTTGTACATTTTTTCTCTCATTCTGTGATTATCTTTTTGTATTGTTTATGGTATCCTTTGCTGTGCAAAATGTGATATATATTCTTTTTAAAATATTTTTTGATATATATTCTTATTAATCTTCATTTTTACACAAAGGATAGCTTACATTTTTACTGGATTATTCTGTGTGAGTACAAACAAGTTCCAAACCTCAGGGGCTTTCAAAGCACACTCTCCTTTCTCACTCACTCGTTATATGGGATGCTCTGTTCCAGTTATCTCTGCTGCTGGTTGTAGGTAGGCTTACTAAGTCTTCTTTTTCTGGGTCCAGACCAAAGGAGCAGCTGCTGTCTGAGACATGCTCTTCCTATGGTTTGGGGAGAAACAAGAGAACTAGAATAAATTCATGATGCCTTAGGGAACTCAAACATGACATGCATCACATTACTCCACTGGCTGCAGCCTGTCACATGGCCAAGCCCAACATCAGGGATGTATTATCTTACTAAAGAGCAATGCTTTGTACAGTGTGTTTTTCTTAATAGTATGGCCTCAGGATGTACTCATATGAATATAGAAAGGGCTTCTTCACTTTGTAAATACCTTCATGGTACTTCATCATGTGGATATGCTGCTCTAGCTTATTTAACCACTCCTCTATTGATGGAAATTTGGACTGTTTCCAGTCTTTTATAATGTCAAACAATGTTGAAATGAATAATCTTGTCCATATGTCATTTCATACGTGCTCAGGTGTATAGTAGGATAAAGGCTAAGGTACCCTAAGAAAAGAATCCTGATATCCAGTGGCTTAAGGCTGTTTCCTTGAGGTAACAATCCTAAAGTGCAGGGTATGGGGAGTCCAATGTGGTGGTGTATGTGTCTCAGGATCATTCAAGGGTATCTAAGTCCATTTGGGTGGCTGTAGCAAACTGTCATATATACAGGGTAACTTGAACATCAAAGATTTCTTTCTCACTGGAAGCTGTGAAGTTCCAAATCAGGCATAGGCAGATTCAACATCTGGTGAAAGCCTGCTTCCTGATTCATAGACACCTGTTGCCTCATGTATTCTCACATGGCAGAGAGGGCAATGGTGCTCTCCAGGGCATCTTTTATAAGGGCACTAACCCCATTCATGAAGGCTCCACCCTTATGACCCGATCACCTCCCGGAGGTCCTACCTCATAATACCATCACATTGGCAGTTAGGATTTCAACATATGGATTCTGAGGAGACACAAACAGTGCACAGCAAGGAGTTAGGTTCCTTCCATCTCATTCCTCCGACTTTTCTCAAAGTCTTAGTCTGCATGATTGAAACGATCATGGCACATCCATCTTTCAGGTCACAGGAAGGAAAAGTGAGGTCATTAAGAAGTACATGCCCAACCTGTGAGGACCCAGACCAAGAAGTGGCAAATGTTGTTCCATCATGCTCCACTGGCCAAGACTTAAAGACACAGCTACCACTAGCTGCAAAGGAGGATGGGAAATGCAGCATGAAGCTGGGCAGCCATATGCCAGACACAATCTTTCCTCAGGAGAAAGTGAGAATAGGCATATCCATAAGCTAAACTCCCAGGAACAGAATGAATGCCTCAAAGGATAGATGTGTTTGTAATTTTGGAATATAGTATAAACTGTACTTCATAGGAGTTGAACCATCTAATATTCCCACCAGCATTGTAGGACAGTCTGTTTCTCATCTTCCCTCTATGACACAAAAGTGTGTTGTCAAAATTGTGTTTGTATTTTTTCTTTTTTTACCAATTTACACATAAAACTATCTTAGTGTTGTTTTGATTGAATTTCTCTTATTTTGAATGAAATTAAGAATCATTTCATACGTTTTGTATTTCTTTTTCTAAGATTTATCTCTTCTGATCTTTTCCCCATTTTTCTACTGGATTGTTAGGCATTTTCCTGTGATATTAATTGCAAGTATTATTTTATCCCCAGCTTGTCACTTGTCTTTTGACTTTGTGTAGGATTGTGTTTGTTACCATGTTCATAAAATCTTTTCCCTTCTCTGACTCTAGTGTCTAAAGACATTTTTGATTGTCACAAATGGGAAGACAGGGCTGACAGGTTATCTGGAGGGTAGAGGCCAAAGATGCTGTTATAGATCCTACAATGCCCAAGAAATAATCCTACAGTAAGAAATTATCCAGCCTGAGATATTAATAGTGCTGAGTGGAGAAACTTTGGTTTAAAGAATCAGCTCATGATTTTTGATAATAACTTAGAACATGTCATATTTAACATTTAAATCTTTGATCCATTTAGAATTTATCCTGCTCAGCAGTATAAAGTACATGTACCAGTTTATCTTTTCTAGATGAGTTCCCTTCAATTATTACTCCATGTTATCTATTGTTATGTAACAAAATTCCCAGATCTTACCATACTAAACACTAACATTTATTTTGATATATAGATTAGGGGTATGAGACTGACTTTTCTGGGTGACTCTGGCTTAGGATTGATCATAAAGTTGTAGTTCAGCTGTTGACTAGGAATACAGTCTTTTAGAGGTTCAAAGATTTGTTTCCTAGATCATTCCCTGGGTTGTCAGCAGGCTTTAGCTTCTCACTATCTGTGGGCTAGCAGCTCCAGTTCCTTACACGTGGTCCTCTCCGTAGGGTACATGATGGTCCTCATGATACAGCATCTGGCTTCCCCAGAGAGTGATTCAAATCAGAACGAGAACACCTAAGACAAATCCTGGAGGTTGTATATTTGTTTGTTTCAATAGCACAGTCTTAGAAGTGACATGTGATCCCTTCTGCAACATTCTATTTATTAGAAGTGACTAAGTCCAATCCTAACTCAAGGACAGGGGTTAAGCTCCACCTCTTGAAATACGAGATTTCCAATTTGCTGAATTTGTTGTGTGACTCTCCCATGATAGAACACCAACAGGATTTGCTAAAGAGCTATTGTATGATATGAGACATATTCTAGCGAGCATGTCATCCAAACTTCTCTAAAATGCTGCCTATAGATCTTCCCTTGGTTCTGTTGAACTGCTTTTGTTGTTGTTTGTTTTTTAATTGCATTTATATTTTTAGATACAAGTAAGCCAAGCACAGATAATACTTCAATCCTACTGATAATTGATGCCTAGTTGAGGAGGAGAGAAAGGACAAAAGAAAGAGTAGTAACTTAGAGATGAGCAAGGAACCAGGAAAAGGGGAAACAAAGATTGAGATGAAAAACGTTTTCTCTCATAGGCATTCATTGCAATTATTAACAGATTTGGATTTTTAAAGTATGAAATCTCCGGTTGGCAGTCCACGTGCTGGATACAACACACAGACGTGCTTTGTCTGACCAAAAATATGTTGAAAAATGTGGAGATTTCCTTAAAAATTGCTGACTTTTCTTGAAAGAGCTTGAGTATCTCACCATTCTGGGTCGACATGGTACCAATCAATAAGAACTGAGTGGGGCCTGTGACCTTTAGTTGGGGTGAGAATCATCCAGTTTGCTACTGTCTCCACCAGTCCTTTATTCCTCCCCGTTACTGAGGTTACAGAGTCCTTACCGTTTGTCATCTTACTTGCACTGTTATTCTTGTAGTGGGAAAACATTCTTGTGTGTACTTAAGCACCTAATAAAAGTGGGACAGAAAAGACAGATTAAAAGGACCACATATTTTAAGAAAACGGCTAGCAGCTTCAGGGTGGGCATCTACCCTGTGGGCATTTGAGTGGGCAACCCCGGAATTCAACAGTGCTACAGTCTGTAGCATAGTTTCAGTCTTCTGACAGTCTGTGTGCCTGTGTGTTCCTAACATCACAGGCTGCTGAAAATTATAGCAGGCTCTTCAGCATCTGATAGCTTCCAAAGTCTTTCCTTAGAATACTTTTAGTGCCACACCTTGCTGCTAGGAGGAAGGCATGTGCATGGAATTGTGTTTAAATGGCAGTGACAGTTTGTACCAAATGAGCCACATTCTCCATCACATTCTCCCCCTATCCATTGGTGCTGACCTATCAAAGGAGACTGCCTTTGGATTGCAGACTGAGGTTTTTCCATGTGCTGTTCTTGGAGGCAGATAGTTACAGGAGCCTCATCCATTTCATGGAGAAGGACATGGCAACCCACTCCAGTACTCTTGCCTGGAAAATCCCATGGACAGAGGGGCCTGGTGGGCTACAGTCCATGGGGTTGCAAAGAGTCGGACACAACTGAGCGACTTCACTTTCACTTTTCACTTTCATGCATTGGAGAGGGAAATGGCAACCCACTCCAGTATTCTTGCCTGGAGAATTCCAGGCACAGCGGGGCCTGGTGGGCTGCCGTCTATGGGGTCGCACAGAGTCAGACATGACTGAAGCGACTTAGCAGCAGCAGGATCCATTTCAGGTGCCATCATTGGAGCCTATATATCCACTCTTTTCAGGCTTCCTGGCCCTATCATTTTTATTAAGGATGCTTTGGGTGACAAGAGTCAGGGATTGTTTTTGTAGGAAATTCTTCAGTGGAGTGCACCCAGAAGGGTGCTTACAGCATCACCCCCTGCCCCTTTCAGATGACTCAGTTGCCCTTGCTCAACTCCTGCTCAGCTACCAGAGAGGGATGAGGGACACAACCTTGCTCACATTAATGAGTGACTGATTATTCTCTGAGGGACAGTGACAGTGTCCCAGGCACCTCATGTATGAAGAAGGATGCTCACTTCATCCGTCTCTACCTCCCTGCCCAGTCTAATTTGACCCGCTGTTCCTGGGTTTGGGCAGGCCAAAATCTGCATGTAGGTTTAGTTTCTCAACAGAAGCACATTCTACTATTCATGTGGCCACATGTGGCTTTTCTATCCTGAGTAGAAGATAGAGATCAGGACAATGACACTCTCCCCCCACCCAAAAAAACTTCAGTGAGCACAATTAAAATATTCCTAAAGATTATTTGAACCATACATGACAGAGATGCTGGAGGCAGATTCACTGTGGACACACAAATGTGTTTTGTTTTTCTTTTTTCTTTGTTTTAATCCTCTGCATCTCAATAACATTCACTTAACAAAGTAGGAATTTATTTTTCTCCCTTAACAAAAAGTCAGATGTCATCAATAGTAGTGCCCTGTCTTTCTGTTCCCCCAGCATTGGCATGTTGCTTTCATTCTCATGGTCACAGGAAGGTGACTACATCTTCAGCCTTATCTATGCATTCCAGTGAAGAAGGAAAAAACAAGAAGAAGAAAAGGGAGGTGCCTGTATTTGTAAAGCAAAAACTCCCCCAGAAATCCCTAACAGAAGTTTTCTTATACGTCACTGGCCATATCTATGTCAGTGTAGCCATCTCTAGGGGAAGGAAGCCTTCTAGAGTGTTTTAACTGAGTGTATTTTTGTCCTCCTCTCTCCTACAATCTGCCTGTGTTGTGTGAATAAAGAAGGGATAGGAAGACAGGTAACTAGCAGTGTCTGTCCATTCTTATTAATTCCAGAAAAACATATAAGCATATTTTGGCAATTATTTTTCCCCCATTTCCTTTCGCTCTTAATTTCCTACTACCTAATGCTTCCTTTGAAAGAGGAGAATCACTGCTCTGTGGAGGTATTTGAAAAGAGGATTTTGGGTGCTTACGAAAATGTGGTCAGTCTATAGCTAAATACGAGACACTTCGAGGATCTGGCCATTCTCTGAACCTTGTGTCTGTACAGATGGAAGTGGAATGAAGCTGCGTTGTTCTCTACCAGGCGCATTTCCCAGCCTAAGAGCAATTTTGATATTCTCTGTGCTAATTGCCCATTTCTGATTCTCCCAAACATTTCCCTCACCTTCTCTGCAAATCAGTCAAAGGCTGAGTTGTATTTTTTTTTATCGTTATTAGTATTGGCTTTGGGACAATAGCCTGCTGCAGTGTGCAAACACAAGCAAAGCAAATACATGACAACATGAATAAATTCATTTAAAGTAAACTACACTCTCATAATTACTTTCTTGGCTATTCAGCATAGTTTTTTCCCCTCAGGCAGCATGGATAATCATGAGTGTCATTGCTGATCATATCATTAACATTAATAATAATAGCATTTGTTGAAGACCTTAGATATGTCATAGCTCTGTAAAGAACATAGCTGGGACTCAGATGATGGGCTTCTACTCTAAAATAAATATACATAGGGGGCTTCAAAATCCTAGGAGTAAATAACAAATTCTTTGTAGAAATTTTATGTACTGGTTGCATGAAAGTGAAAGTCGCTCAGTCATGTCTGACTCTTTGCGACCCCATGAACTATGCAGTCCATGGAATTCTCTAGGCCAGAATACTGGAGTAGGTAGCCTTTCCCTTCCCCAGAGGATCTTTCCAACCCAAGGATTGAACCCAGGTCTCCCACATTACAGTTGGATTCTTTACCAGCTGAGCCACAACCAGTGAAATTAGGCTCTTCTAGAATTACATTTGGACTCTTGTATATTTTCCTAAAAGTTAGGTGTGTTCAGTTAAAGCCAGATATTTAGTCAAACCTCTTGGGTGTCAGCCCCTAACTGAATATTAAGCCATCAGTACACCAGATTGCTGGATATTTTGGTAAAGCCAGAAAGTGAATGAAGAGATAAAATATTGGCAGGTGGATGCTCGAGAAGGTGGAGAAAGGAGCCATTGGCAGAGGTGCCATTATCTGGATTCCAATCAAACTCATGTATAAAAATCTCCCCATGTATTGCTCAGGTTTGAAAGTTGGAGTTCATATTCTTGTGGGGGCACCTTCACTCACAGTGGGAAAGTTTGGAGCTCCTTTATAGCAGAGGTTGATATCCATCTTTGAATTTTAACACCCAGCCCAAAGTAGGAAGTGTATACTAAACGTTAGTTGAATAAATGGATGAATGCAAAGGTAAGTAAACTTTGAATTATATTAGCCTTAACTAATTGCTTGATTAACACAACCAAAATCTGAATGGGATGCTAGGGGAAATGAATATGTAGGGTTAGATGTTTTCTCAAAGAATAAAGAGGATTATTATAGGAGATGACATCCTTGGTAGCTCAGACAGTAAAGAATCTGCCTGCAATGTGGGAGACCGGGGTTTGATCCGGGGATAGGAAAATCCCCTGGAGAAGGGAATGGCAACCCACTCCAGTATTCTTGCCTGGAGAACTCCATGGGCAGAGGAGCTGTCAGGTTACACTCCATGGGGTTGCAGAGTCAGACATGACTGAGTGACTAACACTTTCACTTTCATAGGAGATGAAGGAGAAGCACTATAAGTCATCCTCCACGACTCTGGGCAAGTTCCTTAACATTTCTAAACCTCAGACAGTACATACCTCATGGAACTACTGTGAAGGTAAAGTAAAATGTTCAAAGCATTGAGCACAGTACTTGGTGTTTTGTAACTTGCCACTCAATCTCAGATATTACACGTTGTTTTGATTCCTCTGGGTAATAAAAGAAGTTATAGATCAAGGATCAACTTGAGGAGTGTAGTGATATCAGTAAGTCTTGTGATTTGTAGGGGCTGCTCTTTCTCAGTTGATTCCATCATCTGGTTATGAACTTTGCTCAAAGGAGCAGTGCAGGGAGGAGCGCTTCAACCCTGAGATCAGGCCGACTTTTGTAGCCCCAACTACAACTCTCATGAGATGGAGGTGCTTAATGACACTGGGGAGTTTGGAAAGGAGAATTGCCCTGGGCAAAAGAAAAAAAATTAAGATCAGTGGGGGGGAGATGGGAGGTGTGAGGAAATTCTCTCTGAAGATGAGATTTGGGTTCATTCCAGGGAGAAATGGGAACCTTTTCCTGCCAAGACAAGTGTGGCTTCCTGGGTGAAAAGGAAAGAGTTCCACTCCATGATTTTGGGGGGACATATTCGAAAACAAAGTCAATGTGATTCAAATCACAGGACACCTCTGAGTGAATGAAGTGGAATACTCATGCAATTTGAGTTTGGCAAGAAAGAGCATTCTTCCCAATATCCTAGCAAAGACAGGGATCATTATCAAGACTTTCTGAGGCTCTCTTCAAACTTGACATTAGCTCCCTGACCATCTGTCTGATCTACCCCTCTAACATCTCAACCCCCAGCTCCTCAGTTCAGTACTCCACTGACTCTGGAATGCATGCTTTTCATTCCTTTCATATCAGGATTCTGGGCTTTGCTTCCAATTCATCCTCCCCACAGACGCCAGAGTACTTTCTAAAACAAAGCCTGAAGGTCTTATTTCCTTGTTGACATGCCAATCCTTGGCTTTCCAAAGCTTGCAGGAAACAGTTTTCACTGGCTGCTAACATCACATCCCAGCAACATGGAAATGTGTATATAGTCCTTTTCTCTCCACCTTTCTGCACCACATAAACAGTCTTTCCTCTGTTCTCTTACCTGGTGTATTTCACTCATCTTTCAGTAATTGTTCCAGCAGTCTTTTGGACCTTTTCCCCCTCATCTATAAACTAGGTTAGATGCTCCTCCTCGGCCTACTTAATCCCCAGTGCCCCTGCTTACCACCAACCTTCCCAGGTCTCATTATCTTTTTATGTGTCCTTATCACTCATGGGTTTGTGTGTGCCTCGAGGGTCTTATTTATTTTACGTAGACAGTATCAGGTACTTGGTAAGTGGTGGGAAGGTTTTCCTAGAATAAAAAGACAAATGAATGAATGCCTCATGACTTGAGCCAGAATACATGCTGAAAAATCAGCCTCTGTTTAAGATGGTTTTCAATGAAATCCAAGAATTTTTTTCCTTGGGTCTGACCTTCACAGGTTCTTGTTTCTTGGGTCTGACCTTCACAGGTTCACTTGTTGGTCTCCCCATATGTCTCTTTTTCTAATTATTTACGGCAGCAAGCCTTCTCCGTCATTCTCGATTTGATTTCCTTAATTTATCCTTACTCCCATCCTTAGGATATTTATTGTGTAGCCAAAAGGGCAAAGGGAAATTTTTATGCAGGTCATGCCTTCACCTGAATAAGAATTCTTCATGGCAATGAAGTCAGCCTCCTTCTAAAGAGATTAAAAGCCTTATATCTAGAGAGTCATTTAATAAGATGTGAACATTCATATGTTGTCTTGCTGACTTTTAAAGGTAATTAAAGTTGTAAGTCAGCTAACAGTGAAGGTTCTTCGTTGGTAAAGAATGGTTGTTGTTCAGAAACACCCTGGAAGGTGACTAGTTAGAGAAGAAACTGTCCAAAATCTCCCAAGCAAGTATCTGTGACATAACCAGGCAGCAAGCTCATAAATCAAACTTATCTCACACAATCATCATGCTCAGTGAAGTTTTGAAGGTTAAACATTTCAGTTCTTAATTTGTTTTATTATTTTAAGTCAGATCATGTATAGATTTTGGTTAAAGGATTAGCTATATTACTAAATCAATAAGGCTTTCAACTATGAGACAAAAATTTTAAATATTCAGTTTTAAAAATACTTAGGGGAGATATCTAGTTTTATCCTTGTTATTGATAAAGGAACAAACAGACTATAGGATTTCATGATTTATTGGTCTTAAGTGATAGTGATTAAAGACTGTTTCTTTGCCACTATCTTTAGAATAGTGTATTTATACTGTTGTCCCCATTCACAGCTCAAGTGTTGTCATAATAATTGATAAAGTGTTTATAAATTATAATACATCTTTTTTTTTCAAATGTTATGTTGATTTCCTCCCTCCATTCCCTTTCCTGTCTATTCCCCTCATAGTTTTCCATTCTTTAAGTCTCTCTCTGGAAGTGTACCCTGAAATAGAGAAGTGAAACAAATATTCTGTAATAATCAAGCAATTTTTTCTTCTATTGTGCCAATTTATTTTTAACTAGAATTTTTCTTGTGTTTTCCCTCACCTGTGTACTTCCCACTATTACTGTTAGCAAAAGCTGAGAATATTGAAAGAAGCTTAACACATCTGGTTGCCACTTTCTGGGAATGTAAAAGTCTACCATGCCTTTTCAAATATTCTGCTTTGGGTATTATTCATTTACTTTTTAATTATTAGCGTTTATATCTTTTCCCCCTATCTTTACATGTTACTTAAACGTTCAAAGGAAATATTCCCTCACTGCCAATCTAAAGAGCTTCTTTTTGAAGACATGAGCAGCACGGGGAGTCCCAACATATGCTGAATTGAGCCAATCTAAACAGTTGGCACTTGGCTGCTGTCGGAAGTAATTTTGAATCATACTGTATTTGCTTTTCAAAAACAAATGAAACGTGTATTAGTAGCTCTTCCCCAAACAATGGTCGTAGGAGTCTCTTAATTTATAACTGTGCCAGTTTTTTTCGTTTATCTATATAAGTATTTCCTTACAATAAACCTTGAGATTTGTGTGATGCAGTATAATTGGAGAATGAGAGATACTTCACAAAGTGGAAGCCTGTGACTAGGTGCTGAATGCTTTGGAGAATTCCCATGCATCCATCTCCTCAGATCAGGCTGAATCCCAGGGAACTTCTGTCTTCAAAACTGAAATCTTTGCATTTAACCAGCAACTAACTAGAAAGTTTTTGTGACTTTTTTATTAATTTAAAATTTTTAAATTATCATAGTCCCCCAGTTATTTTTTTCTTCTTTTTTAAAATTATGTATCAGAACAAAAGAGATACCTACTTTTGCAGACATGCATATACTGTAAAGTAGCACCGAATGGGATGAAATACCTCAGTCTTTGTTGTTGCAGTCTCTTTTTCTTTTAGTAATTTTGCTTTAGACTCAGAACTTAGCTTTCTGATAATCATGGTGGTACCCAATTTTATTTTAATGTATAAATTTACATTTCTCATTTACCTGGTTGAAGAATAATATTAAGCACTGGGAGGTTTTAGGAGAAATGGATAGAAGAACAAGTGGGTCTTTCCAAGTTAATTTTGCTTTACATTAGGCTCGTAGTCTCAGGAAATTGATCATGGATGTCCATTTCAATCAGAGTTTGGTTTGTTTTAGATTGACCAAAAGTTGCTGCCTTCTAGTAACTAACTAGCAGGAGATCATCCTGAAAAAGTAGATCACCCCAGTGATTTTTCTAAGAGATAATTCAAATGTCCGAATGCCAGCTTTTTGATTTTCACCTAAAAGAATCAGGATTAAAATCCAGGTTTTTACCATTGTGAAGGATACCAAGTCTATTGTTCTAAGGTAAAATGTGTTTATTTTAAAAATAGGTGTCAGTAAAAATGGGCCTATCAGTTTTGATAAGTACGGGGTAATTCCTTTCCTGGTGATATGTGACAATCACGAACATTTCTCTTGATATCTTTATGTGTTGATGAATTAGCCAATTTGCACTGGTCAGCCATGTCTGATCCAGTTATTTCAGTCATCTTAATAATCAATGCAGATCACTGCATCATTGATTCAGCAGTAGAGATGGGAATTAATCATAAAGACAGTTCCTGGGCTGTGGTCAAATGTTCTGCCCACAAATAGATGTGGTCTTACAACAAGGATTCTTTTCACGGGACTGTTTCTCAAGTTCCTCCTTTTTGGTCTTCCTATTGTCGGTGTAGCTACACTCCAATTCAAGTCTTAAAATGTCATAAGCGACATTGTGTTGATGACATCACGCTTAGATGACAACAGATTTGAGCTTTAGGATAGATAACCCGTTTTTTAAAAAGCCATCCAAAATAATAGTTTAAAAAAATTAGTCTTTACAATGACTTGACAGGTTTTTTTTTTTTTTTCCTTTTCTGATCTGTTAAAATAATTGATAGTAAATACTTGCTAAGCATGCAGACACACTTGTACAAACACGCTTAATCTGTTTGATCACTTCCATTTTTTTTGACAGACAATATATTTTAAATACAGAATTGGTGATTTTCTAAAGATATTTTTTTCTCAAGTTTGTGGTCTTCCTGGTGCTAATACTTTTTGTATGGCTCTTCCTGCAATGCCGGCAAAAATAATTGTTGCCTGAATCTTTGCATGGCCACATATACTCTGTCAGGTGACCTTTAGGCCCGCTGGCACAGTAGTCCTTAAAAGCAGCTGAATTCTTCTCCCTGTAAAGTTTGAGCCTGGAGAAAGGGTTTGAAATCGGGAGACATCTATAGCTACTCTGATACCTGTGACTTAAAAATATTCTTTCCTCAGTGAACTTGAAATAAGTGACTAAGTGAAACTGAGAGTCTACTTGAAAAGTTTCCTATTGTGAGTAAAATATGTGAGAAGAAAGGACTTTATGGAAAAATATGATACCACAGGATGTTTTTCAAAGTTTTAGTTCCACTGAACACCACCTGAGAAGGCGAAATTCCCCTGGAGAAGGCTGAAACCCGCTCTGACATCTGCCTAGCCTGAAGCAGTGTTTTACAGAGGTTTCTTCACCTACCCTGAGTTTAACTATGGGATGTGCATTGACTTTTTGGTGGGGTGTTCAGTAAATTTAAATTGTGTAGAATAAGTAGTTTGCCATATTCTAGAAAAGACCTTTTGAATTTAGCAAAACTTCATGGAATGTGCTGTTCATACTAGTCACAGCAGGACACGATTCCAGTTGGGGGCTTTATACCTGGAAGGCTCTCAGCTGTCTTGCCTGATCATGCTTTATGGACCTTCTTCTTCCAGGTCTATATATTAAAGGGCCTGACTTTTCTTTAGGCCTGAAGAGATAGTAGTTTATGATGACAGTTAAGTTTAAAATGTACCTTGTGTTTATTCTGTGCATAGCACTAAGCTTAGGTGTTATAATTTTTTCTTTCTTTCACATGTTCATAGAAGTAACAGAAGCAATCTGAAGGGCACAAACAGTTAATGGTCACAAGCCTTGGACCTGAGACACTTGGATGCTTAAGGGCAAGAATCTGAAGGTTATTAAACTTGAGTGCTGCAGCCTTAGGAAGGTGCCTTTACCAAGCCCTTATTACCTGCTCCTTATTCCCTTTTCACAGTGTTGCCCTGTCATTTGTGTCCCTTCTGGTACAACCAGCCACTAACACAGTAAATTACAAACCCAAGAAGTAAGATAACTAGTCAAGCCAATTGGGCTGTTTTAAATGCAACTAAAGGAATTTCCCACCCCCCACCCCCCAAAAAAGGTTTGATTTTCTTTTTTTTAATCTACAAGCCAAATTATCAGTTGTTTCTTTGAAATGAACATTTCAATTGGTTGAGTGAACTAGGCCATTTTTATACATTGCTGTTGGTCTGAGTTTGATGGAGTAACATTTTTTTTTATTGGCTGCACTAGGTCCTCCATGCTGCCCAAGGGCTTTTTCTAGTTGTGGAGAGTGGGGGCTGTTCTCTAGTTGTGGTGTGTTGGCTTCTCATTGCTTTAGCTTCTCTTGTTGAAGAGTACAGGCTCAGGTCAATAACTGTGGGTCATGGGCTTAGTTGCCCTGCAGCTGTGAAATCTTTCTGGAGCAGGGATTGAACCATGTCCTCTGCATTGACAGACAGATTCTTATCCACTAGAGAAAACCATGTTGCCATCACTTTTTCTATCCTTTCTTTTTATTTAAACATTTGGCCTTTTTCCCTTCCAGTGGAAATCTTCCATGAGAGCTAAACAGCCAGGCAGATATTTCTTCTTACTCTGCTCCTTTGTTTGCTCTCCTCACCACCAAGACTATGTGATCTTCCCGCTTTGGCAATTAATCCATGTTTTTCTATCTCCCCCTTCTCCTCATCTTTCCTGATTAGTAAAGCTTCTGTGGAGCAAGTTCCACTACATCTAAAGGCCTTTATTTCTTTGTGTTTTGCAATTTTCCGCTGTGAGCCAAGTCCAGCAGAATCTTATTTGTGGGGATCTTTGAGGACCTGAGTTAAAGTTAAATCAGTCTTTCACAAGAGGATTTCCGTTGCTTTGGCCGACAGTCCTGAACTGCTAATCTACCTGGGAACAATTTATATTACTTCTTGGTGTGGGATTCCCCAGATTTGAAAAGAAGCATAAATTTGATCCCCAAATTCAAATAAAGGAAACCTAAATTCACAGATTCTCAGAAGACTTTACCCAGGACTCAGACCTCATCTCCATTTGCCAGTGGAAGGATTTTTTTCTTAGTCCCCATTTTATTGACTTTCTAGCCCTTTGAACGGTCCAACTTTACCTGGGGAGTCTCATTTCTAACTCCCCACTCTGTGTGAAGACCTAAGGCATTGTTCCTATCCTTATGAAGCTCTTGGTTATCATAAATGGCAAGTTCTCAAAATTGGAGTCAGCTTCCATTTGTCACTCTGGTTAAAAATTCTCCTTCATCTTGGGATTTGGGGAGTTACCTTTAATTTATTGCAAGCCCAGCTCTGCATTAAAAAAAAAAAGAAAAAGTATTTTATACAGCATTTCTAGGTTTTCTCTGTTAGTAAGATTTTTAGGCTATGCAGCCGGTCATATTGCCAGAAAATAGAGGTTCACAGATGCTTAGAATATTTTCAGACTAAAACTACTCAAGTTGTTCTCCCAGCTTTAAAAAGCCTCAGGATACAGAATCTGCATGAAAAGAATCTACAGAACACTATAGCTTTTGTGTGATGTAGTTGAGGCTGTTAAGAATTAGCTTATGTAGCTGGCTATTAGGTGGTATGTATTAGTTGAGTCTGTTTACCTATTCTCTTGAAATTCATGGACTGTTTCTTGTTTTGCTTCTGTATGTCCCATTGTGCCTAGGACAGTGTCAAGTATGTGTTAGTTGTTTAATAAACATTGATTGCTTGATTGAAGCAATCATCACCTTCTTTCTTGTGAGTTGAGAAAACCATGTTGCCATCACTTTTTCTATCCTTTCTTTTTATTTAAACGTTTGGACTTTTTCCCTTCCAGTGGAAAGTACCAAATACTTATGATTCAATAATCCCTCATCCTACTAAGGGCAGTCTTTTGCAAGCAATTAGTATGGAAACTGAAGACCTAATCTAATCTTTTTACCTCTTTCTCATTATTAGACTGATGTAACCTTGGACATTTCAGTGTTCTAAATTTTGGTTATGTTTAGTCCAGTTCAGTTATTTTAATAGCTGTGATCAGATTTTTCAAAAAGCATTTTTTAAGAGAAGGTAAAGATGATGACTTGTGAAGAATAGACGAATGCTTTTTGAAGATAACCAGTACAAAGGCCTAGTTTTATGTGCCAGTTAACCTACGAGAGCTTAGAAATTCTGAAACACGTGTGATGCACACCATCAAATTGGGGATTTCTGAAATTATAGTTGTATGCTAATCATTTTAAGCTGTGGTTTTTTGAATCGGTAAATGATCCTAAACCCTCTGTCTCAGTGAGGGGGAAAAATTAAAACTTCGAAGTCGGGGACTGTTAGTCACCAATATAGGAACTGCCACTTCTAAACCTGAATAGAAATGAATTCAATAAAAAGAGACATAATGACAGATTTATAAAAGTAACGTTCCTTCACATAATGGGTTTCCAATTCTAATGTTTCTTTACTATAATCCTTTAAAATTATGCAAAAAAATTATTATTAAGTGTTAGTAAAGAATTCATTAAAAGATTAATAGTTCTGGTTTACCAATTCATTTACTAGGTCACTTAATTATTTAGTTCATTAATTCTGTAAATGTCAGACTTACCATGAACTCTAGTGATTTGCATAAGTAAGGTTATAGTTCTAGTGGTAATCATAGTCTAACAACTTCAAATAAGAATTTGATATCATTTATACATTTCAAATAACTTTTTTTCTTCCAAACCAACAAGGGAAATCCAACAGCTGAGAAATCATAACAGTGTAATGTAGTTGTTCAGCCTCCAACTTTGTCCATTAAAAGAACCATGATGGGTGGCTGTAATGAAAAAAAGAATCTCCAAAAAACAGGGCAGAAATAGCTTCTAGATTAAGCAGAGGAAAGACTATAATTTTGAGATACATGCATTACTTTTAAAAAATATTTCTCTCAATGAAGAGATCTGAAGTCTTCTAGGGACCCATATTTTATTTATTAAAAACAGTTACTCACTGGGAAAACTTCAGGAGAAGCAACATCTCATCACAAGGGTCCTAGAGCAGAGCTGGCAGTTCGTATCTAATGAATATCACTTACACCATGCTACTGCATTCACATCACTCACAGGCACTGTTTACATTTAATACAAGAGAATCCATACAATACAAAATTGGCCATCATTGGATTTAACAGTGGAATTAGTATAAACAGCCATCGGCTATTGTTTAAACTTCCCCAAAAGTCACTTGGACAATTCATAGAATAAGATTTTCTTTCTATTTTTTTTTCTTTATGTGGTTCAACATTATCTTAGCAAGTTTGAATACAGTCTCCTGTTTAATAGAGAAAATGAAATATTTGGAAACTTTGGGCTCTGTAAGGGTAATGTAAAGCACTTTTTTGGGGTGAAATTCTTTTCCCAAGGCCCTCTAGGAGAAGTACAATCGTTATTTTAGGCAGGTTCCTCAGCGACAGCCCATTGGTTTTTCCTGTGACAGCACTCTTTGTACTCAGAGTTTCAGATTTGTTAACAGTTACTAAGAGGGTGTTGATAAAACAGAGAAAGCAATGAAGAGTTAAACATGAATAAGTAAAGAAAAATCAGGTTCTATTAGGATAATATTTTACATCACAGGCTAAGGAAAAAATGATCACAGTCATTCACAGATGACGTTATAAACTGCCATTTCTACAAATGCATGAGACTATGTATGTATTCTTGGCTAAGCATATATATTCATGAAGGTAATAAAATCACAAGAAATGGAAACCTGCTTTCAGAATTGTACTTTGCTTAAAAAAGAAGAGGTAACCCAGTAATATACATATACGTGTGGTCATTTGCTGACAGTATCTGCATTTGATTTTATTGAAGGAGCAACTGAAATTAATATTTCTGAGAAAAAGTTGGTGAGGGAAGCTTTACAGTTATGGACATAACATAGTTAAGCAGTCCCGGCAACACATTCAGACATTGCATCTCCCTCAGAGTAAATGGGGAACATCACTTCTTTATCTCTCTTTTAGAAACAATCCATTCTGCAGATTCCACATGTGCCTCCTAGGACTTTGGTCACACCCCTTACCACCTCCCTCCCTTGCCCAAATTCCAGTCACAGGCAAAGGCAACCAGACCCCCTTGATTTGTTTAGAACAGTCAGGGTTCAATTAGGGTCATCCTTTCCTGAGTGAAGTCTGGCCTTGCAAGGAGAGGGGAATTGGCATTGGGAGACACCTCAGAGATTCTTATATCTGTTATCCCAAAGAATCTTGGGGGAATTCTGGACTTGTGAGCCATGGCTCTTGTTCATCTGCCATGTGACCTTCATCTGGGAAAACACGGTCCTTGAAAAATTATCAGGAGAGTATGGTTCCATAAAGCTTGGGCCATTTCATCTCCAAAGGGAATGGTAGCAAGGGAGCTTTTGTAACTGCCAGCATAGGATTGTGGAAGGCATGTTGACCTTGGCCATAAAGTCACCTTAGCTTGAATCATTTTTCCAGCACTTACCAGTGGGTTCATTGGCCAAAGTAACAATATCTCTGAATGTTAGTCCCCTTATCTGTAAAAAGTAGGTAATAGTACCAGCCTCACAGGGTTATTTCAAGGATTCAGAAATGTAGATGAAACTGTTTTGTAAACTGTAAAGCTCAGGACTGTGTAATTGAAAAGTATGATTATCTAATGAACCACTCAGTTTTACCTCTGCGTGTCACACTTTTCCAGCCGTTTAGGCTTGTTTTCCCGCTGGCTCACCAAAGTAGCTTCCTGCTGTCTCATTACCACCTCATGTTTAACATGGCAAAGATCAAGATTTTAATTTTTTACCGGAACATACTCTTCTCTTTTCAACTCTGCAGTCCCTGTGGGGAATATTACTCCAATGCCAATCACACAGGCCCGAGTCTGATCCCGTTTTAGAATTTGCTCTTTCAATCTCTCCCTTCTCAACCATGAGTTCATTTAATCCTGCCACTTCCTATGTAGCTTCTCTAATTTTTAGCCTTCCCCCTGCCCTCCCAGAAAAACAAGTAGCTAGTTCAGGTTCCTGTGATTTAATACATAAACTTTCTGCAACCTTTTCATCAGATTTGCTTCTTCAACTTTATGTGAAATCTCCTCAGACAAGATTTTAAAAGTGAGAATTCCTACAGCATATCTCATCCCACTCTATGTACCTGACCAGCTTGCAGTTTTATAACAATGTAGAAACTACTGGAGGATGGGATTTTTCCCTACCTTCTGGGGTTATTTTGGCTATTCTAATATTAAATTGGCACAAGACAGGTTAACTGGAGAAAAAAAATTAATTTGTATATACGGTGGTCTCACAGAAATAGGACCTAAGAAGTGGCCAAAGCAGGAAGCTTTTATACTTTTCATAGATAAAAGAAAGAAGTTTGTGAAGAGCTGACAAGGTGAAAAATCTTAGGCTTGGGTGCTTAGTGAAGAATCTAAACAGAATTTTGTGCTTGGAGAAATAAATTAGTAAAGAAGTAACAAGATGTGTTTATATAGGCTGTTAGCCCCGAATACTTTATCTCTGGTGATAAGGACATCACTCTATCTCCTGGTGCAGGTAGGATACTCTTCACAAAGATAGTTTATCTCCTGCTTTCATGAAGACAGAGAAGAAGGTCAAAGTCATCTTCTTCCACTGGCTGCTGCTTAAGAAAATTTAGTTCAAAATAACCAGTATGTCACTTAGGCATATTTGGGGGCAACCTGCCCTAACCCTCAAAACTATTGAATGTAGAAGCCTGAAGCTGGCATTTCACACTTGAGAAGCAGAGCCATTCAGCAAATCTGGAGCACTGAGTTCTTTGAGAACTTTCTTTCCTTCTTTGTTTTTCATTGGGGAGGATGGGCAGGAGAGGTCCTAATCAGTCTTTGGGGAAATGAAGAAATTCCAAAGCAAATAAGAACATACTCTTTCTGTTCCAAGCCTTTGAATCAGTTCAATTCAGTTGCTCAGTTGTGTCCGACTCTTTGTGACCCCATGGACTGCAGCACACTAGGCTTCCCTGTGCATCACCAACTCCTGGAGCTTGCTCAAACTCATGTCCATCGCACCGGTGATGCCATCCAACCATCTCATACTCTGTCGGCTCCTTCTCCTTCCACCTTCAATCTTTCCCAGAATCACGGTCTTTTCCAGTGAGTCAGTTCTTCTCATCAAGTGGCCAAAGTATTGGAGTTTCAGCTTCAATATCAGTTCTTCCAATGAATATTCAGGACTGATTTCCTTTAGGATTAACTAGTTGGATCTCCTTGCAGTCCGAGGGACTCTGAAGAGTCTTATCCGACACCACAGTTCAAAAGCATCAATTCTTCAGGGCTCAGCTTTCTTTACAGTCCAACTCTCACAGTCATTCATGACTACTGGAAAACCATAGCTTTGACTAGATGGGACCTTTGTCGGCAAAGTAATGTCTCTGCTTTTTAATATGCTACCTAGGTTGGTCATAGCTTTTCTTCCAAGGAGCAAGCATCTTTTAATTTCATGCTGCAGTCACCATCTGCAGTGATTTTGGAGCCCAAGAAAATAAAGTTTGTCACTGTTTCCATTGTTCCCCCATCTATTTGCCATGAAGTGATGGGACTGGATGCCATGATCTTCGTTTTTTGAATGTTGAGTAAACCAGCTTTTTCGCTTTCCTCTTTCACTTTCATCAAGAGACCCTTCAGTTCCTCTTCACTTCCTGCCATAAGGGTGATATCATCTGCGTATCTGAGGTTATTGATATTTCTGCCTGCAATCTTGATGCCAGCTTGTGCTTCAGCCAGTCCGGCATTTCACATGATGTACTCTGCATATAAGTTAAATAAACAGGGTGATAATATACAGCTTTGACAATTCCTTTACCAATTTGGAACCAGTCCATTGTTCCATGTCAGGTTTTTACTGTTGCTTCTTGACCTGCATACAGATTTTTCAGGAGGCAGATAAGGTGGTCTGGTATTCCCATCTTTTTAAGAATTTTCCACAGTTTGTTGTGATCTACAGAGTCAAAGGTTTTGAATACTCATTTAGAAACTCTAGGATGGGACAGGGGTACCTCCTACTCCCAAGGTAAGTTTGGAAAAAAAACAAAAAAAGAGAGAGAAAAAGAGAGATTGAGATAATGTTTGTTTTGAGGAAGTGGTGGACATAAATCACAATGATAGAGACACATTTGATCTACAGATTGGGTGGGGGGAGGGCTTTGGAGATGGTAAGGAATTTATCCTAATCATAATGGAATGAATTGGTGAGTATAATGGTAAGGAAAAGTCTTGAGTTGAAAAGGGGAGTTTGACCATGGCACTGAGCTGTGATTGAACTAGAGGCAGGCCACCTGGAAAGTATACGACATACATGTCAAGTTATAAGTGGGAAAATGGAAGATATGGAATGGACCATAGAGATTTATGATCGCTCAGACATTATATGCAGAGTGAAAGGCAGTGACAAAATAAACTCAGATTTCAGAAGTTGAGAGGAAGTAATGGAGAAGGAGTAGGACAAATATATGTTAAGTACATACTATATTCTTTAAGTACATCATCTAATTAAATCTTTGTAGCAGTTCTGTCAGCCAGGCATTATTATTATAGTTGTTAACAGATGAGAAAAATCTTGCTCAAAGCTGACAGAGCTGGAAATTGGCCTGACTCCAGGCACTTGCAAATTGCTGCCAAGCCGCTCAATTAATATATTATGTGATCATCTTTATAGTAAGTGCATGGGGCAAGCAGCATCAGGTGATTTTAGATTTAAAGGGACTAATGCTCAGAGTGGCTAAGTGCCTTGCCCAAGGCCACACAGCTTGTTTTCTTTGAATCTGGAGTTTAAAATCACATCAGCTTGGCTTCTAAGCTCCTAAATGATACCAATGAATATAACAAGAAAACAAACAAACAAACGTGACTTAACCTCAGCCCTAGGGCTTCACATATTAGCTCTATCACAAACATCGGGAAAGAGATTTCTAAAAGGTAGAAGTGAATCAAGAGAGTGTTTTTGCCTTGGGTAAGAAATGAGGATGCTGTGTCATCCTTATACTCTTCTGGGTTTGCATTTACTCAGTATCCACAATGATGCTCCCAGCATATGGACAACTCTCCCAGAGTGACGACTAGAACACAATCCCGCCAAGGCTTCAAGGAGTTTAGAGGGAAAACTTTACTCCTTTTTAGGTGCTTTCCTTATTCCAAGTGTCTGCCATTAGCAATAGCTGCTCTCCCCTCCCTGTAATCTTTTAAGTACTGCTCTCAGTTGATAAAGATCATTTTAGCCTCTGGAGTAGGGAGGTTTTCTGAACTGATGGAGAAGGAGTTGGCAGGAACAAGGCAGAAAACTGAGACTCAGTGGCACATACATACCTCCAACAAAGGTATGTTGAGCATCTGCTATGTTTTAGGGACGGGATGGTAAAAAAAATAAGGATGAGCGCCTTGCTTTACTTTAGAGCTGAGGTCAAATCCCTATCCTGCCCCTTGTCTGTGTGATCTTGGGAAGATACTTCACTTCCAGACTTTTCATTTTATCCATTTTAAGGACACATGCATACATGCATGTATGCACACACATACACACACACATACATATACATATATTACTCAGTGCTCAGAACCATAGGAAAACTGTTATTGGAAAACCATTATTGGAAAACCATGTTATTTTTTATGGGTTAAAGTCTATATGCATGAATGCCAAATCACTTCAGTCGTGTCTGACTCTGCAATCCTATGGACTGTAGCCTGCCAGGCTCCTATGTCCATGGGATTCTCCAGGCCAGAATACTGGAGTGGGTAGCCTTTCCCTTCTCCAACGGATCTTCCCAACCCAGGGATCGCACCCAGGTCTCCCACACTGCAGGTGGGTTCTTTACTAGCTGAGCCACAATGGAAGCCCAGATATACAATGCAGTGAGCTGAATGGAGAGGGAGGAGCACAGAGAAAACATGCAAATACAGATGTTTCGAAATGGCCAACTAGATTGTAATTATGTTGAATAAGAACTACCATTGCCAGGCTTCAACACTAAGTGAACCGTGAACTTCCAGATGTTCAAGCTGGTTTTAGAAAAGGCAGAGGAACCAGAGATCAAATTGCCAACATCTGCTGGATCATCAAAAAAGCAAGAGAGTTCCAGAAAAACATCTACTTCTGCTTTATTGACTATGTCAAAGCCTTTGACTGTGTGGATAACAATAAACTGTGTAAAATTCTGAAAGAGATGGGGATACACACCACCTGACCTGCCTCTTGAGAAACCTGTATGCAGGTCAGGAAGCAACAGTTAGAACTGGACATGGAACAACAGACTGGTTCCAAATCGGGAAAGGAGAATGTCAAGGCTGTATATTGTCACCCTGCTTATTTAGCTTCTATGCAGAGTACATCATGAGAAACGCTGGGCTGGATGAAGCACAAGCTGGAATCAAGATTTCTGGGAGAAATATCAATAACCTCAGATATGCAGATGATACTCTTATGGCAGAAAGTGAAGAAGAACTGAAGAGCCTCTTGATGAAAGTGAAAGAGGAGAGAGAAAAAGTTGGCTTAAAGCTCAACATTCAGAAAACTAAGATCATGGCATCTGATCCGATCACTTCATGGCAAGTAGATGGGGAAACAGTGGAAAGAGGGGCTGACTTTATTTTTTTGGACTCCAAAATCACTGCAGATGGTGATTGCAGCCATGAAATTAAAAGACGCTTACTCCTTGGAAGGAAAGTTATGACCAACTTGGACAGCATATTAAAAAGCAGAGACATTACTTTGCCAACAAAGGTCCATCTAGTCAAGGCTATGATTTTTCCAGTAGTCATGTGTGGATGTGAGAGTTGGACTATAAAGAAAGCTGAGAGCTGAAGAATTGATGCTTTTGAACTGTGGTGTTGGAGAAGACTCTTGAGAGTCCCTTGGACAGCAAGGAGATCCAACCAGTCCATCCTAAAGGAAATCAGTCCTGAGTATTCATTGGAAGGACTGATGTTGAAGCTGAAACTCCCATTCTGTGGTCACCTGATGCGAACAGCCGACTCATTTGAAAAGACCCTGATGCTGGGAAAGATTGACAGCAAGAGGAGAAGGGGCCAAGAGAGGATGAGATGGTTGGGTGGCATCACTGACTTGATGGACATAAGTTTGGGTAAACTCTGGGAGTTGGTGATAGACAAGGAGGCCTTGTGTGCTGTGGTCCATGGGGTCACAAAGAGTCGGACATGACTGAGCAACTGAACTGAAGAACCCCCATAAAGAAATGCCTAGTTACCACAGAAGCGCATATCATGTTGAACAGGTTTATCAAACTAGGGTCAACTTTGAAAATATTGAAATTGCTGAGACTCCCCTCAAGAATAGTCTTACTCCATCTAACATTTTCCCCTTCTATTTATCATCATTCTGCAAAGCTGCCAAACTCTGACCACCTGTTGAACCACAGGGCTTCTCATCTCTGTTTACATTGAGTTCAGCTAAAAGATAGCTAAGAAGACTGTGCCCCGCTTTGGGACCAAAAGGGTATTAATAATGCTCCTGGGCAAAGATCTCCTCAGCATTTATTGATCCACAGATTGGATTATTAACAGGATGCTTGCTTATTAATGGTGACTCTAGAAAACATTTCTTTCACTCTGTTGGCCACCTGATGCAGAGAGCTGGCTCATTTGAAAAGACCCTGATGCTGGGAAAGATTGAGGGCTGGAGGAGAAGGGGACAACAGAGGATGAGATGGCTGGATGGCATCACTGACACAATAGACATGGGTTTAAGTGGACTCCGGGAGTTGGTAATGGACAGGGAGGCCTGGCGTGCTGCAGATAATGGGGTCGCAAAAAGTCGGACGTGACTGAGCGACTGAACTGAACTGAACTGAACTACAAAACATTTATTTCACTCTGTGGACCAAAAATGAAGTGGCATGCTTACAGGATAAAACTCCTCTTGCTAGGTTTTTCCCTCTGCTCTTCTAAACTTCCTGAATCCTACACATCTTCCCAGTGCACAATGAATATTATATGTTCCAGTAGAGCATCAACAAAAGTTCACAAGGATTTTATAGAAAAACTTCTCTTCTCTAAAAAGTATATTTCTTATATATGGAGTCTCACTTGCCCCTTACCAGAGGTAAACACACTGTATCAGAAAGAGCAAAAAGGTATAATGTACGTTTGTTGTGTTTTTTCCACTTAATAGCTGGGCTACCTTGGGCAAGTTCCTTAAATTCTTCTGGCCCTCATTTATTAGTATTTGGACTTTGAAACCAGACAAAGACTGGTAAAATATGCTAAACGTAAATCTTTCATGGGCAGATTTAATTTATTTTATAATCCTGAACTGCAGAGGCAATCTTGTATATTTCATTCACTAATTTGTTAGATTTCTCATTCATTTGACAAACAAGTAATCAGCCTCAACTCTATATGAGACCAGTGATTTGTTCTTCAAATTATACAGATGAATGATTCAAGTTAAATCTTATCTTTAAGGAGTTTGACTCCTGGAGGATGGGAAAGAGCTCTATTGACAAGAGACAACATTACACATGGACATCACCAGATACCAATACCAATAAAAGATTGAATACATTCTTTGCAGCCGAAGATGGAGAAGCTCTATACAGTCAGCAAAAACAAGACCAGGAGCTGACTCCAGCTCAGATCATGAACTCCTTGTTGCCAGATTCAGGCTTAAATTGAAGAAAGTAGGGAAAAGCACTAGGCCATTCAGGTATGACCTAAATCAAATCCCTTACATTATACAGTGGAAGTAACAAGTAAATTCAAGGGATTAGATCTGATAGAGTGCCTGAAGAGCTATGGGCAGAGGTTTGTGACATTGTACAGGAGGCTGTGATCAAAACAATCCCCCCAAAAAAGAAATGAAAAAAGGCAAAATGGTTGTCTGAGGAGGCCTTACAAATATCTGAGAAAAGAAGAGGAGCAAAAGGCAAGGGAGAAAAGGAAAGATATACCCATCTGAATGCAGAGTTTCAAAGAATAGCAAAGAGAGATAAGAAAGGCTCCCTAAGTGAACAATGCAAAGAAATAGAGGAAAACAGTATAATGAGAAAGACTAAAGATCTCTTCAAGAAAATTGGAGATACCAAGGGAATATTTCATGCAAAGATGGGCACAATAAAGGACAAAAATGGCATTGTCCTAACAGAAGCAGAAGTAGAAGAGGTGGCAAGAATACACAGAAGAACTATACAAAAAAGATCTTACTGACCCAGATAACCATGATGGTGTGATCACCCACCTAGAGCCAGACATCCTGGAGTGTAAAGTCATGTGGGCATTAGGAGGCATCACTAGGAGCAAAGCTAGTGGAGTTGATGGAATTCCAGCTGAGCTATTTCAAATCCTAAAAGTGAGCAAGTGTCTGAAGAAAAGCTATGACCAACCTGCCTGCATGCATGCTAAGTCGCTTCAGTCATGTCTAACTGTCTGCAACCCCATGGACAGCAGCCCACCAGGCTCCTCTCTCCACAGGATTCTCGAGGCAAGAATACTGGAGTGGGTTGCCATTTCCTTCTCCAACCTAAACAGCATATTAAAAAGCAGAGACATTTTACTTTGCCAACAAAGATCTGTGTGGTGAAAACTGGTTTTTCAGTAGTCACGGATGGATGTGACAGTTGGGCCGTAAAGAAGCCTGAGTGCCAAAGAATTGATGCTTTTGAACTGTGGTGTCAGAGAAGACTCTTAAGAATCTTTTGGTCTGCAAGGAGATCAAACCAGTCAATCCTAAATGAAGTCACTCCTGAATATTTATTGGAAGGACTGATGCTGAAGCTGAAGCTCCAATACTTTGACCACCTGATAGAAAGAGCTGACTCATTTCCTGATGGTGGAAAGACTGAAGGCTGAAGGAGTTAGATGTCATCCCTGACTCTGTGTATATGAGTTTGAGCAAGCTTTGGGAGATGGTGAAGGACAGGGAAGCCTGGTGTGCTGCAGTCCATGGGGTCGCAAAGAGACATGACTGAGCAACTGAACAACAACAACAAAGCCAGATTGATAAGAAAGAAACTGTAATACAATGTAATTGGTGTCAGAAGTGTGTGTAAATCACTGTGTGGATAGAAGGAACTCGATTTAATTTTCCCCTGGGAAAAATTTCAAATGATCTGTAAATGGGATGTAGGAACTGAGGGAGAGTGTTCTAGAACGTCTAGTAATATGAAAGAGGAGGATGATATAGAATTTGGGAACAGATAGTCTTTAAAGTTTTTTAAAGACTGGAGTGGAATGATGAGTAGGATGTCTCTGGGAGCTGTGTGATGAGGAAAGAGAAATAGGATGGGGTATGGGCTGTACTAGTTTTAAAGAGACTAGTTAATAAATGATTTGCACCAAATTAGTATAACGGTCAGAAGGCTAAATTAAAACAGGAGCAATGGCTCTAGCAAATAGAGTCATATAAATGGCTGTTTTCAAGGAATAAGCAAAGTTTGTTCCTGGGGATGAAGGAGGAGGGAAGAGGGAGTGATAGCACACATCTATCATTCTGTGTTTGTTGCTGTCCCATTCATACCAATTCTTCAAATATCAGCAAGCACTTGACTCATGAGATCTCACTTGATAATTTATATATTGGAAATACATTTTCTTTCATTGTAATTACTTTCTTTTTATATCATTATTAGAACCAGAGCACTATTTTGATTTTTAAAGTTGTTTGTAGGTGAGTTTTGTTATCTGTGAATTTTGTAGCAGTATAGTAATGGAAGTGTTGCCAAAATGTATTATGGAAAGGGGTATCTGTTCTTAGAAGGTTACAATTCACTGGACTAGAATAAAGAGAAGGCCAGTTCAGATTTATCAGTAGCCTGGAAATGTAAATGGTGCTATGTATTAGACTCCTGAATTTCAATCAAGTGTTTTCTTAATTTGGTCTTGGTGAGGAGTTGAATGATTTTCAGTAAGCTTTAATATTCTGTAGGTCCTATAACATACTCTTAAAATGATGGTCAATAATTTGGTTCTTCATTTTTCTCCCCAGCTATATTACAGATCTTATGGGGTGTGTGTGTGTGTGTGTGTGTGTGTGTGTGTGTGTGTGTGTGTGTGTGTGTGTGTGTGCATGTTTGTAAAACACATGGGTTCCTCTCAAATTTGACATCAACCATAGCTACTTGCCTTGGTCTATTCCTTGGTCCTCATTGTGTTAATGACAATCTTACTGCTAAAAAAACACTTTCCTTTTCCTTCCCTTGGTCAGTTTCAAAGCATCCTGTAATAGTAACATTGCATTTCTCAATGACCATGTCTTAGCTATAGACAGGGTGACCCCAAAATTTATCATTCGAATTGAATGCTTTTGAGAATGAAAAGTGATGCTATTAATAACTACTTATGAGCAATAAGAATAAATTGGGACTCTCCCAGAAAGCCAGGATATATAGTCATCTTACTTCCCAGGTGTGGTGAAGAATTTGTAGTTATTTTTTCATTATGAATGTGACTGGCCATTTTTTCCTACAGCAAATGGTAACTCAAAATAAGCCATTTCCAGAAAATTAACTGTTTTTCAAAAATTCTTTTTTGCCTTCCCTGGGTCTTTGTTGCTGTGTGCGGGTTTTCTCTGGGTGAGGCGAATGGGGGCTACTCTGCAGCTGTGATGCTTGGGCTTCTCATTGCAGTGGCTTGCCTTGTTGCTGCATGCAGTCTGTTAAGTGTGCAGCTCAATAGTTGTGGCGTATGGGCTCTAGAGCACAGGCTTAGTAGTTTTGGTGCATGGGCTTAACTGCTCCACAGCATGTGGGATCTTCCTGGACCAGGGGTCTAAACTCTGTCCTCACTATTGGTAAGCAGATTCTTAATCGCTGGATCACCAGGAAAGTTCCAGAAAATTAACTCTTGAAGCCAGGGGCCATCAAATTCATCTTTGCATCTCCAGGGTTCAGTTTATACATGAGAAACAGTCAAGAGATTTGAATCAGCTTCTAATTAACCAATCCACCTGATGTCAAAAGCATCACTCAGTGATCAGAAGCCCTAATAATGCTAATAAATAGCTACCACCTCCCAGAGTCGAAAAGAATGCTTAATACAGTCATGTAGAGGTTTTTTTGGGGTTTTTTTTGTGTTTTTTTTTTTTTAGGAAATACAAGGTGTAATACTTTTACCAAAAAACCAAGACTCTGAAGAAAATAAACACAATAGTCAAAATCTGGTCCTTTCCTTAAAGCCCAGCCCAAAACTAAACCCTCCTGGAGCAGCACTTCTCAAACTTCATGTATGTATGTATCACTTGGAGCTCTTGTTGAAATGCAGATTCTAGTTCATAGTTTGGGTACAGTCTGAGATTGCATGTTTTAATAAGCTCCTAGGAACATCAATACTGCTGGTTCCCAGACCACACTCTAAGCAGCAAAGGCCTTAGAGTATTTCAAATCTAGTCTAGGTATTCACTTCCTGCTTTTAATTGTTTGCTTTCTCTCACATGGCCAAACATTTCTCTGAGGCCTTCAAGTATTTCATTCATCTTTCTGTCCCCAGGCCTTAGCATTGCACCTGGCATGGCTCTGTTCCAGCCATATGATAGCAGCTCAATATAATTTTTTCAACCTGTGTAGTCTTACAGAAACTTTAGCCAGTAAATCACTCCGAAAGAAGGACCTAGTGGATGATACTGCCTTGTCTTTGTGTATAATACACCCGACGTTCAGCATATTCTTTTCCCTTTCAAAGCCAATTTCTGATTCAATTTTACTTTTTGAAAACAACTTCCACTGAATTGGATGGCCTGTCTCCAAGCTCCAGCTAGTAAGTAAGCCCAGCTTAGCTTTAGCCCTTGACTAGGAATGTTGCCTAGACCCAAACTAAACCATCAATTCAAGAAACTGCTCTTCATGAATTTGCCTATTCTGGATATTTCATATAAAGTTAATCATAAAATGTGTGACATTTGGTGTCCAATGCTAACTATATTTCTTGTTGAACTGTCTCTCTTGTTGATTATATGAATTTTTGAAATTATGACTAATTCTTGGTAAAGTTCTGAACAAAACCTAAATCAATTTTTCCTTGAATTACACACTAGTTGTAAACCTGGGAAATCTATATGTATTAAAGCCATTTGTAGGCACTTGGTTCTTATTGTACAACAGAATTTTTTATCACAGATTATTCAATAACATGAATGTCTCTTAGGAATTTGATAGTACTCTGGGACATGGACCAATCATCTTGTCTCATGAATCACAAGGTTTCTTTTCTCCTTGGTCCCACTTACACAATGCCAATTGGACCTCCATTTCTTTTCCAGGCAAAACATTGCTATAAAAAAATCTATTACATGTTCCCCACTCTGATTGAGAGCTGCTGCTTACTTAGCTCAAGAGCTGAAGCACCTGCTTCTCTTCCTTAATGCTCATTCCATTATCAGTGCCCTTGTTCTTGTCCCTTGCTTCTTTTAGGTACTTACCCATGAATTATTATTTTTCAGATAGCTTCAGCCTCTCCATTTGTGGACTTTGCCTTGGCCTCTAACTACTGTCTCTGTGTCTCTTATATTTAACAAGCAAGTGCAAGAGTGAAATGAGTTATATTCTAATGCTAGCTTTCTGTTCACCTCCCACTCCATGCCCTTCAGACTCTCTGCCACCAAGTCAGCAAGTGGTCTATTAAAGGCTCCAATGCACTGACTTCTCCATCCCCTAGCCTTTTATCCCACCATTCCTTGACTTTCTTACTTGAGGTCTCTATGGATTCTGATACTGTACTCTCCTGGCTCCCCAGCCCTCTCTAACTTACTCTATTGCAGTCTTCTTAGCTGCCTCCTTCCTCTGGGCATACCTTAATTGTTTGGCGGAATTGTCTGTGTATTGTCCACAGGCTCATGCATTCAACTAGGCTCCAAACTTTCAGCCCATACCTGCACAATCCAACTTCCCATTTTCAACACATTCAAATCTGTGCTTACTACCTCCCTTCTGGTCCTCTCTTACCCTCATTATGTTGTTTATAACACCATCCAATCTGCATTCTTGACAATCCGAGATAGATTGCTCTCTTGTCAGAGAACAATACTGATTTCAAGGAGCAGTGTGATGTGATAAGTAGATTTATATATGATATTTACTGCATTCAAATCCTGGTCCTGCTACCTACTTACTTTACTTGGCAAATATTGGCAATTAATTTATTCTCTCCGAGATTCTGTTTTCTTATTTGTGAAGCAAGGTAATTGATACATCATATTCTTTAGGATTCTTGTTAGGAATAAATTACAGTTGATCCCTAAACAATATGGGTTTGACCTGTGAAGGGTTACTTATTATTACATTTTTTTTTCAGTATTAAATACTGCAGTACTACATGATCCATGGTTGATTGAGCACAGACTCAGAATTGAGTATACAGTGGAACCACACATACAACCACATATAAAATTATTGAATATTTGTGGATTTTTGTGTTCAAGGAGAGTCAGCACTCCCAACTCCCCATTGTTCAAGGGTCAACTGTAGTTAAAGTGGTTAAATATACGGTCTAGCATGAAATAAGATGTGCTAAAAAAAATTTGTGTATATAGCAAAACTGATAGAAACAAATCGGGCTTTAAAGCAGTATATAATCCTGATATAAATGTATAATTCTAAGAGGAAGTCTACATATTATTTTCCAACTTAGTAATGCTGGCTTGTATTTCAACTTACTCCTGCCAGTGGATTGTGACCAGGTGAAATGTGGTACTTGAAGCTTTGTTGTTTGTAGGTACCTTTTCCTGGGTGTCCTCATGGCTCCCTATAGCTCTCTTCCTTTGGGTCTCTGCTCCATTGACTGCTTAATGCACAGTCTTCTCTTTCCTGTGCACCTACTCTAGTTTTCACCTGACTATACATCCCCTGACATTACATGGGTTTAATGTATGTGATCTATTAAACAAATATTTCAAGTCTGTCATCCACAACTAAAACTTTTCTTCCACAAGACTAGTATATTTTCTGTTTACTGATGTATCCCTAGACCCTAACAGTGCCTGGCACATAGAAATTTCCCATCAAATATTTGTTCATCAAGTTTAATATGATCATAGCAAAACTCAGTGAATTCTGGAGAACAAATTGTTTCTCCTTTTTTGTGTAACATGTGAAGAGCAACGGTTCTTAACCTGGGGTCAATGATAAAACTCAGCATGCCCTTGAACTTGAGTGGAGAAAAAAAATTCATCTCCTTTCACTAACCCCTAGCTGAAATGTAGTGTGTATTTTTAGCGAATGCAGGCAACAAAGAGCAATAGCATTATAGGTGCCTATCATTTTGTTATCAGTAGATATAACAGATATTTTATACTGCATTATAGTTGTTGCAAATGTCTCAAAACATTGTTTACATTCATCACTACTTCAAAATTATAGTACTTATGAGACCTGTCTCTTGATAGTGACATTTAATATAATATGAAGAAGCACATTTATTACTATATCAGAAAAATCATAATTGGATTCTTCAAAATCCTCTGTCTTATTTTATGCAATTAAGAAACCTCCTTCTGAGGAAGCATCTATAGCTTTTACTGGATCATCAAAGGGATCCATAGCACACAGAATAAACTAAGAACCTTGGTATAGAAGCCTGGGAAAGGAGGTGATTTATTTGTCCAATTCATATAACTAGTAAGTGGCAGTTACAGAACTAGAACCCAAATCAGGTCTTTTCGTATACCCTTGTTGCTCGTTGTTGTCAGCTTTATAAAAGGGGATGCTCATACACAGTGGCATAAGAGGTACTTCCTGGAGTTTTGCAGCATAGTGGCCTTGACAGAGTTTTAATCTTATGTCTACTACTCTTTCTCAACACCTGCTTCATAAATCTTATAATACTTATTCATACGGAAAGAATAGTTAATTATTCCACATTCCCTTCCATCTAACTAGTATGTGGGTCAGTCAGCATTGCCCATTCCAGACACCTGAGTTAAGTCATGCCAGAATGTGAGGATTAAAAAAATATCAAACTTGAGGCAATCATCTCTCACTGGATGAAAGTTACAGCTCTTGGTTGCAATTTCTTAACTCTTTGGGTCACTGGAGATTTCATGGTCTGTGCTCTTGTTGATGTCCTGTCCAAATTCTCTTGAGTGTAATTATTTTCTGTTGACCTCTGATCCTGCGTTTGTTTCACTTGGATATAACATCCTTCATTTAGGGTTCTAAATTGTTTTGTGGCATTTATATGCATAGTTAAACAGTTGGCAGGCATCACTGTAGATTTTTTTATTTCAAAGATACAAGCTCATGTATATTTCATATTACAGTTGAGTATATAATAATTCTAAAGTACACATAGAAAAGTGAATTAATAACTAAGAGACATGGATATAAAATACAGGGTAAATATATGTATGCACACACACATACATATCTATTTCTGAGTGAATGATGGAACTGAAACTTGGATCTGAATTATCAAATTGCAAGGTATCATACCTGCGTTGTCTTCTAACACACATATGTGATGGTGGAAGCACTAAGCTATAGTCATACACAAATAGCTCTATGTGGCGTGTAGGGGTGTGAGAAGTTGGAAAAGATAAGCTGGGAAATCAAGAAAAATTCTTTAAAGATTATTTTTAAGTATAATTATTAATGCACATTGTAGTAATGCATAAATTTACCCCTTGGAGAATGTTTCAACATAGGAGATCCAGACCTTTGGTGCAGAAATGACTAGGCATTTGCCTGCAGCTCCTGCCTAATTGTACAACCATAATTGTAGTCAGCCTTTCCTTCTCAGGTACACCCTTTTCCTACCTTACAGACCAATATAGCTCACTAAAGGGCACTGAAGGAGAGCAATGTTTAGAATCAGGCTGACTGTCTTTGAGAAGTCTTTCCTTGCCGGGACCTGTCACTTCAGGATAATCCTTGTGTGTTGTTCTGTACCCAGTAACTTTTACCCTATTCATAGGGTCAACTTAAAACATGAGGAAAATATAGACTGTAAGACAATGTTCAGTGTTAAAAAAATGGAAAGGTTAACAAAGTCTTCTCTGCCAATGCCTCAGGTTAGCTCACTTTGCATTTTTTTTTTCTTGTAAAAGAAATAGATTCAAAGAAGTGCAGAAACAGGGGAAATGAGCTTTTAAGTAGGTGGTGGAAGAAAAACCACACCGATAAAAGTTATAAACAGTACTAAGAGGGCTCTGAATGCCCGACGAGGCATGTTTACCAGAAGAAAGATCAAGTTGGCTGGCACCACCCAAATGTGCATACTCAGGAGTTAGGGACACATGTGCTTTTGTGTGTTTTCTCAGAGGAGTTTTTCAGATGCTTGTCTTTTCTAATCACAGGCGTATTTTTAAATTGAACATAAGGGATTTCCATAGAGGATATAGAGATGTAAAGGTCCATTAAGAAGTTATCTGATATTTGAGTGCAAAAAGACATTAAAATCCCACTACCTTTTCCATAGTTTGTTTTCTTTATTTGAAGCAGTTTGGAATTTTAAATAAAATCTGATTTTTAAAAACTTTTTATAACCCTTTCAAGAAGTTCATTTTTGGACTGAGCTCAAACATACAGTCAGTAAGCCAAAAAATGGACTGTTTTCACAAAGAGTTGAGTGATGGAAAGCAGAAACTGTCATGAAAAGTGTTATGTGAATACTCTCATTAAAAAAAAAAAATGTGGATTGGAAGTAGGCATTTCTTTACTTTTTAAAAACCCTGGCAAATTATTTCCCTTTGGAGAATGATCATTTGAGCTAATTTGCCTGCATTCCAAATATTATGGATCTTGTGACAGTATGCAAGGTTTTTTTTTTTTTTTTTTTGACAAGTTTCCCCCTGATCTGTGGGCAAACTCGGAACATGTCTCAACCAAAAGTCAAGGCTGTTCACACTGTAACTGGAATGACTATCTTATTGATTTTGATTGACAGGATTTTGTAATGTGTAATTCACTTACTAATGTAAATTGTGAATATAATTTATATGTATACTTCCGTTAGCTCCCACTGAAATATGGCAGTAAGTTATATTCTTTGATGGACTATTCATAAATTATTTCAGCAGCTGTTGAAAAGCATGGGGCAGTGGTTCTCAAAGTTTGGTCCCTCTTCAGCGTCACCTGGGAACTGGTTAGAAATGCAGATTCCCAGCCCCTAACCCAGGGTTACCAAATCAGAAACTCTGGGAGTGGATCCCCGCAATTTGTGATTTTGCAAGCTGTCTAGGAAGGGCTAACCATTGAGAACCCATGCTACAGAATATCATAGAATTTGCAGGCATAAGGCGAGCAGAAATATTTACTACTCTAAAAGAAGCCCACATATCTTTTGGAAAAATGTTTATCCTCAAACAAATTTGCCTGAGTAAAAGGCCATCCCATCAGTAATGGCTTTAACATTTTCACATTCATTCAGCATAATCTAAGTGTTTGAAAATTCCTTAAATGTTCATCATATGGATTGTTTAATACGGGATGATTCTGACATGCTAGCTACTATTAATTTTCCAGATGCTAGTTTTGGATGCAGTGAGATTCAGAAAAAATTTTAGTTCTGTTAAACAAAACTCCAAGAAGATCTCTGTTAACTTCAGCATTGAGAAATATCCCCAAAGTGAGGATTAATGGTAATATCACAATGACTGAAAAATTATGGGATTACTCCACTTGAAAACAATCTTCCTTCTGTCATTCGTAATTCTCTTCACATAACTTAGAAAAAAGGATCTGAGAAATACTGTCAAATAATATCTATATTCTGACTGTAATAAATATATATAAAACCCTTACAATTATGTTTAATAAATGCCATTTTATTATGCTGAGACTCTCCATTTCTCTTGGCAAGTTTTCATTGATCTCTATTGCCAAAAGAAGGAAAAGAAAAGCAGAGTTGCAGGATAGAAAGAGGAGTTGGGGAATGCAGTCTCTAAACCTGGTTCTGCCATGGACACCGTGTAGATGTGAACAAGACATGTGACCTCTCGAGGTCTCTGTTTTCTCCTCTGTGAAATGTAAAGGTAAATTAAAATCTCTGAATCCTGCTTCAATTAGCTCTTGTAGTATAACAGACTGTTATAAACACTGGGCTTAAAACAGCAACTATTCACTATTTCTTATGAGCTGGTAAGTGTTCTGGGTGGTTCTGCTGATCTCAGTTGGTTTGACCAGTCTCAGCTGGACTCACTGTGTAGGACAGGGGAGTGGCTGGAAGCTGACCAGTCACGATGGCCTCGTGTGGTTTTTCATCCTCCAGGAGGCAATCTGGACTTGTTCTCATGCCCATGGCAGGGTTCCAAGAAGACAGAATTATGCAGTCTTTTGAGGCAGAGATTCTGAACTGGCACGACAGTGCAGCTGCCACATTCCATTGGCCAAAGCAGGTCACAAGGCAGAGAGATTCAAAATGTGGGGAAATAGATCCCACTTTCAATAGAAGGCACCACAGAACTGCATGGCAGAAGGTATGCTACAAGAAAAAGAATTGAGGAAGCTTTTGCCGTAAGGCCACCTTCCTAGTTCTACAATACTGTGAAGTATCAGGAAATAGGGTAAATCGAAAGCTATAGAACGCTCACTGTGAAGTGTTTCAGGTATACAGAAGTACTTAGAAAAATGAAAGATGCAGAAAGGATGTAACATATTTGTAAAAACTGGAGTAAGCATGTTTTAAGCAATGCTTCTCTTTAATTATTGTCTGAGTTTCATATAAAGTCTGCTTCATCAACTGGATAAATATTTGACTGCTGTTCAGTAAATTGCATTAGTTTACTTTAACTGTATGCTCAGCCTTATTCAGGCATCCTACATTAGGCAATGTAGTGTGTAATGCATCTCTGCAGGTGATCAGGGCTATTCTCTGTATGAGGTAAATTAAAACTCATATTTTAAAAATTAAACATTCTTGCACTTCATGATTTCAATATTTAATTATAACCAGTGTCAAGGCCTAATCTCTGACTGAGTCAGGCATGAAATTAACCAAAAAAAAAGAAAAAGAAGCAAAAGCATAGGAGCTCTTCTACACTGTAAAAAATAACGTGGTTTCTTCAGTTGCACAGTGATGTTTATATCCATTTTATAAAGATGACTCCAGTAGTCAGTTAGTTGAGAGACTAAGTTACCACATGTAGTAACAGTGACCTGTTCAGAAAAATCAGCAACCTGAACTGTTTGTTAATTTTCACAGGAAACCAAATCTGTGTTTTTAAAAGGATAAATTATTGACTTTATTTAAAAAGATGATAGACAATAAAGTGAATGTGTTGATATCCAAAGTAGAACAAAAAATGAAATATATCCAATAGTACATTTGTTAAAAAGGTCATGTTTGTCTCCATTTATACTTCCTGTTGGTTTTTCAAAAATTTCTTGTATGAAAAAAAATCCACACAAGTTTTTTTAAGGAATACATACTTACAAATATAAAAGTAAATGTGTGTTGCAAATTTTCTTATCTACAATAATTTTCATAGAATTACAAGATTATATTGATCAGGAGAGTGATATACCACATTAGAGGAGGCAGTTGTTTGGAGGTTAGTTAGTGAAACTGGACAGCAGTAGGCCAGTGAATTCACAGCAACATGTACAGGTAACCAAGTCATGGTGATAAAACAGGTAAGTTAAGAAGGATGATCACATTATTTTCTTCACCACAAGAGTGAGATGAACTGAAATGCTTCTAGCGTCTGACAGCATGGAACAGAAGGTTTCACTGAGCCTTGTTGGTTTAATTGTTTCCTTAGTTTAATGAGTCCCTTGCCATGTGGTCGTATTATATGAAAAAGTCACAGGTAAATTAAATAGTAAGCAGGCGTGGAGGCATATATCTCTGTAGGTCTACCTTAGGAGATGGGTTTGTGCAGTAAGCAAAGGATGTGAACATGAACGGATGAATTTGTAGGTAAACAGGTTGTTCCAAGCCTGGGTGATCAAGAACAATTTGGATTCTGCAGTCTTGATGCTTCTCCACTAAGTTTGGTTGCAAACGTGCCACCACTGATTTTATATATACTATGCATATAAATGTATACATATGAAAAAGATTAAATATCTACAACATTTTAAATCGTTAATATATAACAAACATTACCCAATAAAAATTAGCAAAACTTAGTAAGAATCTAAAATCTGTATTATGAAAATACAGATTTAAACAATGAAATATAATTTCATACCCAATAGGTAGGCAATAATACAAAACCTGATAATACTGTATCTTGTACAAGATGTTGAGAAATAAGAACTCCCAAACCATTCTGGAGAGGTATTTGGTGATATCCAGTAAACATGAATATTTATGTATCCTTAGATCCTGCTTTTTCATATCTTTGTACTAGATGGTTTATCATACATTCATCTTAACAGCAAAAATTTGGAAATAGCAAAAAATATCTTTAGTTGTATTAATAGATTGTGGTAATTCTTATGTGAAATAATATACAGT
The DNA here is from genome assembly GCA_024291935.2 of Okapia johnstoni. Lineage (NCBI taxonomy): Eukaryota > Metazoa > Chordata > Mammalia > Artiodactyla > Giraffidae > Okapia > Okapia johnstoni. The sequence continues at coordinate 60,361,918 of CM044312.1, forward strand.
GATTAAGTACATTAGAGCTATATATATGAATGTGGATAAAATAATGAAAGTCTTCAGCAAATATAAAAATGTTGTAAAATGATGTGTATGGTAGGGAATGATTAATGACATTTAGAAACATGCAATTCTATTCATGGATACATATCCTTGGAATTTATTAAAATGTTCGTGGCCCAGCAATCCCACTGCTGGGCATACACACTGAGGAAACCAGACTTGAAAGACACATGTGTACCTCAGTGTTCATCGCAGCACTGTTTATAATAGTCAGGATATGGAAGCAGCCTAGATGCCCATCAGCAGATGAATGGATAAGGAAGCTGTGGTACATATACACAATGGAATACTACTCAGCCATTAAAAAGAATACATTCGAATCAGTTCTAATGAGGTGGATGAAACTGGAGCCTATTATACAGAGTGAAGTAAGCCAGAAAGAAAAACACCAATACAGTATACTAACATATATATATGGTATTTAGTCAATCGGTAAAGATAACCCTGTATGTGAGACATCAAAAGAGACATGGATAAATAGAACAGTGCTATGGACTCTATGGGAGAGGGTGAGGGTGGGATGATATGGGAGAATGGCACTGAAGCATGTAAATTACCATATGTGAAATGAATCGCCAGTCCAGGTTCAATGCATGACACAGGGTGCTCGGGGCTGGTGCACCGGGATGACCCGGAGGGATGGGATGGGGAGGGAGGTGGAAGGGGGGTTCTGGAAGGGGAAAACATGTACACCCATGGTGGATTCATGTCAATGTATGGCAAAGCAAATACAATATTGTAAAGTTAAAAAATAAACTAATTAAAAAAAAATGTTTGTGGAATTGTAAACACAAAATTGAACTACTTCCCTTCCTTCTTCCTTCCTGCATTCCATTTCTACCTCCCTTCTTTCTCTTCTCCTTCCTTCCTTTTTCTTTCCTTTTCAAGTGAAGCTGTAATGTTTTTTAAAATATCTGAATAAATATTACTAAAGGTTCAGTTTTGTTAAAGATGGGTGTAGTAAAAAGTGTTTATCTTGTTCTCCATATATTTTATAATTTAAGAAAAATATTATTTATAATTTTTTTTCAGATTTAATGATTATCCCATATTGGTGAATCTTTAACATTTGTAGGTTCCTCCCCTTCACTCCTCAATTAGGTTTCTGCCTTGTCCCTAACCAGTTAAGACCCAAACAAAAACATATGCCTACTGGTTTTTTTTTTTTTTTTACAGTATTTATACTACTAGTCAAAGATATTTCAGTTAAAAACCGAGATTTGCCCTCTGCTCTATGAAAATCACTATTATGTCTGTAAAAGCCTTGACCCGATAATCAAACTGGCTTGGTGAATATTCTTACTATATGATTTGCTACTGATGAGTGACATCTTTATTGATGTTCCTCTTCTTTACAGGATACATATCCACAGTGGGTGCTTTTGTCTAGAGCAACTACCCTGATCACACTAACACATAACTGTCTGCTGGTAAATTTAGCAGTGGAAAAATCCTGGCTGTAAAATCCAGGTAACCCAATGGGAGATGAGACAAGTACCTGATTCAACAAGAACCACTTGATCAGTGGGAGATGGTGGCTGCTTAGCTTCCCTCCCAATAAATCTTTTATCATCAAGTTTATGGAAAAACTGATTTGTCACAAGCCTTTATCCAATAATTTTGATGGGGCATATAATTTATTAGAGAGTATTCCTGTAGTAAGTTCTAACACATTATCTTAGAGAATTTGTAAAGCCCTCTAAGTTGTGTACTCTTGCCTGGAAAATCCCATGGAAGGAGGAGCCTGTTGGGCTACAGTCCATGGGGTCGCAAAAAGTTGGACACGACTAAGCGACTTCACTTCACTTCACTTCACTAAGTTGTGTGTCTTGCAGATGAGAAAACTAAAGATTGGATTTAAAAAATGGCCTGTGTTTAAACAGTGAGGAAGTGGAAAGGTGGGTTTCACCTGGTAGGGTTGATTTGAAAATCCACATACTTAATCTCCTTCCAGTGCTTTCTTCCAGTATTACTGCATTAGCAACAGTGAAACTCTACTATAGCAAAATATAGTATTGCTGCTTATCATATAATGTTGGAAATTTTTAGTGTCAGATCCTAGGACAAACAATTTATGAAAGGAAAGGGAAAAAAATGAAAGAGATAAAATTATACCTACATCCCAGGAGCCAACTCTTTATCAAGGCAATACAATAGTAAAGGAATAACCTTGTTTGCACCTTTGCCATTTCCTCTCAAAGAATGTGTTGCTCAGATCATATTTTCATAGGCTGTCTCTGATACTTAAATTTGCACTTAAGAATACCTACATACATGAACAAGCTTTTGCAGTTTTTAAATTTGTGATTAATAATAAACTTCAAAACTACAAGTATTCATAACATACCTTCCTACATGGAGTTCCAGATAATATCTGTTTCAAGGTTTCTGGAATAAGTCAGGAAGACCAAGATGGGACCATCAAGTTCTGGTAGGGTCCAAATGACCTATTCATCTCTTTCCTTTGGTGACTTGCAAGTTGTAGTTATTAATCTCTGGTTTAGTCTGAATCAGTTGTTCTTTCATTCACAATTTGGGATTCACAATGAAAATACTAACTTCTGGTGCTTATGTTATTTATATCTGTATCTCTCAAATTTTAGGTTGCTACTCATTAATGGTTTCGGCAAACTAGTAGTTGTCAAAGAAATTAGTAAGATAGCAACCAGCATTAAGAAAGAAAATAAAAGGAAAATAGAATATGATAAATATCTTAGTATATGACTTATCATAAAGGCTTCTCTGGTGGCTCAGATGATAAAGAATCTGCCTGCAATGCAGGAGACTTGCATTCGATCCCTGGATCAGGGAGATCCTCTGGAGAAGGGAATGGCAACCCACTTCAACATTCTTACCTGGAGAATTCTGTAGACAGAAGAGCCTGGTGGGCTGTATAGTCCATGGGGCTCAAGGAGTCAGACATGACTAAGCAACTGACACTTTCACTTTTCAAGGGTACCTGAATGCAAGTATTATCTCAGGTATATATGGATCTGGAATTCAATGTAAAATGTTTTCCTTACTGTATACCATGATCAAAAGTCAGAAAAGTTATTCTAGTAGAATTAACTGGATCTAATAAAAACATTTGGCTCTCTTTCAGGTAAAGTCATAAACACCCCCTCAGACCAGTGGATTACTATTCTTTGAAGACAGTTAAATAACTGTTGACTCATGAGAAATATAATTAGAAAGCTGACAAAGATTTTTCATCTGCTATGATGTCTACCTCCTCCCCAATTTTCAGATAGAAAATTCTTCAAATGACTGTCCTAATTTGTGACAATACAGTCATTTTCCAGAAGCTTAAATTGTTATTTTTACCACTAAACTTGAGTCTATTGAATGGGGGAAAATAGTCAAGTCAATTGTTTTGTATAACATGGAAAACAGAGCATTTGGATGGATTTCATCTTTTTTTTTGGTTAACTATTTTGACTCCAGGAAGACATTATTTATTTATTTATTTATTTAAGAAAGAATTGGAAACTTTATTGGAACCAACCTGAGAAGTGTAACTGGGGAGATAGTCTCTCAAGAAGCTCTGAGAACTGTTTCAAGGAGGTTAAGGTTGGAGGTCAGTGTGTGTGTGATTTGGGGGAAGGACATGAAATCAGCCCATGTCTTGGTAGAAGGTTGCTTCACTCAGGAAGAACAGATAATCATGGTTCATGCTTTTAGTGCTTCCTAAGCATGGACAGATGCAAGAAACTGGGTTCATAGAAAATTCTCCTGAAAATATCCAAGTATGTGAGGGCAGGTTCTACCAGTTTTCTCAGAGTACAAAGTACAATCCTGACCTTTTCCATGACTTCCTTTCAGAGTGGATTGCAGGTCAGTGAATTGCAGCAGCTAGTGACTTGATTCTTGTAGAACTGGTTCCTCCATGATTCTTACAATCCAGCTACAATGGGAATTAGCACAACTTTTGGCTTATAAGTAATCAAAAGTGTTAGTTATTATGAGTACTTGAGGTGATTATTTAATTTGTTCAGTATTTTTTCATGTGCTTTTTGGCCATTTGTATATCATATCTTTAGAGAAGTATTGATTAAAATCCTACATTTACCTTTTGAATTTTCCACGTCTCTTTTTGCACTTAGCCCTCTCTTTCCCTGTCTTCCTCATATGCAGTTATAAGCGTGTTAATTATAATAACTGCCTAATGCCAGGCACAATGCTAAGCACTTTAAATACATATGTTGTTTAATTCTATTAGGTTTTATTTCCATTTTAAAGATAAGAAAACTGAGGCTCAGAGAAGGTTAAGTTGAATATGGTTCATTAAAAACCAATAAGCAGAGACTGATTTCAAAGCCAGTTCTCTCTGGTTTGAAATTCCATGCTCTTAACCTCTGCTTTGGAGGTCTACAGACTAGCTTCTGTTGCTAGCTTATACAGGGAAATTATGTTTTAGCTATGTACCATCTTATACATTTTTAATAATAAGTTTAAGTGACTGAAAAGGATGTAATTTCCCACATGTTGTAAATATTATCATTTAAAAATGTAACTGTTAGATCAGTCTTTTAAATGTTTCCAAGGGACTCTAAATGCCATGGTGATATGGTATCCAGAACCACTGATTTAAAAAATTCATGGACAATTATTTGTTTTGCTTGAAATTGTATTTTTATTATATTACGTCCCCAGAATGTTATTATAATATAACATTTTGCATGCTTGAAAGTTTTTTATTGATCATTCAGACTTTCTGTGTCAAAAATATGAATATAAATTAAAATTGAATTTTAAATAATTTCTTATAAATATAAAGCTGTCAGTGTTAAGGATTCCTTCTGATTGAGTTGTTATTATAATTATTAGTATAGCAGTCAGCTGTTAAAATAAAAAATAGATTACAGATTTTAAAAACTTATCAATAACTATAACAAGTAAATTTATACTGGAAATACACCTTCTTAGTAGGATAGATGAAGCTGTTTTGATACCTTGATTAAAGGAGAATTTGTGCATAACAGTTTTTCAACTTGTCCCTTTGACACTCCAGAGCATTGTAATTATAAAATAATGCAACAAATAATGCAACAAAAATAAACAACAAATAATGACATGTGAAAAGAATGCTTTTTCATTGTTGTTTTTCAGCTGGGAGGAGCTAATTTGAAAGGAGTTGTAGGGAAGGGAACCTGACTGGTGTGCTGCCTTTATTACATACACGAGCCCTCTAAAATAGGGCGAGTTTAGAAAAGGACACATATAGCAATAATGGACCTGGAAATTGATTCTTTCAAAATGATTCATCCATCTTACTCCTTACAAGTGCTCTGTGTACCCTGGGGGGGTTGAAGACCACCCTACTGCACTAGATTAGTAAGTGAGGGAGTGACCTCTCAAGGCTCCAGCCCAACCCCACTAGTGGATCCCAGAAAAATAGACATGACTGTCTGCTAAGAGTTTTGCACATGTGATCTTGTGTCATTGTTGGGACATCTTGGAAAGGTAGGATTATGTTTAGTGTATATATAAAGAAAGTAATTTGTCTAGATTACAGAAATTTTATGTGGCTGAGCAAAAATTTGAACTCATTCTAACTTCTTTTCCTTAATTCTTTATTAGACTCATGTCAATTAGAAGCAATATAATTCAATTCAAATAATTCTTGTTTGACTTTTTTTCAGACTTTCACACTACCATTACTTTGTCATCTTCTTAATTCACAGAAGGAGCGATGAGCTGAACCTAAGTGTGTCTGTGTTTGATAGACTCTGAGGAGGAGAGTTTTTTGAATAGAGAAGATTTCTGGTATCCACCATCTGCCTCTGGCCATGGACCACTCTTTGGACATTTTCAGTAAGAAGGTGGGCAAAGTCACATACTAATTTTGAAAAGATGCAGAGCTGAGGACCCTTTGCTCACACTTTTCTAAATTATAAGATTGTGAGTCAGATTTTATGTTGGAGAGAAGACTGTCCATGGTTGGGTGGTGGGGCGGGGGCTGGGGGGGTGGGAGGGGGGACAGTGTCACTGGATAAAAACATTTTATTTTTTTAAAGTGAGATCATTGTGAAACCAAATCACTAAAATTTTGGATAGTTTCATTTCTCTCTAAGAACTCAGATTTTAAAAGTATATGTGAGACCTGACTATGTAATTTATTCATGAATTATAAGGTAATGTTAGGTTTAGCTCTCATTCTATAAATAGAGCAATAAAAGCACAGACCAGCACCTTTCAGTTACCCTGTAAGTAACCTCATGGTTAGATGTATCTGGGATACTGAGCATAAAGCCATTTTCTATCACATAATGAAAATATTTGGAAAACCACTAAAGCGATGAGAGTTATAGAACTCTTAAAACTGTAATTGTCTGATTCCATCATTAGAGTGGAAAGTATTTGAAAATGTTTTCATTTCCAAGTAAATGGCAGGGTATCACTTGAGATTACTAGCTGATTGTCCCACCCCTTTTCTTTAAAGACTAAAGTACAATGAAGGCAAAAAGAGAAAAAGGAAAGTCAAAAGGTAAAAGGAAAATTTTAAAAGGAGAGCCATTTTTGATGTTGGTATTTCTTTAGGTGACAGGTAAGTAAACAAAAATTATAAAAAGTTCATAAACAAACAAGATGTTTGTAGAAAAATAATACTTGAATAATTCCTTCCCCAAAATCTAATACTTGAATAGTTCCTTCCCCCAAATCTTGCATAAACTTTATAAAGAAAATAAACACATACACAAACAGAAAATGAGCCTCTTGCTTGTTAGGTAAAGCATTAATTACAGAAAACTATTTTTAAAAGGATTCCTTTCTTAGACACTGCTGGCATTTCTTCCTGCTATCTTTTGCATCTTGCCTGTTGGATAATTTCACTGCTTGTTAGAGGCTTTATTACAAAGCAGCCAGGCTTAAAACAATGAGATGAAACTGACTTTACTACTTTTTAAATATATTGTAGGAACAGGATTAGAGAAAGGTAGAACAAGAGAGTTTTGGATTATGAGTAGACTTCAGTTATCTGAATTACCTGGACATCCCTTATCCAAGCAACGCAAATTTAATTATGGCTTACTTCTGTATTCCTCCATAAATTTGTGGAAAAGCCCAGGAAAAAGGCGAGGCATATTCATGAACCAAGAACTTAGTTGAACACACAGAAAGAGAAAAAAATAGCAGCTCAACATCAGCTTTTATTCAGGAAAAATCCACTTAGTGAAGCTACTTTGAAAGAAGGATAAACACTGGCCGACAAATTGGTCCATCATGGGACGGGTTTTACAAGATAAGTGAACACTTGCTTCTTTGAATCCAAGAGCTATGCTGCAGCCTGACAAATCCTAGGCACAGTGTATCAAACAGCCGCAACAGGTTCCTTGGAGATCTCACAAATTACATTTCTTTACATGCAATTTGATAAGTATAATTCCCCATCTCCAACTTTTCCTGTATTGCTTCATATCTAATCTGATTCTTTCTTCAAGAATTGTTTTATGCCTCTTAATGTATTGTGGGGAATTTGCTTTTAGGCTCTTGGGTAACAAAGGGAAAATGAATTGCAATCTAGTAGAATCTTGACAATATAACCATTATATAGTGAGTGCTACAGCCAACAAGGAAAAGAGAGATGAAGAGAGCAGTGTTTGATTCTGGTAAATTGTATCCATCACATTTTTGCTTCTGTAGAATAATTAGAGTATATGAAATAGCTAAGGATAATCTATTAGTTGTTCACTTGGTTGAACAGCAGAAGGAAGTCATTCTGTTCTGGAAGAACTGTGAGTGTCCTTTCCAAAAAGATACAATTACTGTTACTTTGCAAACAGTTATTAGATACATTTAATAAATGATATTTACCAGAAAACACTTACAACGTATGTCCCTGTCAGTAAGAAATATGTACAACTCTTCTGGTGAGGAAGCTATTTATTTTTTATTTCTAAGATCAGAGAAACGGCTGACAAAAAAAAGGTAACTTCACCTTTTGAAATACTGAATTTCTGAAGTTATTAAGCCTCTGTTAATGTACATAATGTCTAGTAATTACTGTGTAAGTACAGTTCAGTGGAAAGATAATATTCTTTGTATGAACAGTCCAAGGAATATCACAAAACATTTCATTTTTTGCCCTGTTTAGGCACTTTGTGGTTCTTACAGTGTGAACCTTGGATCGGTATCTTGAAACCCATTTCCTTTCTGATCTACCTCCTCCTTGTTTTCCACAAAACCACACTTCGTCTCTAGTCCTCTGCCCTCAAGAGAAAGTTTGTCTTTCCACTGATGAAAGAGAAATAACTAGAAAACCATTTAGTGTTTTCTTTCTAATTTTGACCACCTCTCAGGAGAATAGTGATGGGGTTACTATGTAAGTCTGCCTCTACTGATTTATCAAATGTGGGAAGGTCAAAGAAAGGTCATCTTGCCAAATAACTCATAACTAACATTTTAAGCATTTATATCATATTTTTAAACTTGACTGCAATTTTAAAATATCTTAAAATTTCCATGCACATTTAAGGAAAGAACCTACAAACAATATATATAATAATGAAAGTTCAAGATGAATATGGAACTAAAATAGCATCATTTGACTTAAATTTTACTTAAAAATTATTTTAAAAGCATTATTAACTTAAAAATCATGTATCTATTCTAAAATGTTACTGCTCCAGTGATGATAATCATGATAGCTAATATTATTGACCAGCTAATATGTGCTTGATACAGTTCTATACACTTCATAGTTATTTCGTAATGGCAAATTAAATAAATGGTCATTATTCTAAGATACTGGATCTGGGTGAGCTTAAAATATTGTGGCTTGTGTTGTTCTAATGGTTTCTGGGATTGGAACCTGATTACTGGAGTTCAAGGGGTAAAAGGTCAGTTTGTGAGACTGGAGTTAAGGAAAATAAATCCTAACGCTAATCTTCACTGGCTCACATTCATCTCTGAAACTCTTGAAAACATTGTTATTCTGGAGATGAAGCAATCTTTTATGTGACTATTCCAACTGGGTAAGCATCTGTAAGCAAATAATGAACATGCTTGTAATTCAGTAATTCCACAGCTTGTAGAATAATGTGTCAGTATCCACTCTGGAATGAATGTTGTTTATGCCAGTTTTACTAAATCTTTGGCTCTGGTGTCCTGGACTGCATCTCCTTCCACCAATTATCAGGACACATATATCCCATGAATTTAAGCTGAACACACTTTCTTGGTATCTATGATTTGTCTAATCCTTCTTAAAACATTGAAACTGCTTTTGAGCTGTCTAAAGATCTTTTCAATAGCAAGAATTTAATTGGAAATTCCAAGATGTACAAAGAAGACATTATGTAAAGATATTTCTTTAGAATATAAAAACAAAGATAAAATTATATATTAAATTCCAAAATGGAATACCTATTGCCATGGATGCACAGTATTATACTGAAGTAGTGTAAAATATCCAGAAGGCATGGTTTCTTGAATAGCTCTGTATTGATAGGCTGCTTTTGTGCATGCAGCATCGCTTCAGTCACGTCCAACTCTTTTCGGCCCCAGGGACACTGTAGCCCACTAGGCTCCTCCGTCCATGGAATTCTCAGGCAAGAATACTGGAGTGGGTTGTCATTTCCTCCTCCCGGGGATCATAAGACGTCTCTTATGTCTCCTGCATTGCAGGCGGGTTCTTTACCACTAGCGCCACTTGGGAAGGATGCTTTCAGTTGCATCTTAAATTTAAATTTGCTCAAATGGTTAAAAAAAAAATCATTGGGTCATCTTTCCTCTCTCTCTTCAGCTAGATACCTGTTTCCAGGGGAATGCCAGGTACTGATTAACTTAAATGTATTGTACGTTATTAAGACCAATCACAGTGAAAGGGAAATGGATTTTGCTGATTTGTTTATGTCAGTCTTAGACCACAGCAGGAGCTGGGGGTAGCATCACTTTTATCCAGAAACATTCTATTCCACAATGGAGATGGAGTAGACTTGATGACGGAGGTAGAACCATAATGTCCAGTACATCTGTATTTTTAGTATTGGAAGTTTATTGCTGAGGGATTTTTCTCATCTGTCTCATATTTTTGGATCAAAGAAAAATATAAGCAAGTATTATTGAAAGATTAGAAAGTCTAAATAAAAAAAAAAATGTCAAGCTATCTGCAGTTGTTAGGGACAATCCCCTTTGGATCTCTTGTTTCTGCATGTCTCATGGACAGAGACGCTGATTCCCTTTGTTCCACATCACCTATATAGTAAACATCCTTGGAAAATGGAGATAGTATCACCCTCTGTGGCAAAGGTCAGGTATGTTTACTGCCCTTTATAAAATATGTGGATGCCCTTAACTTGGGGTCCCTCACTTGTTTGGCACCACCTGGCCTACTTTTCATTGTTCTGTGGGATTGGAACTTGGGGAACTGGCACAAATACTGATACACTGGCTACTGATACTGCCATCGGTAATATATGGTTATTTGTCTCTGACCAGGATTCTCCTTTCTTCCACCAGCATCTATGAACCTGTGGCAAGGTAACCTGTTAGCCTGCAAGTAGTGTAAATTTCAGACTCTTCACAGTTCTTAACTGCCAAATATGATTAATATGTGAAACAGGCAAGTATTCCACCTTCCGTATTTCCTTTAGTAGATACATGTAAAACTTATACCCTCTACTAAAACTGCTATATGGAAGCCACAAAATTACCATATTTGCTGATTTTCCTGGACTGCTAGCATTCCCAGGAGACTGCTATATCAAAAGAGTCACTCTCTACTCATGCAGAATGAATTCCAATCCAAGGTTCCTTTTATTAAGTCCATACCACACTTTTTGTATCATTTCATTATTTGGCTGGAAGAATTAGGCAAAAGAAAAATCCTTGCTGACGGTTTTTCCCTGTATATAGATTCTCTAAGCAAAGTCTTAGCAGGACTCCTAGCATTGTTCTAGGTAGTACTTTAAATTTTAGCAAAGGAAATACTTTGAGGCCCACTTTTTGTTTCAACAGTACCTGCCTTGCTTTGTTTTTCGATTAATTTTAGAAACAACTGGCCTGAGGTTCATTTGTACTTGAGTTCAACTACTTAAGCTTATTTATAGTTTTGAATAACTGATCTTGCAATTTTACACTTAATATCCTAATACTATATAAGTTGGTTTACATAGTTAAACCACTGTGACCATACTCTTCTCAATTAGTAAAGAGTAATTTGATAGGCTTGCTTTCACTATAACCCTCTTCTACATGGAACAAAAGAGAGGCAATTTCTCTTTGGGTACTTAAATGCTGCCTTCCATGTGCTTTCTCCATTTACCTCTCTTTGTCTTCCAAGCAACTTTCTTTTGGGTTCCTAATGACCTCCCACCCCTACTTACTCATTTATCTCCCTTCAAAAATCAACTTTCAGAAGAACTTACACAAGTGTAAATTATTAATAATGCTTAGTATTACCACATAACATCTCCCTTCACGTACTACTCAAACCCTAGCCATAAGCATGGATTTTTAGTTATAGAAACACAAATTATAAATATCAGAAGAGCTTTCAGGGCTTGGGGGAGTATTCCTGGTACCCAGAAAACACACCATGTAACATCTACTTTTAACTTCTAATGATAATATAATCTCACCTTATCTCAACTTTTCCTTCTATAAAATGAAAATGCTGATCTCTGCTTGTACTTATATGATAATAAAGATTTAAAAAAAAGGTTTGAGTAGAAATAAAGTATAATATTTTAAGCCTTGATTCTCGCCTAGAGGAAATTACCATTCTTTTTGTTTAAAAAAAAAAAGGTAATATAGCTTGGCTTTTGGTTTGTGCTATGCCTACCAGGCTCCTCTGTCCATGGGTTCTTCAGGCAAGATACTGGAATGAGTCGCTATTTTCTACTCCAAGAGATCTTTCTGACACAGGGACCGAACCTGTATCTCTTGTGTCTCCTACTTTGGCAGGTGGGTTCTTTACTACTGTGCCACCTGGGAAGCAGTTGGTGCTACAGTAGCCTATGGTTTCTGTCTTGATGCTTTCTTTGCAGGAAGGTGTATTCCTGCCAGGCAGGCTCTCTGGCTGCCCAGGAGTGGGACGCTTGCTCTTGAAATTGAGAATTCAGTTGTTGTTGTTATTGGTTTCTTCTTTTGTCTGCACCATGCAGCATGCAGGCATGAAGGATCTTATTCCCTGAATAGGGATCAAATCTGCAACCCCTGCAATAGAAATGTGGAGTCTTAACCACTGGACTACCAGCGAGGTCTGGAGAATTCAGCTTTTGATAACTTCTTAGACAACCTGTTATTTCGTGAGTCTTGAGATTTAATAGATACTGGGATGCAATTACTGGCAAAGGTTAACAACAAATACAAAATAAAATGATCAATGCTCAGGTATGCAACTTAACTGAGGTCATTATTGGAGGCAGAGCATAGTATAAATGGTTAGGGCACAGGCTCTGGAGTCTGACTGCTGAGATCACATCTCGGGTATGCCATTTGTTAGCTGTGTGACCTTGGGCAAGTCACCCAACCACTCTGTGCCCCAGTGTCACCCACTATAAATTGAGAATGAGAGCACTTACCTTGCAGAATTGCTATGAAGATCAAATTAGTTAGCACACATAAAGTATTTAGTACAAAATGAACATAATATAAATATTGTTAAATAATAATAATTGAAAAAATAATAAACCATGGAAAAAGAGAAGAAAGTTTCAAATATGGACCAAAGTCCTGAAGGGTAAAACCTGATTTTTAAAAAATAAACATTAGTATGTTGATGTTTATTGATGTTTGTAATGAACCACAGCCCTGCCTTTTTTGAATTCACAAGAAGAAAGAAAATTTATATTAGAGACATTTACTCTATAGTCCTGAATGTAATAAAACTGGGCATAAAATGTTTTAAACTTGTTGATAATTCTCATATTAGTCTCATATCTTTTATCTGAATGACATAACATACAATTTTACATACCTATTACCGTGCCACATAGACTACAAATGCCCAGAAATTCATAGATGTTCATGGCCACCCATGCAGAAATGAAATATTTAACTACAAGAATATCTTGTGCTTAGGAAGCCATTTGCTGAAATCTCTTCCTCTGATATTTGGTGAACATGCAAAGTGATTTATGCACAGCAACTTGAAGGAAATGCTCCCATAGTGACTTTCAGAATATTTTGAGAATACTAGTAATAGATATTTTAAAAGTGCTTTCTACTGTGAAGTTTTTCAATTTTTTGTTTGTTTTATCATGTAAAAGCACATTGAGCAAACTAATCATCTGGGGAACTCCTTAGTTTGTCTCATCAAAACAGTAAGAGTCTATGTATGGGTGTCTATTTTTCATAATAAAGCAGATAAATTGTGATATGTATTAATTATGGTTATTAATTTAACTTTTGTTAAAGGAAATTAATTGTTATGCTTTTCATGTAGAACAGTCTTTTATTACTTTTAACTAACATTAAACATTTCCATAGTAGAAATTTAGTTTGGTTCAGTTATAAGAGTTATTAAAGAAAATTAAGCATTTGTTTTGTATTTATATAAAACTAACTAGAGTTGCCCCTTTTGATAATAAAACCAGATATATCAGAGTTCAAATTTGCCAAAGAGATGAAGAAAAGGATGATAACTTGTGTTCCAAGTTATTTTTTAATTTTCAAAAGAGTTTCTTTAAATAGTTGCCCTCCTATTACATGTCAGCATTAGTTGCAGACCACTCTTCTCAACAAAATTTAGTGGGCCAAGAAATGTAAACATTACATGTTAGATGTCACTGCTAATTAGAGTTCAATCATGCATAAAGTTATAATGTAAGTCAATAGGAAATTATAATTTCCAGACTTAATTTGCATATTACATATATGATATAAAATTAAGAAGTTTCATACCATGTACCTTTAAAATCAGACTTGAGGGACAGAATGTTAGGATATACTGAAGAATTCAGAGTTATCAGAGGGAAAATGATGTCAGTGGTTCCATGTCTAGCCACAGTTGGTATTATAATGTTAACAATTTATGTGAACTTCAATATCTAAATATATTTTTACATGTTTAAGATGGTGTTTATATTTTTCACGCTAAAAATTTCATGCTGAAGTTTTGTGAAATAATTAATAAATAGGCACTTTTGCTGATTACATGATAAAAACAGCCTCTCACCTGACTGATAACTCAGCCATTAAAAATATATATATTTTGGGGAGAAGCTTTATACAAAAGCAATTTTTTCTCACCGGTGCATATTGGCTAGGCTGCTTTGACCTCAAATGAATAAGAATTAGAATTAATTTTATAAAAACTGGGAACTAGAACCCAACAACATGATCACATTTAACATTATTGATTATAGCTGAAGTAAACTACATAGCTGAGGGTTAGAAAAGTTAAAGTTTGCTTTGTCAAGTAAGAATACACTATATTCTATGTGATTGTGAAATTTCTAATTTTTTTTAGCTTAATTCTCAGGCTAGCAGAATTCTTCCTTCACATCTCAGTTCTTCCAGAAATTTTAATTGGCACACCTAAACAAGGAAAGTAAAACTATATGTCTGAAAAAGGATATTAAAAACTAGTATCCCTATGTGTTTTGTACAAGTATAAATAATACTCTATTATCTTTTGAAAACTATATGTACATATATAGTTACCAGTCATATATAACATATATAGTTAGAGTTTTTCACCCAAATCGGGATACATAGTCTTAAAATATGATGACCAGCTTGCTTCCATGCACAATCAAATCTTTGAGTATCTAATTTGGGTGCTAAAAATAAAATTTCCACGTAGAATACTATCCATGATCCTTTTGTTATCGTATTTTCTCAGAGAATGTATCTATTACACATGTCAGGCCTAAAGGTCATTAATAATTATAAGGGCTATTATAAGATCAATTTCATTTGCTAGTAATGTTGAATTACTAGGAAAACAGTAAGTTAAAAAAAATTATGAGATTTGATTCTAATTTTTTCACAAAATTGATCATTTATATGTGCGTGGGCTTCAGTAGCTGCACCACATGGACTCAGTAGCTGCTGCCCCAGGGCTCTAGAGCACAGGCTCTGTAGTTGTGGCACACGGACTTAGTTGCCCCCAGCATGTGGGATTTTCCCAGATCAGGGATCAAATGCATTTCTCTTGCATTGGCGGGCAGATTCTTTACCACTGACCACCAGGGAAGCCCCTGAATTTATTATTTGTAGATTTTTTGGTTATGGCCATTCTTCTTGGTGTGAGGTGATATCACATTGTAGTTTTGATTTGTTTTTCTCTACTAATGTAGAGCATCTCTTCATGTGTCTGTTGGCCATCTGTATGTCTTCTTTGGAGAAATGTCTATTTAGGCTTTTTGCTTATTTTATGAATCTTTTTTGTTTTGCTTGTTTTGTTTTTATTGAGCTGTATGAGCTGTTGTATATTTTGAAAACAAAGTGTTTGTTGGTTGCATCATTTGCAAATATTTCCTTCCAGTCCATAGATTGTCTTTTTGTTTCGTTTCTGGTTTCCTTTGCTGTGCAAAAGTTTATAAGTTTGATTAAGTCCCATTTGTTTATTTATTTATTTTTATTTCTTTTGCTTTGGGAGGCTGACCCAAGAAGTGTTTCTATGATTTATGTCAGAGAATGTTGTGCCTGTGTTCTCTTCTGGGAGTTTTATAGTGTCATGTCTTATATTGAAGTATTTAAGCCATTTTGAGTTTATTTTTGTCCATGAGGGTATGTTCTAACTTCATTGATTTACATGCAGCTGTCAAACTTTCTCAACACCACTTGCTGAAGAGACTGATTTCTCTCTATTGTGTATTCTTTCCTTCATTGTTGGAGATGAATTGACTGTAGGCATGTGGGTTAATTTCTGAGCTGTCTATTCTGTTCCATTGATCCATATATCCATTTTTTTTTTTGGCCAATCTCATGCTATTTTGATTACACAGCTTTGTAATATTGTCTCAAGTCTGGGAGGGTTATGTCTCTAGTTTTGTTCTTTTTCCTTAGGATTGGAAATAAGAAACGGTTCTGGGGAGGGACCCGACCTAAGGACTCTAAGATTTTTCTTTTTTCCTACTTTGTAAAAGTCTTCTGTTGCACTGTATATAAAGTACATCCCCTCTTCCAGACAGATTATCAGACTATACAGTTTGATTTTCTCCAAAGAACTAACCAACATTAATTAGTAACCATCCTCACTTTTACACATATCTTCAGTTCAGTTCAGTTGCTTAGTTGTGTCCGACTCTTTGCAACTCCATGAACTGCAGCACACCAGACCTCCCTGTCCATCACCAACTCCCGGAGTCCACCCAAACCCATGTCCATTGAGTCGGTGATGCCATCCAACCATCTCATCTTCTGTCATCCTCTTCTCCTCCTGCCCCCAATCTATCCCAGCATCAGGGTTTTTTCAAATGAGTCAGTTCTTCGCATCAGGTGGCCACAGTATTGGAGTTTCAGCTTCAACATCAGTCCTTCCAATGAACACCCAGGACTGATCTCCTTTAGGATGGACTGGTTGGATCTCCTTGCAGTCCAAGGGACTCGCAAGAGTCTTCTCCAACACCACAGTTCAAAAGCATCAATTCTTTGGCGCTCATCTTTCTTTGTAGTCCAACTCTCACATCCATACGTGACCACTGGAAAAACCATAGCTTTGACTAGACAGACCTTTGTGAACAAAGTAATGTCTTTGCTTTTTAATATGCTACCTAGGTTGGTCTTAACCTTCCTTCCAAGGAGTAGGCATCTTTTAATTTTATGGCTGCAATAACCATCTGCAGTGATTTTGGAGCTCAGAAAAATAAAGTCAGCCACTGTTTCCCCATCTATTTGCCATGAAGAGATGGGACCGTATGCCATGATCTTAGTTTACTGAATGTTGAGCTTTAAGCCAACTTTTTCACTCTCCTCTTTCACTTTCATCGAGAGGCTCTTTAGTTCTTCCTCACTTTCTGCCATTAGGGTGGTGTCATCTGCATACCTGAGGTTACTGATATTTCTCCTGGCAATCTTGATTCCATCTTGTGCTTCCTCCAGCCCAGCATTTCTCATGATGTACTCTGCATAGACGTTAAACAAGCAGGGTGACAATAAACAGCCTTGACATACTCCTTTTCCTATTTGGAACCAGTGTGTTGTTCCATGTCCAGTTCTAACTGTTGCTTCCTGACCTGCATACAGGTTTCTCAAGAGGCAGGTCAGGTGGTCTGGTACTCCCATCTCTTGAAGAATTTCCACAGTTTATTGTGATCCAGACAGTCAAAGGCTTTGGCATAGTCAATAAAGCAGAAATAGATGTTTTTCTGGAACTCTCTTGTTTTTTTGATGATCCAGTGGATGTTGGCAATTTGATCTCTGGTTCCTCTGCCTTTTCTAAAACCAGCTTGAACATTTGGAAGTTCACAGTTCACATATTGCTGAAGCCTGGCTTGGAGAATTTTGAGCACTACTTTACTAGCGTGTGAGATGAGTGCAATTGTGCAGTAGTTTGAGCATTCTTTGGCATTGCCTTTCTTTGGGATTGGAATGAAAACTGACCTTTTCCAGTCCTGTGGCCACTGCTGAGTTTTCCAAATTTGCTGACGTGTGGAGTGCAACACTTTCACAGCATCATCTTTCAGGATTTGAAATTGCTCAACTGGAATTCCATTACCTCCACTAGCTTTTTTCGTACCTATCTTAATCTGATCTTTTTGTTTGTTCCCCAATTAACATGTAAATACCATGAAATCAGTAAACATACCAGTCTTCTTCAGGCACATATGAATCAAGAACAGATGGACATAAAACAAAAACAATAATAAGAACAATAAAAGCAATTTCATATCCTACAAATAAAATACCCTAGTACTGCTTTCTAATTCACTGATTCTTTCTTTACCAAGGTCACATCTAAAGTTTATCATGACTGTTAAGGAAGTTTAAAAATGCTATCATTTCAATTATTGGAATTTTATTTTTAGGATTTGTGATTGTTGTTATTGCTCTGTGTCCATCTGCTCTTCTTTTGTATTTGACTGTTAAAGAGACTGAAAAAGTTGGCTTAAAACTCAACAGTCAGAAAACTAAGATCATAGCATCTGGTCCCATCACTTCATGGCACATAGATGGGGAAACAGTGGAAACACAGTGACACAGAGTATATTTTTCTGGACTCCAAAATGACTGCAGATGGTGATTGCAGCCAGGATATTAAAAGACACTTGCTCCTTGGAAAAAAAGTTATGACCAACCTAGACAGCATATTAAAAAGCAGAGACATTACTTTCCAATAAAGGTCTATCTAGTGAAAGCTATGGTTTTCCCAGTAGTCATGTATGGATGTGAGAGTTGGACTATAAAGAAAGATGAGTCCAAAGAATTGGCGCTTTTGAACTGTGGTGTTGGAGAAGATTCTTGAGAGTCCCTTGGACAGCAAGGAGATCCAACCAGTCCATCCTAAAGGAAATCAGTCCTGAATATTCATTGGAAGGACTGATGCTGAAGCTGAAACTCCAATGCTTTGGTCACCTGATGTGAAGAACTGACTCATTTGAAAAGACCCTGATGCTGGGAAAGATTGAGGGCAGGAGGAGAAGGGGATGACAGAAGATGAGATGGTTGAATGGCATCACTGACTCAATGGACATGGGTTTGAGTAGACTCCGGGAGTTGGTGATTGACAGGGAGGCCTGGTGCACTGCAGTCCATGGGGTCTCAAAGATTCCTACACAACTGAGCAACTGAACTGAACTGAACTGATAGTTAAGTATCCTGGTTTGACAACATTTGCATTTTATTTGGAGAAGCAAACAAAAACTAAGTTAACATACAAATTACTGTGAACATTTCAAATGATAATTAGTGCTTTGAAGAAAACAAAAGCAGTATAGTGACGGGTAGTATGGTGCTTTGCTTGGAAAAGGGAGTGGACTTTATGTAGAGAGACAACAGAAAATTTGTACAAAGCCAAAGAAGGAAGCAGAGCCTTCTCAGAGTCTTAAGGGCATATTCTTCCAGTAGAGCTCTCTCTGTCTTTCCCCTCAGTTCTGATTTGCTGCTATTAGAAGGTCAGTTTACTTACCTCCAATACTTCAGCAAGTCTTACTTTTCCATAATGTTTACTCCCATTCTTAGAGGGCTTCCCAGGTTGTTCAGTGGTAAAGAACCCACCTGCCACTGCAGGAGATGCAGGAAATGTGGATTCCATCCCTGAGCTGGGAATATGCCCTGGAGACAAATATGGCAACACACTTTAGTATTTTTGCCTGGAAAATTCCATGGGCACAGGAATCTGGTGGGCTACAGTCCATTGGGTTGCAAAGAGTCAGACATGACTGAGCACACATATAAGCAAGCAAGCATTCTTCTTGGAGCTACATGAAGTGAAATAAACCAACCATTTTCAAAGGAGAAAACAATTTGCAGAAAGTCAGCTCACAAGACTGACCACCATTTACGCAGAGAAATTCATTAACTGACGGAGAGGATGGTCTCCATGACAGAATAGAAAACAATTTTATAGTCAAGTTTTACAACTGAAAAACCTTTACTCTCCCTTCCCCCTGAAATAAAAGCAAATTCAAACCTAAGACATAAAGGCAGTACTTTCCAAAATATTTTTCCCACACCTAGAGCTCAAGATATATTATTAGTTTAAAACACAGATTCCTAGTCCCAGTCCAGACTTAATAGTTCTGGGAATGGAACCTAGGAATCTATATTTTTGTCAGTTATCCACAATGAAACTTTGCAAGTATAAATTCCATAACCACTATCAAATAGTGACTCTTCTTGTTTTAAGGTATCTATTATTCAAATTTATTTCCTATGATTTAGGTTTTACATGAGCTAAAGTTTAATCATGTAATGAAATGACTATGGTAAACTAACAAAATTATTCAGAAGTTTGAACTGAGATGGATTATAAAATAGTGGGTCATTCAGTTTTCTTACTAGAGCTTTGAAAGCTATGAATTAGACAGGGAGGCCTCCAGTCATAAAAATATATATTACTGCCTTCTGATGAATGCAAGATACTTACTAATTCTATTGTGGGACATTTTCATAACATGCTCAAGTTTCATTCTGAGTTGAAAGAGTTAAGTATTTGAAGGACCCAATGGCAGATCTAATTCTCAAACAAACCATCTGTAATGTAGAATAGAGGATTCAAAACTTCTCCCTTTATGATGAGATTCTTTTTTTTAACTAAGTTCAGTTTTCTTAGTGCAAAGTACCGGGTAACCCCCCCAAAGAAAACAAAATGAAACTCCCAGAGTAAATCCAGGTTGACTGCTGTCAGAGTTTGCATTCTAATGGAGCGACACATCATAATCAATAAAAATCACAAATAAACATACAGTTATAAATTGACTTTGTCTACAGTTAATAATCTAAATTTTCTATGAACTCCATCTGACAAAAGTGAATCCAAAGTAATCAGACCCTTCCATGTGACAATAAAAATTACTACAAGGATTGTCAGCCCCATATTTTGTTTTGACTTAGTTTAATATTTATCTCCTAAAAGTGTCATGTTTCTCTCTCTGTCACATAATTTATCTGTAAGAACATCTGTTGTGTGTGTGTGAGACGTCAGTGAAATGATTAATTTGACAAAAGGTTTTGGAAATAGCTAATAACAGCAATGAGCCTGTAGGGCATGATCACTCAGTGATGTGGTTAGAAATGGTCTTAAGTATTCCTCAAGGGTCTCATGGGTTGAGAATTTTATTCTGTTGGAAAGTAAAGTGGTGGTTTTATTTTTGTTCCTGATATTCCAAGACTCAAATAGCTTTTCCAAAATGGGGAGTTTCACCAGCCAGTTTAGACCAGGTCTTCTGAAAACAAGGTGGCAGGATCCTCTTTGGGATGGAAAGGCCATTGCTTGTGCCTATGAACTTCAGCCATGAGTCTGTGGAATTTCAGCTTTAGCAGAAGTGTTAGATCGTTTAAATTTTGTAAAAGCAATGATATATGTTTTTAAAAATTGCATCCACTTATTTATAAAATGTGAAAATTATGAGACTTGGGCTTGCCTATGTCTTAATATCTTTGACTCAGAATAAACATGCCAACTAGAGGAAGCAGTTGCACCAGGAGTGATTATGAATTCATGAGTGCGCTAGGGCGATAAGCCATCTCTGAACCAGTCACCTAATGGCAATTCCTATCTTGTTGCACATCCATTCACACTGTTGATACCGTGAGATGCACTCCTTCACTTACCCTGCTCAGCACACACATCCTGAGTGCTAAGTTATGGATATTCAGGAAGAGCACTGGGAGGGTACATGGCATTTCTGTGTCAGCTGAGACAAAAGATTTGACACATGCCGTCAGTTGGTATTGACTCAGGTGTTCTAGGCTGCCTTCAGTAATGTGATGTGGTAGCAACAGTAAAAGCTGGGTCGGGGGAGAAATTGGGTTTTACAACTCCACAATTAGAAAAAGAGTTTGAACCTGTCAAAACACCTTTCAAGCTTTCTCATAACCTGCTTCCTAAGTTATGATCCCAGGAGAAAATTAACTGGAGAGAACTGTTCTGCTGTCCAGTGTTTGTACTAGGGGGCAGGTAGCTAGGGCCTGGCCATTTCTCTCTCTCCCTATTATGTACAGTTCAGCATTTGTATAATTTATTTCTTCATACATATTTCATTATTATTAATCATGATAAATAAGTTGTATCTTTTAATGACATAGAGATTGAAGAAATAGACTGTGTCAGTGTGTGACAGTGCTGCACAGTCATCATTAAGGGGATTTATTATTTTGGGGAAAAAAGCAAGTAAAAAAGACTCAGCTGAGTAGTCAAAAGTGCAATTTGGGATTTATTGTGCAAAAACCTAAAGTGGAAACGGTTCTGAAACTGTTTAACATATATGTAATTCAAACAAGCTTCTTTACAAGGCCTTCAGTGCATTCATGCTAGTACAACAAAGTTCTCTGCCCAAGTTATTCCTTTCAAGCTTCCTAGTTTAAGCACAACATGAATACCTTGGCCATAGGAACTCAGTGAAGCAGCAAACACTGAGCTCAGTATCTCTCCTACAAATACAGGATTCTGGAAACCTCCTTTTGCTCCCTTCAGAGGCAGTTAATAGTTCTGAATACACCTGGAGATTATTAATCCTGGGAGCGACCTCCAAGCAGCAGGTCACATTTCACTTTGGTAAGAAACCAAATAAAAGAGAGAATTTTTTTTAATGTAGGCAATATTCATTTTAATATTTTTTGCCTGAAAACTGTTCCACCTTCCTTTGGCAAAGAAATAAAAATTTCCAGGCTAGGGAGCTTCAATGTATCCTATGAATATTACATTTTTACCTCGATTTAACTGTTTCAAACAGGAAAAAAAAAAAAAAAAGAGCTTGAAAACCTGCGTCAGGCAGGGTGGTTTTGTTCTCTGGAGTTTACCTGGAGAGATGGCCACCGTGGAAACAGGGCCAGTATGCATCAAGAAAGGCACTCTTTTCAAGGCTTCTGTATGATCACTGACCCAGTCCCACCAGCTCAGCATGGGCTCAGATACTTTTGATTTCTGGTTTGAGTCATAATTGAAGAATGGACAGAATGTATCATCAACTTGGTAAGGTGACTTCAAACTCTTAAAAACTGGTGCTCTTACTTAAAATTTAAATGCAGATTTCTTACTGCACTGTATAATAGGGTTTACTGTAAATCAATGTTCTTAACCCTGGCTGCACATTAGTATCCTAAGGGAGCTTTTAAAACAGTAGGAATGTCCAGTCCCGCCCAGTATCTGATTTTAATTGATCTGATGTGAGGCTAAGAAATTTTTTTTACAGGCTTTCTGGATGATTCTAACGTGCAGCCTGGGGTTGAGAACAACTGCTCTAAAAGCAGAATAAATATGGAAATTATTTTGATCATTTGCCCAAGTATATTTTACATTTTAGTTTTTGAGACCTAGGGGGGGCATGCACTGATATATTACAACATCTTGAATCTTAGTTTAGAGAGTTTTGAGACAATGAATTGTTTGCATTTTTTTCTTATTCTTTCCATTTTTGTGTTTTATTTTCTTTTCCTCTGTCTCTCCAGCACACACACACACACACACACTCACACACACCCTAACATCACCCCACACACAAATAGGCATACACAATCACTTTGGTGTTATCATTGTTGTTATTTTTTTTGGAAATGTATAAAATGTGAAAGTGCTTTGTATGTCATTCAGGTTAACCCAAAATTTATTCTTTGTCTTACTTGGGTCATCCTTTGTTCACCAAGCAACCACTGGTAGAACATCATGTAATTAAGAAATGGGGGAAAAAATTTCCCAACCCATGACAACAATAGATGATAATTGACACTTGAAAATATTGTACCATGCATAATATCGATATTTGTCGCATTCCCAGATGAAGCAAAGAACTGAGGTAAATGCTTTAAAAATTCACCTAAATTGTCCTATCGATGATAATGAGCATGAGAACTTTTTTGTTTGAAGTATTTGGGTAATTTCATATATTTTTTACTAAATTAAATGGACAGAAGTAATATTAGTAGTCAAATCAAAGTGAAGGTGAAATAATGTCTGGTTCATATTAAAGGAGAAAAATAAATCTTATGGATTCATAGAGAAGGAACGTCCCTTGAAAGTCAAGTCCATTTGCCTTCATTTTAGAAACAAGGAAATTGAGGCTAAGAGAATTTCCAGTTTTTTTCTTGTAATTTCTTTGCTTATATTAAGAGCAAAAGCAACTGGCTTCTCTAACAGACAAAAGCAAAGTTTAAAAGTTAGAGAAGTTTATAATTAAGTGATTTATTTTATTATGAGTCCAAATTAAATGATATCCACATGGCTCTGTCACTTAATCTTGTACCTGTGATAGATTTTAAACTGCAAGGAAAAAGTGAATATAGCCATTTGAAGATGTTAATATCAACAAAATTAGAAGTATTTGAAAATCTCTTACAACTCATGATGTATGACTGTGTTACCATGTAATTATCTAGAGCTCTGTACCTTGAAATAGAGAGAAGGTAAGTGCCTGTGATTAGGCCTCATTATACATACTGAACCTATTACAACACATCTCATCTCAAAATGGGTTTATAGTAATAAATATTCTTATCAAAAAATGTATACGAAAAGTAAATATTTGACTTAAAAACTATAATGGTAAAATAAATTTAATCACAAATATGTTAGATAAATAGGTCCTATCTGCTAACAAATACTAAAATAAAAACATGAGATGCTTGGTATATGATCACACACTGATTTTTTGCCCCTTTCATTAAAACTAAATGTTCAAGAGTTTGGTACTATATTTCACTCTCTAATTGAACATTTTAATGTCCAAATGACAGAAACTTCAAATATATTGTTACCATAGTGAGCATTATTTAAAATATTTTAAACATCATGCATATCCAGGCAGAGACTTTTATTCAACAGCATGAATAAAAGATATACTTACATTTGCCAGTGAGATTTGGGCAAAGAATATTAAAACTGCTGAAAGACATTGTTTCTTGGTCCTCTGGAATATAGCTAAAAACACTTAAAAGACCCTAAAGAAATGGTGTTCATCTCGGAGAGCTAAATAAAATGTCAAAATAAGGTTAAAAGTTCCCCTAGTTTTTGAGACACAAATATTGAAATACTCTAAGAAATTCGATTTAATTGGTGTCTGGCACCCACTCAACTGTGAATTATTTACATGGATCCATGTGAAAATCTGGGTATAGATACAGAACTAAAGACTTTTGAGAGTCCTTAGGAACAAGGTAGAAATGAGGTCAGGATTATTTTTTCATTTTGATTTGGAATAGAATCTTTGACCCATTGTTGAATATTCCAGGAGCCCAAGCAAAGCCTGGAATGAGACTGACTTCTGGGAGAAATTACAGTAGAGTCATCAAGAGATGGGCTTTGGGATCCTGCAGACTTAAATCCTAGTCTGAAACCTAGCTTCTTTACTAGTAACTTTTACAATATTGGCTAAATTACTTAATCTCTCTAAGCCTTTGTTTTCTCATCTATTAAATAGTAACATCTATTTTAAAATGTTATTGTGCAGATAAAATAAGACCAATCTATATAGAGGGCTTTGCATAGCACCCACCACATAGTAAATGTACAATTCTACCATTCAACATATGCTTCTGGGGATCAGTAGGATGGGCTAGACAATTTTTGGCACCCAGCAGAAAATGAAAATGTGGGTTCCTTGCCCCAAAATCAGGGGACAATTCCATTAAAAGTATGAACTATAAAGTCTTTTTTCCTTCACTCTTTTCTCTTTTGATGTGTCATTATTTTTTGTTTTTTTGTTTTGTTTTGTCTTTTTGCAATTGTTTTAATTAAGAAAAAATTAAAGTATTTAATTAGCATGAATTTTACTCATCATTATGTTGTGCAGTGTCAATTTTAAATGAAAGTGTAAGAGCATTTAATCCATATCCAGACTTCCCAAAATTTGCATTTCATGCTAATTCATATTTCATAGCTCATATATGCATATACTTTTTTTTTAATGAAACAGTAGAAATATTGCACAGAACTAATTCAACTTTTTATTTCACTTCTTAATATGTGCACATTCTGTTAGCACTGTCTCCTTTTGTCCTTAGTAAGGGAGGACCAAATTGAGAAAGAACTGTGTTTTTCCTTATCTTCCCTTTCCTTGTATGTAATTTTCTGTGTTAAGTGATGGACTAGGGAAGTAACATGGTAATAGGTTTCCTGGACCATTCATGTTTCTTAGAACTCCATTGTTCTTTGCATTTTTGAAGCGAATTCTGGCTTAGATAGAAAGTGTGGTCTCCTGGGGCTGTCAACACCCCATTTACCTTATAAGTAAGTGAATAAGAAATTCACTTATTTGTAATCACTTTGAGTCTTCTTGAATGCCATGTATGTGGGCCTGTCAGAATTTTCTGCTCATGAGACATCACAAACATAATATGAGAAGGGGGCAGCAAAGAAGACATATTTTGAGTGAATTTCTTCTACTCACAGCATGCTTCATTGTCCCATTACCCTTTACTTAAAAAGCACAAGTTCAAAGATAAAATTATTATTGTCTAGATGGTGACAGCAGTGTTAAACTAAGCAGAAGACCAAGTGCAATTGCGCAGGTTATGTGACCATAAAGCCAGCCCTGTGGATCAGGTGTTGTTTTATGTGCTGAGAAGCCATGCTAACAGCTCAGTCCATGCCATTTTTTCATGGAACTTACTAGGAAATGAATAGATAAGTAAAGAAAATTCGGAAGATGACAGTGTAATTAAGAAAATAAAATAGGAAGAAGCATTGGTTGAATGTTACAGATCAGTGATTGGATGGGCCACTTTAGATAGGGTTATTAAGAAAGACTTATCTCCAAAGCTGACATTTGAGCAGATACCTGCATGACAAATCGTGGTATACAAAGATGTGAGGGAAGCAAGTTCCTGGCAGAGGAAAAACAGGCATTGTGTTTCTAAGTGGAGAATGTGCTTGGTGAATTTCATTGCTGCTTATAGTGCTGTGTCTGAAATAAGCTGGCACCTTGCTACTTAAAGTGTGGTCCCAGGACCAGCACCATCAGCATCACTTTGGAGCTTTTTACAAATATGAGAATTGCATCCCCCTCTCCAAGCTGACTAAATGAAAATTTTCACAGGCAAAATTCTGCATTTTTAGCAAGACCTCGGTGGTTCTGTTCGCACGTTAGTGTTTGAAAGGGACTTCTCTAAAGGACCAGAATGTGTGAAATCTAATGAATCAGTGAGATGAGCTTGGAGAGGATTTGGAGGCTAGATCTTATAGACTTATCAACCAGAGAAAGGAATTTAACTTTTATTCTAAATGTGAAAAACTATGGAAGAGTTTTAAAGGAAAGTACATTTGAGGGCCATGAAGATTTTTTAGGCTTGGGAACCATAGAGAGGGTACAGAAATGCTTAAAGAAGAAAGAGAGAGAGATGTGAGACCAGTTTACCACTTTCCAAATTGGGTTTCTCACTGTTGGAAATGGCATACCATAATATCCATGCACACTCAGTCATGTCCAACTATTCGTAGACCCCATGGGCTATATAGCCTGCCAGGTTCCACTGTCCATAGTATTTTCCAGGCCAGAATACTGGAGTCGGTTGCCATTTCCGACTCCAGGGGATCTTCCTGACTCAGGATCAGACCCACGGCTCTTGTGTCTCCTGTGTTGGCAGGTGGATTCTTTACCACCTGTGAAGCCCAGAAGTGGCATAGAACAACCATATATCTCACCCAGGGGTTCTAATCCTACACACAGAACAAAGCACAGTGGCTCATTGTGTCACTGTATTGTTTTACATTTCTCTCTTTTCTACTAGCCAAAAATTCTTCCATAGCATAAACCACATATTGACCTTCTTTTTACCCTAAGGTCCTTGTGTGTGCAATTATGTATTTATTGATTTAGGTTGATTGAGAAAGTGTGATGCAAAGATACAGGGAATTTGGATGTTCTTACATAATATTAGTCTATCCTCAGCCCTCCTTCATTTTCTCATGCTGTGGGCATATCAACATAAATAATGCAGTAGTAGGAGAAAAATGATGAAATATTTGAACCTGTGACTTTTAGTTGAATAACCAGTATATACTTAATTTTTTAGAGCTTTTTTAAAGGAGACTGTTTATAGTTCTTTGATACTATTTTGGAACTAAGCATTTGTTCTCTGAAATGTGTTACAAGGGCCCAGGAGGGCAGTATTGAGAGGCCCATACACAAACCATGCAAATGAACAAATGGCTGTCTTCTCTGTCATCCCCTGTCCTTGGATCTGTTGGCAGAACCTCTTGCCATCTTCTTGGACTCTTGGTTCCTAAACTTAGAATCCATCCTTGTCTAGAAAAACTCAAGAGGCTCTCGTGATGCTACTTCCAACTCTGCCCATGGGAAACTTGACCTCCCCTGCCCAGGAGGAGGGACAGGGTCTCATATGCTATTTTCAGTTGTTTCTACTAGTGATTAAAAGTTGAGTTACACTCAAAGTTGTAATCCAGCATTTAAAACTATAAAAGACTATATAAGAATAATTGATTACTATTTTTTTATTTACGAAGTATGACAATATTTTCTCACTGGTTGATTAACATGTTAAACCTCCCTGGCATCCCTGTTTACCCTATTTGAAAGCGGATTATGACTTTTTTTTTAAATTAGTGAATCATAGTTTGATTAGATAGTCTGAATCACGTTGTACTATATAAACTTTTATTAAATCTAATTTGATTTCACTGCTGACAACATAGAGAACAAAACAAGTTGGCTATCAATTTATTTATTAATGTGTCAGTGCTGGAAGTTCCTTTGCTTTTATTATAAAAATTATACTTTAAAGCTGAATCTCTTCGAGTCACCCTTTAAAATATTACAACAGGCTCTCTTTTCCTCAGTGAAAGTTTTGGTTTGCTGACATGGATTCACTCTGAGCACATAATCATTTTAGTAACCTGTGAGTAAGTGTCAAACATTCTGTGCTGAAACAGGGTGCCAACTGTGACTGGCTTAAAGGATGCCTCTTCCTGTTCCAGACATCCATCATCTCTATGGCTGTCTGTCTTCACCAGAGGACTAGGACTTTTCTTCCTTTTTAGCCCAGTCACTAGGTACAATAAACGTATTTCTCTTGGAGATTTTATCAGTGTCAGATTATGAACATAAAATCCCTCAGGCAAAATATAATCTTTCATGTGGTTAAGAGGTTTTTTAACATACATATATATATATATATATATATATTGATTGATCGATTGATTGATTGATTGCATTGAGTCTTCATTGCTGCATGCGGGTATTCTCTAGCGGCAGTGAGTGGGGCCTTCTCTTGTTGTGGTCCAGGGCACATATGCTTCAGTAGTTTCAGCTTACAGGCTCAGTAGTTGTGGCACATGGCCTTAGTTGCTCTGTGGCATGTGGAATCTTCCAGGACCAGGGATCAAACCTATGTCCCCTGAATTGACAGGCAGATTCTTATGCACTGTACCACCAGGGAAGTTCAGGAATTTTATTTATTTATTTTGTGATATAAATAGAAGATTGAGACTTCTTGCTCTTCTAGCCATCAGAGGTGTACCTTTGCTTTATGGTGCCTTTTTTAAATCTGGCTCCTCGGGACTTTATATACATCAAATTTTAAACATTATAAAAATTGAAATCATATCTGTAAGTAGTAAATTACTAGAAGAAAATAATAAGCATCAGAAGATGCATCAACCTCACCTAGCTATGTATAGCACCAGTGTAAAATCCTGAACGTATGACAATCCTTTGTGTTGCATTTACTTATACAACAGCTACTCTGAGTACTTTCAAATCTGTCACCATCTCTTGTATGACTTGTAAAGCTACACAGCTTCTACCCCTTTACTGAGAAATTTTACTGCTGAGGCCATTTAACTTCATGCTAGATTCTGGACCACATCTTTTTTCTCTTGGAGTTCAATCCATGGGTCAGGAAGCTCCCCTGGTGAAGGAAATGGCATCCCACTCCAGTATTCTTGCCTGGAAAATCCCATGGACAGAGAAACTTAGCAGGCTATAGTCCATGGGGTCACAAGAGTTGGACAAGCACTTTTTCTAAATACCAGACACAAAAATAACTGGGATAGGTGAACATGTTTTTGTACTTAAAAAATGAATTCCCTGTTTAGATACAAAAAGATCAAGATAGCTTGTGACCTTAAAACAATAAAGATGATTGGAAATAAAAACACAACAGGAAATAGTGGTTTGGGACAGAAGTCAAGAACCATAGCTAGTAGAAGCAAAAAGAGAATTCTGTGGCATGACATAATTTTTGTTTCTGATCCTAAAAGTCACTATGAAGACTCGAGTAGCTTTCTCTTGTATTGATTGAAAGGAAGGACACCATGTTAAATCTTAAAGAGAGAAAAGATGGCTGACATTTAGTGAATATCTATTTGGACACGACTTCATCTAGGACACTTTTACATTGCTCAAACACATTCTACCAAGAGATGTCTACAAACTTCAATCCTAGCACTTACTGCAGTTATACATTTTTTCATCTGTGCCCTGCTAGACAATAAGCTCATTGCATATAGAGATTTCTTGATCATCTTTGCTTATCATTCAATTTTCTGTTCAAATGTTCAACTCCTAGGTAGTATCATTTCTGGCTATTGTTTCTAAAGCACCCATGTTCCCCCAAAGTCAACCACTCATTCTGCTTTATTTTCTTCATAGTGCCTATCACTTACTTGAATTTATATTGAATTATATCTTGGTTTCCTTGTTTATTTTCTGAATATTTTATTAAAATATAAGCTATGAGAACAAGACATTTGTCAGCCTGGTTCAAAGATTTAACCTTAGTCTTTAAGATGGTGACTAATATATAGTGTTTGCTCAAAATAAATACTGGCTTAATGATGAATTAATTTTTTATACCTGATTCCAGCACAAAGCATAGTTATGTAATAGATACTCTAAATGTTTGTTGAATTGAACTGAACTTCCAGAACTATCCTACTGGTGAGGAAACTGTAATGAAGAAAATTAAGTAATTTTCTGAAGGTCACATAGTTAGTAAGTGGAGAATCTAGAACAGGAACCCACATGTGTGCACACATTGTGTATCAAGCAATACTGCTTCAGAGAGCTGTGAGAATAAAGTCCAGTGGATTTCTGGTGATGTAGCTTATTATAGGATGAAGCCTAGAGAATTTTGAAAGATGAATAGTTATTCTCAAATGAGTTTTATGCAACAATAGAATGAAAGCCAATTCATGAGTTACTTCTTTGTATTATTAACTGAAAAAAAAAATTATAGGCTTTACCAACTAGATGTGAGTGATACAGAGTTAATATTATGTTATAAAAGTTGAACTCAAACTATATTTTCTTTCAGTGGGCCAGCTTGCACATGGAAGTGGGCCAAGTGAGTACCTTTAGAAGGACTAATTTTTTTCTTAAAAGGACCCTTGAAATTGCTCCAGTTCTTGAAAAAACTGTACTTGATGTAAAATGCTTCATTATACAACATGGAAAAGAAATTTAGTCCTAAAAAATTTAATGCCAGATTTTAATAATGGAAGTTAGTTGACCAGAAATATGTCTATGTGCCCTGTGAAATATTTAATTATTTTGAAAAGTTGTTTATCATGTGGCCAACGATGATGAGTGGGCTGCAAAACACAGCCAAAGTAGGTGAATGAATTGACCTGTTGAATGAGATTTTTGGTATTTGTTTACCTGAATAATAATGTTTACCAAATATATATGGTAATAATTTTTACTAAGCTGCTGCTTCTGACAATAATTAATAACTACTGTCAGCTGCTTCTGAAAGTCTGCTCGTAGTTAGACATAATAAAAAACATACATTATGAGAATGATTCATGAATTCCTGGTGTAGTGGAAATAACATGTGCTATAGAGTCAGTCCAACCTAGTTTGAAATTTTAATTATGCCACTTGCTAGAGCAAGTTACCTCTCTCTTCTTCATAAAGTTGTTGTGAAAAGGAAATGGAGTAATATATGTGGAGTATCTACCTAAATATCTACCTAAGTCAGTAGATAGGATTCAACAACTCTTCTGTAGCCTAGACACAAACTCCACATTGTGTGCCCTGAATTTGACTCAAGCTAGAACATTAGTAAAGAATTTGTTCTTCATTTGTATCTCTTTAAGAACACAAAAAATACTCTAATTCAAGTGGCTGTACTAGTTTGCATTCCCACCAACAGTGGAAATGCAAACTAGTACAGCCACTATGGAGAACAGTGTGGAGATTCCTCAAAAAACTGGAAATAGAACTGCCATATGACCCAGCAATCCCATTGCTGGGCATACACACTGAGGAAACCAGAATTGAAAGAGACACGTGTACCCCAATGTTCATCGCAGCACTGTTTATAATAGCCAGGACATGGAAGCAGCCTAGATGCCCATCAGCAGACGAATGGATAAGGAAGCTGTGGTACATATACACAATGGAATATTACTCAGCCGTTAAAAAGAATACACTTGAATCAGTTCTAATGAGGTGGATGAAACTGGAGCGTATTATACAGAGTAAAGTAAGCCAGAAAGAAAAACACCAATACAGTATACTAACACATATATATGGAATATAGTAAATCAGTAAAGATAACCCTGTATACGAGACAGCAAAAGAGACACAGATATATAGAACAGTATTATGGACTCTATGGGAGAGGGCGAGGGCGGGATGATATGGGAGAATGGCATTGAAGCGTGTAAATTATCATACGTGAAACGAATCGCCAGTCCAGGTTCAATGCATGATACAGGGTGCTTGGGGCTGGTGCACCGGGATGACCTGGAGGGATGGAAGGGGAGGGAGGTGGGAGGGGGCTTCTGGAAGGGGAACACATGTACACCCATGGTGGATTCATATCAATGTATGGCAAAACAAATACAATATTGTAAAGTTAAAAAATAGATAAATAAACTAATTTAAAAAAAAGAAAGCTCACTTTAATATTTCCTAAACACTCTCTTGTTTCCTCCATATTTTTTAAGTTCCCAAGCTTCTCTGATGTCTGTCATTTAATACTCTTATCTCTCAAATAACAGCAACAATTGAAACATATATTTTTCTATACTGAGTTCATGTAATTACTGGATTTGTTTCATTCATGATTGCGTGTGTCTGTGCATGCTCAGTCTCGTCAGCCATGTCTGACCGTTTCGGACCCTGTGGACTGTAGCCCACCAGGCTTTTCTGTCCGTGGGATTCTCCAGGCAGGAATACTGGAGTGGGTTGCCATGCCCTCCTCCAGGGGATCTTCCCAACCCAGGGGTCAACTCGTGTCTCCTGCATTGCAGGCAGATTCTTTACCACTTAAGACACCAGGGAAGCCTGGTGTCTGCTAAATGCTGGGGGCAAGTATCCAGTTGCTTATAGGGAATTTCATTGTGATACCTTCCCTGTAATAAAATTAAATCAAGGCATTCAACCTTCAATTCAAAACTGGGCTTCGTAGGGTTGTTGGAAGTTTTATTTGAGCTTCTCCTAAGCTACCAGTGACTAGAAAACCCTTCCCATCTGCCAAATTCTTCCCAACATCTCGACTCCAAGCTCCATCACTCAAACTTGTTTTTTGCTGTATGGCCAAGATAGTCACAGAGAAAATCAGATAGATCTTGTGGGATTGCAAAGAAGTCCAAGGTGGCTTAATAAATCTTAGCTAGAATTTGTTTCTTCTTCTTCAGTTTTGGAGTAGAACAAGACCAGTCCTTCAAGTCATGTTCTTCTGTCTGCTGATGAAAGGCTTATAGTGAACACAGAGCTAGAGTACTTCCAACCTTCTTACTGATTTTCAGCTTTAGATCCCAGCCCCTATCCACTCTGCTATATATTTGTTCTAGGTAGTGTCTTCCAAAGAGATCAAGTCAAGACCCCTTTATATCAGAGAATCCTCCCAATATATCCTTACTCAACCTCTGCCATTTCTCAGCATTTAGAAGCCGACACTTTTGCAGCATCTGAATTTCATGAGTAGCTAAGACACTTTAAGTCTCTGCTCCTATCCCAGGCCCAGTGTTGCCTGAAATTCTTTGTTTCTGGCAGGAAGTAGACACTGTGAGTAGTTCCAAAGCCTACTTAGTTGCAGACCACAAGATGGCAGCCATGTTCCGGGCCTTTCACTTCTGCAGAAGAGTTGGGCAGCATCCCTGCACCAGTGTGAGTAGCTCTGATAGTGTGTCTTCTTTCCATCAAAACTATATGCCTACAGATATTGAGTTTAAAATTTATTTTCATTTCACAACTTCATGAGCAAATTTTGAAAGTTGTACATGATGTCATAAAGATCTGATTTTCTTCCTAAAAGAGCCATTCTTTCTTCCTAAAATATCCAAGCATTCTTCCTCCAAAACAGAAATTTCAACATCTATGTTGTGTCACCACTTCTCTCTAATGTTGAAGTTGGATTCTTAGACCCATAACATTTAATGTTTGGACATTGGGCACATTTTCTCCCACAGAATTCCAGCAGCAAAGTGGATGATTTCTGTGACTCAAGCCTAGATGGTAATGTTTTAATCTGAAATGTATTTGAGCATATCACTGAAAAGTCAAACTCTTTAGGGAATATCTAAGACATAAGAGCTAGGATCCAATAAGAACCCATCATTTTTTCTTGCTTTATTGAGAAATACTTGATATATAACATTGTATAATTTTGAGGTATATGACATTATGACTTGGTGCACATATATATTGTAAAATGACAACCCCAACTTGGTTAGTTAACACATCCATCACCTCACATAACTACTTTTTTGTGTGGTGGAAACATTTAAGATCTACTCTTTTAGAAACTTTCAACTGTATAATTCATCATTGTTAACTGTAATCAACAAGCTGTACATTGCATCTCCAGAAATCACTCATCATATAAGTGAAAGTTTGTGACCTTGGACCAACATCATCTCGTTTCCCGGAACCACCAGCCCCTGGCAACTACCATTCTACTCTCTGTTTCTCTTATTTTGGCTGTTTTAAAAATAGATTCCACATGTAATTGAGACCATGCAGTGTTTAGGGTCCCACCATTAATACAGCTGTATGCAAGGAAGCACAATAACATTTTAAGAAATCCTTTTGTTTACCTTGCACCCTATCATCTGCTTCCACCAGGAAATGTTAATAGTCAACTTAGAAAAAATGTGTATCTATATTCTGAACCCATGTCAAGATTTCATATTACTCTTCAAAGAGCAGGATGATTTCCTAACTCCTTTGCCCTCAGAACAAGTTTGAAGTCCTTTGTCCTAAACTCTTCAGTTACCAGATTTATAATCACCTTACTCCTCCTACACAGTTTCCCTCTTTTTCCACTCCTCTCCGTGTCTTCAGCTAAGGTACAGGAGGTGTTTGTTATTACTCTCAGATAAGGGACAGAGATCTGTTCTTCCTTAGTGCATGATGGGTCCAGACTATACCTCTTTTCCTTCTCCCTCTCCGATCAGTGGATGCAGCACGCATGGATGCAGCACGCATGGGTGTGGCATGCATGCACATTGCTCAGCTGTGTTGCAGCTCCACGGTGCTGTCCTATCTCCTTTTCATTCATCCTCTTTCATTTCTTTTCTTTTTCTATGGCTATTTCTTGTTTGAACTTTGTTTTGTTTTGTTTTGGTTGATAGTTGCAAAATGGAATGGAACTAGGTTGGCTTAATATGAAATACTAGGTTATGGAATAGTGGTTTCCAAACTCAAGTTCATTACCAGAATCCTAGTAAAAAGTTAAAGACTACATCTTGGCAGGTCCATTCTCATAGACTAGTAGGTCTGGTGTGAAGTTCAGATACCTGTATTTAAAAAAAAAGAAAAAAAATTCCATGGATGATTCTAGCGGTTGAATCCTGTTTAAAGCCTTTTAGCTTTCAATTCCTAGTGCCTAACTCAGGGCCTAGTTAGTAGATGTTAAACATATACCATTGCACAGTTATTAGTTAATTGATAGTGTAGCAAATAGGACTGATAGTTGGTGCATTTGCCACTATGTTATAAGAGCAGAAAGTTAAACATTCCTCAAGGAAGTGCTTCCTATCTATAAAAAATTTGGAGAAAATCTGAGTTCATTAGCAATAAGCACGTTTACTTACAGCAGAGCTTCTCAGATCTTTTAAGATGCTAAGTAAACTTTGAATCTTCAGGGGTTTTGTATATCATCAAGCTTAGTTGACTCGGCATCCATCCCTTTCAAGTTACTTTTTTTATTTTATTTTACTTCAGGGAGCATCTTCGTGGAACAGTGTTATGCAGAAGACAGTTTGGAGAAAGCTACTCTAAGATTGGGTTGGACATTGACAAGGCTGTCTGCTGGTACACATCTGTGTGGGTTCTTTGGATCAAATCCTTTCTACTTTGACTGCATGTTAGCATTACCTAGGGGATTTTTAAAACTCAGGGATGTCTGGGCGTCACCTGAAGCCAACTTAATCAAAATCTCTAGAGGTAAGGCCAAGTACTAGAATTAAAAAAATTCTCAGATGATTCTCGTGCTGATGAGGTTTAAAACCATTGCTTAGAAAGCAAAATACTAGCTATATTCTAAGTTATTGGCTGCCAGTAATAGTTAACATTTGTTGTTGACTTTGTGCTAAGGATTTTCCTCCTATGTTCTTTAACTAAATCCTCATGGGTTTTTTTTATAATGCAGATACCATTATTATCCCCATTTACAGATGATAAAACTAAGGCATTAGGGAGAAAGAGCAGTTTGCCCAAGAACATGCAAGCTGTAAGTTAGGGGCTTTGTGTTTAGGCACTGTGATTACAGAACTTGGGCATCTAACCAGTACTTCCCTAAACTCTTCTTTTGACAGACTCTATATGATTAAAACTAATACATTATCTTCGCTCACTATACAAAAATGCTAGCAGGAAATAAAGTCAACTCTAGTGCTAAGTTCTACTTACAAAATCAAACACTTTAGTATTTTGACCATAGTAATATATTTTTGTGTTTTTTAATCTACTCCATCAGAGAACTTATGTTAATAATTGCACACATAGAACATAACAAAAGTTGTTCTCCATTGTTCTCCCACATTTGACAGTGAAATATGAAATTGATTTTGGCCAAATCTTCATGTGAGTAAAAAGACATTAAGGCCGATTCAGGTAGTCAACATAATAGCCCTACTTTCTCTTGGGTCATAAAATTGTATCTGCTGAATTCACATCAACTAAGTATTAAAGAAAAAATTCCTTAATCTAATTATCATCCCCTATTATTGCCAAACCTCAGTTGAATGGACTCCAAATAATGGAACTTTTAAATAATTGAGAGCATTTTTAAACATTTTATTTCTTCCTCATTGAGAAATAAAGGAAGAGCAAGTAATCTGAAATCAGAAGCCTTCAAAAGGTTGTATGGCTATTGTCCCTTCTGTTGAAATCCTATTCCACTAATTATCTGCATATTTAAATAGTGTTAGTTTTCTCTTGGAATCCTTTAGAAATCAATACAGAGCTGGCTGGTATGACCTCAGAACCAGGAAGACAGCTAATCTCCCATTTGGAGTCTAGAATATGCAAACTTGTATTGTTGTTTATTCTTCTTTCTCTCTTAAACATCCACACTGTTGCTTCAATTTGATATTAAGTCCCTATGTTCTATACATTCTATTTTGATTCTCAGCTCCTAGCAATAAACACATAAGGATGGTTGGGTTCTGTAGGAGTACAGAACCAATCTCCTGTGCAACTGGCTTTTACAGCTGTGACAAACAAGCAAATTGATATTCTTAAAGAATTTTAAGGTCATGAATCAATAAAAACTACTAAATTATTATTGACATATGTTTACTATGCATGATTTACAACGCTATACTATTTGTTTTGAAATATGTAGGCTATAATGTGGTATCATTCTCTGTGTTTATACTATATTAATGTTACAGGATATAACCCCTCTCCCCAAATTCATATTTGAAGTCCTAACCTCCAGTATCTCAAGATGTGACAGTATTCGGAAATAAGATCTTCAAAAAGACATTTAGATTGAAATGAGGTCGTTAGGGTGGGCCCTAATCCAATATAACTTGTGTCTTTATAGTCATACAGGAGATTGGGATACTAATAAGCTTAAAGAGAAGGTCATGTAAAGACACAGGGAGAAGACAGCCATCTGCAAAGCAGAGTAGACATCTCAGAAGAAATCAAACCTGCCAACATCTTGGCTTAGGACTTCTGGCGTCCAGAACTGAGAAAGACTTCATTCCTATTGTTTTAGTGTGTGATGCTTTAAGACAGGCCTAGCAAACTAATACAATTAACTTAGCTTATTATAGTCTTATGAGCATACTTGGTGTTTCCGGTAAAATAATAATGTGTTACATTTCTTTAGTACTTTTAATATTAAGTTTTTCAGCATTCCATATTGTTGTCTCTTTGGGTCTTCATAGCCCCAGGACAGAACACAAGGTAGATCTCTGTTCTAACCCCTTTCCTGGAATGCAATTTAACCCAAAATGAACAAAGCAAATGGTGACCTTCTTAATAAATAGGTGTGAGTTTATGTAAAGATGACTTTTTTACTTGGGAACTTTGAAAAACTTTCTATTTTAAAATGAAAAAAGAGATTTTTTCCCCAAAATATATAAAACAAAATATGAGTATTTAGGAACTAAGTACAGTGGATTCTCCTGTCACCCTAAAGCTCAGATGAACCATTGGAGGGCTTGTGTGCAGAGCCTGGCCCTCTTGGTAGTGGATGTCAGATCTAGAGACGTGTGTGAGTTCAGTTGCTCAGTCGTGTCCAACTCTTTGTGACCCCATGGACTGCAGCACACCAGGCTTCCCTGTCCATCACTAACTCCTGGAGCTTGCTATCACTCCTTTCCATCCCATCGGCGATGCCATCCAACAATATCACTCTCTGCATTCCCTTCTCCTCCCGCCTTCACTCTTTCTAGCATCAGGGTCTTTTCCAATGAGTCAATTCTTTGCATCAGGTGGCCAAAGTATTTGACCTTCAGCATAAGTCCTTCAAATGAATATTTAGGGCTGATTTCCTTTCGGAATGACTGGTTTGATCTCCTTGCAGTCCAAGGGACTCTCAAGAGT
Source organism: Okapia johnstoni (assembly GCA_024291935.2). NCBI lineage: Eukaryota > Metazoa > Chordata > Mammalia > Artiodactyla > Giraffidae > Okapia > Okapia johnstoni. The sequence goes on from CM044312.1 coordinate 60,400,497, forward strand.
CTTCTCCAACACCACAGTTCAAAAGCATCAATTCTTCGGTGTTCAGCCTTCTTTATGGTCCAACTCTCATACCCATACATGACTACTGGAAAAACCATAGCTTTGACTAGGTGGACCTTTGTCCACATGGTAATGTCTCTGTTTTTAATATGCTGTCTAGGTTGGTCATAGCTTTTCTTCCAAGGAGCAAGCGTCTTTTAATTTCAAGGCTGCAGTCTCCATCTGCAGTGATTGTGGAGCCCAGGAAAATAAAGTCTCTCACTGTTTCCATTGTTTCCCCATCTACTTATCATGAAGTGATGGGACTGGATGCAATGATCTTTGTTTTTTGAATGTTGAGTTTTAAGCCAGGTTTTTCACTGTCCTCTTTCACTTTAATCAAGCTTCTCTTTAATTCCTCTTCACTTTCTGCCAGAAGGGTGGCGTCATCTGCGTATCTGAGGTTAGTAATATTTCTCCCAGCAATCTTGATTTCAGCTTGTTCTTCTTCCAGCCCAGCATTTCTCATGATGTACTCTGCATATAAATTAAATAAGCAGGGTGATAATATACAGCCTTGACATACCCTTTTCCCAATTTGGAACCAGTCCATTGTTCCATGTCCAGTTCTAACTGTTGCTTCTTGACCTGCATACAGATTTCTCAGGAGGCAGGTCAGGTGGTCTGGTATTCCCATCTCTTGAAGAATTCTCCACAGTTTGTTGTGATCCACACAGTCAGAGGCTTTGGCGTAATCAATAAAGCAGAAGCAGATGCTTTTATGGAATTTTCTTGCTTTTTCTATGATCCAACGGATGTTGACAATTTGATCTCTGATTCCTCTTCCTTTTCTAAATCCAGCTTGAACATCTGGAAGTTCTCAGTTCATGCACTGTTGAAGCCTGGCTTAGAGAATTTTGAACATTACTTTGCTAGCATGTGAGATGAGTGCAATTGTGGGGTCATTTGAACATTCTTTGGCGTTGCCCTTCTTTGGGTTTGGAATGAAAACTGACCTTTTTCAGTCCTGTGGGCACTGCTGAGTGTTCCAAAATAGCTGACAAATTGAGTGCAGCACTTTCACAGCATCATCTTTTAGGACCTGGAATAGCTCATCTGGAATTCCCTCACCTCCACTAGCATGTTCGTAGTGATGCTTCCTAAGGTCCACTTGACTTTGCAGTCCAGGATGTCTTTTTTCTCAGTTTTCTTTTCTCAGTTATTTGTAATGCCACCTCAGACAACCATTTTGCCTTTTTGCCTTTCTGTTTTTTGGGGACGGTGTTGATCCCTGTCTCCTCTACAATGTCATGAAGCTTGGTCCATAGTTCTCTGGGCACTGTGTCTATCTGATCTAATCCCTTGAATCTGTTTCTCACTTCACTGTATAATCGTAAGGGATTTGATTTAGGTCATACTTGAATGGTATAGTGGTTTTCTGTACTTTCTTCAATTTAAATCTGATTTTGGCAATAAGGAATTCATGATCTGAGCCACAGTCAGCTCCTGGTCTTGTTTTTGCTGACTGTATAGAGCTTCTCCATCTTTGGCTGTAAAAAATATAATCAATCTGATTTCAGCATTGACTATCTAGTGATGTCCATGTGTAGAGTTGTCTCTTGTGTTGTTGGAAGAGGTTGTTTTCTCTGACCAGTGCATTCTCTTGGCAAAACTCTGTTAGCCTTTGCCCTGCTTCATTTTGTACTCCAAGACCAAAGTTGCCTGTTACTCCAGGTATCTCTTGACTTCCTACCTTTGCATTTCAGTCCTCTGTGATGAAAAGAACATCTTTTTTGTGTTAGTTCTAGAGGTCTCGTAGGTCATCATAGAACCATTCAACTTCAGCTTCTTCGGCATTAGTGGTTGGGGCATAGACTTGGATTACTATGATATTGAATGGTTTGCCTTGGTTTTCCTTTTTAGGAACAACCGTGACCTGTCTGGCAAAATCATATGTTAGTGAAGCTGAGCTTTGCACAGTGGCTATATCATAGCCAGTGAGGTTTATCTTAGGTACAATTATTGCTTATTGAAAAGTGTCCCACTATACCACAAGAACTTGAAATGTAGTTGGCATTGTCAATGTTTGAGAGTCTCTGTGGAGCCTGAATTAAAAAAAATTAAAAAAAAAGAAGCATTATAGTTAGGAAAATTGAAGCTTTCAAACTCAAGTTTTTGCTTCAATCTAGTGCTGTTTCCACTATGCCATAGTTGGATTTCAGGGATTTTAACTAGCCATTCCTTCTTAAGTTCTAAAACAAATCACAACATAAATCATAAGATAAAAATCTTGTGCACTGTACTGTTTATTACCTTTTATTTTTCAATAAATAACAAACAGTAATGATGTACTTGGGGCTCTTCACCTTTCCTGCTTGGGCGTCGTATTGGTATTTCAACACCTAATCCTCTCCCACTCCTGAGGTTCCTCTTACAACACAGGCTTTGTGTTAGCTGCCTCTTTGAGAGGCATCATTAGACACTGGGAGTAAGTCCTTGCTAGGTCTCCGGTAATGATGGGAACTTACTGTTCATTCCTTTATAAAGGATTTTCTCTCTTCCTCTCAGGTTGCAAATCAAAACTTGATGGACTTCTTCACTAATGCATCATTTTTTCCACATAGATACTCTTCAACCCTGTAATTAAATACAGTTTTCTCCTTGATTGTTCAAGCTTAGGGCTCATTTTGAGTTCATCCTTTTCACATGGACACCACCTCATGGATCCTGTGTCGTGCCCTCACTCCTAGTTCCGTCTTTCCTTCCTCCTTCATGTTATTTACCTTCTATTCATCCTACAAGTTGGATATTAATTTTATTTTGCTACACTTCATCTTTTTATATACTGAAAACCCTTATGGAAGAAATCAAGCAAGCAGCGTTGGCTTTTGTATTTAATTAACCATCTGATTTTAGAATACCTGGCTGTTGCAGAGAAAAACCCAGAGATGTCATGTTTTTTTTGTTGTTTATTTTAATTTAGTTTTGATTCACCCAGCCTACTTACAGGATAACAACCCTTAGGTTCTATAAGAGGTTCAGCACTGCTTCTGGGCAGCAAATATGCTCATAAAGTGATTAAGTATCCATGCAGGAAGTTGTAAGCAAGTTTGTCTATGTTAGAATTATTAGGCCACAGAATATTTTGTTGTGGAAAAAGTAGGGAAAAAATAAAGCCTTTCTTATTTGTCATTTGAAAAAGAAGACTAGACAAGGCATTACAAATTATAGCATGGAAAAAATGCTGGGCTAAAAACTGGATTAAGCAGAAGATGAAGACGCTCAGTGAAGTCTCTCATTCATAAATCAAATGATTGGATGAAGATTCTGCTTAGAAAAAAAAAATCATTCCTTTACATAATATGTTAGTCTTTTACAAAACATTTATTTAAAATATTTCAAATAGTGCCATCCAACTGCCTTCCTTTTCCACTGACCTCCTACCCAGCACCTTTAAATTGGACAGCAGGAGATGCTATAGTGAACATATTACCTTTATAATTTCACAAGCCTCTCAGCTGGAGTTCAGGATCAATTCTCACACTTTAAAAATTCTTTGGCAAACAGGTTTAAACTACATTAACTGACAAATAACCTGAAGTGTAATTTATGGATCTTTCCTCCATGGGAAACAGTTGCAGCTGGTTTTTAATACAAATTGCCTTCCAGTGCTGTAAAACCTGGGCAATGTTAGCAAAACTAACTGATTCCACAAACAAAAACAAAAAAATAAAACAGAAGAGCAACATCAAAACAAAGTCCGTGTGTTTAATAAGAGACAAATTCTGGACCTAGCTAGTTCTCTTATGTTTTTCATCCTCAGTCTAATCTTTTTGTATTTTTTAAAATTTCATCAATACTCTTCCATTGCCTCTCCTCAAAAGGTATTATGGTCACTTCATTATTTATTTTTCCTGATTAGAATATTGTTGCTTCAGTAAAAAAATTTAATGTAATGCATTTAGATGGAGACATTCTTTGAATTGCATGTGTAAGTTGACCTTTGAACAACGTGGGTTTGAATTTTGCTTGTCCACTTACACGTGGAATTTTTCTTTTTTTATTATAAATACTACAGTACTACATAATCCAGGGTTGCATCTGGGGATACAGAACCATGGATATGGAGAATGACTGTACATTATATTTGGATTTTCAATTGCATAAAGAGTTGGCAGTCCTGCATTGTTCAAGGGTCAACTGGAAAAGATGTCAATATTTATCTCATTTATGTGTTGGACTCCATAATGTCTATCCAGATTGCCTCATGCATCCAGTCTTTATTTGACGTCCATATGCAGGTTTTTCAGGTCTTCCCTGGTGGCTCAGTCAGTAAAGAGTCTGCCTGCAATGCTGGAGACCTGGGTTCAATCCCTGGGTTAGGAAGAGCCCCTGGAGAAGGAAATGGCAACCCACTCCAGTATTCCTGCCTGGAGAATTCCATGGATAGAGGAGCCTGGTGGGCTACAGTCCATGGGGTCACAAAGAGTCAGACACAACTGATTGACTAACCCTTTCACTTTTCAGGCTTTTCAGAGGATGGACAACAGGTCTAAAACTGCCTTCCATCATCTTTCCCTGTATACAGACCTCTTTCCATGGTCCTGCTTCACTGAATACCATTGCTTTTTGCCTTCCCTCACTGAGTACAGTCAATCCAGTGCCTCCTAGAAGGCTAGAAATTCATCTCTTCTTCCCCAGTGCTGCATGGGCTCCTGTGGTGTTTAATTTTATGTAAATTTGACTGGGCTAAGGGATCCAGTAGCTGGTAAAACATCATTCCTGGGTATCTTTGTGAAGATGTCTCTGGAAGAGATTAACATTCGATTCAGTAGACTGAGTAAAGAGATGCACTCTCACCAATGTGGATCAGTATCATCCAATCTGTTGAGGGCCTGAGTAGAATAAAAAAGGCGGAACAAGAGCAAATTCTTTGTCACTTCTTCAGCTGGAACATCCATCTTCTCCTGCCCTCAGGCATCGAAGCTCCAGGTTCTTGGGCCTTCAGACTCAGACTTATACTGGTAATCAACCCAAACCCTCATTTTCTTGGGTTCTCAGACCTTTGGACTTGAACTGAATTATTATACCACCAGCTTTCCTGGTTTTTCAGCCTACAGGCAGCAGATTGTGGGTCTTCTCTCCTCCATAACCTGTGAACTGGTTCCTGTACTTAATCTTCTTTTATTTAAATCTTCATATCCTATTGATTCTGTTTCTCTGCAAGATCCTAACTAATGCAGCTCCCAGTGTTGACTCTTCTGTATTTCAGTATTCCATTCTTTCCATTCGTTCTCCAAATGGAACTAGAAGGAGTTGATCATATTGGGCCCCCATGTTTAAAACCCTTTGGTGTAGTGGTTGATTTATTTCAATTCTTTTAGAAGTTTTAAGGTCCTTTCATAGTTACAGGACTCTTCCAGATTTGCTTTCTTCTTCAGTCTCACCCTTCACCTTCTAATGTCCATTATGCTAGTCTTACCAAGTTATTTTTAGTTTTTATGAAGACTTGTATTCCCTTTGGCTCATTGTTGCTCCTTCTCAGGCAGGAAATTTTCTTCCAATGGCCCTTCCCTGTCAAGGCTCATTTAAGTTCCCCTGCAAGGTCTAGGATATGACTTTTCCTGTTATACTTATTGCCTCCTTGTATTTTACTTGCTTATTTCTTGTTTATGTCTGATCCTCTAGACTACAAGCAATCTGTGTCCTGTTCATCTGCAACGCACAGCACCCAGCATGTTATTCAATTTCTACATTTTCAATAAATTTTTACTCCTGACTCTCCAGCTTTCTTTTCACATTTATTCAATGACAATTCATGTTATAGCTTCATTGTTTAAATGATTTTAAGAAGTACTAACAGATATATTAAAGATTCAACTGCATGTGAAATATAAACTCTACTAGAAGGCTATTCAATTATGGAAAATTTTAAACATTATCTGATTATGGGGATATCAAAAAGAAGCTATAATTTGCTAAAGATATTTATATACTACTAAAAAACAAATCTTTCAAAATCTTAGACTATTTCCAGGTTATGCTATTTCTTTTGTGGCTTTTTTTCTCTTTGGCAAGGTTTTTTTTTTCTATTGAACATAAAATGTAGTGACTATTAACTTGAATATATGCTGCAAATGATAAAGCTAAAAAGAGACTTTAAGGAGTTATTCTTTTGCCCTTGGATAAGGCTGCACTTAAAACTTTCCAAAAGTAAATCTGTTTAATTTAAGAACAACCTTAGAATGTATGTTTTAGAAGCAATATAACATGAGCATTAATTATATCTAATACTTATGTGAAGATAGAATGCAATTCATTCAAAAATTTTATTCTAGCAATGAGTAATACTGCTTAACATTATAAAATACTACAGTGCATTTTATTGTAGAAACCCTGAATAACTTCTTTTAAATACTGAAATATTCATGTATACATTCAAATAGCAAAGATAAAATATTGGTCACATTTTTCCATTTGGGAAACTTTAGTGTTTCTTTGAGCAACATGATAAAAATCTCAGTTTAACAAATAGTGTAAGTTTGTAGTTCATTCCCTGCTCTGTGACTTTTCCTGTTTAGTTTTTAGCTTACTTGGTTACATAACCATTGCTTTTGCTTAAAGGTCAGCCAAAAGTAAAGTTATATCTTGCTGGAGGTGAGATGTAAACAATGTCTGATCTTGCCCTGCCATTTTTCTTAAATCTTCCACAGAGCTGGGTGAAATTGTGCCAGTATTCATAAAAGAAGATTATGTTTTAGAATCTGTATTGTATTATTCAATAAATATTTCAAGGTGTCTGCAAACAGGGATTAATGGGTATTATATTTCAGGAAACCAGAAAGGTATCAACCTGAAGAATTAAATAAAACACTCATGTTTGATGCTCATATAAACTGTAACTTAAAATAAAATGTGTGTAAACTTCCTTTTCCTTTTGTTTCATTTTTCTGTCACAAGATAATACAGACTAAAGTGAAATGAGACCAAAATGAAACGAGATTTAAAAAAAGAATCTAAATTTGACCTTCACTCTGAAAAGTAACACCGCTCTTCAGTCATCATTGTTATTATGGCGCCTTCATGCAATTAAAATATCTGGATGAAAAAAATGCATGGTTCAAATTCTCAGTGGCACACTGCACTTCAGTCCAATTGGAGGCATCTGGACTGGAAAGACAGTACCATAAAGTTTTTCAACTGAAATTAGGGGTGAGGTATGTATTAAAACTTTGAATCATATTAAAAATGATTGGATTCTATGGAAATTTCTTATTTTTAAAAAATTATTCTGTGTCATTACTGTATATATTAAGTTAGATCTTCATTCAATTCTTAAGACAATCATTAGTGATCTTAAATGGATATTTTATCTGCTGTAAAACTCCTAAAAAGAGCCAAGCTAAATGCCCCATTCCTGTGTTTCTCCTCTAAAGATAATTCTGTAAATAGGGCAGCTACTGCTGCCTAGAACATCCTTTAATCATTTAAGATGTGTTTTACCCTGGTATTAATTAAATTCATTTTTAATTTCAAGTTAAAAAAAAATTAAAGGTCCCCTCTCCTTCAGTTGTAACCTAGACCTTGAGCAGAGTAAAAATAAAGTATGACCTAAAATATCTTCTCAATGTTATTTTCATTGTTGGTTTGTTTTTTTTTCCTTCTAAGAAAAGTCATATTTTTTTAATGATCCGGGTCACATTCTAGGCTAGAGTTAAGAACTTCAGGGAGGGCTGCATCCTGACTAATTCTCTTTTTTTGTATTTTTTTTTTTCTTTTTTGGATCTCCAAGTAATTTTTTATTGACTTAATTGACATATAACATATTAGTTTCAAATGTACAACATAATGTTTCCATATGTGTATATGTTGTGAAATGATCACGACATCAAATCTAGTTAACATCCACCCAAGTGATTTTTATGCACATTAAAACTCGAGAAGCAAGGCTTAGACAAGTGACTCTCAGCCCAGGCTTCCATGGGATCTCATGTGCTCAGTCACTCAATAGTGTCTGACTCTGCGACCCCACAGACTATAGCCTCCAGGCTCCTCTGTCCATGGAATTTCCTAGGCAAGCATACTGGAGTGGGTTGCCATTTCCTCCTCCAGGGGATCTTCCCTAGGATATCATTTAGTTTTAAGAACTATTGTCACCTGTGCCCTCCCCCACAGATTCTGTCCATTTGTCTGGGTAGGAACACCTGTGTTGTTTAAATTAAGTCCTCCAGGTGATTCTAAGGTGAGGCCAGAGTTAAGGGTGAGAGGTCACAATTATATTCGGAGAGTTGAGCCTGTGGTCCAGGGGAGATAACAGACTTTGCTCTCTGTGGGTCTTGTAGGGGCATGTCTGTGCCGCCTGCATTATCTGGGCTGTAATAGAATTTGGGGGCGTCTGTGAGAGGAGAGGGTCCCTGAAGACAGAAAAGAAGAAACTCAAAGTTTAATCTTCATGTAGGAGCTCAGTGTTCCTGAATCTCTCCTGAGACAACAGAAAAGAGGGTATTTCAAGTCTCGTCTTCCTGTGAGTGTGAGACCAACAAAGGGTCTGTGCTGAAGCCTTTAAAGGAACATTCTCAAGATGCATTTGTGACTTCACCTTATCTCACCTGAGAAAGAAACCCAGTGGAGGAAAAGGAAGAAATGGAAGGTTCTCAGGTAAATGTCATGTCCTGGGTCAGTAACAGGTTCTTTTTTCCTCCTGAAGTGCTGTGGTCTTAGAACATACAAACGTTTACTTCTGTTTCTCTGCTGGTAACAAGTTTGGTTTCAACTACTGTTTTTCTTTCTCTTTTTTCTGACAGTCAAGTGCTCTTAGAAGACTTCTCCCCTTTATGCTAGAGCCTTCTCTCCATTTTCTCCATTCAAACTTCTGATATGTCTTGAGCAATTCTTACTACTAATTAATAACCTGAAACTACCAAAAATGTTCCCTTTGTGTCAGGTCAGCTTGGGAATGTGCTGATACCCAAGATTCCTGTGTGTGATTGGAGGGGAAGGGGCCTGGGACATCAGTGAGGAAGGAGATTGTATCGTCTTTAGGTCCCATCTGGATACCCCATCAACTCTGTGTAGATGAGGATTAAGAAAAGTAATATCAAACAGGGTGGCATTAATGGCCCAGAATAACTCAAAACTTTCTAAAAAAGAAGACAGATTAGCAAAAGACAGGATCTCTAGAACACTCAAGATTAATGATTTAAATGAACTATTAGGGATTACAGATTATAGGCACTCTATGTGGCTACACATTTGAATAAAACTGGTGTTTTTCATGATTAGATTTAGGTTACAATTGACTTGTTTTTCTGGGCAACAATGTCAGCAGTGATTGTGTTCTTTGGAGAATGTTGATATCAATTTGTCCCGTTTCTGCTGATGTTAACTCCATACACTTGGTGCAAATGTTCTCTACCTGACTTCTCTACAACTCCTCTTTATACTTTAAAATATATATATATTTTTAAAATTATCTAAAAATGTTCAAGGAAATGGATTGAAGTTGAATTTTAAGATGCTACTTGTCCTATGGGCTCCCCTAGTGACTCCCCTAATGGACTCAGTGGCCGAGAATCCACCTGCCAGTTCTGGAGACACCGGTGACACGAGTTTAATCCCCAGGTCAGGAAGATCCCCTGGAGGAGGAAGTGGCAACCCAGTCCAGTATTCTTGCCTGAGAAATCCCATGAACAGAGGAGCCTGGTGGGTTCCCGGGGGGTCTCAAAAGAATCAGACACGACTTAGCTACTAAACAACATTTGTCCTATAAGAAATAGAATTTTTTGTGGTAGGAACCATACATGTTGAGCTTATTATTAACTGGTGACAGTATCAGTGTACCTATCCCAGGAAGGTTCTACTCCTAAATCTTTCTCACACATGGTAATTTACTTGCTCAAAATGGGGTTCTGATGCCTCTTATTTTTGGCTGCCATTATCTTAGATGTCCCCTCAGCTTGGTCTTTGGCTTCTATTAACCGCATGTGAGCCTTGCTGAAAATAGTTTTCCAGATCAGCATCTCCCCAACATCACATCTCCAGATGTCAGAGAGATGCCTTTGACAGAATCCATTAAGGTTAACATTAAATTTTTAACATTAAAATTTGGCATGAAAAAGAGAGTCTAGGAAAAATGCTTCACAGATTTGTTGTTTTGGCTCATGGATAAGAAGCAAGAAAACAAAGCAAATAAGTTTGAATTTGAGAAGCAATTATCTCTGCCTAAACTTTGACTGCTTTTCTTTTCATTTCCTATTCCTTGAAAGTGAATATTATTTCACTTTCCTTGAAAGTGAAATTATTATTTGGGGAGCTAACAGTTTCCATCTATGGTTAACACAAGCATATTAGAAAGTACTATCCTGAGCTAGTAGTAGTATTGAAATCAGCACAATAGATGAACTTTCTCTACGCCTATACAGAAACTTTACTGAGAGTTTCATTTGTCAATTTCCTTAATTAATATAGCCTGACCTACTGCAATAGAATTTTAAACTCCTAAGGAAGAAACTATGTATTATTTCTTAATATCCTTTCTTCCCTTTTTCTATGATGATAAAATTTGTGATTTTTAACTGAACAGATGCTATACTGAAACTAAAAATTACATTTTCCCGCTTCTGTTATCTAGGAGTGATCTGGTACATTTAGGTTCTGACAGATGGAATGAAAGGAAAAGTGGTATGTCAAATTTATAAGATATTTGCTTGTTGAGAGAAGGCATGCTTTTTTCCCTTTTCTACCTTCTGGCTGGTGGGAATGTGGACATGATGGCCATAGCTGACACAGTCACCCTAGACATGAGATGATCTGGGTGATGTAGGTCATGTTATAGCAACAACATAGGAGCCTGGGTCTCTGGAAGTAACATACTGAATCTGGGTCACTGACCTCTGAACTTACTTGTATCTGACTCTTATATGTGTATCATGCATTGATAATGAAGAAGCATAAATGATTGCTTTATTGCAAACAATACAATTGCTCCTCAGTAGCTTAGCCTATACTAATGAAGGAATGATTATAAAATTTTTATGGCATATCATATTACAGTCATGTGCGTAATACAGCATTGGAAATATTACATTTTTAAAAAAACACCTATGATGATAGGCTGATAGGCAATTTTGCTATCAGAGGTATATTGTATTATAATGTAATTCTTTGCAAGCAAAGTTATAAAATGATAAGAAAACTAACACATTTTTGTAAAATATCACTCACCTTATGCCTGTGTATGGATAGGCATACAAGTCTTGCACGCATCATGAATTCTTGGGCAACAATGATGATGACATAGATACATCTCATTCAGTTTTTGCTGTACCATTTTTACTTTCCACATGAAGACACACACACATACCACTCACACACATACACGATAGATAAGTTTATTAACTGTAAGGCATGATGGCTATTTATTGTTCATTAAGTAGAAGGGGATCATCAAAGTTCCTCATCATCTTCACATTGACTAGGCTGAGGGAAAAGTAGAAGAGGGATTGGTGTTGCTTCTCTGGTGAGAGAGGTGGAAGTGGAGGCAGGAGAGGTAGGTGCCCTCAGTGTTACTTTATGGAAATGTGTCATAATTTGTCTGACTGTACTGACTTTTAATTTCTCTAAAAATGCTTCTATATGATACCAATCCTTCCACCCCTAGGTTTAATTTCAGGACCAGTATCATAAAGGGGTCCATGTCATAACAGAAGTCAAAAGCAAGTCTTGTGTAATAGGAGATCTACCAGATTGTCAAATGTCAGTTTGTTTGCTGGCACTGCTTTTTCCATCTTCCTCATCTGAACCTCAGCACTGGTTCAGAAGCACTCATTCTCATCCAGTTGTCATGTGTTAATTCCTCTGGTGTGGTGTTTATTTGCACTTTAATTTCTCTAAGATCCACATCTTTTTGGCCATATCCACCATCTCTTTTGCGGTTTCTTTGGTTCTGTTCTAAATCCTTTGAAGTCTGGCACAATGTCTGGAGACAGTTTTCTCCAGCAGAAATCTATTGTTTTGGACTTGATGGTTTTCATGGTTTTTTCTATAACAATGATGACACCTTCAAGGATTACCAATTGTGTAATCCTTCCAGACCTTCATGATTTTCTCTTTATCTGGGTTCTCTTCTGTAGTATTGGCAATTCTTTCCATAGTGTACCATGTATAATGAACCTTAAAGACCCTCATGACCCCCTGATCTAGAGGCTAAGTTAGAGATGTTGTGTTTGAGGAAGAGTAGACCACTTCAGTATTTCAGTGTTACGCAGTTCTAGGTGGCCAGGGACATTATCTAATATAACAACAACAACGAATGTTAAAAGGCAGCCCCTTACTGGCAAGGTACTTTCTGATTTTAGGGACAAAGTAGTGATGGAACCAATCCAGAAAAACAGTTCTCATCCAGAATTTCTTGTCACCCAAGCAAAAGACTGGCAGCTGATGGTGTTTTGGTGTTTTTTTTCTCCCCCCCATCAAGGCTCAGGGCTTAGAGGCTTTATAGGTAAGGGGAGTTCTGATCACAAACCTACCACATTCGCCCAAAACTGTTCTTTAGCCTATCCTTCCCTGCCTTAAATCCTGGTGTTCACCTCTCTTCCTTACTAATAAATCTATTTTGTAGCATTTTTCCCCAGAATAGGGCACTTCAGGCTACATTAAAAACTTGTTCAGGCGGATATCCTTTCTCTTCAATGACTGTCTTAACAGCATCTGAGAACTCATCTCTGATGTCTTGATTGGTAGAAGATGCTTTTCCTGTTATATTGACATTTTAAAGCCAAAGAAATCTCTTTTTAGAATTAGCAAGCCATCCTTTCCTGGCATTAAGTTCTTTAGCTTGAGATTTTTTAATTTTTGCTTTAAGTTATTGTATACTGACTTTGGTTTTTCTTAAATCATGTTAGAGTCTTATTGGTATGACTTTCTTATGGAAATCTTGCACCCACATAAAAGCTTCATTTTCAACATGAGAAAAAAAAATATTTCACCAAAAGTGCAAGGATTTTGCATCTGCTGGTGCAGCTGCAGTGAGGGCTTCATGAATTTCCTCTTCTTTTTTTATGATGGTCCTTATCATGAAATAAATGTAGGCAGCTATAGCTGCAGACCTCAATCTATGGCGCATATCAAGCAATCCAAATTTTCTTGTCATGTCATGACTTTTCTCTGTTCCTTAGGAAAACTGGCAGCATTACTAGTGGGACTTTGTATGGTTTTCGTGATGCTATTAAAGGTTACATTTCACACTATGAAAAATATTTGAGAACCAGGAGAGATCACTTTTTACTGTGACATACAATTTACTGAAGAGAAAACTTGTCACATGGAGATGATTAGCATCACATGGCATTATACGCAGACACTTGAAATAACAGAAGGTGGCTATGAAACTTTTACAGTAAGTACAGTAAAACTATAGTTAAATTTATGCAGTTATGACTTAATACTGCACGTTTAAGTTTGTTTACATTTCTCTGGACTGAGAATGGTGCCATGTATGATTTGTAAGGGTGGTGTGCATAAGTTCTGATAAATCTTAAATTATTATATGTGTTTGTGTGTTTCATGGTAGTAAATGATAAAATAGAATAGTATCTACATATATCTTGTGTATTTATGACATACCTAACTTTTTCTTAATTTTTTGATATTTCTGAGGGGCACAGTTCATCTGTCAGTTTTTTCAAACTGTCTCAAATTTCCAAAAAATATTTGAATATATTTATGGAAAAAAATTCATGTACAAATGGACCCATGCAGTTCAAGTTGTGCTCAAGTTCAAGTTCATGCTGTGTTGTTCAAGGGGTAACTGTATACATATAATATATATCTTATATATATGAGATATTTATGTATATATAATACATGTATCAAATCATATTTTCTTTATCCATTGATGGACTAGTTTTGGCTACTGTCAGTAGTGCTGTTATCAATATGGGTGGTGGACATTTTTTTGAGTTACTGTTTCTGTTTCCTTTAAATACTCAAAAGTGAAATTTCTGGATCTATGCTAGTTCTATTTTTATTTTCTGAGGACCCTCCATACTATTTTTCATAGTTTAGTTCAGTTCAGTCATTCAGTGTGTCCAGCTCTTTGTGACCCCATGGACTGCAGCACACCAGGCCTCTCTATCACCAAGTCCCACAGCTTGCTCAAACTCATGTCCATCGAATCAGTGATGCCATCCAACCATCTCATTCTGTGTCATCCCCTTCTCCTCCCACCTTCAATCTTTCCCAGCATCAGGGTTTTTTCCAGTGAGTCAGTTCTTCACATCAAGTGGCCACAGTATTGGAGTTTCAGCTTCAACATCAGTCCTTCCAATGAATATTCAGGACTGATTTCCTTTAGGATTGACTGGTTGGATCTCCTTGGAGTCCAAGGGACTCTTGAGAGTCTTCTGCAACACCACAGTTCAAAAGCATCAATTCTTCACCACTTAGCTTTCTTTATAATCCAACTCTCACATCCATATATGACTACCGGAAAAACCATAGCTTTGACTAGACAGACCTTTGTTGGCAATGTCTCTGCTTTTTAATATGCTGTCTAGGTTGGTCATAGCTTTTCTTCCAAGGAGCAAGCGTATTTTAATTTCATGGCTGCAGTCACCATCTGCAGTGATCTTGGAGCCCCCCAAAAATAAAGCCTCTGTTTCCCCATCTATTTGCCATGAAGTAAATGGGACTGGATCCCATGATCTTAGTTTTCTGAATATTGAATTTTAAGCCAGCTTTTTCACTCTCTTCTTTCACTTTCATCAAGAGACTCTTCAGTTCTTCTTCACTTTCTGCCATAAGGGTGGTGTCATCTGTATATCCGAGATTATTTACACTTCACCTGGCAATCTTGATTCCATTTTTTCATAATGACTGTGCCAATTTACTTTCCTCCCAATAGTGCACAAGGATTCCCTTTTCTCCACAGTATCACAAACACTTGTTATTTCTTTTCTTTTGATAATAGCCATTTTAACAGATATGAGGTGATAGCTTATGGTTTTTATTTGCATTTCCCTGATAGGTAATGATTTTGAGTTCCTTTTTGTGTACCTGTTGGCCATCCATATGTCTTCTTTGGAAAAATCTTTTCACATCTTCTGCCTGCTTTTTAGTTAGGTTGTTTGTTTTTCTGCTATTGAATTACATATGAGTTCTTTGTGTATTTTGGATATTAATCCACTATTTGATACGTTATTTACAAATATTTTCTCCCATTTTGTAGGTTGCCTTTTCATTTTGTTTACAAATTCATTTTTAGATGTTACTCATTCTAGTGCTAGTAGCTAACTACAGTACATGAAATGGAACAATATTATTTTTTTCTAATTGTTTAGGAATGATTTCAATTTAGCAGATTGTATTTATACAGACTGTTACAAAATGAAAAAATACTTTTTAAAGATATAGAATAGATAATTCTTGCATAATATCAAGAAATACTCAAAATCATTTCTCCCATGGCCTCTTCAGTATTTAAAATTATTCTCAACATACACTTCCTTAAACATCCTACTCTAAATTTTTGTGAAAGATAATCATGCATTTTCTCAGGTTCATGAATTATATTCTAAAAGTTCCTATGGTCAATCATTCTAAAACTTCTTTCACCTACATGTAGAGAAGCAGTTTGAATTGTATCCCTTCCATTTAATTTGTTAAGCTTTTTAGATATATAAATTTGACTAACATCATGATGGAATCTTCAAATAAGCATAGTTTTCAGAGTTTTTAATTAATATATCCCAACCTCTGTCTTTGTAAACATTATTTATTACAAATTGGTTACACTGTCCTATTTTTGAGTTATAAATGTACTATATGTTGTTGTTGTTCAGTCACCAAGTCGTGTCTAAGTCTTTGCAACCCCATGGACTCAGCACAACAGACTTCCCTGTCCTTCACCATCTCCCAGAGTTTACCCAGACTCATGTCCATTGAGTTGGTGGTGCCATCCAACCATCTCATCCTCTGTAGCCCCCTTCTCCTCTTGCCCTTGATCTTCCCCAGAATCAGGGTCTTTTCCAGTGGTTGGCTGATTGCATCAGGTGGCCAAAGTACTGGAGCTTCACCTTCAGCATCAGTCCTTGCAATAAATATTCAGGGTTAATTTCCTTTAGGACTGACTGGTTTGATCTCCTTGCAGTCCAAGGGACTCTCAAGAGTCTTCTCCAACACCACAGTTCGAAAGCATCAATTCTTCAGCACTCAGCCTTCTTCATAGTCCAACTCTCATATCCACATGTGACTGCTGGAAAAACCATAGCTTTGACTAGATGGACCATTGTTGGCAAAATGATGTCTCAAAGCTTTTTAATATGCTGTCTAGGTTTGTCATAACTTTTCTTCCATCTTTTACTTTCATGGACACAGTCACTGTCCACAGTGATTTTTGAGCTCAAGAAAATAAAATCTATCAATGTTTCCACTTTTTCACCTTCTATTTGTCATAAAGTGGTGGGACTGGATGCCATGATCTTAGTTTTCTGAATGTTCAGTTTTAAGCCAGTAATCTTGAGAGTCCCTTGGACTGCAGGGAAATCAAATCAGTCAATACTAAAGGAAACCAACCCTGAATATTCATAGGAAGGGTTGATTCTGAAGCTGAAACTCCAGTACTTTGGCCATTTGAGAGCCGATTTGTTGGAAAAGACCCTGTTGCTGGGAAAGACTGAGGGCAAAAGGAGAAAAGCATGCAAAGGATGAGATGGTTAGCTGGCATCACCAACTCAATGGACATGAATCTGAGCAAGCTCCAGGAGATAATGAAGAACAGGGAGGCCTGGTGTGCTGCAGTCCATAGGGTCACAAAGAGACACACAGGACTTACTGACTGAACAAAAATATGTTAAGTATATTATATATACATTACCATTTTGAATAATCAAATAACTTATGATTTAAAAATAGTAAAAAAAAATGCATTTCAACTTTTAAAAAGAAAAAAATGAAAAGAAAATTGAATCACAGTGTTAGTGTGACTATGTAACAAAAGATCTATGCTTGAATGGAAAAAGACTAGAAGGATGTACCAAAATATTAATAGAATAAAAGGTCAGTAAAATAGTATATACTGAAGAGTTTTAGGCAGTGGTTACCAAATGTGTTCTTTGAATAGAGTTACTAAAGATTTTTAAAAGACAGAATTGCCTGGACTCCATCTCATACCTATTGAATTAAAATCCTTGTGGGTAGTGTTTGGTAATCTGTATTTTTAGAAAAATTTCCAAAGGACTTTTAGCCCATGGTATTGCGTTTGTGACCTACCAGTCTAAAGAGTAAAGTATCTATTTGTTTCTTTAGAATATTTTTATTTGTAGAATTTCCTTATTAGAGCCAAAACGTAACATCCCCTTCACTTTTACTGATAATGGTTTTAAGAAATGGCAACTTACAGAGCATTTCTTAATGTTTTGCAAATTAGTACTAAGGAGAGGATCAGTGGATATATACATGAGGCCTCTGTTTCAGTAAATAGATAAAGAAATAAGTGTGTAAATCAAGTTTGATATTGGTTAAAGATTATAAGTATTCAAGTCATAACTTTCAATGTGAACAAGTTTTAATATAATGCAAAATAACAACAAAAACTTCCTCTTTTATCCCTAATTCCCTATTTCTAGTCATTTCCAATGAAATGAACAAAGAAACAGGTAACAGTTTGTGAGTATATCATCCATTATACTTTCTATGCACTTATGTTAGTACAGAATAGATTTATCCAGTTTTTTGTTGTTGTTCAGTCGCTCAGTCATGACTGACTCTGCAACTCCATGGACTTTAGCATGCCAGGCTAAATTATTTTGCACTAGATACTTGTTTGATTTAAGCTATTTTCACATTTTGAACACTCATTATGAACAATGTTTCACTTTTTAAGCAATTTTCCATTATTTAATCATATTTTACCTTATTGTCAAGGTGCTAAGGTGACCTCGTTTTTCTTTTTGAAAATATTTAGCTCTTAAGATAATGACTGATATAAAATTTTCTTTATCTTTATCTGTATTTATGCATAAGGTATATATTTTTAATAAACTACCCAGTGACATTTATGTCATTTTTTTAAAAAATTAGAGTGAATGATGGATTCTATTACTATTATTAGATAGCAGAGGCCACCTTTCCCACAGAGGCATTTTTCTTTCTTCTGGTGTAACTTTACCACTCTGTGTCTTGTGCTGTTTGCAAATTGAATATTTCCCGGCAGGGGTTAAAACAGAAAGCAGTCATCCAATGATCACTGACATATTTACTGATAACAGGAAAGAAGCCCAAGAATAATTATTAGAAAGGAAAGTTCAGGGGATTATTGTGTCTAGTTCTTTCCTCTCACTTTATTTGGATGAACCAATGTCCAGTCTAACCAGATGTTGTCTTAATAGAAAGTTAAGCATTTAGAATTTAGACCGCATATGTCTTTAAAGATATGCTCTCACTACCCAGGAACCTTCTTTCATAAGTACAGCAAAAAGAGCATACATTACATTGCTATAATGTGTGTTCAGATCAGAAGACCTGATCAAAATTTATAATTTCTTAAAGTATGTAACAAACCTAACAAAGAATGAGAATCATGCTCTCTGGCTCTGAAATAGAGTTTCTAATGCTGAAAGTGCATAATCTGGGTGCTAATTGTCAGAATAAAAATATACCAAACTATACTATTCCAAGAGGCGACTCATCATAGAAACAAAAGGGAAGGGCATGATTAACTCTCATTTGTACAACGCAAGCATAATGTGTCCACTAATCTAGATTTAGATCCAGGCTAGGAAGTATTTTATGTAAAGAAATTATTAAATTTGCACATTAGCCTACTTTTGAGTTATAATAAATTTCTTGAGCAAAAATGTCCTAAGAGTAAGAAAGGGATTTCTGCTTTGCCCCAGAGAGCAATGCTGCGATTAATTCCACCACCTGGAGCAAAAGAACTCAGAGCAGAAGTTCTGCCTTCAATACTGCAATCCCTACTGAGAAGAATAATTCCTTCAATGTTCTCTAATATATTTTTGTTTCTCATAATATGTAAGACTTAGAATCTCCGTACTGTTGAAGCTTACACGCTGTATGAATTATCTTTTATATTTAGGATACTTTTCAAATCTTAAATTTCAACTGGAGAAGTTCATCTCTCTGTGTATTTAATTCCCAGTCATGCTCTCTATTAGAAAGGGTGGTTTATAGTGATGTTGTGGGTTCTAAGAGTGTACATTTCCCATATGTAAGCTTTATGGTAAACACCTTACTTCTGAAATAAATATTTCTGACTTTAAAACATATATTTCCTAGTCACTGAACTGAACACTTTGAGCAAAAGTAAAAATATTTTATGTGATTCATAGTTTCTTAACTTTAAATGAGATAGATTATAATACTGGAACTTGAGTATTTGAACAAAAACTATCTAGAAATTCTGTTGAGTGTGAGTGGATGGTGGTGGGGTGGTTGTATTAAGGACCAAGAAAAAGTTTCAAATAATTATGCTAGTTTTAAGTGGTTTTTAATAAATTACTTGAAAACTAGCTTTTGCCCCCAAGTAGTAGAATAAAATTGTATTCCCAGAGATGACTGATGAAGATTAACAGTCAAAAGCAGAGACTGTTTTTCTGTCTGCAGTCTCTTGACTTTACTGTAGCATATGTAATGCCTCTGCCGACTGTTTCCTAGATTAACCACAGTATTCGGTCACAAGTGACCAAAAAAAACAAAAAAACTCTACTCAAACTTGCTTTTGCAAAAAGAGAATACATTGGCTACTGGAAATAGGAGGAAAGGGGGTGTGTCTATTCTCAGTCACACGGAATCTGCAGACTAGGAGTTCTTGTCATCCTTCCGCCTCCCCGTCAGCTTTTTCTGTGTCTCACTCTTTCCTGATTTGAAGGGACGCTATCCATTTGGTAGAGAATATGACTACTTGCAGATTGAGTCATATTCTTACGTTAGTGAATCATGGGGAAAGAAAATTTCTCCTTTCTAGTAACTGTAAATCTCCAGGAAGAGCTCTCCTTGGCCCCAAGTTCGCATCCATCCCTGTGACTGTGCCACAGTGTGCAGTGATTGTTAGCCCTAACAGAACCATGTAGCCTTGGAAAGCAGGATGTCAGTCTGCAAAGGGCTCAGGGAGAAAAGGCTAAGGGTCTCAGGAAACATTACTTTGCTCCTAATTCCCCTTTGAAAGCTGTTTCTTTTTCCCAACTACAGCATTGTCTTCTCATCTTCTTATTCCCTGCCTCTCATTTAGACTTAACATTCTGCTCTTTAAAAAAATCTGTTCTCTTCCACAAATAGCTCATCTTAACACAGTTTCAACTGGTATCAATGCAGAAGCACTTTGAGTTTCTATCTGCACATACCATTACATTCACCCACTTGTAAAACACACCCATGCTCTTGTGTGACAAGTTTACCCATCCTCCAGAAGCTTATAAGCTAAAGAAGAAATACAGATAGGCAACATCCATGATAAGGTTAATTTTTCACCGATTTCTTAAATTTTAACAGAAAATTTTATGGACCACATTTTACTCTTTCCCAGCACTGCTGAGACTTAAATGTGGAGTTGGCATTCTTATGAACAGTTAAGTAAGAACTGTGACTAATTGGACTGTTTTCACATATCAGAAACATTAAATGCATTTACCATTCAAAAAAATATCTGAGGAAACTCATTCTCTGAAGAAGAAACCTTTGCAATATAACCTACACTATGACACTGTTTATAGAGTTTTCTCATTCCAACACTCTACTAAACTTAGTGAAGCCTTTTCACTGTTATACATTGGTCATATTCTTAGTTCATTCCTTCATAAAATAGAAGCAGACTGAACACCCCTTTTAATATATCATAGCAAAGCATAACTTTGAGAAACCAACCTAATTGTTCTGTTCCAGGTACTGCTCACCCCAGTGTTTGCACAACACTGACCACCATGGGGGAAAGAAGACTACAGTCATTTGATTCACGATGGTCAACTTGGCATAGCTGTGTATCATCAGTTATAGGACAGCTAGAGGCAAAATATGGCACATGCCAAAAGAAAGGAAGCGCATGTTACAGGAGTTGAGAGGGAGGAGAGATTATTATTTGAAAGGGCAGAACAGGTGGAAAAACAGATTAAGGAGATGTATAAGTTTGAGGTTGAACATTTTCAATTTTAAGTTTGAGAAACATTCATCTGAAAATTGAAAAGTAGAGTTTAGGTTTCAGGACAGATTTCTGCTCGAGTTTGAAATATGGGAACCATTTAATTAATAAAATTCTACAAATGTATACCCATGTGAATTGAATGAGCAAATAATTTCTCAGCCTCCCAGTTTCCCTATCTTCAAAATGGGGGAAATAACATATAATGATTAAGATTTCTGTGAAGATGATGAATTTATGTAGGAAAATGTCTTTGCCCCATTTTTATTAACTAGTACGCCATTGTTGTCAGTATCCCACTTGCCATTAACAGTGTGCTTGGCTCTGTCATGAGGATGGGAGTGAATAAAGTTGTTAAGAAATGAATCTAATAGAAAAGACCACCACGTTTGACTCTTCCTATGACTGTATTCACTGGGTATTTGTCACTTTGTCCTGACCCTCTTTCTTCATCTCGTAGAACCTTTGTTCTTTCGGACTCATTCCTTCACTTTTTTTGCTAATGTATTTATTTTTATCATTTTATTTATTAATTTTTTGTTTTATTTGTTTTATTTTATATTGGAGGATAGTGGGTTAACAATGTTGTGTTCGTTTCAAGTGTACAGCAAACTGATTCATTTATACATATGCATGTATCTATTCTTTTTCAAATTATTTTCCCATTTAAGTTATTATAGAATATTGAGCAGAGTTCCCTGTGGTGTATAGTAGGTCCTTGTTGGTTATCTATTTTAAATATAGCAGTTTACATGTCAATCCCAAACTCACAATCTATCCATTCCCTCTGCCCTCCCCAACCATGACCATAAGTTCATTCTCTAAATCTGTTGAGTCTGCTTCTGTTTCATAAATAAGTGAATTTGCATCATTTTTTTAAGATTCTGCATGTAAGTGATATCATATGATATTTGTCTTTCTCTGTCTGACTTATTTCACTTAGTATGATAATCTCCAGGTCATCATGTTGCTGCAAATGGCATTATTTTATTCTTTTTAATGGCTAATATTTAAGTTCCTTCTTTGTCTTGGCTATTGTAAACAGTGCTGCAGTGAACATTAGGATGCATATATCTTTAAAACCCTGTTTTTTTCTAGATATATGCCCAGGAGTGGGATTTTTTGGATCATAAGGTGGCTCTGTTTTCAGATTTTTAAGGAACCTACACACTGCTCTCCATAGTAGCTGTACCAGTTTTACATTCCTACCAACAGTGTAGGAGGGTTCCCTTTCCTCCATACCCTTTCCAGCATTTGTTTTCAATTTTTTTCTGTTGATGGCCATTCTGACTGATGTGAGGTGATATCTCATTATAGTTTTGATTTGTATTGAGCATTCTTTCAGGTGCCTGTTAGCCATCTGCATGTCTTCTTTGGAGAAATGTCTGTTTGGGTCTTTTGCCCATTTTATTGTTATTTTTTTTTTTTAACATGGAGCTGCATGAACCATTTGTAAATTTTGGAGACTAATCCCTTGTCAGTTGCATCATTTGAAAGTATTTTCTCCCATTCTATGGGTTGTCTTTTTGTTTTATTTATGGTTTCCTTTGCTGTGCAACAGCTTTTGAGTTTCAGTAGGTCCCGTTTGTTTATTTTGGGTTTTATTTCTATTACTCTAGGAGATGACTAGAAAAAGATATTACTGTGATTTATGTCGAGTGTTCTGCCTATGTTTTCCTCTAAAAGTTTCATAGCATCTGATCTTACATTTATGTCTTTAATCCATTTTATTTTTGTGTTTGATGTTCGAGACTTTTCTTTTTATTTATTTATTTGTTTGTGTGTGTAGCTGTCCAGTTTCCCAGTACCATTTATTGAACAGAGTGTCTTTCAGCTTTTCAGCATGGAGTATGCTATTAGCTGTAGATTTGTTATGTATGGCATTTATTATGTTCAGGTAGGTTCCCTCTGTGCCCACTTTCTGGAGAGCTTTTATTATAAGTGGGTAAATTTTGTCAAAAGCTTTTTCTACATCTATTAAGATGATCACATAGTTTTTATTTTTCAGTTTGTTGATGTGGTGTATCACACTGATTGATCTGTGGATATTAAAAAATTCTTATATCCCTAGGATAAATTTCACCTGATCATGGTGTATGTTCCTTTTAATGTATTGTTTGATCTGGTTTGCTAGTATTCTGTTGAGGATTTTATGTCTGTGTTCATCAGTGATATTGGCCTATAATTTTCTTTTTTTTTGTGATACTTTTGTGATATCTTTGGTTTTTGTGTCAGCATGATGGTGGCCTCATAGAATGAGCCTGAGAGTGTCCCTTCCTCTGCAGTTTTTGGGAAAAGTTTCAGAAGGGTAGGTGTTAACTCTTCTCTAAATAGAATTTGCCTGTGAAGCCATCTGGTCCTGGACTTTTGTTGGGAGGTTTTTAATCACAGTTTCAATTTCAGTGCTTGTGATTGGCCTGTTCATGTTTTCTATTTCTTCCTGCTTCAGTCTTGGGAGATTGTACCTTTCTGAGAATTTGTCCATTTCTTCCAGATTGTCCATCTTATTGCCACATAGTTGCTAGTAGTAGTCTCATGTTTCTTTGTATTTCTGTCGTGTCTATTGTAATTTCTCCTTTTTAACTTCTAATTTTATTGATTTGAGCCCTCTCCTTTTTTTTCTTTGAGTCTGGCTAAAGGCTTATCAATTTAGTTTTGTTCTCAAAGAACCAGCTTTTGGTTTCATTGATCTTTGCTATTGTTTTCTTTGTCTCTATTTCATTTATTTCTGCTCTGATCTTTATGATGTCTTTCCTTCTACTAATTTTGGGTTTTGTTTGTTCTTCTTTCTCTAGCTGCTCTAGGTGTAAGGTTAAATTGTTTATTTCTGATATTTCTTGTTTCCTGAGGTAAGATTTTATTGCTATAAACTTCCCTCTTAGAACTGCTTTTGCTGTATCCCACAGGTTTTGGATTGTCGTGTATCTGTTATCATTTGTCTCTAGGTATTTTTTTATTTCTTCTGTGATCCACTGGTTATCTCATAATATATTGTTTAGCCTCCATGTGTTTGTGCCTTTTACAGTTTCTTTTCCTATAATTGATTTCTAATCTCATAGTGTGAGGCCAGAAAAGATACTTGATATGATTTCAATTTTCTTAAATTTATCAAGGCTTGATTTCTTTTGCAAGATGTGATCTACACTGGAGAATGTTCTGTTTGCACTTGAGAAGGAAGTGTATTTGCTGCTGTTGGATGGAATGTCCTAGAAATATCAATTAACTCCATCTGCTGTTAATATGTGATTTAAAAAATTGTCTATACTGCATGGCATATGGCATTCTAATTCTTGATTGTAGGTTTTTGCCTTTTACCACTTTAAATATATCATGCCACTCCCTTCTGGCCTGCAGAATTTCTGTGAAAAATCAGCTGATAACCTTATGAGGGATTCCTTTGTATGTTATTTATTGCTTTTTTCCTGTTCCTTTTAACATTTTTTATTTGTATTTAATTTTTGATACTTTGATTAATATGTGTCTCAATGTGTTCCTTCTTGGGTTTATCCTTTACGGGACTCTCGGTGCTTCCTGGACGTGGTTGACTATTTCCTGTCCCATGTTGGGGAAATTTTTGACTATAATCTCTTCAAATATTTTCTCAAGTTCTTTCTCTTTTTTCTCTTTCTTCTGATACCCCTATAATTCAAATGTGGGTGCATTTTATGTTGTTCCAGAATCTCTGAGACTGTCCTCATTTCTTTTCATTCTTTTTTCTTTATTCTGTTCCATGGCAGAGATTTCCTACCATTCTGTCTTCCAGCTCACTTATCCATTCTTCTGCCTCAAGTATTCTGCGATTGGTTCCTTCCAGTATATTTTTCATTTCAGTTATTCATCTCTGTTTGTTCTTTAGTTCTTGGCTAAACATTTCTTGTATCTTCTTGATCCATGCCTCGTTCTTTTTCTGAGATCTTGGATCATCTTTACTATCGTTACCCTGAATTATTTTTTCAGGTAGATCATCTATCTCCTCTTCATTTAGTTGTTCTTGCAGGTTTTTATCTTGCTCCTTCATCTGAAAGCTATTTCTTTGTCTTCTCATTTCAGCAAACTTACTGTTTGTGGTCCCCTTTCTGCAGGCTGCAGGATTGTAGTTCCTCCTGCTTCTGACGTCTGCCCCCTGGTGGGTGAAGCTGGTCCAGAGGCTTGTGCCAATATCCTCTCGATAGGGGATTTCATTGGTGTGACCAGAGCCTGCCCTGGATATTGAGCGGAGCCTCCCCTTTGCCCTGTTATTGTCATTGCCCTGTTAGGGGTGGGGTCTACTCCATAGTGTTGGAGTAGAGGTTCCCAGATCTGTTCTTGATGTTTCTGATCTGCAGTGTGAGATAGGTGGGATTGGAGGACTCCCACTGGAGAGAAGCTGCTGTGTATTCCACCTCTAGAGATTCTCATCTGTGAATGTGCTCTGTTGCATCCCCTTTCGCCTGTTGTGTGGACTCACACAGTGCACTGTTGTTGGCGCTGCTCTCGATCCCACCTGAACTGTGGGTGGGCCAGCAGTTGGCCCTGGTGATTCAGAGGCATTGTCTTCACCTGCCACCAGCAGAAGGTATATGAAGGTGAAAATTAACATCAAGTGAGATTTAATCTCAACAACATCCATGTTGTTGCACATGCCAGGATTTCCTTCTTTCTCATGGCTCAATAATATGCTAGTGCGGGTGTGTGTGTGTGTGTGTGTGTGTGTATCTTTACTTATTCATATGTTGATCAGCACACTTAGATGTTTTACATCTTGGCTATTGTGAATAATGTTACAGTGAACATGGGAATGCAGATATCACTTTGATAATCCTCTTTTCATTTCCTTTGGGTATGTACCCAGAAGTGGGATTGTTGGATCACATGGTAGTTCTGTTCTTAAAATTCTTTACATATAATTCCATTCTTAATCAAGACCACCTTGAGCTTATTTTATAGATTTTTTTCAAAGATTTATGACTGGATTTATCATTTCTATCTTTTAAAAAAGTATTAGTCTTTATTTAAGTCTATCTAATAGTTTAAAATATAATTTGTTTTCTTTAAACTTTCTTAAAATGAATACTGTTTTATTTTGTATCTTTTAATTTTGTTAATAAAGGCATTTGAGGCTCTACATTGCTCTCTGAGTACAGTTTTTCCTGTATTTTCCAGGTTTAGATTCAAAATGTTCTTAATTTCTTTGTATTCTCACTTTTTTTATTTAATGATTTTCAGGAGTATGTTTCTTAAAGTAGTTTGGAAAACTTTGATTATTGTCTTATTACTTTTTTAGTATATAAAAATCAATTACTTATCTACATAATACTAGTGAACAATGAGAAACTGAAACTTTTCAATTCCACTTAAAATAGCATCAAGATTGTTGGGAGACAATTCTTTGTTCATTTCTCTCATTTCTGCATGTCTCATCAGTGCAGACACTGCCTGTCTTTGTTCTGAACCATGTTTTCAAGTATGCTTTTGTCACAAAAAAACACTGAAAGGCAGAGATAGTACCTCCCTACAGAGTAAAGGGTAGGCTTGCTGTTGCTTACTGTGAAATGTTTCAATCTCTAAGATTGTGCAGTTATCATGAGAACTTTTTTGAATCTTCCCATAGGAATTTGGATTTGAAGAAGTTGTGCAAATGCTGATACCCTGGCTAGTACTATCACTGTTGAATAATGAACTGTCTTTTGTCTCTGACCCAGAACTCAACTGTCTTCTGCCAGCAGCCATGTGACTGTGACAGGCTAACTTGTTAGCTTGCAAGTAGGGTAAGCTTTCAGAAACATTATGGTTTTTCACAAAAATACTTAGAAGTGAATCTAACAAAACATGTCTAAAACCTTTATATTTAAACTATAAACATCACTGATATTAAGGAAAAACAGCAAGATGGAGAGAGATAACATTATTATTGGTTGAGAATCTCAATATTGTTACGATGTTTGTTTTTCCTTTGTTTAGTATATAGATTCAATGAAATCTTTTCAAAAGTTTCAGCAGGCTATTTTCAAGATATGACAGATGATTCTAAAATGTATATAGTGAATTTAAAATCAAATCAATTTTTAAAAGGAGCCGTGTTGGAAGACTTGTACCATGTAATTTCTAGACTGAAGGTAAACTACAGCTATAGTGTAGTATCCAGGTAACACCAGGAAAACAAGTTGATGGAACAGAATAGGGAGCCCCAGAAAGGGACCAAAAGATTTATGGTCATTTGATTTTTAATGAGACTGGCAAATTAGTCGAACATGGAGAGTATTTTCAGCAATTGCGCTGGAACAACTAGATATCAATATGAAAAAAGTGAAACAGGTCTCTTTCTCACTCGGTACACGGAACAATTTGAGATAGATCATAAACCTAAATTTAAAACTCAGAGCCATAAAATTTCTTAAAATTTAGAAATCCACCTTTGTAACCTCAAAGTAGGCAAAGATTTCTTGAACAGATCACAATAAACACAAACCATAAGACTTTAAAAATAACTTGAACATTATTAAGATTTAACATTTTGGCTTTATCAAAAGACTCCATTAAGACTATGAATGGGGCTTCCCTGGTGGTTCAGTGGTAAATAATCTACATGCCAATGCAGGAGACATGGGTTCAGTCCCTGAACCAGGGAGAACCCACATGCTGCGAAGCAACTAAGTCCAAGCACCCCAATGACTGAACCTGTGCTCTAGAGCCTAGGAGCTGCAACTATTGAGCCCACGTACCACAACTGCTGATGTCCACACAAGCTAGAGCTTGTCTACAATAAGAAAAGCCACCACAATTAGAATCCCGGAGCACCACAAATAGAGAGTAGCCCCCACTCTCTGCAAATAGAGAGAGGTTGCACACCAACAAAGATACAGCACAACCAAAAATAAATAAATAAAATTATTTTTGAAAAAGGAATATGAATAGACAAGTTACTGTCTGGGGGAAAATAATTACAGTAAATAAATCTAACAGAGGATTCGTACCCAGAATACAAGTACACAGACATACATACACAATTAACAAAAATTCATGCAACTCAGTATAAAAATGGATGAGATATATAAGTGGTTAATAAATGTTTGAAAATTTTCAACTTCATTAGTGAACAGAGAAATTCAAATTAATATCACAATGAGATAACATTTTTACCTACTACAGCAGTTAAAAAAATTACAGCATGAAATATTAGCAAGTATGTTGAGCAACTGGAATTCTTCTGTATTGCTTATGGGATTGTTCAATGATATAAGTTCTTTGAAATACTCTTTGGCAGTTTTTCATAAAGTTCAGTTCAGTTCAGTCCAGTCACTTAGTCGGGTCCGACTCTTTGCGACCCCATGAACCGCAGCACGCCAGGCCTCCCTGTCCATCACCAACTCCCTGAGTCCACCTAAACCCATATCCATTGAGTCGGTGATGCCATCCAGCCATCTCATCCTCTGTTGTCCCCTTCTCCTCCTGCCCTCAATCTTTCCCAGCATCAGGGTCTTTTCCAGTGAGTCAGCTCTTCGCATGAGGTGGCCAAAGTATTGGAGTTTCAGCTTCAACATCAGTCCTTCCAATGAACACCCAGGACTGATCTCCTTTAGGATGGACTGGTTGGATCTCTTTGAAGTCCAAGGGACTCGCAAGAGTCTTCTTCAACACCACAGTTCAAAAACATCAATTCTTTGGCGCTCAGCTTTCTTTATAGTCCAACTTTCACATCCTTACATGACTACTGAAAAAACCATAGCCTTGACTAGATGGACCTTGTTGGCAAAGTAATGTCTCTGTTTTTTAATATGCTATCTAGGTTGGTTATAACTTTCCTTCCAAGGAGTAAGCGTCTTTTAATTTCATGGCTGCAGTCATCATATGCAGTGATTTTGGAGCCCAGAAAAATAAAGTCAGCCACGGTTTCCACTGTTTCCCCATCTATCTGCCGTGAAGTAATGGGACTGGATGCCATGATCTTAGTTTTCTGAATGTTGAGCTTTAAGCCAACTTTTTCACTCTCCTCTTTCACTTTCTTCAAGAGGCTCTTTAGTTCTTCTTCACTTTCTGCCATAAGGGTGGTGTCATCTGCATATCTGAGGTTATTGATATTTCTCCCAGCAATCTTGATTCCAGCTTGTGCTTCCTCCAGCCCAGCGTTTCTCATGATGTACTCTGCATATAAGTTAAATAAGCAGGGTGACAATATACAGCCTTGAAGTACTCCTTTTCCTGTTTGGAACCAGTCTGTTGTTCCATGTCCAGTTCTAACTGTTGCTTCCTGACCTGCATACAGGTTTCTCAAGAGGCAGGTCAGGTGGTCTGGTATTCCCATCTCTTTCAGAATTTTCCACAGTTTATTGTAATCCAGACAGTCAAAGGCTTTGGCACAGTCAGTAAAGCAGAAGTAGATGTTTTTCTGGAACTCTCTTGCTTTTTCAATGATCCAGTGGATGTTGGCAATTTGATCTCTGGTTCCTTTGCCTTTTCTAAAACTGGCTTGAACATCTGGAAGTTCATGGTTCACGTATTGCTGAAGCCTGGCTTGGAGAATTTTAATATAGAGGAATCTCACTCCCATGTATTTACCCGGTAAATATATGTACACATAGACTTGTATTCAAATGTTCATAGTAGATTCATTAATAACAAGCAAAGCTTCAAATAACCCGAATGACCATCAGTGGGTAAATGGATACATAAGTGTAGTATATCTACATAAATGAAATAATGCATGGTAATTATAAGGAAGAAAACACTGACACATACAATAATGTAGATGGCTATTAAAATTATAATGTTGAGTTAAGATATCCCAGACAAAACAGAATAGACAGCGTTTGAATCCATTATTATGAAATCTAGACTAAGGCAAAACTAATTCATGTCAATAGAAATTAGATAGTTGGTGAGGGGTTAGCAATCAGTGAAGAGGAATAATAAATAGAAAAAGGTTGGAAGTCTTAGATGGTTTAAATATTTTATAGCTTATTTTGAGTGATAGTTATATATATACACATGTATCAAACTAAGCATGTATAACCTGTGCATTTTATTACATACTAATAACGTGTATTAATTTAAAATATGAAAATATCTGATGCTTTAGGGAGGTAGAATAATTCACTTACTTACCCATAGATATAGTAGAAAAATTTCAGACACTAACAGATTAGGCACACATTTACCCTTTGGCTGAAGAACAACTCTTGTGTTTATTTGGGCTGAGAAGCAAACAATTATCCTGAAACATCAGTTTAAGTGCTGGGCACTAAGGCAGTTGCCAAGGCATAAACTCTTTTTTTTTTTTTTGCCTGCATTATATTGTATTTGATTTTATTTATGATTTTTAAATTATATTTATTTATTTTTAATTGATGATTGCTTTATATTTTTGGCTTGATTTCTGTTATAAATCAACATGAATTAATCATAGGTATATGTATGTCCCCTCCCTCTTGAAACTTCCTCCCACCTCCCACCCTTTCCCATCCCTGTAGGTTATTACAGAGCCCCAGTCTGAGTTCCCTGAGTCAAACGGCAAATTTCCACTCCTATCTATTTTACAGATGTTAGTGAATATGCTTCCTTCCATGCTACTCTCTCCATTCATCTCCCTCTCTCCTTCCTCTCCCCTGCCCTTGTCTGTAAGTCTGTTTTCTATGTCTGTGTCTCCATTGCTGTCCAGCATATATATTCATCAGTATCATCTTTCTAGATTCCATATATATGCATTAATATACAATATTTGTTTTTCTGACTTTGTATAATAGCCTCTAGGTTCATACACCTCATTAGAACTAACTCAAATGCATTCCTTTCCATGGCTGAGCAGTATTCCATTGTATGTATGTACCACAGTTCCTTTATCCATTCATCTCTAAAGGACATCTAGGTTGCTTCCATGTCCTATGCATGCTTGCTAAGTTGCTTCAGTCATATCCAACTCTTTGTGACCCTATAGACTGTAGCCTGCCAGGCTCCTTTGTCCATGGGATTCTCCAGGCAAGAATACTGGAGAGGATTGCCGTGCCCTCCTCCAGGGAATCTTCCTGACCCAGGGAGCAGACCCAGGTCTCTTATGTCTCCTGCACTGGCAGGTGGGTTCTTTACCACTAGCCCCACCTGGGAAGCCCTAGCTATTGTAAATAGTGATGCAATGAACATTGAGGTACATGTGTCTTTTTCAGTTTTGGTTTCCTCGGGGTATATGCCTAGATGTGGTATTGCTGGGTCATATGGTAAACTCTTTCTTTATAGTTCTGAATAGTGTTCTTTTGTACTCTGCAGGTTTAGGGAAACAAACAAACAAACATGTTAAATGATTGTGTTAGTTGTCTACTGCTTCATTACAAATTACCGCAAAACTTATTGGCTTAAAACGACACCCATTTATTATCTCATGGTTTGTGTGGGAAATGAATCTAGGGAAGGCTTGGCTGGGTTCTCTGCTTCAGAGTCTCTTACTGAGTGAAATCACAGTGTCAGTTTGGTCTATAGTCTCATCTGAAGGCTTAACAAGGGGCAGAACTACTTCTAAGGTCACTCATCATTTTTCACAGAATTCAGATGTTCAAGGGCTGCTGGCTGGGGACCACTTTCAGTTTCTTGTCATAGTAGGGAGAGAAAAATACTGAGAGAGAAAGAGGGAGAAATTCTAGCAAGATGGAATTTTCAGGCTTTGCAACCTGATCATGGAAGGGGTATAGCATCACTTTTGCCTTATTCTGTTGATTGCAAGCAAATCACTAGGTCCAGGCCACATTCAAGGAAAGGGGCTACGTAGGAGGTGAGGATCACTGAAGGTCATCTTAGATTGCTGCCTGCCAAGATATTTACTGATGTGTCTAGTATAGGAGATACTAAGTGTTAGGTACTATTTTATAGAAAGTTGTATTTTCTGGTCTTCAGTATGCATGTAATATTATTTAATAATATTGAGAAATTCATGTGATGTTAAACATAAAATATAACAATCTGTAAATATACTTTCATAATATATAGTTCTAAAGGCATAATTAAACATTGACAAATAAGTAATCTTTCAAAGTTATAAATTATTAAATTTTTATTACACTTTGTAAACTATTATATGGAATATGGTTTAAATAATTATTTTGATTCAGTTTCCTAGTCAACTGATCATTTCAGAAATATGAATTTGGGCCTGGTATAATACTTTTTATAATATGGTAACTATAACGTATTGTTTAAACAACTGATTACTTATTGGCTTGATATTTTAATAATAGAAATTATCTTAAACTATCAAAAAATAATTATTAGACTTTAAAGTGGCTTTCTAAAATAATGATTTTTAAAACTGTATTAAGCATACCACTGTTATTCACTAAAATAGCTAGGGAAACAAAATTATTTAAAAATATTTCTAGTATCAGAAAAATATCTCTTTTATTCAGTATTTTGAAATTACCGTTGATCTGCTACTAAATATACTAAACTACATGCACAAGATATATAAAAAATTTTATTGATCTATTTGAATCAAAATTCTGTATCATATATAATTCTGGCAGCAAGATTCTTATTGAGGTTATCACTTTTAGGAGAAATTTTAACAAACCAAAAGAATGAAGTTAAGCATTCCATCTTCCTTAAAATATGCAATTTTTAATGTATCTATTGCCCTGGGTCAAAGACCACTAGGGAAATATTTCAAACTGCTGATTGTTTTACTTTAGTTTTCATCTTTTTCTTGGATTATGGTTTCAAATTCGCTAATCAAAAGTCTCTTTCCTCCTTGTCCTGTTGTCTATCCTGATTAGGGTGAGGGGCTGGGGAACAGAGGTGCCTTCTTGACTTAAGGACCTTTCAGTCATGGAAAGCATGACTTTAGCAGGGTCAAAGAAAGGAGTGACTTAGTTTCTTTATGCTGAACTAAATATCAGAATTATAATCTGAGGAAATTCCAGAAAAACATCTACTTCTGCTTCATAGAGTACACTAAAAGCCTTTGACTGTGTGGATCACAGCAAACTGTGGAAAATTCTTAGAGATGGGAATACCAGACCACCATACCTGTCTCCTGAGAAACATTTATGCAGGTCAAGAAGCAACAGTTAGAAGTGGACATGAAACAATGGGCTGGTTCAAAATTGGGAAAGGAATATGTGAAGCTGTATAATGTCACCCTGCTTAGTTAACTTATGTGCAGAGTACATCACGCAAAATGCCAGGCTGGATGAATCACAAGCTGGAATCGAGATTGCCAGGAGAAATATCAACAACCACAGATATGCAAATGATACCATTCTAATGGCAGAAAGCAAGAGGAACTAAAGAGCCTCTTGATGAGGGTGAAAGAGGAAAGTGAAAAAGCTGGCTTAAAACTCAACATTCATACAGTATTGTAAAGTTAAAAAATAGATAAATAAACTAATTAAAAAAAAACTCAACATTCAAAAAAACTAAGATCATGGTATTTTGTCCCATCACTTCATGGCAAATAGATGGGGAAAAAGTGGAAACAGTGACAGACTTTATTTTCTTGGGCTCCAAAATCACTGCAGATGGTGACTGTGGCCATGAAATTAAAAAAAAACACTTGCTCCTTGGAAGAAAAGCTATGACAAACCTAGACAGTGTATTAAAAAGTAGAGACATCACTTTGCCGACAAAGGTTCATATAGTCAAAGCTATGGTTTTTCCAATAGTTATGTATGGATGTGAGCGTTGGACAATGAAGAAGGCTGAGCACTGAAGAACTGATGCTTTCAAACTGTGTTGCTGAAGAAGACTCTTTGAGAATCCCTTGGGCAGCTAGGAGATCAAACCAGTCAGTCCTAAAGGAAGCCAATCCTGAATATTCATTGGAAGGACTGATGCTGAATCTGAAGCTCCAGTACTTTGGCTAGGTGACGTGAAGAGCCAACTCACTGGGAAAGACCCTGATGCTGGGAAAGATTGACGGCAGGAGATGCTATGCTATGCTAAGTCGCTTCAGTCGTGTCCGACTCTGTGTGACCCCATAGACTGCAGACCACCAGGCTCTGCCGTCCCCGGGATTCTCCAGGCAAGAATACTGGAGTGGGTTGCCATTTCCTT
This sequence comes from Okapia johnstoni, assembly GCA_024291935.2. NCBI lineage: Eukaryota > Metazoa > Chordata > Mammalia > Artiodactyla > Giraffidae > Okapia > Okapia johnstoni. The sequence goes on from CM044312.1 coordinate 60,434,635, forward strand.
CTCCAGTGCATGAAAGGGAAAAGTGAAAGTGAAGTCGCTCAGTCGTGTCCGACTCTTAGCGACCCCATGGACTGTAGCCTACCAGGCTCCTCCATCCATGGGGTTTTCCAGGCAAGAGTACTGGAGTGGGGTGCCACTGCCCTCTCCAGATGGCAGGAGAAGACGGGGGCAATAGAGAATGAGATAGTTGGATGGTATCACTGACACAATCGATGTGAGTTTGAGCAAACTCTGGGAGATAGTGAGGGACAGGGAAGCCTGGTGTGCTGCAGTCCATGGGGTAACAAAGAGTTGGACATGACTGAGCAACTGAACAATACAAAAAAAAAAAACACTCATAGCTTAGTTTTTTTTTTTTTTTTTTTTTTTTTTAAGATAGTCTTGCTTACTTTGGGAATTATGCTTAGTTTTTTTTGTTGTTGTTGTTTTTGTTTTGTTTTTTTAATGGTTCTTAAATAGTGATGCTGAGAAAATCCTAGAGTCTCTTCAAGGAGTTATTTATAAGCAAGGGAAAAAAGGTCCTAAGAAGTTGCTTCTTCCTAGTTGAAGATATTCACATCTTTGTATGAAAAAAGCTTAGTGTCGGTAATGCTAAATGATCACAATGTCCATCAACTAACATCCAAGGAAAGGACATTCTGGGACTCAGTGCAGGCTAAATGGAATATTGTAATGTTATTCCAGCAATTTTAAGTGTCATTGCTTCCATTTGTGATGGTTTTTTTCAGCCTCATCTTTCTTATCTTTGGCCTTGATTATGTTTTATATGATTCAGAGATTTCCTTTTATTTTGAAACAATTTTATAATCATACCTTTTATAAATACCATTTTTTTTGGTTTAAAAAAATTGGGGTTTTTTTTGTTTGTCTATTTAAAAAATTAGTGAGATTTCCAAGTACCACTTTCTTGATTATGGAGAGACCCAAGAGATAACTCTTCAGAGTCTAAGAAGTAAAACTCTGTGCTAAAAAGAGACAGAGGACACCAAAGGACTCCATTCATTGTCATGTTCCAGTAACACTGTGGGGCAATATTTTGCTACTGTTGGTGGCATTGGTAGTGCAGCTTTTGCTGTAAATAACAGTGAGCCTTCTAAGCATATTCTTTTGTGTGTGTGGCTGTCAGGTGTATTTTTAAAAAATTTTATTAGGATAGAGTTGATTTATATGTTGTGTTTCAGGTATACAGCAGCGTGAATGAATTATACATATATTGACTCTTTTTTAGATTTTTTTTTCTGACGTAGGCTATTATATAGTGTTGAGCGGAGCTCCCTGAGCTGTACATGTTAGGTGGGTGTTTGCCAGCACCACACAGCCAATAGCATATGGCTTCAACATATTTAAAATGGGTTTTTGTTTGATCACCCAGGAAAATTTGATCACCTAGTGTCATTGTTAGAGAGGAGAAAACTTAGTCTAGAAATCCCTCTAACAGAATTCTGAGATGAATTAAAAGTTTCTGGGATGTATAAATGAGATCCTATTTTTTTTTATAGGCATACATGTTATAAGGACTACAATAGAACAGATAAAAGGTTTGGAGTTCTCTGAACGCCCATATCACCTTCTCCTATATCTCTGCACTTGCTACTTCCTTTCTCTTTTCTCCCCACTTTCCTATCTCATCAAGACTCTTCTCCAAACCCATTTCATTTTTCAAACTCTTAGGATTGGGTTTGGTTCTGCCTCATGTGTCCTGTCATAGGGCCCAATTCCTACTTCATAGTATGAATCCAATTATATTTTAATCTTCTCTTTACTTGATTCTTTCCCTTACTCTGTTTTTAAATTATTTTAGAGCAGGGGCTGCTGCTGCTAAATCACTTCAGTCGTGTCCAACTCTGTGCGACCCCATAAACGGCAGCCCACCAGGCTCCACAGTCCCTGGGACTCTCCAGGCAAGAACACTGGAGAGGGTTGCCAGAGCAAAGGTCTTTAATTCTGTGCCCTTACATACTCATAGCATTCTGTTGTTCTTCACTAACTATTATTTTTACTTAAATACTTATATGTGTGTTTGTTTGACTAACATCTCCTGGTCCCTAGACTAAAACTTTGTGAAGACTAGGACACATGTGTTTTACTTTCATTTTATTTCAGCGTTTAGTAGAATATTTGACATTTATAGTTGATCCAACAAGAAATGCTGCCAGGACCTACCTGGAGACCTGGGGTTGAGTTTATACTCAATACTTATCTGATGAATAATTACATGCAGATTTCAGTTATAGTCTGAGCTTTTCAACTTACTATCGACACAATCATTCTTCATTGAACTGCTAACAGTGTTTCCTTATTTTTATAGAGTAGTGATTATAATATAATCAATACATACTACACAGGGTATCCCTAGGATAAAATTGATAGATGGATGGTAAAGAATGTATGAATTTTGAAGGACTTGGTATATGATAGTCATTATAATTAATGCTAAGAGATGGGCTATACCTGTACAAGTATTGAGGTGGACATACATCAACCTGGAAAAGGTTTTTGATAAAAGGGTTGATTCCCTTTAGGAATTTAGAGTAGATTGATTTTCCCTTTGATAGTGAGAGAAAAATAAACATCAGATAATTAGTAGTACACTGGGCCTAAAGAGCTTCAATTTTACTTTTTGTGAAGACAAGTGTACTAGTTTCCTGTGGCTGCTGTAACAAAACATCTCAGATTTGGTGACTTAGTAAACATTTATTCTCATAGTTTCAGAGTCCAGAAGTCTGAAACCAGGGTGTTAACAGGGCTGTACTTCTTCTGGATGCTCAGGGTGAGCATCTGGGCCATGACTCTTTCAGTATCTGGTAATTACCAGATTTCTTAGCTTGTGTCCACCTTCCTCCTATCCCTGCTCCCATCTTTGTAGTGCCTTCTCTTACCTGTGCATCTAAGGACATTTGTTGTATTAGGTAGAAGTCTCCTAAAGAAAAAAAAAAAAAGCAGAACCAATAGGAGACATATATGACTTATTGCAAAGTACTAGATGGAGGCTGAGAAATCCTAGGATCTACCATCTGCATGAGAGAGAGATCCAGGAAAACATGTGGTGTAGTTTGAAGGCTTGAGAGCCAGAGAGCCAAGGGCACAGATTCTAGTTTGAGATGGAAATCTTGAGAAGTTGGAGTGCTGAGTGTGACAAGAGATTGATGGTCTAGCTCAAACAGTTGCATGGGGTGCAAATCCACCCTTCCTCTGCCTTTTTGTTCTATTTAGGCCCTGAAAGGATCAGATGGTGACTGTCCACACTAGGGAAGCTCATCTGCTTTAATCAGTCCACTAATTCAAATGCTCATCTCTTCCAGAAACACTGTCACAGACACATGCATGTGTCTGTGTCCAACTTCTTTGAGACTTCAGTCATGTCCGACTCTTTGTGACCCTGTAGACTATAGCCCACCAGGCTCCTCTGTACATGGGATTTCCCAGCCAAAAATACTGGAATGTGTTGCCATGCCCTCCTCCAGGGAATCTTCCTGACCCAGGGATCAAACGCACATCTCTTAGGTCTCCTGCATTGGCAAGTGGGTTCTTTACCACTAGTGCCACCTGGGAAGCCCAAGTAATGTGGGCATCCTTTGGCTTAGTCATGTTGACACCTAAAAGTGACCATCACACTTGCTGTTGACATGAGGGCCAACATTGATGATCCAGGATGATCTCTTAATTGCAGAATACTTAATTGTGTCTGCAAAGACCCTTTAACCAAATGATGTATCATGCACAGGCTCTGGGAATTAGAATGTGGACATATCTTTTTAGGGGCCAGTACTAGCAGACTACAACAGCCTATACGAGAATGAGTAAGAAAACATGGCTTTGTATAAATGGGCTGTTGTAACCAAAGTGTTCTGGTGTTGCTGACTTTTAACACGGATAAGTTAGGTAATTGTCTCTGTAGTGATTTTAATGATATATGTAAGACACCTCTTTCAATATATACCCTAGAACATAGTCATTTCTTGTTATTTTATTACACTGCCTGATAATGAGACTTGCTTGAATTTTTGTTTAGTAGATTATTATTACTGCTATTTATTTATAATTCATTTATTTATTAATTATTGGCAGTAATAGTTGTCATGGATTTGGACCTCTAGAGCAAAGAATTGAGTTTGTCAGCACCTTAGAATGTGGCACATTATAATGGTCTGTGCAAATCTCCTTTCTTGTGTGTGTGCTCATCTGTTTATATTTACGTGTTCTCTCTGATTCCTATTCTTCACTCCTTTCCTTCCCCTCATTACCATTCTAAAATGTTTATGTAAATCTTTATTCTTGGATGTATTGTTATAAACTGTGCTCTATTGTTTTGTGTGTGCACACTCAGTTGCTAAGTTGTGTCCAGCTCTCTGCAGCCCCATGGACTGTTGCCCATCAGGCTCCTCTGTCCATGGGATTCTCCAGGCAAGAATACTGGAGTGGGTTGCCATGCCCTCCTCCAGGGAATCTTCCCGACCCAGGGATCAAACCCAGATCTCCTGCATTACAGGCATATTCTTTACCGCTGAGCCACTGGGGAAGCCCCTGTTTTGTGTATACATACTTTTAATTATTAATTGGTGCCACGCTAAAATTACCTTCTTAGTTTTTTTTCCTAAATACGATGTTTTAAAGATCCATTTGGTTGCTAACATGTGCGTATATACCTGTTTCTTCTAATAACTCATGCCCCGCATCCAGTCTGTAAACTTCCTGCTCTCCTAGGGATGACTGCCCAGGGGGACTCCAACTCTTTGCCACCTAAATAACATGGCCACAAATAACCCAGTTCCCCTTGTGGACCTGGATACATTTCAGAGGGATTGTAAACATGGAAACAGGCTTGCTGCTCCTAAATTAGGATGACTATGAGTTATTATTATCTCTGGGTTTAAGGCTGGAAACCTGAGGTAACAAGAGAATCCAAGTGCCTGAGGAGGAGGGACTGTTCAAACTGGGAGAGAAAACAATAATTGGATGTGCAAGAATATTCAGCAAAACTTTGCCTTTTTCCCAAAGTGAATTAAAGGTCCCAGGATTGAATGGAAAATATAATTGATCTGCAATCTTGCATTTTTTTTTATTTAGTGTCTATTTCTTAATAGAAAATTTGGAGAAATATAGGCATTGATTTAAATCCCAGAGTCAAAAGTTCCTCTCTTTACCTGAGGCTATAAATGAATTTAGGGGCCATAGTGACAAAAAGAAATCCTCATCTTCTCCATTATTTCACATATCTTTGTCAGAATCATCATGCTAAAGTTATCCCTAATTGCAGTTTTAGCATATCTGTCATCATTTTCGAGGGTCTCTTGTGTTTACTACTTTTCCACAATATCTGGTATATCCAGGTTCACTGTCTATGTACCTTACTGTCTGCTGCATATGATAAAAAACACATCTTCATTTCTGCCTTCACTCCACGTGTTCTTATCTGACATGTGTCACTGTCTCCCTTAACCTCTCCATCCACTCCTTTAGAATGCAAGCTGGAAAGTACCCTGACAGCAAGGAAATACCCGAAGGCCAGTGCCCCAGGCCAGAGGAGTCAGATAACTGAAAGGGACACTAACTGAGAGCTCAGAGGGAAGGACAAGTCAAGCTAATTCAGCAACAGAAGATTCTGTGCCACATCCTTTGGTCACACACTGACTACAGAAAACCTTTGGAACTCCTGAACAGAAGATCAGATATGCCCTAGCTTCGCCATCACTTAGAAGTGATGGATTCATTTACACAGCTTATCCAGATAATCAATCAGAACAAGAAGCCTGAGTGTTTAGAAGCTGAGTCATTTTTAACTTCTCTGGGGCTTTCACATTTCTGTGCCTTGTGGGTCTTCTCTCTTTAGTCTGGAATTCCCTAAGCTATTTGACAGGCAGACTTTTACTCATCAGCAGTACTCAGCTTGGTATCATCTTTCTGAAACAACCCCTGGCTCTCCCCACCCACGCCCCAGAAGTTAGGTGCTGCTGCCTTGTGTTCCTGCTGTGCAGTAAATTATTGATTTACTACCTCTCCCACTCTGCTCCCTGCCCCTGTCTCTTGCCTTACACATTCTGAGCTTTGGGTCTTTCCTCTGTCTTTGAAATTCTTATGCCTAGCATATGATTTGACATATGGTAAACTCTCAGTATATGTTTGTTGAACTTAATGAACTTTATGTCTTTTTTTTTCTTTCTTTCTATTTTTGGCCACCTGGCATGTGGGATCTTAGTTCCCCAACCAGGAAACTGAACCTGTGCCTACGTTGGAAGCACTGTGTCTTAACCACTGGACTACGAGGGAAGTCCTGAACTTTATGTCTTTATATTTCTTTATAGGTTAAATGAAGGAGTTGAGCCTGTGGGTAGTTTTCAAGTGTTCAAATGTTTCAAATGTGGGTAGTTTTAAAGTGGAAGAACCAATTTTCTCAGTTAAAAAATTAAGGAAAGAACCCATGTGTTCTGGGAGAGTGGAAGGGGGAAAGAAAGTACTCTATGTGAAGTAAGGATAGGATTCCAGAAACCTGTCCACTTGACCTCTCCTCTTCGAACAGAGCATCAGGAGATGGAGAAATACAGTTACAACAAATTGGCCTAGAATCATGATTGCTCATTTCCCTGGCAGCTTTAAAAAAAATGTAATTCTGTGAAAGTTATTCTTTCAAGTAGCAACATTTTTTTTTATGTGACAGTTTTTTTCGGTGGAATTTTTCCCAAAACGTAAAAATACTGACCTGCTGCCTTAAAAAACAGAATGCAGCACTAACGTAACTGAACCTTTCCTTAATGACTCAGGCCCTCATTAGGAGCCGTCCCTGTTTCACTGAGCTGAATTCACAAAGGCGTTGTTATGACGTATTTATTTCCCTGTATCTTCCCTGTCTGTCAGCTGGCATTTCTTCTGCTGTCACTTTTTCTGACCTAATAGCTCCCTGAGCTAAGCTCTTTTTCTCAAAGCCCCTGTGCTCTAAATTTTCTGTGAGGAAAACAATAGAAAATAAAGTTTGTTGAAAAGTATGTGTGCACCAAAAAAAAAAAAATTATTAGAATTTGAGAAAGTCAGTGGCCATTGTGTTGGCACTATGTGAAGGTCATGGAGATTACCTTAGGTACTAAGAGACTCAGGGTTAATTTCTGGTTTCTCTGTCCTTGGGTTTGGGGATTACTGAAGTCATGCTACTACCTAAATGAGGTAGTTATATATGTTTTCTAGAGAAAAGCAACCTTGGTACAATTTGGGTGAATGTACCAATCATTTTTAAATCAAGTAAAAAGGTGGTGCAGTGGTAAAGAATCTGCCTGCCAAGCAGCCAAGCAGGAGACCATGGTTCGATTTCTGGTTTGGGAAGATGCCCTGGAGAAGGATATGGCAACCTGCTCCAGTATTCTTGCCTGTAAATTCCCATGGACAGAGGAGCCTGGCAGGCAACAGTCCTTGGGGTAACAAACAGTTCAGTTCAGTTCAGTTCAGTTTCTCAGTCGTGTCCGACTCTTTGCGACCCCATGAATTGTAGCACACCACGCCTCTCTGTCCATCATCTACTCCCGGTGTCTACCCAAACCCATGTCCATCGAGTCGGTGATGCCATCCAACCATCTCATCCTCTGTTGTCCCCTTCTCCTCCTGTCCCCAATCCTACCCAGCATTAAGGTCTTTTCCAATGAGTCAACCCTTCGCATGAGGTGGCCAAAGTATTGGAGCTTCAGCTTCAACATCAGTCCTTCCAATGAACACTCAGGATTGATCTCCTTTAGGATGGATTGATTGGATCTCCTTGCAGTCCAAGGGACTATCAAGAGTCTTCTCCAACACCACAGTTCAAAAGCATCAATTCTGCGGCACTCAGCTTTCTTCACTGTCCAACTCTCACATCCATAAATGACTACTGGAAAAACCATATCCTTGACTAGACAGACTTTTGTTGGCAAAGTAATGTCTCTGCTTTTAAATATGCTATCTAGGTTGGCCATAACCTTCCTTCCAAGGAGTAAGCATCTTTTAATTTCATGGCTGCAAACATCATCATCAGTGATTTTGGAGCCCAAAAAAATAAAGTCTGACACTGTTGCCACTGTTTCCCCATCTATTTCCCATGAAGTGATGGGACCAGATGCCATGATCTTAGTTTTCTGAATGTTGAGCTTTAAGCCAACTTTTCCACTCTTCTCCTTTACCTTCATCACGAGGCTCTTTAGTTCTTCTTCACTTTCTGCTGTAAGGGTGGTGTCATCTGCATATCTGAGGTTATTGATATTTCCCCCGGCAATCTTGATTCCAGCTTGTGATTCTTCCAGCCCAGCATCTCTCATGATGTACTCTGCATATAAGTTAAATAAGCAGGGTGACAATATACAGCCTTGTCGTACTCCTTTTCCTATTTGGAACCAGTCTGTTGTTCCATGTCCAGTTTTAACTGTTGCTTCCTGACCTGCATACAGGTTTCTCAAGAGGCAGGTCAGGTGATCTGGTATTCCCATCTCTTTCAGAATTTTCCACAGTTTATTGTGATCCACACAGTTGAAGGCTTTGGCACAGTCAATAAAGCAGAAATAGATGTTTTTCTGGAACTCTCTTGCTTTTTTGATGATCCAGCAGATATTGGCAATTTGATCTCTGGTTCCTTTGCCTTTTCTAAAACCAGCTTGAACATCTGGAAGTTCATGGTTCACGTACTGCTGAAGCCTGACTTGGAGAATTTTGAGCATTACTTTACTAGCATGTGAGATGAGTGCAATTGTGCGGTAGTTTGAGCATTCTTTGGCATTGCCTTTCTTTGGGATTGGAACGAAAACTGACCTTTTCCAGTCCTGTGGCCACTGCTGAGTTTTCCAAATTTGCTGGCATATCGAGTGCAGCACTTTCACAGCAAAAGAGTTGGACACAACTAAACGAGTAAGCATATGCACACACAAACAATAAAATATTTTTAAGCATAACCCCCAAATTTATATTTATTTATAAATTATACATACTTCTTTACTAATACATATATAAGCTCTAAAACATACTTGAGAATTGAAATTACAAATGATGACATAAGAGCAAATATGAATTCTCATTCTACTGTTTCCTCCTCACATTCCAGAGAATTGTCTTTTGTACCCCTCGGGAAGCACAATTGCACACCCAGTTGTGGACTTTTGGCTAAGGTAGCTATGTAAAAACATTGACTTTGCTAGGCAGATAGGCCTCTAGCAAGCTGAAAACTAATTTAAGTGCTTTTCAAGACATTAAATAACATTTTTAAAAAATTTCCAGAACCTAACTTGTTGCCTAGAATATAATAGTTGCACAAGAAATGTCTGAATGTCGACTGAGACATGAAGCTCGGGTAGTCCATTAGAATGCTTTATAAACTCTTTTAATTAGTTTATTTCATTCACTTAGCTCATGTCAGGTATCTTTCACAATGTGTTTACATGTCATCACATCATCATGAGTGTGTACTTCACTAGGCAGGAATGGTTATAAGGCACCACTGGAATGCACAGTGGTTGTAAGGCACATTGGGATTTCAGTGGCTTTGAGTCAGGGCTAGGGTATTTAATTCCAGTGGAAGGCTGGTCCTCAGGGAACCAGGATGTATCAGGATGATGACAGTGTGCGTGCATGTGTGCTAAGTTGCTTCAGCCATGTCTGACACTGTGTGACCTTCTGGACTGTAGCCCACCGGGTCTTCTGTCCATGGGACTCTCCAGGCAAGAATACTGGAGTGAATTGCCATACTCTCCTCCGGGGGAATCTTCCCAACCCAAGGGTCGAACCTGTGTCTCTTAAATCTCCTGCATTGGGAGGCAGGTTCTTTACCACTAGCACCACCTAGGAAGCCCATGACTATAGTATGAGACATGATAAAATCTGTTTAATGAAGACATTATGTGATACTCCCTGAGGCATTTGGGCTGGTGGAGGGGCACAGGCAGTAATAGTACTAAATAAAATGATGATTCTCAAAGCTCATCAGATAACAGTCTTGTGGCATTGGGAAAGGGGTGGAGAATGGGGGAGGGGCTAGTAAGGACCCATTTGGATTGAGTTTCAGGGCTTAGCTGTGTTTTAGGCGTTCTGTTCTTACACAGCATGCTTACCTTGGGTGCTTACAACCTTCTTGCTGGTAAAGTACCATCTGTGTGCTTGTATTCCAGACACCTATCCAGCAGCCTACTGCATGGTTCCACTTAGCCATTTCACAGGTTTCTCAGACACTACATCATCTACATGACTAATTTAGCAGCTTTTCCTCCAAACATGCTTCTCTCGAATGTTTCCATCTCTGTAGGTAATACTGCCCCCCGTCCACCAAGATGCAGAAAACTGCAAGTTACTCTTGATTCCTTTAGTTTCCATATCCTTTATCTCAGCCTTTTGGGGCTCCATTCCTACGGCTATCATCATCCCTCATATCTTACTTGGACTTCTGAGCCACAATCTCAGTGCCTCCAAATCATTTTACTTATTATTCCAGAGTGGCTTTTATAAATAGAAATTTGGAAAGTATGTCCTCCTCTTTCAGAGTTGATTAAGACCTCTGTTCTTCTCTTCAGCTCCGGCCCCTATTTCTCTCCCTTGCACTGGGTTATCCTCTTCCACTGAACCTCTTTCAGGTTTTCAGTGATGCTAGGCTGTCCTCAGACCTCTGCACTTCCATACACACTGCCTGGAGCAATCGTTTCTCTTGTCGGTTTCTTCTGGTAGCAGCAGCGACATACCTTTTCCAGAAACGTTTTCCTGATCCTAGACTAGACTATATTTCCCTGCAAAGAAGTACTGCCATGGTATTCCAGAACTTCCTCGTGGTCCCAATCGGCAGCTGTTGTTAAGTGGTTGTATATCCATATTTCCTTCTAGACTGTGAGCTCCACTGAAGGCAGTGGCCACATTGATTATCTTCACCCATGACAGTGCCCCCCCCATACATATGAATAAAAGAATGAGAGGATAAGGGCACGGTAGTGCTCATTAGGAACTAAGCTAAGTACTAAGACAGAAGACTGAACAAATAGAGCAAGGGACTGGGTAAATGGACAGTCTGATGAACACTGAGGAGTCCACACTCAATTCCTGGGTGTCAAATACAAGGCTTATGGAGGAAGATCTGAGTTTACCTAAAGACACGAGATAGACTTTCAGTTAGACAGACTTGAACTGTAAATCCTAGCAGTGTAAGCCTGGCAAGGTACTGAAAGGGCTGATGTAAGAAATCTTTGGGATAGTTTGTGTATAGACTGCACATGTATACCAGGCCTGGTTACCTGTTATTTTGATGTGGCCCTTGTGATATAGTCATTATGCCAAGTTCACATTACTCGTTAAAATGCTTCTGCTAAATAATAATAATAGTTAATATTTTGAGTATTTTGAGTAATAATAGTTAGTATTTTGAGTATTTTGAGTATTTTGAGTATCTGATAATCTCCTGAAAATTATCTTATTTAGTCCTTATGGGACCTATGAAGTGGTATTCTTATCATTCTTATTTATGAGGCAACCAAGGCATAGAGAGGTTGACTGACTTACTCAAAGTCTTACTGAGCAAGATACGGTATTTGTTTTGGTGTTTCTACCACACAGACTCTCCTTTGTTCCTAATATTTTTATTTGACTTTCTTTCCCATTAAAGAGTAAGGTGTTTAAATTTAATTCAACGAGTTTTTATTGAAAAACCTACCGTGTGTGCAACATTAAGTACTGTGTGAAATTAAATTAACAAATATTTATCACTGACTATGACTTTCTAGAAGAGCGCTATAATTTCTTAAGTATTCATGGAGTTTAACACCTTAAAGAGGGTATTTTTTAAAAGGCAGAGGAATGTATAAAATAGGAATAGAATAAAATCTAGAGACAAAGTTTCCTCCGTGTTTGCTCTCTAATGGTAATGCGGTTGCCATCAGAATTGATCCCTTTTCATCAGGTGGATTTCAAGCAGTCCAGGCCCCCAGACAAATTTTCAGAGTTAAGGCACTTTTACACACACCATTTCTGAAATCTCTAAACTTAAAAAAAAAAAAAACAACACATTTATTAGTCATAGGTTATTGGGCAGAATGTCATCTGCCTTTTGGGGCAGAATATGGTCTCAGTAACTGTCATCAAAAATTTCAAAGACAGTTTTTCAGGTTTAATTGAAATTAAGTTTGGCTATACTGATTATTTATAGGCAAGAAATATGTCTTCTTAATCAGTTGGAACCAATTCCAGTTGGTTTCTTGAACAGATGAAATTCCTGGATATTATTGCTACCCCTAGAAGGAAGATGTGTCCAATGTACATCTTCTCCAATTTTGATAACATTACTGTAAATTACTCTTGTCCTAGAGAGTCGGGGAATGAGTTTATTCTAGCTTTCTACAAATTTTGCATTTCACTCTCGATGAATAAAGAGCAAAAGTTATCTGAAGTACACTGTATCTGCAAATTATTTTGTAGCTGTTATTCTTGGCTCATCAGATTAAACTGCAATCAGAACATCTTCTTTGTAAATGGAGAGTTGTCAGCTTTTTACTTCCGACCACAAGTTTATCTCTCCACAGAAGTCATCTGTGGAGGAGGTATTTGCCCTGTAATAGCTGGGGCTTGAGACCAGGGCCAGGGCATCCTCAAGGGTGTCACCCTTTTCCTGGATGCCTCTTGAGTCTTCGTGCAGCTTCAACAGGTTTTTCCTGTCTGGGATCCTGTTTGCCCAACAGAAACAAAGAACTGAAAAACAGAGTCAAGACTTCTTTAGAGCCAGAGATGAAGAGATTAACCGCTCAGCTAGGGGTCAGGGTTTCAAAACTGCTTTCTGTATTCTATCAGGAAGGTGATACTTTTTCATTTTGCATTGTCCACCCTGAAGGCTTCCACTTCCTTCAAGGCATTCCCATAATGTCAGTGGGTCTGGGGCAGCAGTGGGGAGAGGGATGGGGTGACTCTGAGTGGGGGGCACTCTTGGGAATAGCTAGGGAATAGCCAACTCCCTCCTTCCCCCGGGAGGACACTCCCACCCCACCCCGCCCAGCAACAACCCTGTAGGGCTTTGGCCTCCTGACCCAGACAGAGCCGGGCGCGAGGCACCCGGAGGCCGAGCCCGGGTCGCACCGCCCCCAGCCTCGGGGCAGAGAGCCAAGAGTTCGAGGCCTCCCTGATCCGGATATGATGAAAAGGCGCCACAGAGGGAGAATCGTTTCTGGAGTGCAGGAGTGGTGGAAGGGGGAGAGAGAGGCAAAGGGGCAAGAGTCCCCTCGGAGGGGAACCGGCCGGGCTGAGCTGACTGGAAAGAGGGGGCGGAGAGCGCGGAGTCAGAGGAGCGGCTGCCGCTGTTGCCGCCACTGAGGTGTCTGCTGAGCGGGACGGAGGCTGGGAGGGACACCCAGAGGCGGCTGCCGCCGTCAAGCCACCGCGACCTGCGGCCCCTGCCGGAGCCTCACTAACTTTCCGAGGCGGAAGAGGAGGAGGAGGAAAGGGCTTTGAGTGTGTTGGGGGGATGCCGAGGTAGGTGGCGGTGCTCTTGGCGGGAGGAGGAGGGGTCTGATCCCCTCCCCGAGCTGCTCCCAAATCCGATCTCCCTTCCAGCGCCTTCCCCTTGAGTGCCCCCCTTCTATCTGCGAGGACTCGCTGCTGTCAACTTGCTGGGTAACAGTTTTCCTCCCGGGTTTCAAATCAAAACTTCCCCGGGGCGGGGTTTGGGGAAGGGAAGCAGAGGGGGAGGGAATGTCCCGCAGGGGTGGTGTGCTCTTCTCTCAAAACACTTTTTTTTTTTTCAATCCCCGCCAGAAGCATTCAGTTCCCTGCACCCAACACCTCCCAGCCCCTGGTGCATCGACCCCGAAGGGCGGCGAGCTAGGCGGAGGCGCGGCGAGGGCTCGGTGGAGCGGCCCATGTCCGGCGCGGGCGAAGCCCTGGCTCCCGGGCCCCAGCGCGGGGCTGAGGCTGGCGGTGGCCGGCTGGGCACCCCAGCCCAGGGTGAGTGCCGCTTGCAAGTTGCAAGCTCCTTTGTCACTGTTGCATTTTAAAATGTGTTCGCACATTAACTGCTTGGAATCTGTGTGTGGGGAATTGGTGCAAGGACTGAGCCTACCTCGTCGTAGTGAACTTTTGCATAGTTAGCATTATTCAAGCAAGTTCTCCGGGATCTCTGTAAACATATGCATTTAGGGCCCTAAACAGTGTGGGCTCCGAAGCGCTTCCCCAACCACTTAAGTTCTGTGTCTTCAGCAGATCCAGGACTGCCGCTGCTTTCTGAGAAACCTGCCCTCTCCTTTCATCTTTCTATTTCTTGTGGGCTTCTCTGCAGCTTTGATAATATAGGTTTCTGTGACCAATTGCTTTGGAATGGCTCACGCATATGCTTTCAATAACTGTTTTTGTTTTGAAATAAACAGGATTCAACAGAAATGCTTTCCAAGAATGAATTAGCTCTTTGTGTTCATCCAAGCTGTAAACAAATACAGTCATTAAAAAAAAAAAAAATACTCCTGTTCCTGGGAAACTTCCATAAGAAGCTTATACACAAATCAGACAGGATCTTCTCTTGAAAGTAACATACTTCAGGTTTTCATTGGTGACAGAGAGAAAGGATCTTAATCTGATGTATCTTCCTCTTAGTGTGACTCTGCTTTAAAGGGTTCTGGCTCATATAAACGAAATAATTTTCCAGAGTTCACAAACCTATTTTTAAATCTTGATTTCAAGCCTGATATACTCCCCAGCACCCCATCCTTAAGAATAATGTCATGAGCTTCTTGGGATTCTTTTTGTTAAGGCAGTAAAAAGTGGAAGAGAAGTTAGTGTTGAACCCACAGTAGGTAAAAGCAGAAAACATCCATGGCTAAATTAAAATGTTCTGGCATTCAAAGGCTGTTAAATTGAATTATGTTTATCATTGTTTTTTTGCTTCTAAACAGTGAGTCATTTTTATAAATAGAGAAAATCAGAACTAGAATGATACACACGTTTTCCCAGAAGCAGCCCATGTTTTCCCAAGCAGCCCATCAAGGGCTCCTTGATAGGTTGTTCAGGTTCACACTTGAGCTGTTAATCACTAGTGTTAACAAATGTTTACGTCAAAAATCAGAAAACAATTGACTTAGAACTACTGATATCTGCAATGTCCAAATTTAAAAATATACATTTTAAAGTCAGTAGAAGTTGCAGTGATACCTAATCCACCTGTGCAGATGTTGTGCTGTAAGGTATCACACTATGTGTTTTTAGGAAGCCAACCTCTAGAATGTTCTGAAGAAAACTGTGGACCGGATGTAACACATTATCAGTGTGGAAACTCTTGGGTTATGTTTTACCTGAAAATTGGCTCAGCCTCGCAGCATTTTTGTTTGTTTAGTTTTTAAATTAGTTTACTTTAACTTGCTGCACCCTTTAAATAGGCATCAATTTAATCGTGAATGTGAGAGAAAGTTAAGTTTTTTACAAACGAAAATCTTCAGAATCTTGTTAAAAGGTTGTATCTCAAACAAGCAGATCTCATAAGTTGAAGGAAAAAAGTTTTGGATTAAGTGGGCAGGAGAAAATTGTAGGTAGCTGCCATGGTTAGGGTGGTTTTGTTGGTAAAGATGCTAGTGAAGAACCTTCGCCTGCAGGCCACACTTCTCTAAACTCTTTCTCAAGTTCTTTCATCCTCGTCCTTCTGTCCTTGGATTCTTGATCATCTTTTCGGAAGAATAATTGAATAATACTCTGGTAAGATATGGCTGCTTAGTTAATAGAAACTTAATTTTAAAGCTTTATATATTAAAATCAGTGAGAAAAATGAAATGTTCTATGAAAGTTAGTAGAAAATGTCTTTTCATGAAGGAGAAGGATAAAATCAAGTCTTCCCCTGCAAACAAAATTAAATATATATGTGTGTTAATATGCATATGCATATATATATGTGTGTGTATGTAAAGACATATAACCTGTACATGTATTATTGTGTTGTGATGAGCTATGTGTACTACTAACTGAAGGCATAAAAAGTTAAAGTTGAAAGTAAATTTGGGGGTGTCTCTAGTCTGAACTCCCCATCAAATATAGGGTTTCTTTCTACATTTTTTCAGGTGGTTAAATGCCTACAGTGTAGCACATTCTGCTTATCAGCATTCATACTGATAGTTATGAAAGTTTTTCATGTTGAGAGCAAGGTCTGTCTCTTTACAACTTCTCCCCTTTGGCTGGGATTCTTCTCCAAGCACAGTTCTGTTGCTTTGAAAGCGTTAAAAATATTATTTGTGCATTTTGAAAATTGTTACGGACAAGAATATAAACTCATATGCCCCATGCTGTCAGAAGGAACCAAGATGGGTGTGGGAAGATAGGGAGCAGTGGGGACTGAGGACCCCTGGCGAGCTCTGGGCCCAGGAGGCAGTGCTTCTCAGTCCAGCTCACTGTTGCCACTTGGGTTTAATATCTTCCAGTATTTCAAGAGATACTGGAAATATGGATTTTTATGTATCATCACTCCCTTTTAAAAGTTGGCAGCTAATTAAATCCAATTTTTATCCAGGCCAAACAAAACAACCACACCTGCAGGCTGGAAATGGCTCCGAACCAGCTGATTTGTGATTTCTGTTATAGAAACTAGAAAGTAAATGTGTGATTTAAAACTATTTCCCTATTTATGGTGAACTTCTGAAAGACTGACTTGATTGGCCTTCTCACGCAGAGTACCTGTGTAAGTGTCTTGATAAGTGAAGGGTAGTTTGGGCCAAACTTCTTTTTGTTTTAAAAGAGAATGGATCTTGTATGCATGGTTCATCTAATTGTAATTTTTTTCTTTTTTGGGTCAAGCATCTTAAAACTCATTGTGCTATCAACCTAGGTAGGCATTTGCTTTTTTGTGCACAGGTATTAGAATCCATATGATTAAAAGAGCCTTTTAATTAAATGCTTCCATGTTTGCTACTTGTAGCTAGAAGGATCTTTAGAAATAACTTAGTCCAGTTGGCTAAATTTCTAGATGGGATGTCCAAAGAACTTAAGTGACTTGTCCAGGGTCTCATATATAGTCAGTAGAATCCAGGATGGAAACACAAATTGTAAAATATATGTCATTGTGATAAATGTGGATTAAAGCAGAGAATCAATAGAACTTTCTTCCTACAGATGGGTGAATTGAAAATAATCAGCTTTGGATACTGTGAATCATTTTGCCTGTTCTGGTCCTTGCATCCCCCTCACCCTCCCCCATTTGCACTTGCCAAGATTTAGACTGTTGGACTGTGTGCTGGAATATTCTTTAATGTGATAATGTGTGATTTAATGCACTCTTCTCTCTTGGGAGAGTCCTCTGAGACTATTAGGCGGACTTTTCATAGCAGGATGCAAAATGCCAGTAAAGTTAATTAAAAATAATTTAAAATAGAAGCTAGGGAGAAAATCTTCAAGTTGAAATTACATAAGAAGAGCTTTGACTTAGAAGCTTAGCTGACTTGTCAGGAATTTATAGTGGCTAATCAGATTTCCTTTATGGGAAGCCTGTTTATTTCAATTTATACCACGTATGCTCGTAATATGCATATTCTTGAACTTTTACCATATTGTTTTATCCTTTAAGAATGGCGTTTCTCAGAGTGTGGCATCTTTGGGCAAGTTCTATCTCTGGTCCTCAATCAGGGACGAAGTGCCTTGCAGGAGACATTTGGCAACCTCTGGAAACATGTTTGGTAGGGTGGGGTGGGTGCACCTGGGATGCAGTGGGTAGAGGCCAGGGAGAACACTATACACATCTTACAATGCACACAATATGGTAGCCCCTCGCAACAAAGAATTATCTGGCCTGAAATAACCACGGTGTTGAGATGCTATTCTAGTCTTTCAAGGCAACTGACATCTTTGGCTCCATTCTAGACTTAACAGAATCAGAATCTGGAGAGTAAGACTCTAGAATCTGCATTTTTGACAATCTCTAGGTGCTTTTTATCTCGAGTTGAGAATCATTGTTTTAGAGGCTTTTGATTTTTAAAAAGTCTTTTTGTTTTCTATAGAAAGCCTTAAAAAAATTGTGAGAAACGTCTCCTTTTCAAGTTCCAAACTTTAAATCGTATCACTCCACGTGTACTGTCTCTTAGAGCTCGCCAGCATTTTTATCCCATATCCCAATTAGTGAACTGAACTGAACTGAGGCCTGAGTCTTCATCCTCAAAAAAGTTTCCTGTCAAGATTATGTATACTATTGTACAAATATATGTGACTATTAGAAAAGAAATATATAAATACAGGTTGAAAAGAATGAGATAAAAATAAGTCAATAAATATATCTTTTAATATTTTGTTCTACCGCCTCAGTAGATATTTTTGTCCCATCATCCTAGACTTCCTTTTCTCTAGGGATTGCGGCATTTTTATGGAATAATAAGGAAAGAAGTCTCTAATTTTCACATTATCTGTATTCAGTTGTAAGTTAGATTTTTGAAATCTGGATTATCCTTTCTCATAAAAACAATGATAAATTATGTTTAGCTCAATAATCTCAAAAAGATGGTTGAAAATTTTATTAAATGTTATTGATAAATTAGAGAGAACACACTCTTAATGATACTGGCAACCACATACAGGTAATTAAGAAAAAGGTGAGTGAAACATTTTCAGTACAGGTGCTTGAGAGAATGGGCTTAACTGGAAAACTATAAGAAACCTTGTCTAGATCTGGAAGAGGATTTGGGGGCATTTCAAACACTGTAGACCTTATGCTACAAATCCTTTTTCGCTTAAAGGAACTAATGTTCATTTTGTAAGTTTAGAGAAATGCAAGCCTTATCAGCTTGACATAGTCATGTTCCCTCTGCTAAGAAAAAGAATCAAATGCATCAGAGGAGGAGTAACTGGGAGAAACCTTAAGAAGGGAGAGGGGAAGGAAGTGGTTAAAATGATATGACTATAAATTTAAGAAAATGTTTGGAGAGCTTGAATTATTTGAGCTGAGAACTGCGAATAAAGTTCTGAGGGACAATGCGGTATGAGCTGGATGGGACTGTGTTAAGGCAGGAGATAATAGCACAAAATCTTGAGATAGGCAGGGAGCATTGTTGACTTTGAAGTAGGCTCTAGTACATATTTGTGGAATAAATGATTGGGTAAATGAAGGGCTTGGTTGCTGTCCAGAACAAGTGTGAGTCATGGCAACAAATGGCAAAGAATAGAAATAGTTTGGGGTCAGGATGGAGGATGGGAATAGGGAAAGCATTTATTAATATATGTTTGTGCTTGTAATTCAGGGTAATTTCATAGCGATTTTCATCCCTACCATACCCTTTTTGTTTATCCTCACATTGTTTATTTCTGCCTTACTCAGTTGCTCTGTATATATATGAAATATACACACAATATATATATAATAGAGATGATGCTTCATGACAGATACAGAGAGAAAAATTGATGAATGAAATCTGAGGCTTGCAGTATATTGGAGAAATACATTTACACATACTTATAAAGAAGATGGAAAGGTGCTATAGAGGACACAAAGCAAGTGATGGCAAACAACATGGGAGAGAGATGGCATCTCTATCTGGGGCATTTGGAAAACTCAAAAAAACCTTTTGATTTGAGTTGGACCAAGAATCATAGTCAAACTCCACAAGATTTGTGGAGATAGATGTGAAAAGCAAGATGTGTTACAGAATGTGGAGGACTTCACTACGAGCATTGTATGAGCTCTATTAAGAAGCTGAGAATAAGGTAAAGTTGTAAAGATAAGCTAAAGTAATTTTGAGCAGGTCCTTCATTCTTCTGAGAGGAATTTGTATATCCTTTCTGTAGGCAGTAGTGAGCCATTGAAAGTTCTTGATAAGGGTAAGGATAGGACAAAATTGGTGTTTTTAGAAAATAAATCTGGTGGCAGTTCAGAGGATGATTTTGAAGGGAGAGGCAAGAGTGAAGGTCGTGACTTTGCAGAAGGATTTTACAATAGCCTGACAAAAGATGAGAGAAGTACCAGTGGGAGTGGAATTGAGACTGTGGATTTAAGAACAATAGCAAAAGTAGGACAGTGCTTTACCTTGCTGTGAGAGAATGTTGAGGGCATTGATTTTTACTTACTCATTTTTGAATCTCCTAAAACTAGGCACAGTGTCCAGTTTTGTTCAATGGCATTTATGGGGTTGGGCAAAATACTTAATATGGGAGGTGGTGGAAGGATAGAAATTTAAGGTAATTCATAGGTTTGCTTTGTAACCTGAGTGGAGACATAGGAGGAGTTAAGTCTTGTTTTCATCATGTTGGTTCCATGGAAATTACCCCTAAGCCAGGATCGCCAGTAGGCCACTGAAAAAGAGACTCTGTCACTAGGAGAGTGGTGAGGGTCACGCTTACAGACTAAGAGTTTACCACCAAGTAGCTGATGGATGGGCACAAGAGTGAGAGGGTATTTGAGGACCGGATTTAGGGGAATGGCTACCCTTTTGGGAGAAGAAGGAAAAGAATACAGAGAGAGAGTTTATAGAATTGGTCACAGAAATGTTAGATATTTAGGGGCCATGGAAGATGAGAAGAGCTGTAGTTTGTTAGAAGCAGGGTGTAGAGAGGGCTGCTTTTGGATGGGGAATTTTGATCATGTCTATCACACACTAATGGAAAGATAGCCATGGGATAGGAAAAAAAAAGATGAAAGAGCCTGGGGTGGAACCACGGTGCAGTGGGTGTTTGTAATTGAAAGGGTAAAATCTTGGGAAGGAAGGGGATTATAAGACAAGTCTTTGGAAAGTTGGTAATGTTCCCCTTTGAGATGGGGATAGGAGAAAAGGATGAGTGATCATCTAGAGAAAATTTCATATGAGTAAGAGATTATTGAAGGCCTCGATGTTCTCAGAAAAATAGATGTAACATTTGCTGAGAGCAAGTTGGGGTTAGGATGAGTCAAGAAATTTGAGATGTGTGGAAAAGATTGGGAAGGATTCAAGAGGGAGTCCATCTGGGGCAAACAAAAGGATTGCTCAGTAACACTGAGAGCTTAACAAAGAATGAATGGCATGAATTTTTAGTGGACACGGTCAACATGGTTGATTGCCTTTCTCAGCAAGAAGCATTTGGGACCTTGGGAACAGAAGCAGATAGAATGGATTTTTGGAATTGGCTTAGGGTTGGAGATTGGCAGAATGAAAGCAGTGGGAGTGGGGGCAAGGGAGGAGGATCAGGCATGTGTGAGAAGAGTGTGTTTGTACCAACTGGTCTTGTGTTCCAGGCTATATGGGGAGCTGGAGAGACCAGAAGTACAATTAGCAGGCTATGATTTCTGGTGAGCAAGAATCATGCCTGTTGGCCTTGTTCGATCAGTTCACATACAAGGATTTAACATATATAATTGAGTGACCTTTACAGGGCTAGTGGGGAAGCTGTGGAATTTTTGGGTGTGTAAGAGCCTTTCCTGTTTCTTTGAACCTTGTTTCCTGGATCATGTTGCGTTGATTTCATGGAAAGGTCTAATAACAGTGTGCAATTTCTTTACTAGCATTATATTTTTGTAATAAAAGATTTTGGGGAAAAGGAAACATAAATTGCCACAATCTAAAGTTAGGCCATTTGCAAGTGGAAAATTAGCTAGAACAACAGCAAACAGAAGAGGGAAACAATTCAACCAAATTGTTTTTCTGAGTTAATTTAACTATTCCACCCTATAAAGGCATGGGATATGATTTTTATGTTTCTATTCCTAAAAGTCTTTGTTCAGTTTTTATTAAGGGGAGATTGATTCTGCACTGGCTACAGTCTAGATGTTTGCATAGTTGAATTTTGCTGCAGCCCTTCCTGCTGTCTTGATCAGTCCTGTATTTTGTATGATTCTCTCTCATAACCTTTTTCTCTCTCATCTTTTTCCCCCTCCTCTCTCTCTTGCCATTAACACTGAAGTTTCTTAAGCTTTTAGTATTTTCTTTTTATGTTAGCCTACACATCCTGAAGGAGCTAAGGTTTCTACTGCAACTTTTGGAAATTGAGTTGTATTTTATAGAGTCTAATTGCTTAGAGTTCACTAAGCAGGAACTATGAAAGAGTTATTTTAACATTAATTTCGTTTGTGGTTTCTGCTTGCAGTCCACTTCTGTTTTCAGATTCACACCCACATGATCTGAAGTAAGATGATTCATATCCATGTGCTTTTATGCCTGATTTTTAAGTAGTTTCAGGAATAAAATCTGAAATACATTTTCTTGCTAGCACAATATATCTTACCAAATATATCAACATATTTAAACTGGGAAACTTATGAACAACTATTTCCTTTGTGCCTACTATGTACAATTCCTGTGACAACTGAAAATGTGTGACGCATAGTTCTGCCCAGAGGGAACTTGTAAGCTAAGTGAGAGAGAGGATGAGGTGTGCGTGCACCAAATCCCTTGTCTGAATATCAGTTCAAGATAACGACAAGAGCCCTGTGACAGATTAGTTTATGTCCAGTTGCAAGGTGACCGGTTCAGTTCCGGAGCTTCTGGAGGTTAAGAGAGAATCTCAGGATACCAAGGGGTCAGTCTTGTCTGAGTTAGGCTGTGAGTGATCCGAGCTGAAGAAGACACAGTTTGTAGGTCTTTTGGGTTTGGCCTGTGCAGAGTTGCGCACTAAAAATGCACCCTGTGGCTGGGCAAGTGACGCACCCCCCGAAGGCAGACGGCAGAGGACAACGGGACCAGTTTCCTCTCCTCTCTTTCTCTACTCATAGAAATAGTTCGCCTGCTTTTTTCATGGTGAATCAGCCTTTAATCTTCTGGGTCTTTATGAATATAGACCTACTCTGTTCTTATTTTTCTCATCACATCACCCATGCAGCATGCAGGATTTAGGAAGATTTTCTGAGAGATTTTACTCTTTATTTCTTACTGAGATACAAGCTGAAATTATTGAACAAGGGAAAGGTGTAGGAATTTGCAACATTAAAATATGTACAATGTTAAAATAACTCTATCAGTTTTTCACCCACATGCAAAATGAATTTAATTCTTACTGAGCCAAGGAGTAACATATTCAATCTTTATTTTAGAAAAGCATTTCTATTTGGAAGAGAAAAAGAGGACAGGCCCTGGTAGTGGATATAGGCAAGAAAGTATAGATTTAAGAGAAATTGAGAGCTATAACTAGCAGGTTCTAGCAATTGATTGTTGGGAAAGGGACAATAAGGAGAAAATAGAGATCTGACAGTGATTCTGTGACTACCATTGACCAGTGTACAAGCTACAGTTGGAGAAACAGGCAGGGACAGAAGAGAAGTGGAAATGTTAAGCTTGAATTGCTACAGGTATATTGGTGTAGAGCTAAAACTTCAAATCTATAGGTAAAGATAGGAACACTAGGGGTGAAGATAATGGATCTATAAGTTATCCTCCTGGAGGTGACTAAAACTGGAAGTTAATGAGATTGCAGAGATTTAAAGCCAGAATAAGCTGGTGCTCTTAAAGGAGAATTCTGGGTAGGCAGTGCCCCAAAGAAATGATCCAGAAGGCCAGAGAGTGTATTGATGAATTAAATAAAAGGCTCCTGGTTTTCTCCTTTAGAATTACCAGAGAGGAAATATCTCCCAACTTCTAATTCATATCCATCATTCGGAAGTCTAAGAAATCAATTTCAATATACTGCAGAGTCTCTCATTATTGTCATATTTGTGGCTTCACCACTATTTGTAATGCTCTTCTCCATCCTCTCTCACTTGTTTATTTCAACATCAGACTCAAATCATAGCTTAGAAATGCCTTTACAGATTAAAGAACTTCTTTGGTTCAGTTTTGACTTCTATTGGCCTTCATTTTTGTAAATAGTGCTCAATAAGAGTTCATCCCTTAATCAGAGAGCTTGGGGTAGGATGTTCTTGATAAAAATCTGTTGGTATAACAGAGGTAACAAGCAAGTTTTAAAAACTATGGCACTTAGAATAATGATGATGCTAAAACACTAAAGATGGGTGTGTATAACCTCATTTATAAAAAGAGGAAGAAAGTAAAGTCCTCATTTTATTTTATAAGAGTTAATTGCTAAGTAGGGGAACTACTCTAGATGAGGCTTTTATGGATTTCAGCAGTCATTAAGGTGAATACTTTCAGGATAACTTTTTAGATAAGAGTAAAAAGATTAAAAAGTAAAAAGAGTAAAAAGATGGTGACTGCATCCATGAAATTAAAAGACACTTACTCCTTGGAAGAAAAGTTATGACCAACCTGCTGCTGCTGCTGCTAAGTTGCTTCAGTCATGTCCGACTGTGTGCGACCCCATAGACAGCAAGCCCACCAGGCTCCTCTGTCCCTGGGATTCTCCAGGGAAGAATTTTGGAGTGGGTTGCCATTTCCTTCTCCAATGCATGAAAGTGAAAAGTGAAAGTGAAGTCGCTCAGTCATGTCCGACTCTTCGAGACCCCATGGACTGTAGCCTACCAGGCTCCTCCGTCCATGGGATTTTCCAGGCAAGAGTACTGGAGTGGGTTGCCGTTTCCTTCTCCGATGACCAACCTGGACAGCATATTAAAAAGCAGAGACATTAATTTGCCAACAAAGGTCCGTCTAGTCAAGGCTATGGTTTTTCCAGTAGGCATGTATGGATGTCAGAGTTGGACTATAAAGAAAGCTGAGCGCTGAAGAATTAGTGCTTTTGAACTGTGGTGTTGGAGAAGACTCTTGAGAGTCCCTTGGACTGCAAGGAGATCCAACCTGTCCATCCTAAAGGAAGTCAGTCCTGAATATTCATTGGCAGGACTGATGTTGAAGCTGAAACTCCAATATTTTGGCCACCTGATGTGAAGAACTGACTCATTTGAAAAGGCCTTGATGCTGGGAAAGATTGAGGGTGTGAGGAGAAGGGAATGACAGAGGATGAGATGATTAGATGGCATCACCGACTCAATGGACATGAGTTTGAGTAAACTCTGGGAGTTGGTGATGGACAGGGAGTGCTGGCATGCTGCAGTCATGGGATTGCAAAGAGTCAGACACGACTGAGTGACTGAACTGAAAAAGATTATCATGCTTATAAAAGTAGATTGAATATGGAGGCTCTGTCACATGGAGGAAAGATTAGACTTTGATGGCAAAGAACAAAATACTATATATCAGTGAAAATTATAAGTCAATTTTATACGATTTGGGGGAAGTCTTTGAATACTTAAGAAGTCCTAACTTGAAGTAAGCTATCTTCTGAGACTGTTTCCCTGTCTCTGGCATTATTCATGCCTGCTCTCCTTGCCTTCTTCCTGGGATGCTGGATGTTGATATTTTGAACTGAATTTATGTTATCAGAGATCTTTATGAACCCCTGTAACTCAGACTTCTATGAGCCTTATGAATGTTTGGCTTTAATATGAACGAATTTGCTGGTAGGAAGAACATTATTGAACTCGTATTTGAAGATGCAGGAGTCTGGGGTCAGTTATCTTGAAAATACATTTTTAGGATGAGGAACTTTAGATTCTGATGTAAAAGGTACAGGAGAGTAAGATGACTGAGATCATGTGTCCTGGTGCCCTGTGTCAGCTTGGATTTATCTAACATCCCCACTCCTTTTTTTTTTGATGGAAAGTGCCTAATTCTTCTTACCCCTCATGTATTTAGAGCCCTGATTGTTGAGATATTAATTTGCACTATTGCTGCAGTTTGCACCTATCTATTTGCATATTTGTATTCAATTGCATATTCGTATAATTTTAAAATTGTTCTCTGATTTGCTGTGTATAAAACCTATTGTTCTCTACCCACCACAACTAAACTAGTTGAGTCAATGTCATTTTTCTCATTCTTTCAAATCTAAACACACCATAAGCTTCTAACTGCATAAGAAGCCCTTTGAAGGAATGAATTTAGCTTTTGCTCAGAAGTCTTATTATTTTTCAAAATAATGGCAATAACAATTAGTTGATTAAATTGATTTAAGCATTTAATTAATTCAATAACATAGTATGTCTGATTATATGATAACTTTCATATATATATAAAACTAAGAAATTTAGTGATATGCTCATTCATCTGTTAAAAATGCTTTGGTTTTAATCTTAAAATGCTTTGGACAAGGAGATTTTAATCTGTTTTAGAACATCAGGCAAAGCAGGTAGGTTTTGCAATGTTTCTTAAAGGTCATTAAGTTTAAGGGATTATTTTTTTCTTTTTTCTTTATTTGGATCAGCGAGGAAGTGAAATTCCAGAGCCTCAGGTCTTCCTGAAAGCTGCCTTATCTTTGGTTTTTAAAGGTTACATTTGTAAAATATTTGTAGATTTCCACATTGTCTTAGCCTCTGGGAAATAGAGACCCAGATTTAAAAATTTTTTTTTACTTTTCCCAAACATTTTAGTTGCAGATTATTTAAGGTTTCATAATCCAGAATACACATAGATAATCTGAAATAATGTTGGTATTTGAATGGAAGAGTAAAAATAAAATTGCTTACAGATAGAGGAGATGTGAATATAAATTGCATGGCAGTAAGAATATACATATTATACAGATTAAAAGTGATCTGTCATAGGTTAAAATAAAATATTTAATTGAAGTGGACCAAGCATGCCACAGCCCTAAATTTTATGCATAAAGAAAGCTGCTAATACTTCTTGCTTTAAGAAATAACTAAATTGTATACTGATTAAGCTTTATGCAGTTTTATAAGGATATTTGCCAAGCACCATCATTTATACTAGTCTTCCACAAAATATACATATTAAGTATGGATAACAAGTAGATTTGATGATTGGTTTGTGCATTTACACCTACCTATGCCTAGTTCAAGAGAATATTTAAGGTAACCTATAAAAGTACTTTAAAATACATACATATATATATGTATATATGTGTGTGTGTGTGTGTGTGTGTGTGTGTGTGTGTATATATATATATATATACACAGAATAATGGAAACTAGGAGATCCAAACCTGAGGAAAAATTGAAATGTACTGGTGTAACTGCAGGGTCAAACCCAATGATTCAATTTTATCTGCAAATGTGAGGCAAAAAGAAAGCATTTTCTTTAATACCGTTTTCATTGTCCATAAGGAAAAAAAAAATATATCGCTTTTCAAAGGAAGAAATAGTTTTCCTTATATTCAGTCTGTAAACAGATTTCTAGCTTGGTTTTTATATAGTGATTACTGAATAGATAGATACTGTACTCAACACCTCCCTAACATTTTAAAAAGGTGCTTATTGTAATGACACAATATAATATTAGTAGCAAGTGTGAATGAACCCTTATTATATACCAGACATTCTACTTTCCAGGCATGGTTCCATTTCTTTCCACATCCACCTTCTGATATAGGGACTGGTGTTATTACCATTTTAAAGATAAAGAATCTGACAAAGATTACAGAATTTGCCCAGGATCCATGTAGTTAGTGTTGGACCCAAGTCCCTTGATTTCAGATTCTGTGGTCTTAAACATTTCTCCAGTAAAAAGTACAGTGTAAGGATAGTATTTCTGTCCCTGAGAACCTGAGTCTTTTTATTTATCATTAGTTCTTATTCATGGAGTTGTGCATGCATGCTTAGTCCTGTCTGATTCTTTGTGGCACCTCAGACTGTAGCCTGCTAGGCTCCTCTGTCCATGGGATTTTCCAGGCAAGAGTATTGGAGTGGGTTGCCATTTCCTCCTCCGGGGTATCTTCCTGACCCAGGAATCAAACCCATGTCTCCTGCATATCCTACATTGGCAGGCAGATTCTGTTTATCAAGAAGGATTCAAATATCTGGATTTTAAGACAATATTGTCTCTTTCTTGGAAAATGATGATGCGTGAACAGTATTGTACGTGTTTTAAAAGTTCATTAGTAACTTGGACAAGCTCATTTCATCCTGGAAACAGATTACAACATTACTAGATTATTTTCTTACTCTTATTTGTTAAAACCATTTATCTATTCATATAATAAATGTGCTTGACTACAAACTAATGGAAAAAAAAATCCCTCATCAATAGTTTGAATGATTGTCTTATAGAAGTGAGTTTAAGTTTATTATTTCTATCTACAATGGGCAGGACTAGAACTAGTTAAAGATCACTTGATGGCATATTTATGCTTAAAATAAAGAACAATTTACTACTGAATCAGACTGACAAAGAGTAGAATATGATCCCTTATGAGGTACCATTCCTTGGAATTTTGGATAAAGGCTGAGTATTGCAATTGGCTTTCTACCCTGGGAGAGATATGAAATTAGCTAATGGGTTCTGAAGATGAAATAAATAAAACATATTAATATCCTTTGAAAATTGCTAATACTGTAAATATAAAATTCATTAACTTATTCTTTCAACATAAGGAAGCATTTTCTTCTTTTTTACTTATTAACAACTACATATCAGCTGAGTGGTTGTTATATGGCACATATAATATTTTACATGTATTATTATCCAATGTACTCTTTTATACATTTAGATTGTTCTCTCTTGTTAATCACTCTTAAGTTATTTTATTCCCCAACTGTCTGAGATAAGTAAAACTCTCAAATTTTAAAAATTATATAATGCCAACTAGGCCAACTATTATAAAATTTTAAATCAAGTGGAAATTCTGTTTACCTGAATCTCATATCCTTTAGCAAGAATAGTCAAGATTGGAGAGAGACTGCTTCTCACCATTCACTCCCTTCTTTAGAAAAATCACAAAAAATAGAGTATTGATCCTGTTAGATAGTCATTTCTGAGTAGGACATATATTTAAATTGATACTTTAGAATTCTTACCTTTTTCCTTTGACTGGCGTAATTCATGCTCATCATTTTCTTTGAAAATTAATTCAAACCCAGTGCTTCACAGAGTTTTTCTATGATTTTTCTCCCCTCCATTCTAAACACCCTACAGTGTGTGTGTATATGAGGTTTTGGCCCTATTGTTTAGCCTTTGTGCAGACTCAGATTTACAGAATTTTACAGACAACAAAGATCTCTGCAGCCATCCAGCTCAATGCCCTCATTTCTGGATAAAGAGAATGAGGCCGAGCCCCAGACACACAGCTGGTCAGTCTTTGACCCAGAATTAGGACCCAGGGCAGTTTTCATTCCCTTCTGTTTTGTGGTTGCTTGATCATTTTGTGTGTGGGTTTGGTATCCCCAGCTAGAGGATTCGTTATCAAGGACCAAGCTTTTCCCCCTCATCCACCGATTCTTCTGTGTTTCCCTCCTTGGTGTGGGCATAGAATGTGTGGGGGCTAGCCTCTTGGCAGCAGATGCCAGTGGTGTATGATTGTCCTTTGCTATAGTGATATTTTTACAGTGTCTTCAGCTTTTGTATTAACATCTAAAACATACTTCTTAATGTTCATCTATTAGTAGGACAGTTTAGTGTTATGTGTAGTAATTCAGGTTTTGTATTCTCAGTGTTGTCCTAACAGAGACAGAACTAAATCCCTCTATATTAATTAGTGATTTGATAAAATTGTATTTCCTGATAACTTGGAATACTGTGACAAGGGGATGAGAAGCAAGGCCTATATCTCAGTATTTGATGGGCTTTTCTAAGTTTTCTCTAAATTTTACAGTACAAAAGGGCTTCCCTGGTGGCTTGGATGGTAAAGAATCTGCCTGCAAGTCAGGAGACCCGTGTTCAATCCCTGGGTTGGGAAGCTCCCCTGGAGAAGGATTCCCTCTTCTGGCAACCCACTCCACTATTCTTGCCTGGAGAATTCCATGGACAGAAGAGCATGGCAGGCTAAGTTCATGGAGTCATGAAGAGTTGGACACAACTGAGCAACTAACACTTTCTAAGTTTTCTCTAAATTGTGTAGTACCTCTTCAAATCTGGCCATATATGATGGTGACACCCTCCTTTCTCCATATCACCCAAATTGGGACCCCAAAGTTGGGACTTGTGCATCTTTATGTTAAACGTGGTCTATGGTAGAGGGCCGGTGGCTTGGAAGAACGGCATGATTGACATGATGAAGATCCCCTTTTAAGAGAAAGTTGCTAAGTTGGGAAAGAGTGCTTGTGTATATATATATATGTATATATATAGAGAGAGAGTTGGGGAGGAAAGGATGTGTATACAGAAACCTGTAGAAAGATACAGATTGATTTTATGCATCATTGAAATTATTTGATTGCCTTTGATATCATATCAAACGTTTCTTCGTCAAATCTTTGTGGGCCTGTCGTATCTTTCAGGCCCACATAGCAGTTGAATTGCACCTGCAAACCTTTATAAAGCTAGAAGGGAATCGATTAAACCAGGACCATGGCTTCTGCTGCTGTAATTCAGAAGTGATAGACAACGTACACAGATAACAGAAATCGATTATTAGAAACTGCTATTTTGTCTTCTTAATGAGTAGTGGCTGACCCAAACCTATTGAAAGTTGTAATAAGATTGGCTGGACATCATGGTGCCCATTTTGCAGTAAGCAGTTAAATCTCATTCTCTCTCAGTGCACTTATTCAATATTAGATATAACTGCACCCCATTTATGAGGCTGCCATATTTGTATTCCATTAAATATTAAAGATGTGTTAAAAAATAAAAATAGATGTGTTAAAAAATACAAAATAGTCAAGTAGTCACAGAAATTTATAAGAGTGAAGAATTGGCGAGTCAGTTTAAATTTGGAGTTATTTCTGAGCCTTGCTTTGGTTCTGAGTGTTAAGGATCATAGCAAAAGCTTGAGACCAACTCTTAAGGACATTTAGTTTTCAAAGGAGGCAACGCTGGGTAGATTGATGATTGTGATTTAATAGTAGTTACGTAGTTATCATTTCTTGAATATAATGAAACAGAGAATGATAATTTTCCTTTTCTTTTTCAACTTGAGAAGGACTCTAGGGATCACCTAATTCTAGAATTTCACAGATAAGGAAACTTAAAAAGATAACTGTCTCAATAGATATTCAGAGCAGGAGCATTGTTTTCTTCTCAGCAGTGGGTCGCTACTAAAATTGGGTGTGTACGAGCCACATGACATTTTCATTAGTCAATGGAGAGTTGAGAGGGTCTGTGTTTAGCGCTTGAATAGTGGACATGATTCAAATGTGAGTCAAGTGTGTCTAGAGGCTTTATTCATACCTATTTTCTTTTAGTCAGCATTGCTTCATAATGCCCTGGTTTCATGAATTAATTTTAATGGAATTAAACTTGAACAGCTCAAAATTATATAATTAATTTCATTCAGCTTCAATTAGAGTTACTAATTGAATCAAGCCTACTAGCGTGACACCTGGCGGCAGTCAGCTGCATAACAGTAGCAGCAGGAGTGTCGGAGTCTGCTGAGGAGAGTCCCTGTGTAGAGCTACTAGAAAAATCTTTTCTGTTGATCATCTCAGAAAGGCCTTGGGTTGACTGTAGCAGTGGAAAGATTTCAGAAATTGTTTTAAAAAGTCAAGATTTTAATTGAAACTAACACATCTCAGGAAGATTACATTGTCCCTAGGATAATGCTGAGTAAATGCTACATAGATCTAGAACATGTTGGTTTAGTATGGTTGTAATTTATATTTTACTGCTATCTGTATATGGTTTTGCTTTCTAAAAATACTTAGCATTGAAGACCCTATTTTTTTAATTCAGAAATCTTAGCCTCTGGACTTATTCCTGAGTGTCCGTCTATTTTCATGTGTTGAAATATGTTTTATGGTAGAACTTTTCAGTTGTGAAATCCCCATGGTACAGGAGAAATTTCTGCATGTGCAGAACTTTTTTTTTTCCTTCCACTGGAAATGTTAATACAGTTGACTAACAACTTCTGTTTGAATCTCTTTCCTTTCCTTGCTTCCATGGCTTGACATCATCTAGTTTTTCTTCCTTCTCTGATTCCTTTCTAATTGTATAGACCCCTCCTGATACTCTTCTTTTCACAGACTCACAGTTTTTGTGAGCCTATTCATTTGAATGGCTTCAGCAGTCAGATTTAGGAAGATGACTGTTTTAGCTATAACTTTGTGACTTGCAAATTCCGATGCTCAAAACTAAACTCATCCACTAGACTGTTGGTTGGGCTACAGTCCATGAAGGTTGGGATGTGTTTTGTAATTGATTGTATATTCAACTGCATAATACATTGCCCAAATTTTATAAATTATTTTCCTGATCTCTAGGTTTTCCCAGTCAAATCCATTCTAAGACAACTCAGTCATCTCCAGCTATCATCTTCTTTGATAGTCTGTGAATCCTCTAATTATTTTCTCATAGTTACCTCCTTTCCCATCTTATCCAGTTGACAAAACTCTCATTAGTCTCCCTTTTAGTTTCCCTTACTCTGTTCTCCCTCTTAGATGCATCCATCCTCCAGTGATTCTTAAGGATTTAAGGACAGTTGAATCACCTGGGTACCCCACCCCCAAATTAAAGTAGAATTTTAGATTATGAGGCCCAGGAAACTATTTTTTAAGAAGTCCCCTGAGTGAGTTAAAGTACTGTCAGGATTGAGAACCTCTGGTGTGTATATAAGTTTGTTCATTTCCCCTATGTGTGGCTTTGATTAGGCAGTTCATAAAGCTTCCGTGCCTACTGTCACTTATTTATCTTACTTTGAAATTAGGTCCAGATTTTTCACCTTGGCATGCAAATATCCATAGCATGTCCTTGTTCAAACTTTTACAATCTTATTTCCTAATATCCCTCTTTAAGTAGTTCACAGTGCAGAAAATTTGAACTTTTGCCCAAGTGTCTCTTTTGGAGTTTGCCCTGCAGTTCTTTCACTTGGAATGGCTTTTCTCTCATCTCTACTTTGAGAATTCCTGCTGATCTTAAAGATTATCCAACATGCACCATTTTCTATCATGCTTTTCTTGAGCTCTGAATTCTGATGAGTATCTTCTTACTTTGAATCTCTTTAGTGCTCTAGACCTCTCATAACATTCATTTAACCTTGTGTTATAGTCAGCTTTTTGCTCAAGTTATGTTCCCAATAAGACATTACTTTTCCTTACTCATTGGCTTCCTCCCTGGAGAACCCATAAACTCAAATATAAATTTCTCATCGTCTTTGATGCTTTCCCTGCCACCCTTGCCCTCTACATGTATGGACTCACTTCCATCCTTGATAGAACTGTTAAACATTTTTCTATCATGGCAGATCATTTGCTATGTTTTGATGACCTGTTTACAGTAATCTTAACAGACAGTTTTTACAGTAAAATCTGTTTCTTCAATGCTAGTCATGAAGTGCATGTGTGTGTGCTAAGATGCTTCAACCCTATGGGCTGTAGACTATCAGGCTCCTTTGTGCAAGGGATTCTCCAAGCAAGAATACTGGAGTGGGTTGCCATGCCCTCCTCCAGAGGATCTTCCCGACCCAGGGACCAAACCTGTGTCCCTTAAGTCTCCTAAATTGGCAGGCGTGTTCTCTACCACTAGTGCCACTTCTGAAGCTCAGTCATAGAGTAGATGCTAGTAAATCTCTATTGAGTCAATAATGTACGCAATGGTTAGTAGAGATATTGCTCCTATTTCTTTAAATTATGGCAGATTTAGAAGCATTTGGGGAAAAAATCTATAAAAATGAAAAAAGAAAAATATGTAATGTTTAATGATAATACATATATATATTTTTTTTTAGAAAAATGTGATAAAGAAAATACTGAGAGAGAGATAACTCAAGCTACCGATAGCTGCTTCACACATGGAGAGATGCAAGACCAGTCCATTTGGGGAAATTGTTCGGATGATGAGCTCATCAGAAGTAAGTATTTCTGGAGAAAATTGGAGTTATTCAGGGATATGACTATAATAATATGCTCTCAATTAATCATCTCATATAATTCTACTAGAAATCTGTAAGTCAACAATTTACCTGAAAATGTTTTTCATGAGTCTTTAAAAATATAGAAGTAAAAGCAGAGTATAAATAATACTGTCTGCCAGCTTTCATTCTGTCTTTAAAAAGGAAGTATTAAGCTGAAAATTTTGGACTCCATTCTCAGAGAGATTTAGACAAAACTTAATTCCTTCTTGAGTAACAACTAAGTAGAAGTTGGACAATTCTACATATAAACAGACAATGAAACTAAAAAGATAAAGATGAGATAGAGGACAGTGAGTAGTATTTTGGTAATGCCATGTGGTCCCTTGTTCTGGCCAAGTGATTCCAAACTGTTTTTCACAGTTAACACTTTTATCACTACTTAGCTTCTTTTCATTCTCTCCTTCTTCTTTAAATTTCTCTGTAGAATATGTAAGAAGCTTTGGTTTAGTTTTGTTTTACTCTGGGAATGTCCAGAAACACCAGTATCTTTTAAGTGCTATTCAGAATCCATGTTGATGGCAGGTTGGGCTTGTTCTGGCCGCTAAATTCCCCCTGGTGGATTCAAGATGAATTTGCCATATAGTGAAAGATTCTCTGTAGTGAATGTATATATAGAAAGAACAGCACTGTGCTGTGCCATGCCTGGATGGCCTTAGGAGTACTACATCTGAAATGCTCATTTATGGTAACCAAATTATCCATGTCACTTTTCAGTTTTTCAGAGAAGACAGAGGAAAAGTTTTATTCTGGGAATCAAGTGTTACTTTACCTTTTTTTGTTTTTAATTTAATTCTTCAGTTCGGACAACTCTATAATAGTGAACCTTTTTTGTGTTACTTATTACATTTACTTTGAATAATTGAAACCAAACAGAAAAAAGCAGGTAGAAGGAAAAAGCCAACTTTATAGAAGAAGAAGAAAAAAAAAAAAATAAAAACACTATAGAAGGAGAATTCAAGTTTTTAAGCAAAAGCTCTAAAAGTGACTGTGTTTTAGGTTAATTTTAGAACTATTTTGGTTTTTTGCACTTTTCTACTGGGGAAGAGAATAGAAAGGAAGTGAAACTCAGAAAGGAGCAAGATTTATTCAGCTTTTTCCAAAGAATCAAAAAAAAAAAGTATTTCAAGAAAATATTTATCCCCAAAACATATATTGGTTGTCTTCTTTCTAAATGTTGACCCTGCTATTGTGAAACTTAAGGGTTTGTGAGATACTGGCATATTTTATCTGTGATTTTTCAGCAAGCAGAGAGCTTGAGACAGGGTCTTACAGACAACTTTAACTTTACCTTTTGGGAGACGTGATTGTTTGCTTATTTTTTTCCCCCCATATTCATGGAATTTTAAGTATGTGTGTTTCATTAATTGATTTATTTCACCAGATTCTCTTCCCAAGGCCCACACTTGGAAAATGTGAATAAGAGCTCTTAGGACAAAAACTAAAATATAAGTACTGTTACATAAGGATATGGAGAGTCATATTGTTGGGTTAAAAAATTTTAGTGCTATTTGATGAAACTCATTTTAGCCACAGAACTCATATCATTAAAGTGAATGGATTTAAAATATACTCCTCTATTGTCTGTATTGATTATGGACAGTGATAAAAAAATATTGTAAAGTGCATGAAATAGTTTTTTTTATTGAGATAATGATGTAGCCTGTATCATGGGGTACTGGAGTATTTGGGAACAACTGTCTAGGTACATACTAATATACACTGAAAGAATCCAGAGAGAGAGATTTATTACCTCCTTTGGGAGAGTGGCTGGGAAAATTGACAGATGTATGGATATCAGAAGATAATGGCCAAAGACAGTAATGCTGCTCTTGCTCCAAACATAAGTTGCCAAGAATTTCCACATATTTGTGGGTGACTTTGGATTATGAATTCTGATGACAGATTTTAGAAACTACATTTTTGTTATTTTCCCAGTCACACTTCTCTAGACAAAGGCTACTTTGTTGGGTATACAAAAAAATTTGATATGTGGATTTTCCAAAATGGAACACTTTATGTCATCTTTAAAACCAACTCAAGTCTGGATAGCATCTGCAAGTTTGATAATCTGATAGCTTTTGCTGTTCCAACTCCCAGACACTAAAGTCTACTAAGCTAGCCTGACTTTCCATCTTTGGCTTTCCCCATTGAGTCCTTGGCCATCTCTGCGTCATTTAGTGTCTGTCTCTCTTAACCCTGCAGTTAGAGAGACGTGTGTTTTCCTCTTACTTCAGCATCTAGAGCATTTTCGGGGGCCTAGTGCATCTTTTGTAATAACAGTAGCCCTGGAAAGAAGGCTGTGGCTCAGAGCTGCATGGGGAGGAGGGGAACATCTGCGTGAGTCAGGCCTGGGCTGGCTCCTGTGCCAGGAGTCCTGTGTGGCTCCCTGAGCACCGTGGAAGAGGCAGACAGCTGGCTCTCATGGAATTGATTTTAGTTTCCCACTGTAGTGTGAGGTTGGCTGGATGGAGGGATCATCAGAAAAATAAGGCCGGCTGGGGTGTGGGAACATTTTCAAATGTGCAACCCACTCTTTTTCCAAGCTTCCATGGGACAGTTCAGCAGCATAAGCAAGAAGCAAAGGGGAGTGACTCTGCTGTTGAATGCAACTTCTCTCTATCTATTCTTGAGAGTGGTGAGTGAGGGCTGGCAGCTAACATCTCTGTTGTCCCGGATGCCTGCTGCCTTTTTTGTTGGACATTTAAGGCATAATTTATAGGGGGACTGTTAGCTGTCAGTGTGACGAGGCTGTTTTTACTTTTCTGAGAATAACTGGGCTCTGGAAAGTCAAGGGAGTGGCTGCTTTGGAAATTGTATTCTAATTAAAGGGTGTATTCTCAGGCCTCATAAACGAGATCCAAGCTGAGAATAATTTCCAAATTATTCTGTGAACTTTAACCCTGACCTCAGTGGACCACCCACTTGTGGCTCCAGCTCTGTGTGCCTTCCCTGGTCCTTCTAGAAAACATCGCAGGTAGCAGACCTGAGGGACTATGCTCTCAAGTCTGGATTTCAGATCAGTTGTCCTTGAGTTGCTAACTTATTAGAATCCTTTCTTGAAGTTATAAATAAAGAGAAGAAATCCATATGGAATCAAACATTTCGAATAAATAGGCCACACACAATCTGGTCAGGGAATGGGCATTGTAGCTCTGTTTCTTATGAAATTTAAATTAAAGAGATATTTCCAACCACTGAAGTTTGTTAAAAAAAAAATCTAAATCAAATCAGTAAAGAATTAAAAACATAAGGTTTTGTGAAGAAGTTTGGGAAAGTTTTGTTTTTTTTAATAATTTTTTTATTCTTTTTACAATTTAAAAGGCATTTGTATTCTGAGAAAAATATTCTGGTATTTAATTTCTGGAATGGGGCTTCCATTTTAGAGTTTGTAAGAGTCTCTTTCTATGGCTGACACTGGCTTTTCCCCTCAGATTGGCATGTGTGGGACAGTATATAATTTGGAGCTATGCCTTGTTTTAATAATCACTAGTCCTCTGATTTGGTGGAATAAATGTTGCAGTGAAGTGACATCCTCAATTAATACTAATTTTTCTATTTAACCCATAATATGCATAAACTGATAACAGGCAATTGGCAACATTTCATGTTTTAATTAGACTCGAAAAGGAACAGAAGTAACATTTTGATCTCAGTCTTTGGGGGGATTTCTAAGGTAGGAAGGGGTATATCTGTGAGTGTGTGTGCATATGCGTGTGTGTGTGTGTTACTGTGCCTGTGCTCATAGGCATGAGTAAATTTTCCTTTAATTTAGGTCATATTCTACTATTCTAATTATTTCCTATGGAGAGCTTACATTTTTCTTCTTTCTAAAGTGCCTCTGGTCTCTCAGATTTTTCTAGGTCTTTCTGAAAATTCTTATTACTTAACTTTATCCTTGGACATCACTTTTTACATAAACGTCTTCTAATTCTAAATGTCATTACTTCACTCCAGAAATTTTCCTTAGCTTCCCTTCCGAAATAAATTTCCCATTAAATGAAGCTATTTTGCTCAGCTAATTCTCTCCTTTGTGATTTTGTAGAATTCCCATGATTTGAAGCAAAGTTAGAATGCTCTACTTAAATGGTAATCCCCATTCTATTTAACCCATTTATTCATTTTGAAGAGGTTTTAGCTCTCATAATAGTAAGCACTTAATTGGTCGTAAAACACAAGCCTCTCTCTCTAATTCACACTCGCCTCCTCTTTACTGAGTTGGTATATAGGCTTTGTCACTCTTGCTTCTACTTGAAATACTCCTCTTGGCATCCACTGAGTTTCCTCAAAACATCCAGAGGCTCTGTTGTTAAGGACTGGATCATTTCTTTTACCAGCCTTTGCTAACTTATTGCTGATCACCCATTAATGAATACCATTTCATTACATTAGAGAATGCTTCCTCTATGTAAAATACTGAAAAGCAGAGACTACTCAGGTGGACTATTTACATACTTAGAGCATTTTAAACTTTAAATATAAGGAAAGAAAACTGAGAAGTTTGGATTTAAATCTTTTCAGGGGCACTCATATTTGAACGCATATCACAGTATTATTTGGTTTTCTTTAGAATTCATTTTATACAGAAGAGGCATAAACAAGCTCTCCTCTCACCTCCCATAAGTACCACCCAATAGGACTGGGAAATATGGCTTTCCTGTTATGTTTCATAGTTAATTGGAGATTCTTTCCTTAACACTTCATGCTGCTTATGTGAGAGTCCATATTGGGAGCAAGTCACGGTGACGTCCATCGTGCTCAGTGTTTAGTCCTCTATTTATCTCTCAGAAAAATTATCCTTTTCAATATGCTGACCAAATGGTTATGTAGCTACAGTTCAGATGCTTTAATTGTTGCTACAGAGAGGAATCTTTAACCATCAATTATTCCAAAACCAACTCATGGTTTGGTTTCAGGGTTGGATGGATAATCATAAGCCATTTCTGATGGCTCCCCATATATGGTGTATTGGTTGATGACATTTTAGACTGTTCTAGAATGGAGCTCAAGTTCCCTGACACACTTTTTCCTAGAGGTGCATTATTCCATGCTCATCTGGGTTCTGCCCAAAAAGCTAGGGAGAACCATTGTCCATGTTTTGTTTTAAGTACCTTAGGTTCAGGGTCCTGGAGAGCAATAGAAGCTGAATGCCAGAGTTCAGACCCTGGATGCACCATTAGTACTGGCGTAGAGAAAGTTCCCTAAACTCTCTGAGATTGTATTTTCGATTTTTAGAATGTAGGTACTAATTCTATATACCTCATTGTACTATTTTAAAGGTTATATAAGAAAATGCATATTATATGGTTGATTAGCACAGAGCTAAGTGGGTAAGCACTCAAGTGAATTTATCAGTTTTTATTATGATTGTTCTTGGGCCCAAGTATCAGTTATAAGGCTTTTTTCCCTACTCTCTGTGATGGGTTATGTGGGTTAGACATACTGGATACAGAGACCAGGTTTTTCTGAGACCATTAATACTTATGTCCACGACAGAGGCCAGCACAGTTGCTGCTACATGGTTTATGCTTAA
Source organism: Okapia johnstoni (assembly GCA_024291935.2). Classification (NCBI taxonomy): domain Eukaryota; kingdom Metazoa; phylum Chordata; class Mammalia; order Artiodactyla; family Giraffidae; genus Okapia; species Okapia johnstoni. The sequence goes on from CM044312.1 coordinate 60,473,735, forward strand.
TAAATGCTTGATTACTTAAGTGTATTGAATTAATGAGAGGAGGGAAGAGATTCTTTACCCATCTTGCTTCTATTATTTCAGCTTTAAGGTCCTATGATGAACATTCTAAATCACTGCCTTTTCCCTTTTAATCCTTCTAACCCCCTTCTTAGGTAAGCTTCCCAGGTGGCTCAGTGGTAAAGAATTGGCCTGCCGTTGCTAGAGATGCAGGAGACAAGGGTTCTATCCTTGGGTATGGAAGCTCCCCTGGAGAAAGAAATGGCAACCCACTCCAGTATTCTTGCCTGGAGAATTCCATGGGCAGAGGAGCCTGGCAGGCTGCAGTCTATGGAGGCAGAGTCGGGAATGACTGAGCACACACACACAGCTTCTCCCTTCTTACTCCCAAGCTACACCTGGTTCATTTATGTTAACTTTCAAGTTTCATAGATGCTCTAACGAGGTAAAGCTGTCAAGTCCTAAGTTTGAGTGCTATTCATTGATAAGGCTCTTTTGAAGCATTCTAAGTGAACTGTGGCAGTGTTCTGGATAATGTTTATTGTCTGTGGAGGTGGTTAAGGATGACATTTTGGTTAGAGCCTTTCCCCCTATTCCTTATTTTTCTTGCCTATTTATAAGAAAAAGTCTGAGACTGCTTCAGTTCCCTTCCTTCCTTCGTTTTTCCTTCCCTTGCTTTCTCGTTATCTCCCCACCTCCTCTACTCTCTCCTTTCTCTTTTCTTCTCATATTTCTCTCTGCCCTTCTAAGTTAGTTTTTATGTTCTGTATCTATAAAATATATGTTTTATTATTCTTAGATTCCTGTTAATGTTATTTAGTTTATTACTTCCCTTTTCACCTTTATCAATTACCATGATTCATTCAGTTTCCATTTTACATCCTACTGCTCTTTTGTTAAAGATGAAGATTTTCAGATATTCCTAAAATCTTTTGATCTTTTGGGGGTGAGATGAGATGGTATTGAAGTACAAGTGGTGGACAAGGGCTCAGTGAGGGAACCAGACTTACTCTTTTTCCACTTGGGAGTTCATTGAACTGGAGGGAGGAGCTGAGGCCTGGGAACTAGCTTAGAGACCACCGTGAAAATGCTAACCACTGAAGAAATAAATAACCTTCAATGATCAAGACCATAAATACTGCGGTCTAGATAATTTTAGTTCTCAAACCTCAAACTTCCTGGATCTTGAACACTGTGAATTTATGCAGAGATTAATACTTGTACAATGTGTTACTATAATGAATTTTCAGGATTAGGAATCAAACTATAATTTTGGAAACTGAATAAAAAATCGGTTACATTACGATGGGGTACTAATAGTTTGCTGAAACTGTGTTGTGTTGGATACAGTGATGAATGGTATGGGAGTGGTCTCCGCGTTCAGAATTTAGTCTGATGGAAGAGACATACAGTTTATCTTGAAATGATACTGTGTGTTTTGAATGTTATGATAAGTAACTGCAGGTGGCTGTGTGTTCACATTTGCAAAACACGCTCAGGTAGAGGAGAGACTGAGGGGACTTTCCAGAGGAAGTGATGTCTGAGATGACACCTGAAGGAGTTGGCCAGCTCAGACAGAGCAGGGGCAGGAGTGGAGCCAGAGTGTTCCAAGCCTAAAGACCAGTCCACCTATGGGTCTAGAGATAAGAGAGAACGTGGCCAGTTTGAGGAGAGATGGAGAAGTTTTGTGTAAGCTGGGATGTAAATTGTTAGATGAGGAGTGAAGAGATGGAGGGAAATAATCTGTTAACAAAGGTTAAGGGAAGATGGAAGGTATGGAAGGTAGAAATGGCTTAAATTTATATTTTATTTTATATTTTAGGATGATTGCTTTTCAGTAGTTTAAAATGATAAGGACTGAAGGCATTAAGAGATCAACTGAGACTATTGTATTAATCCAACTGAGAAAAGAAGGTGGCTTGGACTGGGGTAGAGTGGCAGGTGGGGTTGCAGAAAGCAGGTGGATTCAACAGAAAGTAGGTAGATTCAGTAAGACATCTGGGGTAAGGGACTGGCAGGAGCTGGAAAGGAGACCAAGGTTTTTAGTTTGGGCAAATGATAGTTGTGATGAAAGGACAGTGGGGCAAAGGGTTTAAGGACATTGTCCAACGAGGGCTTCAGGTGATGGGTCGTGAATGTCAGATGGGTGGTGAAAGAGGTAAAGACAGGAAAGATCTTTCAAATAAGAAAGAAAAACCAGTGAGACTAATGAATCCCTGAAGATTTCTGTTTTTTTTTTTTTAAGAAACAAAAATAGGTATAGATGCAGTAAGTGAATGGGATAGGTGGAAAGAGAAGATGGATAATGAGAATGGGAAATAGGAAGTTAAAGATTTCTGAAGTGGAACAATCCCAGGTGAGGACCAAGGACCGAGTATGAACCTGAGGGTGGGTAGTGGAAACAGCTTTTCTTAAATCTGAGACTTCAATTGGGAAGAGGATTTGGAAGCTTCATAAAAATTGCCATATTTGGCAGGTGAGGAAAGAGAAATACATATGTTTCCACCAATCAACATGGCAAAGTTAGGGCTTTATCTGTGTGTTTCTTGCTTCTTAATCTCTTGAATTTCTCACAATAGCCTAGTGGCCTGGGATAAGGCAGCCAGTTGGTTATCTCTGGGTCTTTGTTCCTTTGTGCCACTGTCAGTCACCTGTTCTGAATGAATGCAGCCGAGGACTCTGAAATGAGTGAAAAATAATAAACATGATTTGAAGTTGCTAGTTATCTTTATTGGTAGATTCTAAAGAGTCTTCTCCATCTAATGAAGTGGTGGCTCAGATGGTAAAGAATCTACCTGTAATGCAGGAAACCAGGTTCAATCCCTGGGTCGGAAGCTCCCCTGGAGAAGGGAATGGCTACCCACTCCATCATTCTTGCCTTAAAAATCCCATGGACAGAGGAGCCTGGTGATCTACAGTCCATGGGGTTGCAAAGAATCAGACATGACTGAGCAACTAACACTTTCACTTCACTTCAAAGGATTTCTCCACCTAGTAGACATACAGAATTGGAATTAAGAAAAAAAAAAGATAAAATTAATCAGTGTATATGTGTGTGTGTCAAATTAATATATGTATTTATTTATTTTTCTTAATGGAAGATGTCACCTCACAATAGTTAGCTCTAGTAATGTGAAACTGAGTGAGGATATACTGGTGAAGAAGACTCTATTTAATATTGTGTATACTTTCTTCTGCATTGCATTTTTTCCCATGAGGTGAATTATTTTATTGTATTAAAAGCAATAATATTTTAAAAAGAAAATTCTCCTGTGTAGCAAAAATGATGAGGTTAGGGGCTGGTTTCCCAAAGCTACATTCGATCCCAGTTACCTGTAGGAAATGCTCAGGTCACAGGTAAGCCAGGAGATTCAGCTTTCCTTAGGGTCTGAAGAAGATGGGACCAGCTATGTCATTTTGAAGGTGGAGAACCGTGTAAGATGAGAATGCAAGGCCCCTTGTGGAAGACTTGTTAAGACTTTCACAATGGCAACCGCAGAGCATTAAACCAAGTTCACGGGTCCTTTTAAACTTGGTGTTCAATGCTCTTGCATGGGTCACATGCCCATGAAGCTGGGCCCATGAAACATTGAGAGAGCAAGGATTTAGTTCTGGTAAGCAAAAAATATTACCTTGTACCCATTTTGTAATTTTTTAGTAAGTTTCTGAAATTCAAGAATGAAGGAGTTTTTCAGGACTTGTCATATCCATTGATAAGTTGTTAGTCCCATGCGTGAGTAGCTCATACAGCTATGAAAACAGCTGCCAGAAAGAAGGGAGGCAGTGGTTCCCAGCTCTTGTCCAGCCATAGAAGGGGTGAGACCTGGCTCCAGCTTTACCAAGGGTCAGTGCTGAGAATGAGGGGCTGTAGCAGATTGATGGAATTCCCCTTCACTCCTTTCAGGAGCCCATTGCTCTTCACCATAGCACAGCTGGGAGTCAATAATGTGACTTATCCCGTGATTCTTTAAAGAGTCCTTTACGACTCGGTGGTAAATCTGAACTCCATGGTTCTCTAGTGGAAGCTAGATTCTTACTAAGTCCCTGGGTTCTGTAGCAGGAGATACAGAAGTCAGGGAAATCTCTCTTTAAAATCCTCAGATGCTGGCATTAGAGGGTGAAATTGTATTAAGTGAACCAGAGAAGAGAATGGGTGGAGAAATTTGTTCTGCTTTGGCATGTTATTTAATTAAATACATTTTCCATGGTTCTTGAGAACTTAGATTGGGAGATTTAAGGAAAAAGATTCCCACAGTCTCAAATGTCACAAATAATTGATTCATGCTGATGTGATGATAATAAGACCGTTTGTCTCATCTTTGGATGCTGCCCACACATTGCTTGTCTCTATGAAGAAGATTCATTCATGTATCATCTATATAGAGACCTTCTTTGCAGGTTATCTTCTCTGTATTCTTTCAACATTACCAAGGTGCTGTTATAATCACAAAGTGGAATGATAATGTAGGTTGTATCAGTGACAACAGCACACCTAGTGAATAGTGTGATTGAGTGTAATTAACATTGTCCTACTAGTCCTCTGAGTTAGACTTTTCTCATTGCACTTCCCCCATATGCAGTAAATTTTTAAAAGTCTCACCCAAATAGCTCTGAATAAGAAAACTTAGTACTGGGAATGTAAAATTAAACCCATATTCTTACCTATTTAAGTCTTCAATATTATTTACTTTAGCCAATTTAAAGGGGTTGACTTGAGGCCTGGCTTTTTGAAAGAAACAGCAAAAACCATTCAGTGTTTATTTAGATATGCACAACTTGCCTTTTAATTTTTTTAAACAAAAGATTCCTTTTAATTTATCAAATTTCAAAGACTGTATGTATATATACATATGCATATGAATCTTTTTTTTTTTTTAAATAGAGGATTGAATAATACTTTTGCCATGAAATTGAAATTTGTTTGGACTCAGAGAAACTAATTCAAGGAAGGGTGAACAGCTAATTTCAGGCTACAAAATCTTTTCATCATTTCAACTTTAAATTTGAGTCTAGTTGCCGGTCTGGTGCCTGGAAAGGTGGTTGAGGGGTGTTGGTGGTACATTGGTTGTTGGGTAAATGTGTGTTGGGTATAATATTGTTGTCACTATTCATGTCTTCAGCTCTAGCTTCTAGCATAATCTATGCTTAGTTCAGTTCAGCTCAGTCATGTCTAACTCTTTGCGACCCTGTGGACTGCAGCATGCCAGGCTTCCCTGTCCATCACCAACTCCCAGAGCTTGCTTAACTAGTATCTTATTTGTCCTCTAAGTCAGGTTTCCCTTGTTTGAGTGATGTAGAGCTTCTTTTAATTTCTTTGAAATCACATCATTTCTTGCCCATTTTAACTGTTTCACTAGCCATCTTACAAATATGGACACACCTTGGACCTTGCCACCAATGAGATCTACTCTATTCTAAGATTTTGAAATCAGAAATTAACTTTCTCATTTCTTCCTACACTTTACCTTAATTATGCCTAACCTGCTAACTATTTACTTTTTCCCCATAGTCTCTCATCTCCTCCTTCACTTAACCTACCATTTTTTCATGGCCATCTTGGAGTTGCAAATGATCTTTTAATATCCTCTAAATTCTATGAACTTATACTGTATCTGCCAAACTTACGCTGAAACTTAGGTAGCCGACCATACCATCCATCTTCTCACTTCATCTTCCAAGGGCTATGGAGCATAGACCAGAAATGTTGTGTAGCAGGAGGAGGAGCTCTGTCTAAATGAAAGAAAGTGAAAGTGTTAGCTGCTCAGTTGTGTCCGACTCTGTGATTCTATGGACTATAGACCACCAGGCTCCTCTGTCCATGGAATTCTCCAGGCAGGAATACTGGAGTGGGTTGCCATTCTCTTCTCCAGGAAATCTTCCCCACCCAGGGATCAAACCTGGGGTCACCTGCATTGCAGGCAAATTCTTTACCGCCTGAACCACCAGGGAAGCCCTTGGTATAAATATGTGGTCTCTAATGTCAATTGATACATCTCTGCTACTACTAGATATACAATTTCTGGTTGACTTCCACTTGTGGTCCATCCTTGCCTTTTTTATGACACTATTTTATAAGGAATCAGATTATATCCTAATTCCTTCATCACTGAGACATTTTAGGTTCTATTTAAGTATTCGTTCCTGGTGTTCAAAACCAAATCTATATAGCTAGTATCTTAGCTTATCTTAATCTGTCATGGAACAGTTAAAGACAGCTAAATTAGTCTTCTTACAGGTCACTTTTCTCAGTCCAGTGGTCTATTCTCAGTCCTTTTTTTTTTTTTTTTTGTAAAATTTGAAGGACATGTTTCTAGTTTGAAATTCCTCTTCCTCCTGCCACTCTCCCCCTGCCTCTGTGTTTGTGACTGGCTTTCTTTTAGTCCCTAAGATGCTCTGAGTATCTTTGTTTCTGGGCTTTTGCATTCCATGTCTCCCTTCAGACTTCACTGTCACTTCCAAAAGGAGGCTTTCCCAGACCACTCAAACTGAAATGGGTTCCCCTATTTCTCTTAGCACCTTTTCCTTCCTAATGCTTGTCACAATATGTAATTGATTTTTGCTATTACATGTCTATTGTTTGCTGGCTTTACATTGCATTCCCAGCAATTAGCATTACTCTAGGATAACAATACATTTTCAGTAAATTATTTTGGATGAACTGTAGTAATAAAATAAATTTTACTTTGTCCTCCACTTTCTTTCATGAACTTTGCTCCTAGCCAAAATATGCCCCTCGCTCTTCCTGCTACCTGTTGAGGATTTCCTTCTCCCAAGCTTCACGTGAGTTACCTATCTTTCCACATCTCCAGCCAGACATCTGTGATTTCTCCCTTGTTTGGATTTACAGAGTGTTTATCTTCTTCTCTCCTAAAGGACTCATTAATTTCAAAGTTGTAGTTCCTGTGTAGATGGCCCTCTTCCCTGTCACTGAGCTGAAGGCTCCTTAAAGGCAGAATTGGCATCTCACTCAGTTTTGTAGCCCTCACCATGTCTAGCCCAGGGCCATGCATGAGAGTCGGTTCCCAGTGCGTACATGTTAATTGTTGAATAAATGAAACTCGGTACCTTTTGACTATACTTAGCTTCTCTGTAGGAGACTGACAGCTTTGAATTGGTTAAGCTCTAGTAATTTGTCTTAAAATGTGGACTGACTATCTCTGCTTCTCTTAAGGAGCTAATTTCTCAATCTATAGTTCATGCATATCAAAGAATGCTTTTTATTAGTTATATTAACGATGTTATTACTTAGAGCTTTTCACAGTTAATGAAATTTTTTTCATATTGATGGTCTAACTTGGCCTATCAGCAACTTTATCAGGCAGGTGGAGTAAATATTATTACCTGTACATGACACTGAGCTCAGAAGAGTCAAGCAGTGTGTTTAGGGCTGCAGAGCTGATCTTCAGAGTACCTAGCAGTGATTCTCACATGGGGGTGGAGCAGAGGGAAGGCTAAGGACTGTGATGTTTGTGGTTCTCTAGAGAATGCATTAAAATCACAGGGGGAGATGGCAGTTTTCCTAGATTATAAGCTTATTCCAAACTGAAAATTCTAATTCATTTCCTAGTTAAGATATATTGCCATTCTACCACTATGAATGATATGACTGCATCCTGCCTTTGTCTTAGGTCAGGAAAAAAAAGTTGGGAAAATTGCAATCTACTGTACTCCTTTGGAATGTCATCTTTGTTAAATTCAAGACAATTGCTAGGCTTAATATATGCTTGACATCTTAGGAAAATGGCTTCTTTAATTTTCAGAACTGTTTACTCATTGCCTCCATGAGAACTTGTTCTCATTCCAAGAGATAGGCAGAGAGTCTTGGCATCTACCATTCTTTTTGTGGTATGAATATAGGCATTTTCCTATTGCAGGAAAAAAAGATCTTAATAATGGAAGCTGAACATCTGGGGTATGTGGATGGGCGGGGATATGATTCTACAGTCATACTCCTGTGTGCAAAGCAGTGGTTCTCATCTCTTCCCATTAGCTTAAAAATAGGCCCCACTCCAGACCAATGAACTCAGAATCATTTGGGAGTAGGGTCTAGGCAATCATAACTATTAAAGCTCCCCAATTAGTTCTGAGGCACTGCTCAGACTTAGAACTTGTAAAGTTTTCAATCAGCTGTGTTGCCCTACAACAAATAAGCTTGTACAATAAGCTAAAAATTAGTTTTTACATTTAAAGACTTTTTTTTTTATAAGTTGTGACTCTAAGACCCAGAGGATCTGGTGGATATGGCTGCCTATTGGGGAAAGCCCAGGTACTGGCCAGTTGGCTTAGCTCTGAGCCTTTGGGGAAGTTGTTTTCTCAAGAGATGTTCACATCATTCAGAATGTGTTTCTTCTAATTTTGCTATGTAGCACTTTAAGTTTTGTAACACTGGTAAGAATGATTATAATTTATACACGTAGCCTTGTTAACTGGCACAATGAAAAGACTTTAAAATTTGTGACAGTAAGGAATTATGGTGTATCTTAGGAATCTTGACATTTATTACATCAAAATCAAGGTTTATATTACGTGAGTCAGATATTTCAAGTTTGAAAACCCTTTTGCCTGTTTTTTTCTGAAGAATTACAAATGCTTGTGTCTTTCATCTTCTTTAGGCACTCAGTCCTGAATTAGAATAAGCTGTCTTTTTTAGTTAAAAATTTCTGGAATAAGCAGCCTTCCAAACACTGTATCAAAATGTTTGTAAATATGCTGGAAAGAATATTTCCATGATTATTATAGCTAGAGTTTGTTCTTTGAGTAGAGCAAAGTCTCTTATAATGGAGATACAGTTTACCTAAGAGTCATATTAATAAGTAAAAAAAAAAAAAAAATCAGCTTTTTGAATAATATATGAATTCATATGGTATCAGTGGTATCTTTGCATTTGGGACAATACATAATTAGTTTCAATTCTCTTTGAGAGGGAGATGTGGATGTTAAAATAAATTGCTGATGAAGCATATACTTTGGAGAAGAGTGTATTTCAAAACTTTGTGCAATATCAGCTATTTCTTTCAATGGTATGGAAGTGTAGCCTAAGACTGAGAAGATTTATTGGGGGCAGTTTCAAACCATTCTTAGTATGTAAAAGTTCACAGTTTGCTACTTAGAACTGGGCACCATAAAGAAGAAGAATAGCAAATATTTATAGCCCTGCTTGGAAAACATTAGTACTATACAACTTCTGGCACCATTGTTTGTAGCCAGTAAACCAAATAATAATCATTTGCTTGTATAAAAATAATCAGTATCACAGTATTTAAGCATTCAAAAGGGTTTGGTTATATAGTTATTATGAGTTAACCCTTTACAAACTACTGCATAATAGACCTACTCCAGAAAAATAAGCACTTACAGAGTAAGAAAACTTAGATTTATGCAATAAGTATATTCTCAGGGAGGAAAGAAGGAATGGAGTTTGGAATAAATTGACTTTATTAAGTAAAAATGAAGAAACTACTTCTGTGAAAGGAACTATCTTGCTATCAGGAATAAATATTCCATACTTACACAGTAGAAAACCTAATCATTCTAACCTTGAAGGACTTTGTTCAAAGGTTTCAATTTTATCATGGACTTTAATCAGGCTATAGTATACCTAATACATGTAGTAGAAGATGCTATGCAAGAAGTTTACCATCAACTCTTAATTTTTTGAGACACATAAATATAGTACTGCACTTTCATCATCGTTATTTTAAATATGTTCAAGAGTTTTCTTCCTGAAAAATGGATTCCATTACTTAGCCAAAGATTCATCACTTTGCTTCTCATTGTCTTTCTCAGGTTTGCTTATTTTGATAAACACCGAGTTCATGATCAGCCCCTCGTCCCCATTAAGCCTACAGAAAATGAAGGGTTTGTTACAATACTCACTGGGAAGAACTCTTCAATTTAGTTTGTTTTTCTGGTGACATCTACAGTGTTAAAGTAAAAATATTTATGTGGAACCATTCAGAGTGCATATTTAATGTGCTAAAAGCACAAACATGTGGGAGTATTCATTTTCTGCATTTTTTTTTTTTTTACTAAAAACAAACAAAAGCCCAACCACTACTTCTTGGACCTAAAAAACAAAATAGGATAGCTCAGCTCACAGAGTCAGAATCTACAGCTCTGACAGGCTGAATAGCTGCGATTATAGCTTGGTCACTAATAATGACAGATTTTAGTGTCCATTTTAGTGTATGAAGCACTAAATTACAATGATTTGAAAAGTGGATAGTTTATAATCCCAGAATAACATTTCTTGAGGGGGTAAGGATGACATTGTTAAATCATTTCAGAGTGGTTTTATTCTTTTCCCTTTTAGTTATAGGTGTAGTGTTGTTTTTACTTCTTTGCATATTAATACAAATGTGAAAATAGTGTGGATGTTCTGTTGGAAAAGAGGCTTATTACTATGTACATCTTCACCCTCAGTGTATATCTATGATTTTTTTTTTTTTTCTGGCACACAGTATTAAAACTTGGTCCTTTGACTGGGGTGTGGGGGGTGGGGTATAGGGGTGGAAACTTAGTTCCTCGCCGAATGTTATAAAGAAGTTTCTTTATTCAGATGACTTAATTTGTATAAGTCTTCATAAGGGCTGCTTCAATTTTGAGAGTTTCCAGTTAGTCGGGCCTGATGGAATCCACTCTAGTATGCCTTGCAAACTAACCCTGAAGTCTCACATACTATTAATGATTATGTATGAAGACTTTGGAAGAACTAGAGGTATAACTGATGATGGATGTAAACATACCATAGTGGTTTTTTTTAAAGTCAGGGAAAGTATATATTTGGCAAGCCAGTTAGCTTGGCTCCCAAATTCTAAATAGAGCATTTGGAGAAAAAGTAAAAATGCAGTAGTGGTCAAAATCTTGACTGATTTGTCTCCCAGCTCCGTCTTGACAGGAGTGAGCCTTGAGGTAGTAAAGCAGCAGCATGTAAAGGCTGTGTATGTGTGTAGAACAGTAAGGGGTGGAGTCCTGTGATTTGGATTCTAATCTTCGTAAAACCCATTAGCTGTGTGGCACTGGGGAAGTCACTCGCCATCCAGCTTCAGCTTCTGCATCTCGAAAATATAGATGGATGGAGTACCTTCCCTCACTACCACATGAGGTTGGTAAATGGTCAAACGTGGAAATCTAAATAGAAATATTAAGTCTAAGTTTAAAAGTGAGTATATATAATAATCATGAGAGTAACTAGTCCCTGGGTTAAAGGTCAAAACACAGGACCCCTTTGAGTTATGCCTTGAAAAGCATGGAATCTCTTCTGTGATTGCATTTTTAGGCTAATCCAGAAATATATTAAGTAGAGGACCAGGAAAAAAAAATGGTGTGTGATTCTCTGGATTCTCTCGGTGGTTATCCTGGAGCAGGGGGAAGAGACAAGTTACTCAATATCGTGGCCTCTTTCATATGATCCTAAAAATAACTACCCAAAACAGATCATCAGAAAATGTGCACTGCATAGATCTTTCTTATCTTTAAAACTGAATATTAATTTTAAAATAAATGAAGCCTCTCAATCAGATAAGAAATATACACAAAAGAATGCTGTGCTGTGCCTAGGCACTCAGTCATGACCAACTCTTTGCAACCGCATGGACTGTAGCCCACCAGGCTCCTCTGTCCCTGGGGATTCTCCAGGCAGGAATACTGGAGTGGGTTGCCATGCCCTCCACCAGGGGATCTTCCCAACCCAATGATCGAACCCAGGTCTCACGCATTGCAGGCAGATTCTTTACCATCTGAGCCACCAGTTCAGTTCAGTCACTCACTCCTTTCTGACTTTGCGACCCCATGAATCACAGCACGCCAGGACTCCCTGCCCATCACCAACTCCCGGAGTCCACCCAAACCCATGTCCATTGAGTCAGTGATGCCATCCAGCCATCTCATCCTCTGTCATCCCCTTCTCCTCCTGCCCTCAATCTTTTCCAGCATCAGGGTCTTTTCCAATGAGTCAGCTCTTCGCATCAGGTGGCCAAAGTATTGGAGTTTCAGCTTCAACATCAGTCCTTCCAATGAACACTCAGGACTGATCTCCTTTAGGATGGACTGGTTGGATCTCCTTGCCATCCAAGGGACTCTCAAGAGTCTTCTCCAACACCATAGTTCAAAAGTATCAATTCTTCAGCACTCAGCTTTCTTTATAGTCCAACTCTCACATCAATACATGACCACTAGAAAAACCATAGCCTTGACTAGACGGACCTTTGTTGACAAAGTAATGTCTCTGCTTTTTAATATGCTGTCTATGTTGGTCAAAAGTTTCCTTCCAAGGAATAAGCGTCTTTTAATTTCATGTCTGCAGTCACCATATGCAGTGATTTTGGAACCCAGAAAAATGAAGTCAGCCACTGTTTCCACTGTTTCCCCATCTATTTGCCATGAAGAGATGGGACCAGATGCCATGATCTTAGTTTTCTGAATGTTGAGCTTTAAGCCAACTTTTTCACTTTCATCAAGAGGCACTTTAGTTCTTCTTCACTTTCTTTCATAAGAGTGGTGTCATCTGCATATCTGAGGTTATTGATATTTCTTCCAGCAATCTTGATTCCCGCTGGTGCTTCATACAGCCCAGAGTTTCTCATGATGTACTCTGCACATAAGTTAAATAAGCAGTGTGACAATATACAGCCTTGACATACTCCTTTCCTGATTTGGAACCAGTCTGTTGTTCCATGTCCAGTTCTAACTGTTGCTTCCTGACCTGCATACAGGTTTCTCAAGAGGCAGGTCAGGTGGTCTGGTATTCCCATCTCTTTCAGAGTTTTACACAGTTTATTGTGATCCACGCAGTCAAAGGCTTTGGCATAGTCAATAAAACAGAAATAGATGTTTTTCTGGAACTCTCTTGCTTTTTTGATGATCCAGCAGATGTTGGCAATTTGATCTCTGGTTCCTCTGCCTTTTCTAAAACCAGCTTGAACATCTGGAAGTTCACGGCTCACGTATTGCTGAAGCCTGGCTTGGAGAATTATAAACATTACTTTGCTAGCATGTGAGATGAGTGCAATTGTGCTGTAGTTTGAGCATTCTTTGGCATTGCCTTTCTTTGGGATTGAAATGAAAACTGACCTTTTCCAGTCCTGTGGCCACTGCTGAGTTTTCCAAATTTGCTGGCATATTGAGTGCAGCACTTTCACAGCATCATCTTTGAGGATTTGAAATAGCTCAACTGGAATTCCATCACCTCCACTAGCTTTGTTTGTAGTGATGCTTCCTAAGGCCCACTTGATTTCACATTCCAGGATGTCTGGTTCTAGGTGAGTGATCACACCATCGTGATTATCTGGGTCGTGAAGATATTTTTTGTATAGTTCTTCTGTGTATTCTTGCCACCTCTTGTTAATATCTTCTGCTTCTGTTAGGACAGGTCATGGTGGAGAGGTCTAACAGAACGTGGGTCCACTGGAGAAGGGAATCACAAACCATTTCAGTATTCTTGCCTTGAGAACCCCATAACAGTATGAAAAAGCAAAAAGATAGGACACTGAAAGATGCACTCCCCAGGTCGGTAGGTGCCCAATATGCTACTGAAGATCAGTGGAGAAATAACTCCAGAAAGAATGAAGGGATGGAGCCAAAGCAAAAACAACACCCAGTTGTGGATGGGACTGGTGACAGAAGCAAGGTTCGATGCTGTAAAGAGCAATATTGCATAGGAACCTGGAATTTTAGGTCCATGAATCAAGGCACATTGGTAGTGGTCAAACAGGAGATGACAAGAGTGAACATCGACATTCTAGGAATCAGCGAACTAAGATGGACTGGAATGGGTGAATTTAACTCAGATGACCATTATATCTACTACTGTGGGTAGGAATACCTTAGAAGAAATGCAGTAGCCATCATAGTCAACAAAAGAATCTGAAATTCAGTACTTGAATGCAATCTCAAAAACGACAGAATGATCTCTGTTCGTTTCCAAGGGAAACCATTCAATATCACAGTAATCCAAGTCTGTGCCCTGACCAGTAACGCTGAAGCAGCTGAAGTTGAACAGTTCTTTGAAGACCTACAAGACCTTCTAGAACTAACACCCAAAAAAGATGTCCCTTTCATTTTAGGGGACTGGAATGCAAAAGTAGGAAGTCAAGAAACACCTGGCGTAACAGGCAAATTTGGCCTTGGAGTACAGAATGAAGCAGGGCAAAGGCTAACAGAGTTTTGCCAAGAGAACGCACTGGTCACAGCAAACACCCTCTTCCAACAACATAAGAGAAGACTCCACACATGGACATCACCAGATGGTCAACATCAAAATCAGATTGATTATATTCTTTGCAGCCAAAGATGGAGAAGCTCTATACAGTCAGCAAAAACAAGACTGGGAGCTGACTGTGTCTCAGATCATGAACTCCTTATTGCCAAATTCAGACTGAAATTGAAGAAAGTGGAGAAAACCACTAGATCATTCAGGTATGACCTAAATCAAATCCCTTATGACTATACAGTGGAAGTGAGAAATAGATGTAAGGCACTAGATCTGATAGACAGAGTGCCTGATGAACTATAGACAGAGGTTCGTGATACTGTACAGGAGACAGGAATCAAGACCATCCCCAAGAAAAAAATGCAAAAAAGCAAAATGGCTGTCTGAGGAGGCCTTACAAATAGCTGTGAAAAGAAGGGAAGTGAAAAGCAAAGGACAAAAGGAAAGATATACCCATTTGAATGCAGAGTTCCAAAGAATAGCAAGGAGAGATAAGAAAGCCTTCCTCAGCAATCAATGCAAAGAAGTAGAGGAAAACAATAGAATGGGAAAGACTAGAGATCTCTTCAAGAAAATTAGAGATACCAAGTGAACATTTTATGCAAAGATGGGCTCAATAAAGGACAGAAATGGTAGGGACCTAACAGAAGGCACTAGGGAAGCTCGTGAATATTAGAGTTGGTAGTATCTTGCCGACCCAGGAGTGGGTTGCCATGCCCTCCTCAAGGGGATCTTCCCAACCCAGGGATCGAACTCAGGTCTCCTGCATTGCAGGCAGATTCTTTACCAGCAGAACTGCCAGGGAAGCCCCATACAAGAGAATATTCTTCTACAAAAAGAATGGTCTTTCTGTCCTTAGTTCCTGGTACTACCTCTTGTATTAGTGTTTTTAGTATAAAATGGTGCTTCTACCTATGTTACTAATCAATAGGAATTCATCTGTGTGAATTTATGTGCTTAATAAATGGAATTCTGACTTATCTTAATGCTAAATTAACTACTTTAAAAATGGGGACCAATATGCAAATACAAAGATACCAACCATGTTCAGCTTTAACAAGTGTTAACATTTTGCCAAATTTCCCTGAGTCTTTGTCAGTTCATTTTAAAAAATAAAACATGTTTTGTTCAACATGGCACATTGAACATATATCCCTTTCTCTTTGGAAATATCCCTTAAATGATAGCAAATTAATAATAATATTTAAAAAAGACATGAATTTGAGGAGGTAGAGGACAGACAAGGACACAACAGTGGGTCAGAAATGTTAATTTTCTGGAATATGGAAAGGAGATGGAAAAGTAATAACTGACTTAGTGGCACTGAAAACCAGAACCAAGTGTCACTTCCTCTTATGATGCAGTACGACATTTTTAGCCACTAAAAGCTTAAGACTTTGGAGATACCAGGGCTCTTGGAGTCTGGGGTGAAATTTGGACTGGAGAAGAAGAGGGCAAGTGGAACGTGTGTGTACACAAAGCTTAGACCATCAGGTCCCTCCACCTTCTGAATCTGAACAGCTGTGTTACTCCCACTCCCACCCTCGCAAACAATGGAAGAGTGATGCAGTAGAGAATTTAAACCAGGGAGGCCCCAGACTGGGCACCTGGCATAGCAGAGCACAAGGGCAAGTGACACAGTGACCACAGGGTGCTTGCTGACAGCAACTCCCTGCGTGACAAGACAGACACAGTCCCAGCCTCCTTTCCCCTTAATCATTGATGGTCATGAGCCAAATATTACAAACCAGAGAAAAGTACTTATTTCCATATTTTCTTCCGTTCATTAGTTTTACAATTTTGGGGGAAAAGAAAAAAAAGGAAGAGATTTCATCTTGCCTCCTGTTAGCTACCTACCATAGTCACTAGTAGCATCCCTTAGCGGTGGACCTTGTTAGATTAGTCGTTGTTGGCTGTGCATGGAAGAGTGCTCTACTGCCACTCCTTCAGGTTAATCTTGCTCCCAATGAATGTCTGTATTTATGGTGTCATACCTTCTCCCCGCCTCATACGTCTTTCTCTAGAAAAAGATCATTTTAATAGCCATGTTAATAGATATTATCTAGGTGGCTTAGATTTTAAATGACAAGGTCTTAATGAGGTGGATACTTAAACTGATGCCTTTCAGATTGTGTTCTAGCCACCATGTCATATATACATTGTTTTTCTACATGTTGATAGTGAATCATGGATTTATACTCTTATTAAAGTTAGAGAAGATGCCTTGGAGTTCAGTGCATTCATTCAACCTCTGTTTTCTCAGTAAGCAGAAAGAAGCAAAGGTTTTTTCCAAAGATAATCAACTAGTTAGTATCAGAAGCTGGGCTATAATTTTTGAAAATGATCTTTGATTATCAATGAAAATATCTAGTTACCCCTTGCAATTTGTAAACCGCAGTGTGGGATTTGAAAGTCCATATTAATAGAAAATAATTACTAGACATTAAGAGAAATTTTAAGGGCCCCTGGTAGATAAGCTTATTCAACTCACCGTCCAATTGCCCATTTTGGTCTTCCTTAAGAGAAGGCCACACTTGCCTTCATGGTAAAAATTGCTTTTGATCAGCATTCTACCCATTGGTGGTTCTAGTATTAGATTTCAGACTCTCCAGTGGAGTGTGCAAGGCAAGAGACAGTAGAATCCCTCGAGGAAGAGTGTGCTTTTTGAAACCTCACCAAGATGTTACTAAAGCATGTATATTGTTCAAATAAACCCTGTAGAGTTAGAAAAAGGTTGAGACATACTGCTTGAGAATTGTGTTTTAATTGAGTAATGAAATCTGATTTAGGAAATTGGAATAAAATATGAAGATAAGTACAAATCGGAGTGATAGAATTATTTCTAAATCTGAGCAGATTCATAAGGATAGTAGCAAGATTCCCTCACAACCATTCATTTTACTGTTAAAGAACTTCAAATAATTCATGCTGTTCTCTCTAGCCTCAGAGCAATTTTCACCCAGTTTCAATATAAATAGATTTGCACATTTCAGGGAAATGGATTTATGTGTTTCTTTCTTGGCAGGTAATTGCAGGATAAGATTTCTATAAATGTTTCCTAATATTCCAAATTGTTGTTTTATTTTACATTTATATACAGTTGATGGCCCCTTTATGTAACTTTCTAAGAACTCTTTTATTGAGAGTGTCTTGATTCACAGTTTTAAGCCAACTTCTGGTCAGTTACACTGAGAGTGGTCTTAGCAGTGAATAATTTAGCATAGTAATTGCTTATATAGTAAAGAAGCATAATATCTAGAAAAATATTACCAGGAATTTTTTATGGAAGCACAGTTTATGATTTTTCTAGTATATTTGTTTATAAATTGAATTAGGCAATAAATATGTGGAGAAGGAAATGGCAACCCACTCCAATACTCTTGCCAGGAAAATCCCATGGACGAAGGAGCCTGATGGGCTACAGTTCATGGGGTTGCAAAGAGTTGGACACGACTGAGCAACTTCACTTTCACTTTTCACTTTCATGCATTGGAGAAGGAAATGGCAACCCACTCCAGTATTCTTGCCTGGAGAATCCCAGGGACAGAGGAGCCTGGTGGGCTGCTGTCTATGGGGTCGCACAGAGTCGGACGTGATGCAGTGACTTAGCAGCAGCATGTGGTCCAAAAGGCTGTGCAAATATTCTCCAGCCACACTGCTTCCCATCAGTTCAGCAGTGTGCTGAGCCCTCTTCTACTTCAGGGCTTGTCACAAATTGTTAGCCTGGCCTGGAACCCCATTAATCCTCTTTGCGAGGCCCTGTCCCCTTTAGATCTCTGTGGAAATGCCATTCCTGGATATCCAGACCAAAATAGTTTCCCTTGTTGTTCTCTCCAGTAATAGTAGTTTTCTTTTATAGCACTTACCATCATTTCATATCAACTTGCATATTCTATTTATTATTTGTCATTTAATGTTTAGTTTCTTTTTTCACCTCTATTTAGTCCTAGCACTGTCTGATACATAGTGATGCTCAGTAAATATCTGGGGAAAATGCATACCACAAAGAAAACATAATTTTATAGATAGTGAGCCCTTTAACCCACTGTTTTATCTTCAAGTGCTAAGATAACAATCTTGGTTTCAGGGTTTTTTTTTTTTTTTTTTTACTAGTTCCAGTTATTATCTGTGTATTTTTATCTACTGTTAGAAAATAGAACACCATTCTTTTGATTAAAATAATACAAGGTCAGTGGTGATGAACAAACTTGACATTCTCATTTTTCCAGTTCTTGTAAATTATAGACACTAATTGGCTGTATAAATTATAAAATGTGTGTGGGATAGCTCTAGAGCTTTGGAGGATAAACACAGTTGTTACAAGTTCTAAAAATCATCTGGATTAAGTAGGTGAAGCCTTATCAGAGAGGTATGCGAGAAGGCAGTTGTGCTTGTTGTTGTTGTTCAGTCATTAAGTTGTGTCCGACTTTTTGTGACCCCATGAACTGAAGCATGCCGGGCTTCCCTGTCCTTCACTGTCTCCTGGAATTGGCCCAAACCTGTGTCCATAGAGTCAATGATGCCATCCAACCATCTCATCCTCTGTCGCCCCATTCTCCTTTTGCCCTCAATCTTGCCCAGCATCAGAGTCTTTTCCAATGAGTTGGCTCTTCAAATCAGGTGGCCAGGGTATTGGAGCGTCAGCTTCCGCATCAGTCCTTGCAACAAATATTCAGGGTTGATTTCCTTTAGGATTCACTGGTTTGATATTATTGCTGTCTAAAGGACTCTCAAGAGTCTTCTGCAGCACACAGTTCAAAAGCATCAATTCTTTGGCACTTAGCCTTCTTTATGGTCCAACTCTGACATCCATTCATGACTACTGCAAAAACCATAGCTTTGACTATACAGACCTTTCTTTGTTGGCAAAGTGATATCTCTGCTTTTCAATATGCTGTCTAGGTTTGTGATAGCTTTTCTCCCAAAGAGCAAGTGGCTGCAGTCATTGCCCACAGTGATTTTGGAGCCCAAGAAAACAACATCTGTCACTGTTGCCATTTTTTTCCCTATGTGCCATGAAGTGATGGGACTGGATGCCATGATCTTAGTTTTTTGAATGTTGAGTTTTAATCCAGCTTTTTCACTCTCCTCTTTCACCCTCATCAAGAGGCTGTTTAGTTCCTCTTCCCTTTCTGCCATTAAAGTGGTATCATCTGCATATATGAGGTTGTTGATATATCTCCCACCAGTCTTAATTCCAGCTTGTGAGTCATCCAACCAAGCATTTCACATGATGTACTCTGAATAGAAGTTAAACAAGCAGGGTGACAATATACAGCCTCGATGTACTGCTTTCCCAATTTTGAACCTGTCTGTTGTTCCATGTCTGGTTCTAACTGCTGCTTCTTGACCTGCATACAGGTTTCTCAGGATGCAGATAAGGTAGTCTGATATTCCCATTTCTTTAATAATTTTCCACAGCTTGTTGTTGTGATCCACACAGTGAAAGGCTTTAGCATAGTCAAAGAAGCAGAAGTAGTTTTTTGGGGTTTTTTTTTTTTTTTTTGTAATTTTCTTGCTTTTTCTGTGATCCAGTGGATGTTGGCAATTTGATCTCTGGTTCCTCTGCCTTTATAAATCCAGCTTGTACATCTGGAAGTTCTCAATTCATGTACTGCTGAAGCCTAGCTTGAAGTATTTTGAGCATAATCTTGTTGGCATGTGCAATTGTGTGGTAGTTTAAACATTCTTTGGCATTGTCTCTCTTTGGGATTGGAATGAAAACTGACCTCTTCCAGTCCTGTGGCCTCCACTGGGTTTTCCAAATTCGCTGGCATATTGAGTGCAGAACTTTAACAGCATCATCTTTTAGGATTTGAAATAGCTCAGCTGGAATTCCATCACCTCCACTAGCTTTGTTCCTGTGATGCTTCCTGAGGCCCACTTGACTTCACATTCCTGGATGTCTTTCTCTAGGTGAGTGACCACAATAGCATGGTTACCCAGGTCATTAGACTTTTTTGTTTAGTTCTGTGTATTCTTGCCACCTCGTCTCAATATCCTCTGCTTCCACTAGGTCCTTGTCGTTCCTGTCCTTTATTGAGCCCATCTTTGCGTGAAATATTCTTTTGGTATCTCCAGTTTTCTTGAAGAGATCTCTAGTCTTACCCATTCTATTGTTTTCTTCTATTTCTTTGTATTGTTCACTTAAGAAGTCTTTCTTATCTCTCCTTGCTATTTTCTAGAACTCCGCATTCAGTTGGGTGTGTGTGCATGTGTTAAGTTGCTTCAGTCCTGTCTGATCTTTGTCACCCCATGGACTGCAGCCTGCCAGGCTTTTCTGTCCATGGGATTAAAGGCAAGATCACTAGAGTGGATTGCCGTGCCTTCCTTCAGAGGATCTTCCCATCCTGGGCATTGAACCTCCCTTTCTTTTGTCTCCTGCATTGGCAGGCGGGTTCTTTACCACTAATGCCACCTTCTTTCCCTTTCTCCTTTGTCTTTCCCTTCTCTTCTCAGCTATTTATAAGGCCTCCTCAGTCTTATTTATGTTTCTAGGTATGGCAAATGTACTTAAGATTTTATTTAAATGATTGAAATTGAGAGGTATTCAATGAACATTATTGTTTTCTTATTCCATTCCTTCATTCATTTTTTTTCTAAATGACCACTTTCTAAGTGCTGGAACGGATATTAGGAAGTGTTGGGCACTTAATAAATGCTCATTGAGTGACTATGCAAGTGGATGAATGACATTCTTCTTCCTACAGAGGAGCCTCCTGTCTGGTGAAGAGGGCAGACCTTTAACAAATTTTGCTCTGGAAGCAGACAGGAGGTCAGTTTGGGGTCAGCATGTGACATTGCTGACCAATGAAACTGGAAAATGTCTCCTGGAGGACTTCTGGGAATGGCATTTTTGTAATCTTAAAAGAAACAGTTGGAATGAGCTCCCTCTTTTTTTCAAGGAGTGTCATCATCTCTCAATGTGTGTCTGGAGTTGTGTCAAGGAGTCTTGTAACTATGTGGGGAAAAGTCAGACAGGAAAGTAGACATGCCAAGGATGGCAGTGAAAATATAGAACCTGCAGAATTAATAATACTGGAGCTGTCCTATCTTTGGGTTTCTTGTTATGCTAGATAATGCCGATCTGAAAGCTTTGTGAAGGCAAGGTCTTTGAAAGTTGTGTTCACTGTATATCTATCTCTTATGCCTAGCACAATGGCTGGCACAAGAGTATGTATGTACTCAACAAATATTTTTCAATAATGTATTTAATTTAGTATGCAGCCAAAGGTACCTTGATGAATTTTGTGTGTTTTAATAGCAAAATTAGAGGAAGAAATGTTTGTATAAATGGTCTCAATCATACTCATCTTCAAATGTGGTTAATGAGCTTGTTCCTTTGTGTTTAAGTCATTTCCTGATGCTTATGTTTGGGTAACATTTTATTGTCACTGAAGTTAAAATTGTCCTGATATGTTGGTGAAGGCAAGAATCTAAAATTCACATTCTACCAATCAGGCAGGCTCCAAAAATTTAAAGCAGCCTTGTAAGGAGGTAGGGGGAGAGATTTCATCTTAGAAGAAGACAAGAGAATCAGAAAAGAGTGTGATTTTCACTTAACACATTTTTATATTGAAATCTTTCCATTATGTTTAAGTTTCTAATCCATTGTTCACATATGAGAATTTTAAATGTATATTTGTGAATCTACCTACACAGGCTTGGAAAATTTTATTACACTATTTTTCTGAAATTGTTGTTCGTTTCTGGGATAAGCAGTTTTTTTATTCTTTGTGGAGGATACAGGATCTCCTATTGGGGCTGGACATGATGATTAGGACCATTCTAGTCTTAGAGTCAATTCTGAGAACTTTGCTTAGAGACCTTTTTTTCAGATTATGTCAGAGACAGCATCATCCATAATGAGAGCTGTTATTTGAAGTAAAGTACAAAGGTTTCCTTGTCTTGGGCCGTATCTTAAAGAAATTTATTGAAGAGTGAAAAGCCATCCTAATAGCAAATACTCACCAATGAAGTTTAACTATTATGTGTTCTGCTAAAGCTCTGGGGAATTCATAATAACAGAATTTAAACTTTTCTTCTGATTTACCTTGTATAAACTACTGAAAATAAGTTGACTTTTCAAATGTTCAGTTAGCAATACATAGTTTTCTCTATCTGATTCTGTATCTCCTAACAAACTTAATTTGCATTGCCACTCCTGAAATCTCAAGGAGAAACCAATTTTACTTGTACATTAAGTTGGATTTACTTTTATTATAGGGAGGAGGAAAAACTTTCAGCTCTGTAAGGCTGTTTTCAAAAAGGTCACTTGACTAGTATTTTTGATGTATTTCCCTATGCGTAGTTTGATATCTGTAACTGAATCTTTAATTCCCTTGTAACAGTTGGTTTCTTGAATTCTTCTTATAGCATCACCATCCTCATATTATGCTTTTACAGCAATTCCCTAGACTTGTGAAGGTGAAGGAAGAAGTTTATAATGGTACTGAATACCAAACTGTTGCTTGATTTATTCAGGAAGGTTGTTATATACTGGGATCAAGTGACAGCTTAAAAGCTAGTATAATTTATCATCATCAGTTAGTTTTCACTGGGTGTCCACTGGGTGCTGAACATTGTACAAGACTTTTTGTCAGCTGGTATGCGACTGATAAGGTTGATAGAACTCGGAGAAGACAGAATCTTGTCCTTAAGTCACTTGCTATGTTATCAAAGGCAAGTCAGCAAATGCCTAAAGTTGTCAAGCTCTGCGTGCAAAACCTATGTAACTGAAAATACTAATTTTAGAAGGGCTCTTGTCAGCATATGGAGGTCCTGCTCTCATTATTACCTACCCAACCACCAGAAGAAAGGGGATGATGTTGGATGGACCAAGAATAGGTATATACTATGGTCCAGTCCCTGGCTGACCGGCACCCATTTCTCTGTGTGTCTACACAGATACATTTGGTCCCTACGTATCATTTCAAAATATTCCTACCTGATGAGATCCAATTATCTTTTGAACAAACTGTGTACTCTGCCTGTCCCTAATGAGAAACAAGTCACATTCCTATGATACATCTAGAGCTAGTGGCATATGGTCATTATTCCACAGACTTCTGGGTGATCTTTATTCCTCCTCTAAAATGATCAAGGAATCTGATCTCAATCAAATCTGGGTGTAGTGCCTCTTGTTCTTGGAAATTATGGCTTAAAACATATGTGATTGTATAATGGTGAAGGAAGTATAGGATAGCTGCTCTGTAAACTCAAGTACAGGATTGGTCTAGGGAGTGTCCATATCACCCTGGTGCAGGATAGTCCAGAAGATGCTGTGGCCAGGGACGATCATGTGTGTTCTAAGTTGCTTCAGTCGTGTCCGACTCTCTGTGACCCCATGGACTGTAGCCCACAGGCTTCTCTGTCCATGGAATTCTCCAGGCAAGAATGCTGGAGTGGGTCGCCATTTTCCTTCTCCAGGGGATCTTCCTGACCCAGGGATCGAACCCGGGTCTCTTAGGTCTCCTTCACTGGCAGGTGGGTTCTTTACCACTAGCACCATCTGGGAAGCCCAGGACTATCATAAGCATCTTTGTTAAGTTTCTTCCCTAACCTTGGCCTGGCTTCTGTGGCCAGTGGATGTGTTTACCTGAGGATTATCTTCTAAGAAGTTTTCCCTTATTGAGTGTCCTTCATGGCCATCTCTGAGAAGGGCTTTGGGGAGGATCCCCTTGCAGGGGCCTTAACAGTTCTTTTCTTAAGGATTGCCTTACGGTGGAACAGTCACAATTCTTTATTTGCTAGACTAGCAATTGTTTTTTTTCCCCCTAGCTATATAAGTTCTTTAAGATCTTTGTTAGTTGCTTATGAATATATCCTTCCCCCCCTCCTTTTTTTCCTTTGGAGGTGGTTGTGGCACGCTTTATTTTCTGGTAACTGGTACAGAAGTTATGTGTCAAATAGTTTGACTCTGGTCCCTTGACTTGCCACTTTTGTTTCAGGATTGAGGGATCCCTCTGTTTCCTTTAGTCTTGACTTAATGGCTTCCTGTCACTTGCTCTTCTTCTGCAGGTGGTGAAGCTTGACCCAGGTCATCTGCTTCCTCAGGCTCCTTCCCCAGCTTGTATCCCTTGTGAATGAATGAGTCATGGGAACTACTGAGTATGAGGTAGAGGCACGTGAGAGAGCCTGGAGGTTCAGGCTCCCAGCACTCCTGCACCTCCCTAATATCCCCTCATTTCATTTTCCAGCACATCACATTTACCTGATCAGCACCCTGCATTCAGACTGGAATAAATAATATGGCTGCTGAAATTCAGATAAGAGATCTGAACTTCAGCTGTCTAACCATTACTGGCTACTGGGACTGTTTCTTACGGTTTTATATTTGTGAGTTGCACAAAGGCAAGTGAGGGCTGAAATCTAGCCCTTGCTCTACTCACCAAGGCTTGCACTTGGGCAAGGAAGGCTTTTTGAAATTTATCTCTATTGAAGGGAGTATCTGTTTCGATTTATAGGATAACTGATTTATTTGTGTGTTGCTGGGTTTGGCTGTATTGCTTGCAGGTAAAAAAGTTTTCTTTAGTCAAACTGTCTGCTTTTTCTAGTTGATTTTCATGTTGGCCAGTTAGATGGAGTTTGTTGTTTTCTTGCAGCAGCTACCAAAAGCCAGGAGAACTCCAAAATACCAATATATGGATAGATTTCTGCAAGTCCCCTAAAGCTCTAGCCTTCCTTTGCATGTACTCTGTGTCCCAAGGACTGCAGATTGCTTATTTTAACTAGCCATTTGCTACTGACATTCCAGCTAGGAAGGTTGTTCAGTTTCTCAGTGTGTCCGACTCTTTGTGACCCCATTGACTGCAGCATGCCAGGCTTCCCTGTCCTTCACCATCTCCCTGAGCTTGCTCAAACTCATTTCCATTGAGTCAGTGATGCCATCCAACCAACTCATCTTCTGTCGATCCCTTCTCCTCCTGCCTTCAATCTTTCCCAGCATCAGGGTCTTTTCCAGTGAGTCAGCTCTTCCCATCATGTAGCCAAAGTATTGGACTTTTAGCTTCAGCATCAGTCCTTCCAATGAATATTCAGGACTTATTTCCTTTTGGATTGACTGGTTTGATCTCCTTGCAGTCCAAGGGACTCTAAAGAGTCTTCTCTAGCACCACAGTTCAAAAGTATCAATTCTTCAGAGCTCAGCTTTTTTTATGGTCCAACTCTTACATCCATACATGAATCCTGGAGAAACCATATATT
The DNA here is from genome assembly GCA_024291935.2 of Okapia johnstoni. Classification (NCBI taxonomy): domain Eukaryota; kingdom Metazoa; phylum Chordata; class Mammalia; order Artiodactyla; family Giraffidae; genus Okapia; species Okapia johnstoni. The sequence continues at coordinate 60,499,146 of CM044312.1, forward strand.
TGACTATACAGATCTTTGTCAGCAAAGTAATGTCTCTACTTTTTAATACACTGTCTAGGTTTGTCATAGTTTTTCTTCCAAGAAACAAGTGTCTTTTAATTTCATGGCTGCAGTCACCATCTGCAATGATTTTGGAGCCCAAGAAAATAAAGTCTGTCACTGTTTCCATTGTTTCCCCAATTATTTGCCATGAAGTGATGGGACTGAATGCCATGATCTTCCTTTTTTGAATGTTGAGTTTTAAACCAGCTTTTTCACTCTCCTCTTTCAACCCCATCAAGAGGCTATTTAGTTCCTCTTCCCTTTCTGCCATTAAAGTGGTATCATCTGCATATATGAGGTTATTGATATTTCTCCTGCCAGTCTTATTCCAGTTTGTGCTTCATGCAGGCTGGCTTTTCACATGATGTAAGCTGAATAAAAAGTTAAATAATCAGGGTGACAATATATAGCCTTGACGTACCCTTTTCCCAATTTTGAACCAGGCCATTGTTCCATGTCTGCTTCTAACTGTTTCTTCTTGACCTGCATACAGGATTCTAAGGAGGCAGGTAAGGCAGTCTGGTATTCCATTCTCTTTAAGAATTTTCCAGTTTGTTGTTATGATCCACACAGTCAAAGGCTTTAGAGTAGTCAATAAAGCAGAAGTAGATATTTCTATGGAATTCTCTTGCTTTTCTAATGATCCAACAGATGTTGGCAATTTGATCTCTGGTTCCTCTGCCTTTATAAATCCAGCTTGTACATCTGGGAGTTCACGGTTCACATACTGTTGAAGCCTAGCTTGGAGTATTTTGAGCATGGTCTTGCTAGCATGTGAAATGAGTGCAATTGTGTGGTAGTTTGAGCATTCTTTGGCATTGCCTTTCTTTGGGATTGGAATGAAAACTGACCTCTTCCAGTCCTGTGGCCACTTCTGAGTTTTCCAAATTTGCTGGCATATTGAGTGTAGCACTTTAACAGCATCATCTTTTAGGATTTGAAATAGCTCAGCTGGAATTCCATCACTTCCACTAGTTTTGTTCCTAGTGATGCTTCCTATGGCCCACTTGACTTCACACTTCAGGGTGCCTGGCTCTAAGTGAGTGATCACACCATTGTGGTTATCCAGGTAATTAAGATCTTTTTTGTATAGTTCTTCTATGTATTCTTGTGACCTCTTCTTAATATCTTCTGCTTCTGTTAGGTCCATACCATTTCTGTCCTTCATTGTGCCCATCTTTGCATGAAATGTTCCCTTGGTATCTCTAATTTTCTTGAAGAGATCTCTAGTCTTTCCCATTCTATTGTTTTCCTCTACTTTGCATTGATCACTAAGGCAGGCTTTCTTATCTCTCATTGCTATTCTTTGAAACTCTGCAATCAGATGGGTATATATTTCCAGAGTGCCTCACTCCACCCTGAACTTCTTCAGGGGCTGTTGAAGTTCAGTGGCATTAGCAGTCAGGGTTCAGTCTCCGTACAGTGAAGTCGCTCAGTCGTGTCTGACTCTTTGCGACCCCATGGACTGTAGCCTACCAGGCTCCTCTGTCCTTGGGATTTTCCAGGCAAGAATACTGGAGTGGGTTGCCATTTCCTTCTCCAGGAGATCTTCCCGACCCAGGGATTGAACCTGGGTCTCCTGCATTATAAGCAGACGCTTTACCATCTGACCACCAGGGAAGTCTCCGTAGAGGCAGATGGCAAATGCCATTGTTGTTCAGTCGTTGCCAATGCTCTTGGTGATTGCCAATTAGTAGTTGATGCTACTCCTGATGCAGGTTTTTATATTAGATCAGAGTCCTCCATCTTAGGATTTTTCACTTGTATTGTGCCTTACCAGAGAGCCTTATCATATTTGTTGTTGTTCAGGTGCTAAATTGTGTCCTCATGGACAGTAGCATGCCAGGTTCCTCTTTCCTCAACTTTCTCCTGGTATTTGCTCAGATTCATATCCATTGAGTCAGTGATGCTATCTAACCAATGTATCCTCTCCCCTATCACATGGAGGGCTAAATGCACCCAGTAGCAGACTGGGTCTAGGACCTATGCCAGAAAGCAGTTATGCACCTATCTAAATATCTCAACGTGTATGTTAAGTTGAAACCTAAGAGTATTACATGCTTCTTAATGGGATGTCTTCGTATATGCTTTGTGGTCCTTCAAAGCTGCAATCGGTGTGTAAAGACTCTGGATGAATCTGAAACTTTCAGATATTTGGGATTTTCAGTATATGCTTTTTTAGGTGCCATCCACCCTAATTTTACTTTTGTATATGCTGCTTAATGTTTGTAAATGCTAACTTGGCTAAGTGTTTTTGATATGTTATTTGAAAAGATAATATTTGAATATGTTCTATCCCTTTGTGATAGAAAGTCAGGTGATTTTTAAAGTGATTACTTCTAAAAGCAAATAATAATTTTAAAAATCTTCCCCTATAAACCTCATGGTGAAATACTAGCAAGGTCAATAAAATGTTTAATTAATGGTATGACTTTTGAAGTGAGGTGTAACTACCTGATACTTCCTAACTTGCTATTGTTTTGAGAATTTTGAGAAAAAAACTATTTGTTGAAACACAGCATGATAACAGTAGAACTTTTCAAACTTCTGCTTGCCCACTAATTGATCTTAAAATAAAACACAAAAGGAAATGCCTTTGTATACCTAAACATATTCCATGTATATGTATATAATTTATATTTAATATAAATTTATATTTATAATATATATATGTGTGTGTGTATCTATCTATCTATCTATCTATCTATCTATCTAGATGAATATGCCCACTATTACCTATTAGAAAACTCAGAAGTCATTCTTCAAAAGAACATGAAGCCATCATATTCCTTTTAAAGTTATCATATTAAAAAATAATTCAGTATGTAAAATAGATTTTTGGATTGTGCTATCTTTTTATTAATGTATTTTCAGGCATACAGAAAGCACTGTTTAGGCTATTTATTCTCTGTAAAATATTAACATATTTGTGTAGATGTTTACTATAGAATTATTACTGGAGAAGGAAATGGCAACCCACTCCTGTATTCTTGCTTGGAGAATCCCTATGGACAGAGGAGCCTGGCAAACTACAGTACATGGGGTTGCAAGAGTCGGACACAACTGAGCGATTAGCACACGCACATAGAATTATAAATACTTATAAGGAGAGGTCACTTTATCAGTTAAATCAAATGATGGAAAATACCTATTGAGTCAGAGAACAAAGGAGACTACAGCAACCAGAGGCCCCATCTTCACTATGGGATTATATAGGTGGACAATATGTTCTTTTAATATATAAATGAAGCTTGCAGACAGCAATGCATAATGAAACCTGCTAACTTAAACTGAAAATAATCTATTCTCAAATGTATGGGTGGTGGGCTCCTCTTATCCAGGTAAGTTAAGTAGAAACTATGATATTCAAAGGCTGGCATAAAGTGAAGCCAAATTTGTCATCTGTTTAAGGATAAAAACATGATGCAACAAAAGCTCCACTTGGAGGGGATGTAATAAAGATTTGTATTATTCTTTGGTGTACTCCCTGGGGACTTTTCTGTAATACATGCAGATGTTAAAAAGAAAATGTAGCTCACTTTCGTTAATGATCTTTATTTTTTAAATTTATTTCTCTGTATATTTATTTGAAATCTGCTTATTTACAAGAAGGTTTGGGGTTGACTTATGCGGGGAAAAGCATCTGGTAACACAGAATAAAAAATAAAAGCCAACTAATAAATCAGAATCAAATGGGGTGGAGATTAAGTAGGGGAGAGTGAGGAGGGAGAAATCAGTGGGGTGGAACTGGGAAGACAAACCCTTCTAGGTCCATGAGATCTATCATTTCCTCTCATTTTGCCAATGAACATCCTACTGCCCAGGGGGATGCAGTAATTTTCTCAAGCTCAGAGAACCGGGAAATATTGGCTCCAGAATTCAAACCTTAGTGGGTCTTGTTTGTCAAAGCGTACACACTTCCCACTATCTGTTGTTGCCAGTATCTTGTTGAAGAAAATACTCGTGTACAAATTGTTCCAGGTGACAGACTGGTCCCAGTTTGCCTGGGACTGTCCTAGTTATAAAACCATTAGTTCTGCCTCCCAGCACCTCCTTCAGTCCTGAGCAAGCTGGGATGGTTAGTCACCCTGCTGGATTTCCTTCCAGCCACAGTAAAGGTAGAATTTGACAGAGTTGTATCGCTGTGCTAGAGTGGTGGAGTAAGGCTGGGATACTTTTCCTACAGAATCACAACTTGCACGATTATCCCTCAGTGATAACTGGCTCCTACCTTGTCAAGTAGAACAATTGCTTTCTAAGATCCACCAGAGTCTGTGGATTTGGCAGTGGTCTTTCCACTACTATTAGATTGTTTTGCTTCTTTTTTGCTAGTGAAGTATGATGTCTTTTGGATCTTTTGGGCTAGGGGCAGTTTATGTCTATTATATGTAGATGTACTTTACATAGTTGTCCATAGGCATTGGTAAGAAGCTATGTTTTATCATGAGTCGCAGCATTAATCCCATAGCTAAATCCAAGTGTATTTCTTATGTAACAGCATGAGGTGAGCATTCCAGGTCAGTAAGAGGCTCTCCTCTCTGCTGCCATGCAGATTCTTGCTGTTGGGTTTCTCCAGCATCCCTTAAGGTATTTCCCTCAGCCGTGGTCAAAGCTGGGTTGCTGCCAAGTGCAAGGAAAAAGAAGCACAAGGAGGACACACCCAAGTCATAAGGTCTAGGCCTAGAAATGACAGAAATAAATTCTTCTCTTCAGCCCTTCAGAGCAAACATGGTCACGTGGCTGAAACAAACTGCAAGGAATGCTGGGAAATGGGTAAGCCCCATACCTGGGACCAATGGGGAGGATGGATCTGGGAAACAGCTAGCAATCACCCTTTTCCAGACTATACTTAAAGATGCTCAAGTACTTCCTAAATGTTCTTTATGCAATGGAGAGAAGTGCTTGATTCTCCAGGCTTCTAAAAGTTGTATTCTTTTGTTTGGGGAAGAAGTACCTCCAACCCCTGACATCTGATGATTTATTTTGCAATAATTAAAAAGAAATCACTGTTAAAAATGCTAATCTATATGAGAGCATCAAAGAACAAGCCCCTCTATCCTGTGAGATCCCAGTCACATAACCACAGGATTTAATTGGGATTCTTAAATGGTCAAGGTTCTAAAAAAATTATAATTCCAAAATATATCTCAATATGTTAGTATACACGTTAAATAAAATGAAGATGAAGATGTGGTGGAAAACTTTGGAAGCTTGAGAGAGAAATAAATTTCAGAAGGCCCTTGGAGGGAAACTAAGGAAACAGGTAGAAAATGCCAGGATCTTCCAGACTGTGTGTTAGAATGCTGGGTCTGTACACTGAGAAAGGATTGTATCAAGCTGATTCAAGTTGTCTAATAGCACATTTATTTTAGTTGATTTTAGCCTAAATTTACATTATAACAATAAGTATCAATAATATAGTTTAGTCATATTAGTGCATATTGAAATAAATAACTTTTAAACCTATTATTGTATGTAGATATATATTTTTATGTATATTTAATAAAATGCTATTTTATTATAAGTATATATAAAGTCTACATGTGTGGGTGGGTGGGTGGGTGGGTGGCTGGGTGTCTGTCTGTCTGTCTGTCTTATAGTGACCAAGGAGTAGCATAGTACTGGGTACCCAACAAAAGCTTTGTAACTATCCCTAGGAAGAGTAAATTCAGTTTATACCAAGTCACTTTCCCCCTTCCACATTCTATTCTCCATATTCTATTTTGATCATTTTGTTACTGATAATTTTAAATCGTAAGCGTTTAATTCAGGTTTTTTTTTTTGTATGTGTGGTGCAACAGCCGTTTAAACTGACTAAATGGCATGAGAATTCTTTTGTAATTTTATTAAATCTGACTTGTGTAAAGAGACCAGCAACTGAAGATGATTTGCACATGCTAATAGATTATATGTTATAGCCGAATGTTGCTTTATATTGCTCCTCCAGCAGCTGCAGTCTCAAGTATAGTTATTACTAGCTCCAGTATCACCCAGTTTTTTTTTAAATTATCAAAAGAAGTTCATGGTATTGACTCATTACTCCCATACTTATTATTCTTATTTAAAATCACTAGATCTAATTCTATCGGTTTCCTTCCTGATTGAAAATATTTGAACCTAGAAAGCATAGTATTTCTTAAGACATTTGTAACTATTCATCGTGGATATTAAAATTACAATCATGCTGCATTGTGTAAGAAATGATTTTTTTAAAAATCTTTACACATATGGTAAGCAGGTGACCAATGCTATCCAGGTTTGGAGATGCTGAATGTTCAAATAACTGGTATTTGAAATTTTGATGTGTATTGCATTCATTACTGAATATCAAGAATACATTTTTTTTTTTTTTTTGCTCATATAGAGTAAGTTTAAAATGGGGTCTTTTGTGGAAGCACCCATCCTGTTTAGAATGATATAACAGATGCTGAATGTTCATATATCAAACAAAATGCCAGCTTTCTGTAGAAAAGAGGTGTCAAAAAGTTTCTTTGTACCTTTAACGCATGTGATTATGTAGTACAAAATGCAGAGTTTGTAAAATTTCTTGAATATACAGGCAAAAAAATGAATAATTCAAAACAACTCATACGTTCTACATTCTATTGTCCCTTTATAACGCAGGCAGAAGATAGCAGTGCACTCCCAATAGAGCTGAATTTGCACAAGTTACACCTCTGAAAATGCCAGATGGTCTATGGTCTACTTTTGAGAGCTGTCACATATGTAAAGATTTGAAAAAAGAAAGACAGCTGAATGAGAGCAGTGGATCATTAAAGGGAGAGCGAGGGTCCCTAGGCATCACTTGTGTTTTAAGAAGCATTGTGTCGTTCCCATATTAGTGTGCTTTTTTTTTTTTTAAAGCCATACACAACTTTTACACAGTAAAGGGAAAAAAAATCTATTTAAAGCTAAGTAGTTATGGTTTCATCAGTCAGTCAGACGTTTTTTGTTCTTTATTCAAGAACACAATCATGTTTCTGATTTGGCTTTGGTTGTACATTTACTGTAAGATTTAAGCCACATCTATGAAAAAGCATCAATGAAGTTGAATGTCTGTTAATATAACTCATATATCTAGGTTTTATCCAATTTTGATTTGACTTATATTTGCTTGCATCTGACAAAATCACAATGTTAAGAAATTGGAGTGAAAAGAGAATACTTGGTTATTGACCATAATACAAACTATACTAAAAATACTTAGGTGGCAGTGAAACAAAAATGAATGTACTATCATTTACCTGCCAACAGAAATAGATATAATTTTGAAGATTGAAATGTAGATAAATCATTAAGAGTATGTTTGGATGTCACTCCGACCATACACAGTAATTTGCAAATAGTCAATTTTGATAGTAGGGATAGGTCAGATCTGTTGGTTTTAGGATTTGGTGGCAAGACCTGATTATCTTTTACCACCTTTATTTTTATTTATAGGGAATGCTTATTACATAATAATTATAAATTGATCTTGGATTATGGAATATGACAGGGCATTTTTCATTGATAAGTCTCCACAGCATTGGTCAATAACATTTCAACTTAACCCAGCTCTCAATTGCTTGAATTATTCTTTTCAGAGAAGAAGTGGTCCAAAACATTCCATTTATTTGGTGAGATTACTGGAAAGAGCTCTGAAAAGAACACCAAATTAGGTTTAACTGTCTTCTTTGGGATCCCGTTAAATACATATGCATAACTGGCTTTATGTTCAATAGCAGTCATTAGGATGTCATTCTAGTTGATACAAGAAGTTATGGGAGCAGCAAATTAATCTCTAGATCAAAGGATTGCACACTCATAACAAAGAGATCTCCTTTTGCACAAGCCTTGATTGTCAATTTTAGCTTTGAGAAGGACATATATAGCTGCTAAGCAAAGAAGTAACCATTTTCTTCACATCAGAAGTTAGGAGGAAAACAAAACATTTTGATAAATTTTACAGCCATTACTCTGTGCAATTCCCAAATATTAAATGTTTAGATAATTATTCTCCTTTGTCACTAAAAAACTGATTAAGAGTTCATATATTAGTTTCATAAATTGGGTTTTAACATTAATAAACTTGGTATGAAAGGATGCTTTTGTTAAGTAAAAGAATAATAAACTTTTTTCTTACAATGTGCACATTCGTGAGGAGTAAAATAGTCTGATATGTTAAGATATTTTTCCTCAAGAGACATAGGATATGTGAACAAGAATGGAAGTAAACAATGTGTGCTAAATACTTGTCTAATTTGTCAAAAATATTTATGAAGTCTTAGGTAGTCCCAAGATAACAGATAATTAGTCCGTTTTAGCCATTATCAGTTCTATGTGTAACTGTTACAGTTTTGTGTGCGATACTTATTTCTAAGTCAAAGACCTCTTAGTTTTCAAATTTAATTAACATTTCATAACTGTTCATAATCTTAAACAGAAAAGACTAATTAAAGCAGCAGCTTCGGATTTTGAAATTCCAGGAAATGATAAAATAGTACAATTTGACACCAAATGGTTTTTGCTATTGCTGTTTTTTTTGCTGAAATGCTATGATTGATAACTCCAGCAAGATAAATGTTGATTTTTAGAATTCATTACTTAACCAATGTAAATAGATAACATTTGGGGGTTGGGCGGGGAGATCAGGACTCTTAGCTTCAAAAACCATAATCCATTTTAGCTAATTAAGATAGGAAATATTTATTAGTAGCCTATAGATTCTCCCAGGAGTTATACAGCCAAGGATCATGCCCACCAAATGGGTGCTTTCCTAATGAAAAAACTTACTACTACTGCGTGCTTTGCCCACTGATCTGCTAGGAAGTGGACAATAGACACTGCACCCACTGCCAGGATCAACAAATACCCTCTTTACTGTCTGTGCTGAGAGGCTCCACCACCCGGGTGTGGCTGCCATCTTGTATCCGTACTTCTGCATGTGAGTTGTGCTTTCTGCCTGGTAGAATGTAAGTTACATACGTGCCCTCTAACTCGAGGAATATAGGGATGAGTTAGAGGAAGTTATCAAAATCTATGAGGCTCTTCAGAAATGCTGGGCAGCGTAGATGATCACTAGTCACTGTGCTTGTTTTGTGACTTGTTGTCCAAAGAATCAAATTAGTTTTCTCTTTTTAGTGTCATGCCAATAAAATATTATTTTATATTTTTCTTTTAAATTCTTCATTTATGGACATTGAAAATATCTGAAATTTCTTTGAATCAGAGGTAGATGCATTTTCATTTGCATACACAAGTATTTTGGTGACTTGCTCTCCTGTTCCATTGGTTTATGTCTATGTCTGGACCGATGCCACATTGTCTTAGTTCGTGTGTGCATGTGTACTCAGCTGTATCTGACTCTGCGACCCCATGGACTGTAGCCCACCAGGATCCTCTGTCCATGGGATTCTCTGGGCAAGAATACTGGAGTGGGTTGCCATTTCCTCCTCCAGTGGAGCTTCCTGACCCAGGGATTGAACTCACCATTCCTGCATTGGCAAGCAATCTGCTGAGCCACCAGGAAAGCCCACTGTCTTAGTTACTATAGTTTCACGATAAGACTTTTTATCTAAGTCAAATCCCACAATCCTCTTTTTCTTCCTTAAAATTTCCTTAGTGAGTCTTGACTACTCTTATTTATAAAATTTTGGATCTGTTTGTCAAGTTCCACAAATAAGGCTTTTAGAATTTTTATGGGAATTGCATTACATAAATTGGGGATAATTGCCATATTACCAGGATTAACATACTCTTTTCATTTATTAGTTTTTTTTCTAATGCCTTTCAGTTATGTTTGGTCAATTTTGCCATAAAATCTCTTCCCCCTTTTTCCTAGCTTAATTCCTAGATACTTATAGGGTTTTTTGTTTGTTGGCTTGTTTTTCTTTTGTTGTTTCTGTAAAGAGTTCAGTTCTTGCATATTTGCTAGCTGCTTACTGTTGCCTTATAGAACTTCACTGAATTTGATATGGTTTATCATGTACACATCTTGCTAAACTGTTAGTTTTTCAGACTGTATAGTCTCTTAGATTTCCCCTGGAATATTAAATTATGTATCCATCTCAAAAATGTTTCTTCCTTTCCAGGACTCAGACATGTTTTTTCTTTTCGGTGTTCATTGCTTTTGCCAGCATAGTGTCGCATAAGAGGGTAAAGGTGGGCATTCTTTCCTTGGTCCTAACCAAACGGGAGCACTTCTGCAGGACTGACTTTTAATTTTGATAAATTTATTCTATCAGATTAAGGAAGTTCTTTTCTATTCCTAAGTTTCCTTAAATGGTTTATTTTAAAATAAAAATATGGAAAAGATTTTCTTCAGAATTTAAAGTGGAATTAAAAATAATACAACACCCTGTCTTATTTATCCAGCTTTGATGCTTGAATTCATTGTTTCTTTCCTTTTTTCTCAAAAGGCAGTTGAGTAGTTTATCATAATCAGAGATACTCAGATAATATTGCAGTGTCTGTGGCACCCAAAATAGGACCTGGGACTTAGCTGTTGAATGAGTTTTAATTACCTTTTACAGATTTCCAACTTAAATTTACTTAAAGAAAAAAGAAGCCCTGTTTTTGCCTCTTCTTTTTATGTCCCTTATGTGAAGTTACTCTTGATGACGCCTCCCCATTTTCTCTTTTAGTAATTATGCTTTCTCTGTATTCATATTTATTTGTGTGTGTCCCCCACTCCACCCATTAGAATCATGGATGAAACCCAAGGAAGTCTGTTACTGATTGGATTTTGGTTATTTTCAAATATTCATTTTTTTAACTGGATAAATATTTCCTGTTTTTTCTTTTTTTTCACTTAGCCCAACCTCAGCGCTTGCCTCAGCTTCAAACTGCAGCACAGGAAAGTGAGGAGGAAATAAGCAAGATAAAGAACGGCCCCCCAAGTCTGAGCAATGGCAATGGAATCCACCACGGGGCCAAACATGTATCTGCAGAGAATCGAAGACTTTCAGCACCCGTTTCTCAAAAAATGCATAGAAAAATTCACTCCAGCTTGTCTGTAAACAGTGACATCAGTAAGAAGAGTAAAGTAAATGCTGTCTTTTCCCAAAAGACAGGCTCTTCACCTGAAGGTAAGTGTGATGCATATGCATGTTTTACTTGACCAGATGTAAAATCATATTCACTAAGAATTATTTGATCAAGCAAATGTATGAAGAATGTTTCTTTGCCTCCAAACAGGAATTTTGGTAAAATGCAACTTCCCCAAAGGAAAGCCCAGGCTATAACGGAAGCATTGGCAGCTGACATCCTGCTTTTAGATTGTCTTCTGGAGTGAACAGTCATAACTTTAAATATAGCTGCTATACTTCTTTATAAACCACATTTAAAAAGATGAATACCATGTTTTGGTGGACTTTGATTGTATGTATTTTTTCAGTCCCTGATTCAGTATTTAAATCTCCGATTCAGAGATACCTGCTTATATTTTTGTCTTGCAGTTCAGTTTTGAAATAGGCAAACTAAAGCAAAAATTTGGTAATTTTCATGCTCTTGCCAGGGAAAGGGCTAGGTGAACTCTGTTGCTTGACTGACTAGCATCTTCCAGTTACCAGTGCTGTCAAGGGCAGCGCCCCTCGCCCAACTCGGCCTTGTTCCGAGCTCATGGTGGTCTGGCCTCTAGATCCTCCCTTAGAAGCACTGGGCTGTGTTCTCTGACCTCTCAAGAATTAGCAGTTACCTCATTAATGAAATACTATGAAGCAGGAAAAGTTTTCCTTTATTATAACACAAGCCCATCTGATGGCATTGGGTTTATAACCTACAAACTCCTTTTATAAAATTGACTTGTTAATTTATCTTAAAAAATCACTTTCCCTCAAGTTCAAGGTCCCAAATTTCTCTCAGCATATATGCATGTTCCTCTGCTCTTTCTCTTCTCCTCTTAGAAGTTCATTGGCATCAAAAACTCAAATCTTATACACACACACACACACACACACACACACACACACACGTGTGTGTGTATATATATTATATATATATAATCCAAATATTTTTTATTTTCACCTTTCTATTTAAATTATCATGAAATCTTCAATAAAGGAAATTCTGAGGATGCTTCTGTGAAGTTGGCCAGGCTTATTCATCGAGATAAATTGAGTTGTAAATAGGAAATTGTATCGAGAGTTACTAGTCATGAGTGGGAGAAAGGATATTACATTTTGGCTACAGGTGTCTCAAACTCAACTGAGGTAAAGTGTTAGGTTGATCAAATGATATGATAATAAATGGTCTGCATAGTTCCAGGTCAGTGACACTACTTTCCAAACTAATTAGATTGAAAAGGACATGATTGACACTTTAAAATGAGTTTGACATGTAAGCTGCATGGTCATCTCTGAAGCATAGGTAGGCTGTTAACTAAACTGTCTCTCTAAGGAGTTGGGAAGGCAATGCAATTTTCTTTAGAGGATCTTTGCTTCTAGGTGATTGGGTGAAATAATTGAATGCAATTGAAATCTACTTGTTTTATACATTTGACTTTTCCTATTGTGGTCCTAACCTCTAATTTTCCATTCAATATTTACTGATTTTAAAGAATGGTAAAATATTTGCATGACAATCCAACTTGAAATAGCTTATAGAGTCTTATATTTTGTTATTTGCTTATTTTTTAATACCATGTCTGAATTTATTTCTAATGGAAGAATGCAGCTTTGTAAGTAACATATGAAGGAAGAGGAAAACCAATAGTAGGTAAATGAAATAAAATGCTGCTCTCCCTCCCTCTCTCCTCTTCCTGCTTTTTCCCTTTCATGTTCCTCTTCCTCTCTCACCCACACATCCTTATGGCTGCTGTGGATAAAGGTGTGGATAAGGGAAGTCCCTTATAATCCTTGTCTTATCACAAAATCTGTTCCATATTGGATTAGGGGAATGAGGAACAGCAAACACCAGTGGAACTGTCTAAGTATGTTGTACAATGTCCTGCCCACTTATTTCACCGCTTTGCTCTACAGTTTAACCTGATGGTACGTTTCTTTGTGATTACTTGAATTAAGATGAAAATTCCATTGTCCTATTTCATATTTTCTCAAAGATAGACATTGTCCTGCTTTTTGCTGCTATTTAAGGTTGTACCCTCAAATTTGTTGTTTCTTCTGGCCTTCAGTTTTGAAGGTAAGTTTGTTCTCTGGAACTGCTTTTTTTTTTTTTTTTTTTTTAAATGCTTTGGATTAGAAACTGTAAAAGAAGTTAGGTTCGGTTCCAAGATTCTGTGGTGCTCGCTTTATAGCAGAGCTGCTTTGTTCTCAGAGGAGGTCTTTTGCTGTATAGAATATGTGAATCATGGTGAGCAGAAATCTAATGTCTGTGGAATAAAACAATGGCAGAAATTTTTTTTCATTTAAAAAATTTGTTTATTGACATATAATTGATTTACAGTGTTCTATTAGTTTCAGGTGTACACCAAAGAGATTCAGTTAAACATTCTTTTTGACATTTTTATCTATTATAGGATATTACAAGATATTGAGTATAGTTCTGGGTGCTATATAGAGTAGGTCCTTTTACCTGTTTTTATATAGTGTGCATATGTTTTAATCCCAATTTCCTAATTTTTCCTTCCCCCACCTCCTTTCCACTTTCATAAGTTTGTTTTCAAAGTCTGAGAGTCTATTTCTAGTCTAAAGAAAGTTCATTTCTATCATTTTCTTAGCTTCCACATAATAAACAATATCATGATATTTGTCTTTCTCTTTCTGACTGACTTCACTTAGTATGAGAATCTATAGGTCCATTCATGTTTCTGCAAATACCATAATTTCATTCTTTTTATAGCATTAGTTCATTATTTTTTATTGCTGAGTAATAGTCCTTTGTATATATGTGAGAACAGTAGGTCTTAAAGAGGCCTGATTTGTGATACTATTAAAAAGGGATAGAAATTATTAAAAAAAAAAAACAATTTTAACTTTACATTGTTAATGCCTATTCTTACAGCAAAATGAGCAAACAAATAGCAAAATGGTATTTGCTGAAAACCACAAAAATACCTAACCTTGCCTGGTCTGGCAATGTGCTTTTTTTTCCTAGATAAACAGTGTTTGTGGTTATGATTTTTGTATTGCACATAAACAACAGTGATAACCAGAGAGGCATTTTTTCTGGTTCAGATGATGAAATTAAATATTTATTTCATAGTGTTTCATTAAGGGCTGTTTTGCTGACAGTTTGGAAAACACTGCTATGATGTGAGCCCATTGCTTATACAGAGGTAAGGATTGACTCAGCCTCGCAATTGCATCAGTGAGTTGGTGACATCTTTCCATACGTCTTTAATGTGGATTATTTAAGGCTTTAGGACAAATAGACATGGGTTCCATCAGATTTCTCTTTTTAAGCTATGTTGATTCAGTTATGAAGATTTGTACCATAGATTATTCTATCTATTAATCTACATTACTTTTCTACCTGCTTCATGCACATGAAGTCATTTAATCCTCGCAACAGCACTGTAATTCTATGAACTGTATGTAATTATGTAGCTATAAATGAGAGAACTGAGGCACACAGACATTAAGTGAACACACCAAACTCAACCAGTGCATGATAGAAATGAGATTCAAACCTAGATCATTCTGGCTCCATGGTCTATCCTCAACACCTCTGTGTATTTTGCCTTAAAGTTCTCTGAGGAAAAGGTAATTTATTGGCCTTTCCAACATCACGTGGGATGTTGATATCATTCCAGCTGTGGGTCAGGCAAGGATCTTGTGATTAGTATATATTTACATTTACCTTCTTTAAACTCTCAACTAAAATTTTGAAAACAATTTTCACACCTATGTTCTGTGTCCATTTTCCTTCCCTGCTAGACTGTAAATTCCTGAAGAAGCTTGACTGGGTCTGAGTAGAAATTTCTTAAATTTACAGTCATGCCCAGTACAATAGATTCATTGTTTTCCCTGAGTTAATAAGTGATGCAATGTTTTATTACAAACCACCTCCATGAAACTAGCACTGGAAAGTAAAATATGTGCTCATATTCATTTAAAATATGTTCCTCTAAAAAGTTCCTTTTATGCAATAAAGGAAAAAAAATACCCATGTGGGAAAATACTGTACATTTTATTTGAATATTATTAAATTAGTAGATTCCTACTTGTTTGTATAATTAAATATTCATACATACATTACTTCAGTTTCTTGATTGCATCACCCAGGTAGAGATTTTTTAAGACATGTTTAAGATTCTTGACCTTTGAAATAATTGTAGTATAATCTAGTATCATATAATATTCAAATT
The DNA here is from genome assembly GCA_024291935.2 of Okapia johnstoni. Classification (NCBI taxonomy): domain Eukaryota; kingdom Metazoa; phylum Chordata; class Mammalia; order Artiodactyla; family Giraffidae; genus Okapia; species Okapia johnstoni. The sequence goes on from CM044312.1 coordinate 60,514,432, forward strand.
GCTAAGAGCTTTCATTAGACTCTAAGATGATTTTTTTCCTTGTCATAGGAATAGTAAATCCTAACACATGTGTGCCAACTATAGCTATTATGATTTTGTAAAAACTAAGTTTCAACAAAGATACTTTGAGGAGATTTTATACTTTTTAGTGATATTTGCTATTTAACATATTTCATAGTGGGCTTCTCTTGTGGCTCAAATGATTAAAAAAAAAGAAGAAAAAATTCTTCCTGCAGTGTAGGAGACCCAGGTTCAATCCCTGGATTGGGAAGATCCCCTGGAGAAGGACATGGCAACCCACTCCAGTATTGTTGCCTGGAAAATACCATAGACAAAGGAGCCTGGCAGGCTACTGTCCATAGGGTCGCAAAGAGTTGGACGTCACTAACACTTTCATACTGAAACATAGATTAAGTACTTACAGAGAAATTGCATATCTAGTCCCAGCAGTTCATTGAATATAACTGTTGAACAAGAGAGTCAGGAGCATCATATGCATGGCAGTACTGAGGCTCAGTCTTGTTTTAAATCAGAGGCGCCACACAGCCTAGAGGTCAGAGCACAGACTCTAGAACCAGTCTGCTCAGTTCAAACATTGGCTTTACCAGTGGCCCATGTTGTGTCCTTGAGTAGGTCACTTAACCTCTTTGTACCTCAGTGGCTTACTGTAAAATAGGGATATAATTAGTACCTGTATCATAGGATGGTTGGTTGGAAGAGTATTTGAGTTGATATTGCCTTCAGTTTTAGTTATAACAGAGCCTGGCCTGGATGAAGTATTGGGTGCTGTTATCATCATCATCATGAAGGAGAACACAGGGAAGGAAGGGTCAGCTTTCTAGACAAGGTAATGCCTGGATGGAGACCTGAAGGTTAAGAGAAGGTAAGGGAGTTGAAAGAGGCATTCAAAAAGGCTGAAGGGGGCTTGTGAAATAAGGTGTTTTGTTCAGAGAACCATTAAGTACTTTGCTGCTGAGGACTCAAATTAGGAGAGGCGAAGGGAAGCAGCCTGGGAAGCCCTGTTGTTCTAATGTAGCCAGATACTTATGATTTCTCTAAAGGGTATCATTTTATGCCCACTGTATATTTTTTTGAAACATTTTATTTCTTTTCTCTCCATAATATAGAAATTCCATATTAGCAATTATGTAAACCCAGAATACTGCTATATAGTAAGCATCTGTACTCTGATCACCTTTATGATCTTTTTGTATTTTAGTAATGAACTATTACCATAGATAAAATGAGGAATTAGTTATAGAATTAGTGAACTGGGGATGCTAACAAGTTCTTCAGGAAAGCTTTGGACATATATGGATGGACTTCACCCCAGTCTTCTCCCATTTTCCTGGTACCCTCTGCTTGTCTTTAAACTAGCCTCTTGACTTCTTACCTTTATGACTCTTCTCTGTCTTGTGTCTAGACTCTTCTTTCTCCCCTTTTCAGTGTATTTCCCCCTGCATCGTATCATGAGTTAGGAGGAGGACAGACATGACTCGGGGAGGCAGCCTGGGTGGGGCACACAGGCTTCAAAGATCTACACAATTGAGCAGGTCAGTTTGAAAAGCCCACTAGGTGATTCAAATAGGTTCCACCCCCTTCTTCCTTGAGAAACACTGGTAAAAATATCTTTCCTTGACCTCACCACTTCCCCTTCTCTCCTCATCATCTGCAAACCCCGACTTAACTTCTTGCACTTGAAATTGTGCCTTCAACTGCAAGCACACACATTTAATGGCATAGCTGACTGACTTTGCCACTTTTCTTCCTTTTACTTCTTATAAATTCGCCTTCTTGACCTCTCCATATTTTTTTCAGAACTTAAGCATCATCTCCTGATGCCCCCATTCTGGGCTGATTACTCTTCTTTTGGGTCCCCACAGTGTCTTCCAAATACAAAATGAGACTGGAGTTTAATTCTTTCTGCACTAAAATGTAATCTCACTGAAGGCAAAGATTTGGTTTTATCCATCTTTTAGCTTCAAGCACAGAGCCTAGTACCTGACTTAGCATAACTATTTGGTAAATGATGAAGCAAGTAAAGGACATAAATTGAGAACATAGGCACTTACTCTTCAACATTTCAAAGACGTCATAGTTGATATCTCAGAAATCGCTGAGATCCTCAAGGGAGATGATATCTGGAGATTGAAGGGAGTGCAAATATTTGAGCTAAAAGAGGCAAAAAAAAACCCACAAAAAACCACAACCTTCTAGAAGTACTAGTACTTTAGTGGAAGGATAATAATAGGACTTCATGATCTGACTATAACATTACAATCTGAGCCTCCAGAAACAAATTTTCTGTGACTTTGGCAAGATTATTGCTGTGTTCCTCAAAATACTTAATTTGCTTGGATGATGTTTTGTTTTGTTTTGTTTTCTCAGGCACAGTGCCTTCCATTCCATGTCAGAATAATTGTGTGGGAGAAAGGTTTAGAATTCTGCTTTCTGATGCAATATTTGCCAGTCCATTGGAAAATAGGATTTTAATAATTTTTTCTCAACCAGCAAGCTAATTGAAACAGTAATCAAAGAGAAGGGTGTGTGAATGTGTGTGTGGAGAACAGGTATGATCAGAGTTGACTATGTCAACGTATAAATCGTTCTGTACATATAAATCATTGCTTATTTACTTGAAATATTAAATCAACTGTTCTTAAAAAAATATCTATCAAATTATAAGTGGTGTTACTTTAGGGCTGAAAGTAAATATTTAAATACACTTCCTTTTGAGTTTAGGAAAATAGGTTAACTTTGTAGTCTGTGATCTATAGTAAGTTACATCCATCCATTTGATGAAAAGCAAAGATTTTACAAGGTTCTAAAGTATGTAATTTGAGATTTGAAACACCTCAAAATCTCAGACCACTTCTTTTATACTAGTTGACATCTGAAAGAAGAGATAGACAGCTATCCACTGTGTATGGACTCCACCTCTGGTGTTTGGTTTTGTACACAAGCTTAGACCACTGCTCTAAGAATTTGAATTAACTTAGCACTCACACAGGAGGCGGGTGAGGAGGAAATAAAACAATGGAGATACAGATAGATTGGCCGGGAAGCATTGGGGTATAGGGTAGCTGAGTGAAGAGGCTATTTAGAAATACAGCTTAGTGGAGAGAAGAATTGAATAACCTAATAACCCTATTAATATATCAGGGTTTTAATTTTTTCTTTGATGATGGTAAGTTTAGATGATGTTTTCATTAGGTGAAACAGTAACAGGTAAGTGCAGCAGTCAGGCTTATCCTGGATTATAGTCCATTTTCAACCTCAAGAGTCATGCCATGTGTGGGCAGTGAAGGTTTTCTTTAGGGTTTCAGGATTGTATCAAGGAGTCCTGGCCCAGGACTAGAATAGCAGTCAGATTAATGCATTTTAATCAGGACTGTCATTCATTGTCTAGTTCAGTTAGTTCAGAAAGGGAACTGAAATTTAGGAAATCACAAAGAATAGCTGAATATAGTTTGAGGCTGACCATGAGATGAATTTTAGACCTGTTCAATTTCAAATAGTGACATACAATCCAAGAACATTTGGAAATATATAACTGGAACGTCAGAGAAGGAGTTAAAAGCAAGCACACTAATTTCTGTTAGTTCTCTTAGAGGAGATATTTGAAACCATGCATCTGGATGGGATTTCTTAAGTAGAGATTTAAGACCAAAGGTCAGATGGCTGAGAACTGAGTGACTCAGGGATCACTGGAGGCCAGCCAGCTTGGTGGAATGGGAGTGTGGGTTTAGCTTGACCACTGGGGAGACAATGCCATAGAAAGTTCAGACTTTTCTCTAAAAGTGATGTCAGAGGGTGGCTATGGCACTGATAAGATAGCCTAGGGGAGAGGTCAGAAAGCAAAAAGAAGAGGAAGATGATCTGGCCAAGAGGAATTGATAAGAAAGGTGAAAGAAGAAACAAACTGGAGAGGGTGGTGTCCTGGATACCAGGGAATAAATGCTTTGAGTCAAGGGAGAAGCTTGCACCAGCTATTGTGACAGACACCTCAGTCGGATGAGAATTGAAATGATTCTATTGAATTTAACAATGTGGATGTCATTTGGTGGCCTAATTAAGAGCCGTTTTTGTAGAGAAGTCAGAATGATAACGGGTTGTGGAATGTGATGAAACACACTAATAACAATAGCTCTAGAAAGGCCAATGTCCAAAGAGGTTTTAAGATGGAAAAGGTTTGTGTTTATATTTGGATGGAAAGGATCCAGGAGAGGGGGAAAGTTTGAAGATTTAAGAAGGTAATAATGATAACTTTATTGACAAGCCAGCATATCATTTCTTAAGTGTTTAGATCTGGAGTTTGGATTATAGATATAGAGTTCGGATTATGCAAATACACATCCATTATCAAAGCATGAGAATTGAGCAACCAGAGAAACACTTACTGAATTGTTAATGTAGGTGACTCCACTCGTTATGGGAGTATCGTTGATAATTGCCTTTTAATCATGTCTTCATACCAAGTTGGGCTTTCCTGGTGGCTCAGATGGTAAAGCGTCTGCCTGCAATGCGGGAGACCCGGGTTCCATCCCTGGGTTGGGAAGATCCCCTGGAGAAGGAAATGGCAACCCACTCCAGTATTCTTGCCTGGAAAATCCCATGGACAGAGGACCCTGGTAGGCTACAGTCCATGGGTTGCAAAGAGTCAGACACGACTGAGAAACTTCACTTTCTTTCACTTTCATACCAAGTTATTCCATAAAAGTTACTCAAAAAGCATCTAACTCAAGTAAGTCCCCACTCCTGCTTCATTCCAGAAGTATTAATTAATTGCATTTGAATGGAAGACACTGACCCAGCAGACATTTATGCATCTGAGTTCCAAATTCCTGATTTGTGTTTGGACCACAAGTTGATGGAAATTGACAGCTTCTTATAATTTAGATTAATAAGGCCCTTACTGCTACTGCTACTGCTAAGTCGCTTCAGTCGTGTCCGACTCTGTGCGACCCCACAGACGGCAGCCCACCAGGCTCCATCCCTGGGATTCTCCAGGCAAGAATACTGGAGTGGGTTGCCATTTCCTTCTCCAGTGCATGAAAGGGAAAAGTGAAAGTGAAGTCACTCAGTCGTGTCCAACTCTTCGCGACCTCATGGACTGTAGCCTGCCAGGCTCCTCCGTCCATGGGATTTTCCAGGCAAGAGTACTGGAGTGGGGTGCCATTGCCTTCTCCAATAAGGCCCTTAACCGAATTTAATTGTAACTTTTACATATAGTATAGGAGAGGAAATAGAACATAAACAAGTGAGTGAAAGTCGCCCAGTCACATCTGACTGTTTGCAACCCCATGGTCTATACAGTCCAAGGAATTCTCTAGGCCAGAATAATGGAGTGGATAGCTGTTCCCTTCTCCAGGGGATCTTCCCAACCCAGGGATGGAACCCAGGTCTCCTGCACTGAAGGTGGATTCTTTCCCAGCTGAGCTATCAGGGGAGCCCAAACAAGTAAACACGCAGCTAAAGAGAAGAAAAGTGTGGGAAAGGTGAGTAAGGAAGTTACTGCAGAATCCAGTAGCTTAACTTTAAAATGTATTTAAAGTAAATTTGTGTTTTAATGTGGTCTGGTGGTGGTGGTTTAGTTGCTATAAGTCATGTCAGATTCTTTATGACCCCATGGACTGTAGCCCGCCCCAGGCTCCTCTGTCCATGGGATTTCCCAGGCAAGAATACTGGAGTGGGTTGCCATTTCCTTCTCCAGGGGATCCTCCCAAACCAGGGATTGAACCTGGGTCTTCTGTATTGCAGGCAGATTCTTTACTGACTGACCCACCAGGGAGGACCTTATGTGGTCTACTCTTCACTGAATTACTATCACAAGCAAAAGCTCTAAAAGTTAAGATCAAAATTACGACTTCTATAAATTAATTGTGATTGTCTCTTACACAGTGATCACTTTTGGTTTGTGGGCTCGTTTGAGAATCTAACAACAGTTATGATTCGCAGGTTTCTAAGGTGGTAACAAACACCTGTTAGGTCTCTTGTTATTCCTGAAGGTAACAAAAGACCCCAGATACCTTCAGATGTCTGATTGTAAAATGAAATATCTCTAAGAACTAAACAGTAAAGCAGGGCATAGATTATGGAGAGACCTAATGAACCATTTTAAGGATTTTGATTTTGGTCTGAGTGAGGTAGGAAGCCAGTGACGGGGTTTGAGCAGATGATGGACATGATCTGACTCACCATTTTTAAGCATCACCTGTCTGTTGTGCCGAGTGTAGACTATTGGTACACAGTGGCCAAAGAAGGAGGGCCTGGGGGCCTGCTGTGTGACTCTTGCAGTAATTCACATGAGAGATAACAGGGTTGGATCAGAGTGCTAATAGTAAGATAGTGTTGTATATGAATGTATTTTGAAGGCAGAGTAAGATTTATTGAAGGGTGATATTTCAGTGTGAGAGAAAGACGAGGGTTAAGGATGATTCTAGGTTATTTGGTCCAAGCAGTTGAATGTATGGAGGTACCGTTAATAGAGGTGGGAAGAACAGGGTTTGGTTTTGAACAATTTGAGATGCCCATTTTCTTTCCAAGTGGTACAGTGAAATAGGCAGTTGGGTAGAGGAGTTTGAAGGTGAGAGGAAAGATCTGCACCCTGAGATGTTTTGTGAGTCATCAGAGTACAGAATGTTCAGTGGATGGGATCCCCTGGGATTGTGCTCAATCCCAGCACCTGGGTATCTGAAGTAAGAACTTCTGGACAAAGGGAGTACAATGTGAAATATCTCTCTGGGCACAGACCCCAGAGAACCTAACTCGAGTGGAGTGGGACCAAGGCATCAGCATCCTTTAGAACAGGGGTCCCCAATCCCCAGGATCTAACGCCTAATAATCTGAGGTGGAAATGATGTAATCATAACAGAAATAAAGCCCACAATGAATGTAACATGCTGGAATCACCCTGAAACAACCTCCCCCCCCCACACCAGTCCATGGAAAAACTCTCTTCCACGAAACCGGTCTCTGGTGCCAAAAAGGCTAGTGACCACTGCTATAGAAGTTCTCCACAAGACTCTAACATGCATGCAGGGTTGCGAACTACTTGCCCAGGAAGAAAAGTCAATTAGTGATCCAAGAACTGAGCTCTAGACCAGTTCAATAAGTCAGAAAATGAACAGACACTATGAAAAAAAATGGGGTGAGTCGTCAATGATGGAGGAGGAATCAATGAAGACTGTGTTTCAAGTTGGAGGGAGTGGTCATGTGTCAAATAGCAACTGAGAAGGCCAGTGAGATGAATAAGAAGTGACCATTGACATTGTCCCGTGAAGATTATTGGTAACCTTTGATGGGAACAAAAGTCTGACTGAAGTGGTAGAGAAAATTAAAGAAAGGCACAGCTAGGCTACTCTGTTCAAGGGGTTTTCCTAAAAGAGAATAGTAAAAAGGCTGTGAGCTAGAAGAGAATATTTTTAGAGATGAGATATATTGAGTTTTGTTGGTAATGAGCTGGTAGAGAAGTAGCTGGTGTATGATGCACGACAAGGATGCCCTTGAGTAGCTGAAGCAGAAGAGATATATTAGAAGGCACCGCATCTGTAGTTACTGATATCTGTATCTATGTCTCATCATCCCTCTCAGATTTTAGATCATTACCAGAGAGTGGCCAGCCATATTTTGAGATTATCTTTCACACTGCCTTCTTTGGTAGGTTCATACACTAAGCACTTTCTGTTTATTTAACTGGTGATCTTTCAAATGACCAGTAGGATTTGATGTGGTAGATTTACAGTTTTTCAAACTTTCCATCTAAAGCTGTTTCATCATTTGTAATGATGTAAAATATGCCAGAAGTTTCCATTCATTTTAGAAGGACTTCAAAAAAATTATCTCATAGTTATAATAATAGCACTAGACACTGCATAATACTACAATTCTCAAAGGAAGAAATTTTTGAGAAGAGATACAAAATGTGCAGGATGTTTGGAATCTTCTGACGAAAACTGGTTGATGACTCATGAGTCTTGTAGTTTGTGAAGTATATACACAAGAAAAATACGATATTAATTTGTCTTCAAATATTTGCGGTGACCACCTACAGTAAAACTTTTATCTTAGATGCTCATGATAAATCAAAACATTGTCCTTATGTTTTGTGTTTCACGTTAGCCTAAATTTTACCACCTTAACAAAAAGTATTTTTTACCTTTTAAAAAATTAGTTCCACTTTTTGAGGATAGAATAAAATTATTTACCTCATCTGATGAACTGAAGAAAATACTGGTGGATAATTTGTACCTCAATTCATGCCATGTAGTCCGCCTGTTGACAATCTAGAAGAGAAAATTCAAGACTAAATAGATTGTTCACATTCCTTTGTCTTTAAAACTATTTTGATAATAGTATTTTTATAGTATTATCTACAGATACTGTATCTTACTGTTCTCTTTGGTGCTGTTATAATTTTCTTTCTTTTTTCCTAGTGTTTTGTTACTAGGGTTTTTTTTCTTCAATTGCTTCCTTTGGGTGTGTGCCCCACAATGCTCCCTCTACACTTAGAAGATCTAGTGTTTTATTAGCTAAATAGACACTCAAATGTTTATGAATTGAGAATTGTAATATCGGAGGGAAATTAACTTTGAACAAAGAATTTTTGAAAAAGGAGTCTTAAGGAACAGGAGCATGTCTGTTTTGTGCACGCGTCAGAGAAGCTTCATCTTTAAAGATCTGGTCTGCAAGTCCAGAATTTTGATCGTCTCATTTTGGTTATTTCTCCAAAGCATACTTTCTATACCTCTGTCCACCTGTCTGTTGATCTTTCAACACCCTGCTCTCTTATTTCTTTTTCTTTCTTTCCCTCCTGACTCATTTTATTCCCTTTGCATGATTTCATTCAACAATTTATTGCAGTTTAGAGGAACTCAAATGGCAATGATTCATGACATTTTCAATAATAATGCTTTAATACTCTTTCAGATAGTTTTGTTCTTAGTTTGTATGTTTGCAAGATATGACTCCAAAATTCTCTTAAGACCCAAGGCTTAACAATGATTTTTTTCTAGGTTGAATTAGATTCTTTCAGTTGATTTCTTTCAGAGTATATAGTTACATTGCTATTTGATTTTTTTTTTTTAATTTCATTCTTAAATGACACTGCCTGAATCTTAAAACTAATTTAGGTAACACTGAAATACTAGTTTCTTTTAGAAGTTTTCTCAGTAATTTTTAATACTTACATATATTGTTTAACTATCATCGTTTTGAGGACCTTTTATATTTAATTTATATAAACTTCAACTAGTATAGTATGAAATAGGATAGAGGGGAGTTCATGGTATAAAGTTGCCATATTTCTGAAAAAAACTTGTAAGATGAAAATTTTTTTTTCTATAGAAAGTTTCAGTTGAATACACAAGGAAGCTATTTGAAAAATATGCTTATGATCCTCCAGTTCAGAAGTTTTTAGCTTTGGGAAGAACCCATGACGTCGATGGGGGGCGGGGGGAGTAACCTTAATGTCAGTAACCTTTAAACTTTGAAGGAAATTCCAAATTTTACTTAATTATAGATGAAAGCAATAAACAAGTTTATGGTTATTTCAGAAATCATGAAGTATTAGTTATGTTAATCACTACTTTAAAATTGTAGTACATATCAGATCATCTCTAGGTCTTGTTTTTAATATGTTAAAAAAGAAATGCTTATCATAATATTAAAAGCTGAGGTATAATAAATAGCTGTTTCAACATGACTGGTTTCCATTGAAATCTTTTGTATTTCATTTTACACATTTAAAAATATTATTTTGTGTCCATGACATTGCAAATAAATAAGAATCCCTGCCCTAGTGCCCTTTGCATCCTAAGCATTCTTTGTAGTATAAATTTCTTTTTTATACTACTTTTATACCACAAGTAACATATTTGTTCTGTATACTTACATTTCTGTGTGCATGTTGTATAAGACGGAGAACACATTTTTGTAAATAACTTTTTAATTTTTGCTCATATTAATTTAAGATATATCCAAATTTCTACTTTAAAAGTTATATTAAATACTAAATTCTTAAGTAACTGTTGTAGTTGTCTTTACATTTTAGTGATATTCTTTTACCAAGGCATTGTCGGCAATACCAGGGCATGGAGAAAATTAACTTTGTGTTTTTTTTCTGCCACCGTTTCAGTGATCTTAATGTAATGCTCCATAAATAGGCATGGGAGAAAACAGAGGAAAGAATCAAAGTCAACAACCTGGTGGACAATGTGTTTCAGATTAACCTTCTGAAAGGATTTTAATTGATAGGCAGCACAGTGTGGCCTCAGGCCCCCTTCCCAGCACAGGTTCTTGATAACTTGTAAAGTCTTCCCTACTACTTGCACACTTGACTGAAGGGGAAACGGAAGGTGGTAGACATCTATCAAGTGGATATAGAAAGCAATTCGAAGAAAATAAAAGAATAATTAATAAACATTTTGCTCAGGGAAACTAATCAAAGTTCCTATTTTGAAAGGGGAAATTCATACAAATAAATAGTAGTTGTTGTCTTCTAAAGATTGAGAAATCCAAGAGTTTGGGGGAGATGTGCAGATAATTGAAAGAAAAGAGCAAAACGGACTTATATCCTATGACATATTAAGGCTGCTTAAATTTTTACTCTGATTTCTCTTGGGAAATCAAATTGGAGAAACCAGACCTCTTGGGGAATAGCATCCCTATACATAACATATTTAAATTTGACACTAGAGGTTAAGTTTATTTTTTCCTAATAATTATGTTCAGTGAGGAATGCAGAAATTGCATTTTGGAATAACAGACGACTAGTTATTGTAGCAAGACCTTTTCAACATCTATGGTAGCTACTTACCATAGGAGGTAGCTCACTCTATGTGTTCGATAGAGTAGAGTGAAAGGAGAAGGAAAACCAAAAGGAAGCTTTGCCTCAGGGTCTACAAATGAGCTTCATCAAGTCAACAGGTCTACCATGTTCCCAGGCTTGTGTACTGAATTCTGTACAGGTGTCCTATTTTAGTCTTTAACCTAGTGCCTTTGATTACTGTTGTTACTTTGTAATATAGTTAGAAATAAATATGAACTAAATATGAACATACTAGTTCTTAAACCCCAGTTGACCATTTTATAATTATATATATGGCTATATATGCAATGATATTTAATATATACAATAGTATTTTATATAAAATATAGTCTATTATATATTACTTATATTTAATGTAATACTATATTATATAATGTAAATATAAGATATTTAAATATGTTCTAGTCATATATATTCGGAATATGTATATTTGTTTATTTATATTTGGATCTCTTGACAAATCTCCTAACTTCAGACTCTGTTATTCTCTTATACTCGCCTTTCAGAACCCCAGGTCTAGATTGTCTGTCTTTTTGCTTTCTCTCTATACCAAGGAGCTGAGTAGTACTCACAAAGCCTTGATATCCATAAAAACTGCTGTAAATACCCAGATGTGTCTTGGATCTCACCTTATTCGCACATGCCCTCAGGTACCTGGATACAGCAGCAAACTGTGCAGAGCCACCCTCTCCCATTTTCCACAACGACACGCTCATTTTGTTGCTACTCTTTCAACAAAGTTCTCTGAAACTTTCCCTCACTCTGCATGGGAAGAAGAGTCTGTCTGTGTTTCTACTCTCTTGTCAGTCTCCTCTGCTACTCACCTTACTCAGTCCTGTCCTTAAATGCTGTAGTTCCCTCACATCTCTACCTCTCTTCTCTTTTCATTATTGACATTCTCCCTGGGCAACTTGATTTTATTCACTCTTAAGAATTACAGCTACCAGCTCTGACCATCTCCCAGCCTCTAGATCAGTGTTTCTAGTCACTTCTTGGGCATCTCCCTTTGAGTGTTCTCAGATTTAACCTGTGTTACATTCAAAATATTTTAAAGCGAACTATTTCTGTTTTTTCCTCAGTAAATGGCTTCAGAGCCAGGAAGTCACACTTGACTTTTCTTCTTGTCTAGGGTCTTATCAATTCCTTCTAATCTCACCTTCTTATTCCTCACAATCATCCTGCCTGACCCCACTGACACCATATTACTACCACAGACGCTGTCCCTGCCTCTCCATTTCTGAAATGGAAAATTTAAGCTTTCTACCTGGTTTTCCTGCTCCAACAATAGACAGCGACTCTTATCTCTAAAACTATCATATTCTTGCCTCTGTTTCTTTAAATAGCCTCCCCACTACCTGGATCCACCTTTGCTTTCTCTTCACCTAACATGCCCTCTGACCATCTGCCTCTGGGACTTAGCCAACTTAGACTCAACTTGTATTCAGCATCAGTTAACTTTCTGCTCTGCTTTGACTGCTTAACTTGGACTGCTCTGCTTAACACTGCTTTGTGTACCTTTGTTCCAGGCCAAGAAAAGACCCTGAGCTAGACTTAGGAATCTATTGTCTATAGATAATAGTACACTATATCATCATAGAAACTTAGTGCTTGAAAAGAATTTGGAGATCATTCCCCGCCTCACTGTACGCATATGGACACTGAGCGAAATACTTGTTCAAGGTCAGGTCACAGAACCTAATAGTGACAGTTAAGTCTGTCTTAACTGACTGGAAAACAGGCTTTAATTTTCCAGATCCTAATAAACAGGATGATGCTTAGCTGTGCTACTCCTGAAGATAGCAAAGTAACTATAAAATGAAACACCTTTGCTTTTATGCCCCCAAGAATGTCATTTCCTGTAGCCAGACGCCTACTCAAAACCAAACATACAAACAGCAACAACCACCGCAGACACAGCATTTCTTCTGGTACTTCTGGCATTTACTGCCTGAACCGTCACAGTAGGAATGAGCTGTGGTGCAGGAAAACCTCAACTGGGGCGTGGCCTCGATGAGGTGCAGAGGATTAGGAAGCAACCAAGTACTAAAAAGAGAATTTTTATATTCTTCTGCACAATTTAAAGTATTATAAAAAGGCTACAGATTTTTTTTTTTAATTAGAAAACTAGGCTTATCTACTCTTGTCAATTAGAGAATATCGCAAACAATGTGATCATAGATTTTTCTTGGCTCTGGAGTTGTTTGTACACTAAATTAAGGTAGAACTATTTATACCTTATAATTTTCAGTGTTCTGCTGCCCTGTTCGTCTTTGACTTGTGTTGGTGTCTTAAAAAAAAAAAAATCAGATGATATTGAGAGAGAACATGGGTGGAGAGAGCGCACAATGTGGGAAGAGGAACAATGCCATCATTGATTCACAAATTAATTCCATAAATAACAGGATTTACCTCCTGTGCACAGCTTTGACATGTGCTTTGGTGTCTCATTTTGCCCTAACATTTTACTCGGCTTGTTCCCCTTCATCTTGCCTGCAGTGTCTGTTAGACTGCTGTGCCTCTTTGGTTGGGGCCTAGCTTCTCTGTCAAGGCCTGGGAGCACACCCTGGGCCTTCTCAAGTGAGGCTCGTCCTGCCTGTGTGAGGCCTGTGCATCCTGCTGGGATGCTGCCCTGCCTCCATGGGGGCTGCAGGAACTGCTGGGGCCCCTCAGCCCTTTGGACTCTTGCTAAGGAACGCTCAGGTTGCTGAAGTGTTGTTGTGTCCGGTACCAGTCCTGCGGATATTGTCAGCTTCCTTAGTGTTTGTTTACTCCCATGCTGCCACAAAAACCTCACATCACATGGCCAACCCTAGGAGCTCTCGAATAGCCACTGATATTAGCTTACAAATATTCCATATGAGGTGTACTGATTCCAGATGGCGACATAGACTATCCTGAACTCACCTCCTCCCAAAGACATACCAAATATATAACTCAAGAAGATAAAAGTTCCTCTTTAAAAAAGACCTTGGAGACTTGAGATGTGGAAGCTGAACAACTCCTAAACATTAGGCAAATGAGAAAAAAATCCTACATCAAAGCAGTTAAGTAGGGCTGAGACAAAATTTTGGTATAGTGACCCACAATCAGAGGAAACTCAAAACCTGGAGCTTCTCCCTAAGGGGAGGGGGTGGTTTAAACCTCATATCAGAGATGCTAACTTTTAAGACCTGCAGAGGGATAAGTTCCCAAAACATCTAAGGTTTAAAAAACCAATGATACTCACTTCCATGAGATCTACACGGTTACAGTGACTGAAAAATAATAGCTCTTAAAGGGCTTGCTTGCTTTGACTCACCTGTCACTGGTGCAAAGACAGACAACCAATTGAGAGGTGCCAGACAACATGTGAACGAGACCTATTTGCTTAACTTTAAATGTCAACCTGAGGGACAAGCATTTAATACACACACACCTAGGGCCTATTGAAGTTCTCTCTGGGGACAGAGGCTGGCGGGCACCATCTCTGTGTTCCCCTCCCTCCAGTTCACTGGTATCTTCCATTAAGGGAACTTGTACCCTTCTCTGGGGCTTTTCCTGGTGGCTCAGATCATAAAGAAAACACCTGCTATGTTGGAAAACCAGGTTCAAACCCTGAATTGGGAGGATCTCCTGGAGAAGGGAATGGCTACCCACTCCAATATTCTTGCCTGGAGAATTCCATGGACAGGGGAGCCTCGTAGAGTATAGTCTGTGGGGTCACAAAGAGTTGGACATGACTGAATACCTTGATTCTTATGACTGCTCCCCAGAGTTATCTGTATATCACCTGCCTCTGATAGCCACCAGGACTACCACAGCATACTACCTCACACCAGTCAGAATGACCCTCATTAAAAAGTCTACAAGTGCTGGAGAGTATGGAGAGAAAAAAGGAACCCTCCTATACTGTTGGTGGGAATGTAAATTGGTGCAGCCACTATGGAAAACGATATGGAGGTTCCTCAAAGAAACTAAAAGTTGAGTTGCCTTATGATCCAGCAATCCCACTCCTGGGCATATACCCAGACAAGACTATAATTTGAAAAGATTTCTTGCACTCTTGTGTTCATAGCATCATTATTTACAGTAGCCAAGACATGGAAACAACCTAAATGTCCATCAGCTGAAGATGTGGTACATATATACAATAGAATACTACTCAGCCATAAAAAAGAATGAAATAATGCCATTTGCAGCAACATGGATGGACCTAGAGATTATTATACTAAATGAAGTCAGAAAGACAAATACTATATCACTTATGTGTAAAATCTAGAGTTCTATACAAATAAACATATCTGTGAAACAAAAACAGACTCATAGACATAGAGAACAGACTTGTGGTTTTCAGGGGGGTGAGGTAAGGTAGGAAAGAAAAGGAATGGAAGTTTGAGGTTAGCAGAGGCAATCTTACATATAAGATGGATAAACAATGAGGTCCTATTATAGCACAGGAACTATATTCAATATCCTGTGACAGACCATAATGGAAAAGAATATGAAAAAATAATATATATATGTATAGTGGTATAACTGAATCACTTTGCTGTACACAAAGTAACACGTTGTAAATCAACTATATATATATAAAACTGGAATATTAATAAATGTGCAATGATTAGACAATATGCTATTGAATAACCAGTGGGTCAAAGGAGAAATCAAAAGAGAAATAAAATACCTTGAGACAAATGAAATGGAAATACAACATATCAAAATTTATGGGACAAAGCAAAAGCAGTTCTATGTGGAAAGTATATACTAATAAATGCCTACCTCAAGAAATAAGAAAAATCTCAAACAGCTTAATTTATAATGCAAGGAACTAGAAAAATAAGAACAAAGTTTAAAGTTAGTAGAAGGAAGAAAACTACAAAAATTAGAATGGAAATAAGTGAAATAGATAGACTCACCAAGAGAGATGACTCAGAATCAGAAAAGGAAAAGTAAACATTATAAATGATACCACATAAAGGAACATAAGATTCTATGAACAATTATATTCCAACAAATAGACAACTTGGATAAATTTCTAGAAACATGCAGCTTACTAAGATTGAATCAGGAAGAAATAGAAAATCCCAAAAGACCAATTTTTAGGAAGGAGATTGAATCAGTAATGAAAATTTTTAAAAAATCCTTCCAATAAACAAAAGTTAGAACCAGATGGCTGTATTGGTGAATTCTTCCAAACTTTTAAAGAAGAGTGAATACCAGTCCTTCTCAAACTCTTCCAGAAAATAGAAGAGGAAGGAGTACGTGCACATTTTTATGAGACCAGCATTACTCTGATAGCAAAAATAAAGACACTCCCCCCTCCCCCAAAAAATTACAGGACACTATTCTTGATGAACAAAGATGCAAACATCCTCGACAAAATATTAGCTAACTGAATTCAATACATCAAAAGAATCTTCAACCATGATCAACTGGGGTTTATTCCAGGGATGCAAGTATGTGTTTCAGCATCCACAAATCAATCAGTGTGATGCACCACGTTAACAAAATGGAGGATAAAAATCATGATCATCTCAATAGATGTAGAAAAAACATTGGACAAAATTCAACATCTTTTGTGATAAAAATTCTCAAAAAAAGTTGACATAGAGGGAGCATACCTAAATATAATACAGGCCATATGTGATATGCCCACCAGTAATATATTCAACAGTAAAAGCGGAAAGAGTTTCTTCTGGGATTGGGAACAAAACAAGGATGCCTATTCTCACCACTTTTATTCAGCATAGTACTAGAAGCCCTAGACAGAGCAATTAGGCAAGAAAAAGTAGACATTCAATTTAAAAAGAAGTATAAATGTCTCTGTTTGCAGATGACACGATCTTATGGATATATAGAAAACCATATATAGACACTTCCAAAAACTGTTAGATCTAATCATTGAAGTCAATTGTTGTATCCAGTATTAATATTAAAAAATTAAGAAATATTAAATAATATTAAATTATTTATTAAAATATTTTAAAATAAATAAAGTTATTTATTAAAATATTTATTATTTATTAACTATTTAGTTTATTTAATAAATATTTAATATTTATTAAAATATTTTTAAATATTAAAAATATTAAGAAATATTCCATTTCTGTACACTAATAATAATCTATCAAACTTAAGAAAATAATCCCATTTATAACTACA
Organism: Okapia johnstoni; assembly: GCA_024291935.2. Taxonomy (NCBI): domain Eukaryota; kingdom Metazoa; phylum Chordata; class Mammalia; order Artiodactyla; family Giraffidae; genus Okapia; species Okapia johnstoni. Next base: position 60,531,401 of record CM044312.1, read on the forward strand.
TCAAAATGAATACCTAGGAATAAATTTAACCAAAGAAATGAAAGACCTCTATACTGAACACTATAAGACATTGATGAAAGGAATTGAAGAAAAATAAATGGGAAGATATTTGTGCTCATGGATTAAAAAAATTAATAATATTAAAATGTCCATACTATCCAAAGCATATACAGATTCAGTGCAATCCCTATCCAAATGCCAATGGCATTTTCCACAGAAATAGAACAAACAATTCTGAAATTTGTATAGAACTACAAAAGATCCAGAATAGTCAAAGCAATCTTGAGAAAGGAACAAAACCGAGAAATCGTGTGCTCTGATTTTGACTATAATACAAAGTAGTATGGTATTGGCATAAAAACAGACACATTAACCAATGGAACAGAAGAGAGAGCTCAGAAATAAGCCCACAGATATATGGTCAGTTAATTTATGACAGAGAAAGCAAGAATATACAATAGGGGAAGGACAGACATTAATAAATGATGCTGTGAAAACTGGATAGCCACGTTCAAAAGAATGAAACTGGACCACCATCTTATACCACAGACAAAAATTATTACAAGATTGAAGACTTGAATTGAAGGCCTGAAACTAAAAACTCTAGAAGAAAGCATAGGTAGTCAGATCCTTGACACAGGTCTTGGTGATGACTTTTTAGATTTGATCCAAAAATCAAAGGTGTTGCATTTAAAGCAAAAATAAACAAGTAAGGATACTTCAGACTAAAAAGTTTATTCAAGACAAAGGAAACCAGTGACAAAATGAAAAGGCAGTCTACTAAATGGGAGAAAGTATGTGCAAATTTGGGTTAATATTCCAAAATATATAAATAATTCCTATAGCTCAATAGCAAAGAAACAATCTGATTTAAAAACTACAATGAGATATCACTTCACACCTGTTAGGATGCTATTTTCTAAAAGACAAGAAATAAGAAGTGCTGGTAAGATTGTGGAGAAAAGGGAAACCTTGTACACTGCAAAAGAGAATGTAAATTGGTTGTCACTGTGGAAAACAGTATGGAGGTTTCTCAAAAAATTAAAATAGAATGACATGTGATCCAGCAATTCCACTTCCAGGTATTCATCTGAAGAAAATAAAAATACTAATTTGAAAAGGTACCCCAGTGTTCATTGTAGCATTATCTACAATAGCCAAGATATGGAAACAGTCTTAAGTGTCCACTGATTTATCGATGGTTAAAGAAAATATGGTGTATATTATACCATGGAATATTATTCAGCAATTAAAAAGAAGGAAGTCTTGCCATTTGCAACAACATGGATGGACCTTCAGAGCATTATGCTAAGTGAAATAAATCAGACAAAGACAAAATATCATTATGATCTTATATGTGGCATCTTAACAACCAGGTTGCTGGTGGCCAGAGCCGGGAGGTGGGGAGGGGGGCAGCAGACAAAATGGTTGCAGGGTGTCAAAAGCTATAAATTTCCCATTATAAAATAAATAAGTTGTGTGGATTGACTACAATTAGTAATACTGTATTACATATTTGAAAGTTTCTCTGAAAGAAAAAAATATTTGTAATTGTATACGATGACAGATGTTACTGAGACACACTCTGGTGATCATTTTGCAGCATACAAAAATATAGAATCATTACACTGTACACCTGAAACTAATATGCTATATGTAAATTATACCTCAATAAAAATGAATAAATAAAACCCAATATGGCAAAATATTATTTTGCTGTTTATTGTTTATATTACTATCACCATCATCACCTTTTACATGATAACCCAAGTAGGATACCTACATGGCTTAAAAAAAAAAATGCTGATTCTTTTTCATTATATACCTTGGCACAATATTTAAACAAGCACAAATCAGAAAATGTGAGGCTGAAAGGTAAATTGTAAAATAAACACAGTGGCAAAAATAAAAATGGGAAAATATTAAGTTTTGGGGAGAGATTTCTTACATCATTTTTATACAAATATATATTTTCTTATACTTATTTTTTGTCCTAAACATAGATAATATTGTGACCAACTTTATTAGACTGTTTATGTAGTGATTCTTTCTAGGAAAATGCTTTTAAGATCTAAAGTAGATTTTGTTATCCAAAAGTTAAAGTCAACCTTCCTATTAATTAAACTTTTTGGATTAGAGCTATTTCAACTGGCCAACTAATAAAGTCAGCACTGAGTAGGTTCAAGTATGGTTTTACTGTCTTTGCTTTCTAGCTTCCTGAGAAAATAAATGGATAATAGTTTAAATATGGGAAAAGATTATTATTTTTAAATCTCCTGCTGTAGCCAAACACACAAGATTGACTAAATCTTTCCAGGCAGATTTCTGCTCCACTCTTCTGCAAATTCTCTCAGAATTGCCTTCTGGAGTCTTCTTTTTAAGTGTTTGAACTAAGAACAGAGCCTTTAATAAACCTCCTTAGGTTAAAATAGAATGGCTCTCTTTTGGTGTGGTAATGAGCGAACAATACATTGACAGGTAGAGAGTTGTAGCCTCTCTAGAATAAACATTGTGCCATCATCATCATTGTTATCACAGTAATAATATTTATTAAGTACTTACATGATAAATTCTTTACTGAGTACTTTGTATACATTGTCTCTTTTAACCCTTATCTTAACTCTTTGAGGACAGTAACTTATTACCAGCTATCAAATATATGATTTTAAATATGTAGAGATTCAGTAAACTAATATAAATAATACTTGCTCCATTGATATTTTTTCACTTTTCTTTCGCTGCCTCACTGTCCACATACTTTGCTTTTAATGTGTTTTAAATTAAACACTTCTACTAACTCAGCCTTTTACTCCCTGGCAGATTTCTGTCTAAAGCTCCTAGGAAACTTTTTTTGTTTCACTTTTTGTTTCCTTCTTAGACTTAATAAAAGGTGACTCTAGAAAGGACTACTCGAATCAGGGTTACAGTTAAGTCATGACCAACAATCACTGGATCAAATTGCTGAGAATTTGGAATATTTTAATCAATCAGCCGCAAATCAAGCAGCAGGATCAACAAAGAAGAGAATGGGAAAAAAAACAAAACTGCTCTCCACTTACTGTAATTTAAAATATGAATGCACTTCCCATAGGAGGAGAAGGGACTCCAGGACGTGGATACATGTTAGGAAAATGATCAAGGAGTCTCTCTGTGGGGTGGGGGAGAATGGTGCTGTTTTTCCTCCAGTTCTTTTGAGTTCATTTAGAGGAAAGATAATAGTAAAGGTTTTTGTTCAGCTTCTCTAAGTGTGGTCTTTGTGCTGCAGTGGAAAACGTAACTTGCTCTCTTTCTTTTACCTCCTGACCTATCTCACTTTCTTCCCTACTAGGAAAATCTTGACTGTGTTTTGGCTAAGATGCATGGCCTCGCTGGGACAGCAGTGTGCCAGAGGGCTCTGTGTGGGAGGCGTACTTCCAGCCAATTTATGCAAGCAGCAGGTCATTCTAGGGCCGTAGGCCAGAATGCCGGGCGTCCTCTGGCTTGAAGACACACAGCTCCTTGGAGCTGAGCTACCGTGCCGTCTTAGTAAATATTTCCTGCCCCCACAATCACTTGAAGAGCGGAACTCCCTGGAGATGTCTGCATCTCGTCCCTCACAGCTGACTTTTCACAGAGGCCAGATACTAACTTAGCCATCCTGGCTGCGATTCAGGATGACCAAAATCCACTTTCAGCCTGCTTTTGGATTTTATTGAGAAACAGTTGCAGCAAAGCAGTATCTGGGTAGAGAAATGCCTCTTACCCTGCATGGTGAGTCCCTCTTTGTCCTCCCAGGGCAGATGTGAGCCTCAGCAGCTAAAGACATGGAGTCACCTATGGTTTCTCTGACTCTGATTGTAAAGCTAGAGTCAGGTTTGATCGCAATACAGTTTCCTGAATTACTAATTACACATAACTGACTGCTCATGTTTCAATCTGAGTTTGCTCCTTGCCATATCGTTGGCCTATTGGAAAAAAAATAATGAACCCTTTTCTTTGTCTATAGTTTACATGATGGAGACCTGATTAAGAAAGTATTTTCAAGCATTTTCAGGCATAGGAAATGTTATTAGAGATTACTCAAGATAAGACACATACAAACCTGCCTTTGCTCAATAATGGGTTGTGGGTTATTCTCAGAATTCACTGTTCTTTGCCCTTCCCTGTACTCTGCTGTTTGGTGTCTTTGTTCCAAGAAATTCAAAGCACCTGTCATACCACATCTTAAAAGAAGGAAACTAAAAAAATAGACTTATTTAGAATACAGCTGCGTTTACTGTGCAGAGTTTTCTGATGGCTCTTTGGGTTCCTTTCACTATAACAAATTGCTTTTCTCACATTTGCCTAGTATTTGGGGCCACCAATGATTGGGTAAATCAATTTGGGATAATTTTTAAACTCATGTATCCTTACAAAAATAAATCTTCAGTCTCATTTTAAAGAGAACAAATAGCCTCAAATCAGTCACAGATATTTCCACCAGTCATCTAAGATGCTGTTTAAGTAAGGTTCAGTTGTTACCTTCATGGCATTGGGAAGCTATAACAGACCCTTGCCAGATATGCCAGCTGCATGGGTTTAACCTTGATGACCTTCCAGAGGACTCAGATTTTGTTTGGGTTTGTGTCTGCAAGTAATTCATAATAGTTTTTTTTTTTTTTTTTTTTTTAAATCAAACAGTGTGCCAAAGATTTCCTTTTATGCTTTCTTTTTGCTCCTTGGCTGCTGATTTTTTTCTTTGTTTTCCTAAATTTACAGTAGCTATCAGTCTTGTGCTGAATTCTCCTCTCAGTAATACACTGAATTGTGCAATTCTTTTGGGCCCAGTTTGGAAAAGGCATCCTTCCCAGAACCTAGTTGGCTTCTCAAAGGTTAAACGCTTTTGGCAAAAAACTACAAATATGACTGAATAAAACCATAAAAACTAAAAACCACAAGAACAGGGGGAAAAACAATTATTTCTGACAGTGAACTGCATGGATGCAGAGGACTCATCTTTTTTAAAGTTTGTTTCTCCATTTAAGTCTTCTTACCTTGTTAATTCTTATAATCCTCTCTTTGCTTCAAGTAAAACCAACAGCTTAATGCCTTTTATGATTTTCCATCCCCCTGGGGAAGGGAGGGGTGGTAAACTATAACTGCTATTTCTTCTTAGATTATTTTAACCTTTTCGTTACCCCCAGTCGCAATCAAACTACCCTTTCCAGAACAGACTGGAAAGAAAAATCCTTTTGGCAAGGAATACAAATCAGGTTATTACACTGATTTGATAGGATTTAGGGATTCATTTTTTGGCTTGTTCCTTGTTTGTTGTCATATCTGAGTATTTTTCTACTTATAAAGTACAGAAAATGGATGTGGTTTTGGTAGATGTCTCTGTGAATGCACCTTGCTTAATACCACTTTAATCTCTGAAATGAATTTTGAATTGTGGCTTCTTCAGATTTGATTTTTCAGAGCAGCCCAAAGTGCTTTTCCAGTAAATTAGGCAGGATAGGGTAACTATTTTTGTAAGTTTTACTATTTACAAAAAGGGCTTATTTTTTTAAAAATCTGTCATAACCATATAATCTACCAGTAGAGTTCCTATGTACTCTCTACATTGCTCCTGTTCATACCTTAATTTTTAAGTTTTAAAATTAGATTACTTTTGATTGAGACACCATCTCTTGGCTGCCTACCCGCTTTTGTCTATTTCCCCAATGTGACTGGAAATTTATGAGTTCTCCAACTCATCAACTTTGTTCTTCTTGAGGATAACATTTACTATCAAGTCTTTATTAAAACCAAAATTCAGATTCATCTTTAGAAAGAAAACATGAGTCAAGGCTGAAAACAAGATCAGCAAGACAAATCAGCAGAAATTAGGTATTTACAACTGACCTCCTCCAGGAAGATGTACAAAGTGTTAAAAGTAGTCATTCCCACACCAGCAGCACAGGCTGCTGGATTAGACCATGGATGATAGAGGGGGATCATGTGGGCTCCAACCCTGGCTCTGTTACTTCCTGCCTCTGTGACTATGAGCAGATCTCCTAAGTTTTCTATAAAATCTATCTGTGGTAAAATGGGGATAATACCATTACTGCTTCTTAGAGATGTTATTTGAATTAAATGAATTAATATTTGTAAAGAGCTTAAAATAGAATTTATCACCAAGTTTCATAAATAAAGTACAAGAGTGGTAAAAATATCTCTTTGAAGATAACACATTTCTTAATTAATAAATGCTTTTTCTTCATTATTGCCAGGCTTCTTATTCTCCATAAAACCACCATTGGTATCCGTTATAGAAATTACACGATGTTGTTGAACACAGTCTAGGAGTGTTTGATCTATTTAGCACTAAGAATTTATTTTTTCATGTTCTTTGTTTACTAAAAATACAAAGTTTAACAGAATTAAATTCTTTGTAGATCTTGTTAGCTACCAGTAAAAGTTTGGAGAGAATCTGTTCTTGGCTTAGGGCTTCTGATTTTTGTATAACAACTGTCACTATTGTCTAAGATCTGGAACAGATTTTAATTCTTAAATGAATATGTTCTCTGAGCGGCTATGAATGGTTTAGCTGTGACTGTCACCCTCATTCCTCTTCATCTTGAGTGCAGCTGATTTCGTATCACTCACATTCAGTCACTCCTTTCTGACTCCTTATTGGTTTTCCCTCCCATTCTGTATATCAGAATGGCTGGACTCCCTTGTTCTGAGGAAGACACTAAAATTTTTCTATTTCATTCTACCACCAAATTTGTTAATATCTCCTCTTCTTTTCACTTACTCATTAGCCAAACTTGTCAATCTTCCACTTTACTTCCTTAGTCTATCTAATATCTCCATCTGGTATCTCCAGCTAAAGGAAAGATTTGATTCATCACTTCAAACTTTCAGTCTAAACATTAACTCATGTGCATCTTATCTCTTAACTTCAAAAAGTCAGTACTAAGAGAGGACAATCATATTTGACAAAGGACTGATGGGTGGATGTCTTCACTACATGAAGAACTTCTACAAGTCAATAAGAAAACCAGGCAATTCAGTAGAAAAGTGAGGGAAATAGAAACACCTGTTTCAGAGAAGAGGAAACATGAATGGCCGAAAGCATGAAAAGATGTTCAAATTTATTAGTAAACAAGTAAATGCAAAGAAAACCACCATGAGATGCCATTTCACATGCAACAAATTGGCATATATGAAAATATGACAGTTTCAAAGATTGGTGAGGATGTGGAGCAGTGAGCATTCTCCTACTTGGCTGTGGGAATACATTTTGGAGCAGTCACTTTAGAAACAAATGCAGTTATTACCTAACTTGATTAAATATATGTGCATCCTAGAGCCCAGCAATTCTACTGTCAGTTATTTAGCAAGTTGGCTCTAGGAGACTTGCACAAACCTGTTTCAAACATTGATGTGTGGAATAACAAAACACTGGAAATGACCAGAATTCTCCTAAATAGGATGGATAAATATAGTGTGAAACAAGTGAACTTTAGCTACAAGAATCAAGAAAGGTAAATCTGAAACATATAATATTGAGAAAAATGTTACTTACAGGAATTTATGTGGTATCATTTCCTTTCTGATAGATTATGTAGGGATATTCACACATTCATTGTTGTACAAAGTACAACAAAAAGCAAGGGAAGAGGAAGATGTACTTAGGAAGGGACCAAAGAGGGCTTCAAAGGTATTGTAACCCTCTATTTCTAAGGCTGGTGGGACGGCCGTTCTTTCCCCTTTAAGATAAGTTCACTACATATACTTCAATGTATGATATATTTCATGATTAATCCATAAATAATCTAATGTTCAATAACTGTGCTTAAGGTGTTTCAGTATCAAGTAAGTTCTTATGGATTCCCCTCTTAGTCTTGAAATACAGGCCATTCCATAGCAGAACACAAAGTTAAGGTTGGAAGTGTCCTTAGAATTAGTTAATATGGGTATTTGTTTGAAGGCATATTGAATAGAACTGGCTTGTCAGTTAAACACTAATTTCTTAATAGGAATAATAATAAAGTCAGCTCTTTATAATGTTTCAGATATTTTACAAATCATGATGATAACATAATCATAGATAAACTCTACTGAACTGAGACATATAAGATATCAGGATAAAAGTTTATAGAAAGAATGTAGAAAGAGGGAAAGTAGAGGCTCTCTAGAAACCCAGGACTTCCCAAGGCTATGGACTTGGATCCATGGAGTTGATGTCACTGTTCTCCTGTTGTGATTGGATACCATAGCCCTCCCTTATGTGTGGTTTTGTTTTCTGTGGTTTCATTTACTCATAGTACCAAAGTATTCAATAGAAGACTCTAGAAATAAACAATTCATAAGTTTTAAATTGCATGCTGCTCCAAGTAGCCTGACGAAATCTCATGCCATCCTCTCCATCCCACCCAAAACATGAATCATCCCTTTGTCCAGTGTGTTCCACCTGTTTGTGTGTAGCAACCCTCTTGGTTTCACACCAGCTGTCTTAATATCACCATGCTTGTGTTCAAGTAACTTTGATTTTACATAATGACAGCTCCAAAGTGCAGGAGTACTGATCCTGGCAACTCAGATATGCCACAGAGAAGCTGTAAAGTACTTCTTTGAGTGAATAGGTGAAAGTTCTCAACTTAATAAGGAAAGACACACACACACACAAACTAGATGCTGAGGTTGCTAAAGTCTACAGTAGGAATGAATCTTCTATCCATGAAATTGTGAGGAAGGGACCAGAAATTCATGATAATTTTGTTATTTCACCTCAAACGGTAAAAGGTATGGCCCCGGTGTATAATAAGTGTGTAGTTAAGATGGAAAAGGCATTAAATTTGTAGAAAATATTTCAAGAGAGACTGCATTCACATAACTTTTATTATAGAAAATTGTTATAACTATTCTATTTTACTAGTAGTTATTGTTAATGTCTTCGTCCAAGTTTGTAAATTAGACTTCATCATAAGTGTGTATGCATGGGGGAAAAACAGTATATATATCGAGTTCAGTACTATCCATGATTTCAGGCATCCACTGGGGGTCTTGGAATGTGGAGGACTACTGTAAGGGAGGATACTGTACGACTAAAAACATTAGAGGAAGACAGAAACTCATAGACTTAGAATTCTATGATTTTTTCCAGTTGCTCCATAGACCATTTTATATGAGAGTGGGCTTGGCCCTGAGAAGCATGGGAGGAAACACCAATGTATTTTTTTAGCCTTTTTTTTTTTCTGGCTGGACCAGGCAGCTTGAACAATCTCAGCTCCCTGACCAGGGATTGAACCTGGACCATGGCAGTGAAAGCCAAGAATCCTAACCACTAGGTTACCAGGGAACTCCTAGCCTTTAATTCTACAAACAACTCTGGAGTTTCCTTTTTGAGTTTTTTCTGACCCTCCTCCCTTTTTGCAATCTGGCATGTAAAGTATGTATTTGCCACATTTCCCCCTTTTACAAATTTATAGACTCTACTAAGTTAGAGACTACAGAGACACGGAATAGTCAGAGGTGGGGGGCGGGGGTTATGATGGAATACACAATTTGATGAAACTCCATCAAAGGCACTCAATCTTAAAGCCAAATATGGAAACACACAAGTCATGTCACAGTGGGATATAGGTAGGGGATTGTTCTATACTGTCTGTTGCTTTTCTTGGAAGCAGAATCCCTCATTAAAGCTTGCATCATATGAAATTTTTAAAGAAGGAAAGGAACACAAACACACACCTATAAATAGTCCTGCTAAAAATTCATAAATATTTCTGAAATAAGACAAATGTCTTGTAACATTGGTCTTAAATTATTTTATTGCATGTGTTAAAGTCTTCCAGAAATAGACATTTTCTTCAGTTGCTCCTTTTACTTGACCCAAAAATCTGAGGAAAGAAGCTTAGAATATGGTGTACTAAATTCATTAGATTGTAATCTGTTGATTTCTCACTCCTTTATATCAGTTTATGACATTTGTTGTTCAAAAAGGCATCATTAGAAATGTCTCAGTAAAGTACTTCATGCAAAGGAAGTGGGAAAGCAGTGTTACTGTGTCGTTATTCACATTTGCTGGAGAAGGCAATGGCACCCCACTCCAGTACTCTTGCCTGGAAAATCCCATGGACGGAGGAACCTGGTAGGCTGCAGTCCATGGGGTCACTAAGAGTCAGACACGACTGAGCAACTTCACTTTCACTTTTCCCTTTCATGCACTGGAGAAGGAAATGGCAACCCACTCCAGTGTACTTGCCTGGAGAATCCCAGGGACGGTGGAGCCTGGTGGGCTGCTGTCTATGGGGTCACACAGAGTCGGACACAACTGAAGCGACTTAGCAGCAGCAGACTTAGCAGCATTCACATTTGCTAAGGTACGTATCCTTTGTTAGAGATAGTCAGAACTATCCCGGAAACAATGGTTGGGGCCAGGGTCTGTTTTTAATTCTTATGAAACCAAAAAAATCAGGGACCATAAAATTGAGCCAGTTTTATTGGGAGATAAAATATGCTGATCCTAGTTTAATGGATTCCAATTTAGCTGTTGAATTAATTATTCAATAACATACTAAATGTATCATTTTAAAATTTTCCTTGCAGTTTTAGAGCAGGTGGGGACATTGTAGTAACTTTCTGTTTTTTGAAGGACTTTAATATCATTTAGCAGAGAGCAGTAGGATATAAGGAAGAGGGATGAGAGGCATAGAGGGCTGGAACCTAGAACCAAGGACCAGTGCGCAGTGAGTAATACTCTAACCCATAGGCACACACACATGTATATACAGCTACAGTCTTTCCCTCCCCACCAAATGCAGTATCTGCTTCTAAAGATTGTTCATCTAAAATTTAACCTGTTTATTTTCACCCTTCCAACCCACAGAAGACTTCTAGGACTGCAGGTCATTAGGTTGTGGATTACTTACTTTCATCAATTATTATTCAGTTTACTGATGGTTTATATATTTTTGTGTTCCTTCTTTCTCTGACTGCGTGGTCTCCTCCCAACTGAAAATGAAGACTGCTGTGTCCACTGTATCCTGGCCTGCCTGTTCTGTGAATTCCTGACCCTCTGCAATATTGTCCTGGGACAAGCTTCGTGTGGCATCTGCACCTCAGAAGCCTGCTGCTGTTGCTGTGGAGATGAAATGGGAGATGACTGTAACTGCCCTTGTGACATGGATTGTGGCATCATGGATGCCTGTTGTGAATCATCAGACTGCCTGGAAATCTGTATGGAGTGCTGTGGAATTTGTTTTCCTTCATAAATATTTATCTTCTGTTTGCGTTAAAACTGGAGAGTATTTTAAGATTTTTCTTTTGAGGGAAAAGAAAAGCACGTGGTAAAATTCTCATCAAACAGCCCAGTACTTGCACTGTTGACTCATTATTTTAGGTAATCTCTGAAAGCCTTTTTTTCTCCCTCTAACCAAACCCACATGGTTTAATATGTGAAATTTTAACTACTTTTAAACTTGTTAATAGGTTTCAGTGACTGAGGGACATTTTGGCCAAAAACAGAAAAAAAGAGAAAAAAATACAAAATGTCTCCTCCTTTTTATACTTATCTCTCTCTGTTTCTTTTAGCCAGTCTTAGGAGCCCCTTGCTCCAAATGTATTCTTTTTCAGTGGTTATTTAAATCAGACAATTTATTTTTAATGTTTTTACAGTGGTTAAAAGTGAGCATTCCTTAGAGTAAACTTTGGGAAACACACCCACACAAGCGTTGGGCACTTAATGTTTGTGTTCACGCTCTGCTTGTTCAACAGAACTGAGTGCCTGCTGTGTGTGACCTGCTGCCGCACCAAGATGGATGGCATTCAGCTGCCATCCAGAGAAGCAGAGGAAAGTTTAGGCAAAGAGACCTGTAAAGAATAAGCCAGCCCACAGGCATATTGAAGTCAGGAGTATGAGAGAGAGAAACTCAAAAGGCTGTAGGGATACACAGAAAGGAAGAGCTGATGTCTATGGGAATATTCAGAAGGCTGCGAGGAGAATGTGGCATTTGAAGGAGGCCTCTTGGGATGAGTGATTCATCTGCTGCTTGAATGAATTAGCTCTAGGACCAAGTTTTAGGTGACCAACCTGAGCTGACTGTGCCGTTGAGCAGTTACAAGAAAAATGCCTGATGTATGTATTTTCTTTAGTTGTGGCAATACATCTTTCTTTAAAAAAAACTATAAAATTTAAGTTAACTAAAAATAAGCATTTTTAAACATAATTTAGAGGTTATGATAAAGTTTTGATTAAAACAATGCTTTATTAAAATAACTATATTTTATAAAGAATGTGGAGCACTTTTGAAAAGTTGCACTTAAATTAGGAAAAATTTTATATTAAAATCTCAGCATTTTGATTTTGATTTATTCAAATGCTTTTCTTTTGAGAGCTTTAAGTATTTTGCAAGGGTAAGGGTTATTTGGTTAAGAAGCAAACCCCCCAATATTTATAAGCACAGTTAAATGCAAATTATTCCTTCCAGTGCATTGGGAATCTTGACATCCATTACTATGACCAACTTTCAGTATTGCAATTTTACATTAAACTCAAATGGTGGGTTATAAAGATCCTTAAGTGTAAAGAAATAAGTAAGACTTATTAAGTTACTTATTAAGACTTAGTAAGTTATAAGACATAGAGACTTTGTGTGGTACAGATGAAAAGGAGAGTAAATTTTCCTACTACATGTTCTTCTGCTAAGCTTGTTGTCCCCAATTTGTAGTTTGGTCTGATTTAATGTAATACCTTGTAGAAATTTTGAAAGTATATCTTCGGATGAATAGTTATTTTTTATTATTCCAATTGAATATCAAATTGATAGTAAAAACAAATGCATATTTTTAGGAAGCCTTTTTAGCAAATCTAGGCTTAAAAAAGGAAAAAAAAAAACATTAGCAAACTCTTGAATCCCCCTTTTAGTGCTCTTTAAACACACACACACACGCACACACACACACACACACACACACACTTAAATTGTCAGGCTTAAATAGAATTCTAGTCAACAGCTGTCTTATCTCTTCCTGGCCTAAAGAGCATTTTTGATATAACAAATGAAATATGAGAACATCTTTCTACTATTTTTTGCTAACCAGAATCTGACTATTTACATATATCCAAAGTTAACATGTATATATATTAGGATATAAGAGTATCAACTTTATATTGATATATAAAACCTTCTAATGACCTGGAATCATTAAAATAGTATATCTGTTATACAGCAAAAATTTTCTGCCAAATTGTTTGTCTAATATTTAAGTGTATCCTGCTATTTACAATGATGATATTAGCACTTTTAAAATAATGTTTCTCTGTAACAGAGAGCATTAATTGATAGAATTTTAATCTCGTATTTATATTCATAGTACTTTCCCTCTGTTGTCTATTCTGCAGTCATACCACAAAGTACCTTGTATGATTTTTTAAAATAAATCAAAAAAAACAACAGTAGCAAATGTGAAAATATTTTCAATATGTATTTTAGAATTTCTGTATGTAAAATATTTTGTTGAATTATATGGCCATCATAAGTGCTCTAGTTTACAGTTACAGATTTGGTCTCTCTTTAAATGTGGAAACGTAATCTTAAATATTTTTAAACTGGACCTGTATTATCCTGAATATACTATTTTGAAATAAAAAAAATGACTTCTCTAATCTAATTGATGGATCAATATTTAAATGAATTCAACTATAATTTAAAAGTTTAGGCTTTTCTTTTCTTGTTACATCCTTCTCTAAAAGATTTCTTAGTCTCCTATGTAAATCACATGACTCATGCCCATAAATGAACTATGAAAGATTCAGATCAGTTTATACTGCAAATCATAGTTGACAGATGATTTCAAAACATGGTAAAACATGGTTTTCTTTTAAAAATTCACAGTAGAGCAAAATTCACATTTTTTACATTTGTTTTTTAGTAAATTGCTTTTACTTATTTGCTTTGGAATTATCTCCCAACTTATTAAAAAACTGTGGTAGTTTATATACACACACACACACACACATATATATATATATATATTTATATGCTGAAATTAAACACAAAAGATCTATGGAACTGGGTATTAATTTTAATGAATTTCACCCAAAAGTAAATCATCAGAAGTACTTTCAACTAGGGTTTTTAGTGGCACAATTTTTAAGTAGTAGGAAGTGTTTTGTTATTAGTATTTAACCCCTTTAATCAGTTTATTTAGGAGAAGACATTTTACTTAGGAGTATAATAATTTTATTTTTGTGTTCTTATAGTATATCGACTATATCCATTTCCCTCACCTGAAATAGCCAGTGTTTCTCTGAACAGTTCACAGAGTAACCAAGGCAACCTCATGTAATAACTTTTCATTCTTCATCTATACAAACTCTTATCAGTGCCCTAGATTCTAATGTTATAAACGTCAAAGTCACTGCCTAACATAAATAAGATTTGAGTTCAGAGTCTCTGTGGCTTGCCTTCTTGAATTCCACTTTCAATGTCTAGATTTACCCACCATCTAATGAATAAGTTTATTTATTAATAAGATTATTTTTCATACTATTCAAGACCTCTATGCCCTTTCCAATTACCTGTGATTTGTAGGGCTGTAGGTTTATTACATCTAATCTGACAGGCAAGATAAAATTTCATCAGACACTATAATATCCATTTTTCTCTTATTTTAATACTAATATAGAAAAGCGTACCATTTTTGTTTTAAATGACAGTTAATATAGAGATAGAGTTTATTCTACACTTACTATTTATATTTTAAAATTGAGGCTTGGGTACTACAAGGCATTCTTTTTAACCCTTCATCTCTGTCCCGTATAATCAATAAATTTATAGTGACTTTTCTTTAAGCCCCTCAAGGGAGTCAAAAACCTTCAGGATGTTTCAACCTTTGGGAGAAGTTTGCCACTTCCCATGACAAAAGTGTTGCTGAGGCTACTAATATTTACTTGTTCATTTCAGATTACTTTGAGAGATTATGGTTAAAATAGAAGGGGTTGATGCAGACTACAGAGGATGAGATGGTTGGATGGCATCACCGACTCGATGGACATGGGTTTGGGTAGACTCCGGGAGTTGGTGATGGACAGGGAGGCCTGGCGTGCTGCAATTCATGGGGTCGCAAAGAGTCGGACACGACTGAGCGACTGAACTGAACTGAACTGATGCAGACCTAACGTGGAGGGGTGGTTTTCGCAAAAATCATCACTGGTGACTAAATCCGCCATGTATTTTCACATTGCAAAATTCCCGATGAACACTGACTGCCCCCTCTAAAGGCCTGTGAATCAGTATCATCCAAATGACCAAATTTTAATCAAGTTCAACAGGCAATCTAGAGGTGAACAGGATTCTAAGCAAAGCTACATTGAAGCCTCAACTAGAAAGAAGAATTTCTATCTAGGCAAACAGAAATCTGCACCATCTCACTCTTCATCACACTGGGACAACCAGGTGACATTCTCCACCTGGGTAATAACTATAGCCCCTTAGCTGCCAAAAGAGTCGGACACAACTGAAAACTAAACCACCACCACCACCACCACAAGCTGCCAAATGTCAAAATGAGTAGTTCCCTGCCTTCCTACAGAACTGCAGCCACTAGTTGTAGTTCTGTTTGTCCATTATTTATGCCCTTGATCCCTCCTCACCTTAACCCTTGCTAAAATAGAATCTTGAATTTATTTGTGAGGTGACTGTGAAGAAGTCAGTTTAGCTAACCATACCTCAACATATTACCAACAGAGGGTATAGATATATCTGTTAAAGACGAAGTATAGCTCCGCAATTAAGTGTTCACTTTCAGGCAGTTCTTTGAGGTTCAGTGGAGAATGTAATTATTAGGAAAACAGTAAAAAGCAAATTCACACAAATTCTCAGTTTAGCTTGAAAAACTGAAAAGGTTCTTAAGTTCTGTCTGATGCATAAAGGGGTAGAAGCAAAGGAATTACATTCCAAAGCCAAGAAAGAGGGTGTACAAAAGCAGCTGATCCACTTGACATAGTTCATAGCCTTTTGCAAAGGAATAAAAGCCCGTTGAGCAGGGAACCAAAAGATCTCATTATAGGATGAAGCCAGGCCATATTAAAGCTTGTGCACTAGTAACTATGTCTAAAAACAGCCTGCTGTTTTATATTGAACCAATACATTCTTAACTTGGTAGGTTGCAGTGTAAAGATGTACAGAGACTGTCTGCTGGATGCTATGCCAATTACAGATGTGACGGAGTGGTGTCAAACACCTACAAATAGTTAGAATCTCAAGCAATCTTCGAGTGAAACAAAAGAAGTTTTAAAATGTCATCTCAAAACCTGGATAGCACAGTTCATCATGTGTGTCTGACTCTCAGAGTCTCAAGATCACCTTTATTATATAATTTAATGTGGACCTCATATGATCCCTCAATCAGAATGCACAATTCTTTCAAGGACATGAATAGTGCCTGAGAGAGAAGGAGAATATCTTTTAAAAGTAACACCTTCAGATGACAAGGCATCTGTGATCAGCTCTGCAGGAACTACGTTTTATTGGTGTTGAGGTGAAGGAGGAGGGAAATGCCCATGAATACATATTAGACTTTGTTAGATAATCAGAAAGAATAATTGGGCATATTCATACAATTACATTTTTAGTAAACTATTATGCCAGCTTAACGATAATACATATTCTGATAAAAAGTACAGTAAATGGCAATCCTAAAGCAATTCGGCTGCTGAGGATGTCATTTTTTTTTTATGTAATTATTCACAAATTAATGAATAAAATTAAATTCCAATCACTGAAGAAAATGGAGCAATGGTGAGAATCAGAACTACAGATTAGTTAAAGCAAAGATATGCAATGCATAACAGAATTAAAGCATTTCTTTTATTCAAACTCAGTGCTTAAAAAAGAACAAATCCATCATCTTGAAATTTGACTTGTAGCTTGACATTAAAAATAATACGAGTAGAATTTTCAGTGGGGTAAGCACAAAACTAGTTCAAGTTGTGTCACTCTCAATTACTGTACTCAGGTGGTGTGCCCATTAAAATTCCCACTTGTGGGCTCCGCTCACTATGCAAATGGGGTCATTACCTGGAGAATTTAATTGGTTATGACACTGGGAGTAGGACTTTTCCTTTCAAAATAAACCTACTTACACACATTTTCACTGGAAATTTGATTGTTATATATATTTTGGATTGTTTTGCTCTATAAATATTTACTAAAATTGGACTATCTTTGCCTACTAATTTCTCACAGATAATTCAAAGTGGATCCAAATTACTTTGTGCATGTAGTTTTGTTTGTCTATAAGACTGGCTAGAATGATTTTTATAAATCATGTTGCTTAACAAAATATTATTTTGAAAAATTTTTGTATCTCTCACTCTACATGTGGGTACATTTCCAATGAGGGTTTTCATCACTGAATAGTGTGTATGTTTTCTCTTTCATCATAGTTCTAAATATTTACTCTGAGGGGCTTCTTCCATGTTTCTGCTCTTTTGTCACTTAAAAAAAAGTATAGTTAAAACCTTGACCTGCCCTCATGGGTGTATAATATACATAGCATCACGGAGGAGCCATGCTTGTAACACTTGCAAGGCACTTATATTCACTGATAAGACAGGGTGAAGATGTTAAATTGTTGTCAGAATTAGTTCTAGAGAGAGTTCCACCAAGAGCCGTGAGACAACTGAATTTAAAAAAGAACAACAAATCAGTACAAAAAGTACAGTTCTCCATACACCTGCCATCTGTTTTTACTAATTGTGGTGATTTCAACTGGAAAAAACCCTGAGTTTACAGCTAGATAATAAGAATATCGATAATGGCTTGAACTCACAGCAAACACTGGCATTACAGTATGGTTTAGTGAAAGTAATATTAAAGTGGGCACCCAGGAATTTAGTTCCTAGGCACTGTCTCAACCAGCAGATACTAAAGTGAACTTGAAGTGGAAACAGGATTGCTAAAAGTATTGGTATAATCTCAGGGAAACCCTAACAGTTACTTGCAAGAGAGGGGTTCTGCAGTCTAAATTTGTATTACTATACCAAGTTGTACAACAAGCATGGATATCATCACTAGCTTGTCTGGACCTAAAGAGAATATTTTTCCTTAAATGAAGGAAAGAATACTCTAAAATAAGAGAAATAATTCCAGGGATGATAAAAGAAGAAATACTACAAATTTGTAACTGGACAATTGGGCAGGAATTTTAACATCTGTAACTATGGGAAATTTCCCATAGAATATCAAACATGAATCCAAGTCTCTGACATTCATTTTTCTGATATTTCTAATTGTGCCCAGAGGATAAGAAGGAGTTGGCGCATCCAATAAATATAATCATTTACATGCATGGAGCTCCCTTTGAAGTTAATAGGACCTATGGAAAGGGGAGTTATGCACCACGAAAACGGAGTTCAACGTGAATCTAGTTCTTTCTTTTTAACATGCAGCCTTATTGCCAACACATTTGGATTTTCTTACTGCTTATCTTTTCTTTGTATGTGATGTTTCAGTTGGAATGGAGCAAAGTGCTCCATGTGTAGAGGAAAGATAGCCTCAAAGAGAGGATGTGATATTGACAAGCTTATACTCAGGGACCAGCTTTACAAGATAGTATCCAAAAGTGATCAGGCCTGACATTTGTAGAGCTTTTTAACATTGCAAAAGGAAACCACATACATTTTCTCATTTGATCTCTGCTGCTCTACCATTCACCTATGGTACATGTTTTTACTTCCATTTTACAGATGAAAAAATGGGGACGGATTGCTTAAGTTCACTTCCTAGAGCCACACAGTAACTGGTAGGATGTAGGAAACCTGATTTCTATTCCCAGGTCTTTCCATTACAACAATATATTTTTAAAGAAATCCTACATATAACTTAATAAAGAGATTCAGTCACAGCTGCTTGGATTAAAATTGGAGTGAAGAAGTTGGGATCTGAATTTTACCTGCCTTGTTTCTTATCTCCCATCTTGGCTGCCTTTAGTGGGTATCCTGGCATGGGCTCTGAGGGAGACTGGAAATCATAGCTACCTAACTGTGCTGCATATTTCTTATTACACACATTGACCCCAAAGTCAATCAACTCACAGTATTTCACTGTCTTGTTCCTGTTTATCAATGACTTTTTTTCCTCTAGTTGGATGGATGAGGTGTCAAGAGTTAGATGTTCTTCAAATGTTTGCTGGTCATTCTCCATATGACCCTAAAGATCTGTTCTCTGTCTCTGCCTGCACTGTGCCAGGATCCCTTGATTTCTGATTCCCAGTTGGCATTGGCTGATGCCAAGCACTAATGAGAAATCAGAAGGTAGGAGAAGAGAGGTCAAGGTATTAATTCTCACCTTGCTCCCAGGCCCCCTTCCTGCCAGGCAGTGATTTTTCACAACTCCACTCCTCCCTGTAAGGTGACTGTGCAGTGACCCCTCCATAGCTACAGCTCCCTGATCTTGTCCCCTCCAGCATGGGGAAGGAATGTTTCCCATTGTTGCTAGTTCCTGACACTTCCAAATCCCTTGTTTGTTACCTTTTGACTGACTGTTCCTCTGTAAACAGTCCCTTTTATTAAATGCTCTTCAACTAAGCCCTTTGAGTGAGCCATCTGTTTCCTGCCAGTACTCTAATGAGGGAGTGAGAAATAGTGAGTGTGCATGTGTACAAATGCACACATTGTCTGAATCCAATACTGTTATGTTTCTAAGATTTATCAAAATAATGTAAATTCTGGTGGTCTCTTAGATGTTTGTCTCTTAAACACAGTTAGTCAAATCTAATACCACAAGAACTACACTCGATACTCCAGAATGTACTTAACAATTTCAAGTTCAATGATCACACATTTCCATGCTAATATTTGACACCAGAACTGGCTGAGGGTGGGAGAGGGAAAGAAGGAAGGTTTCATTACCAGGAGTGGTCCAGAGTTTATCGAGCTTCAGGGTTGCTGGAGATATGACTCAACAATATTAACATAGCAGACCCACAAGCCTGGAATGAACCTCCAGAAATGTGCTATTTGGAGACTCCATGTGAGTGTAACCAGTGGTAATAAACAACTGGATGTGACATCTGTATGTCTTCAGAGTCATAGTTCTAAGCCATAGTAGGTCTGGTGTCACTTAGTTCTCCAGTTCAACCCCTCCGCTGAAAGTTGGTAAACTGACATTTTAATTGATGCCTCAATATTCACCCAGTCAGCCAAGGATAATCTGTTTGTTCCAGACTCTGTGCTGGGCGTAGGGATATCAAGATGTCCATTGACAAATTCACAGCTTAGAGAGAGAATGCACATTAATTTGACAGAATTAAAGACATAATAGAGACGGTATAATTGCTAAGAGAGGGGAGAAGTGGAGGCTGACTAACTCTCCCCAGGAGAGACAGGAAGTTTTCTTAGAAGAGGTAATATTTGAACTGGGATTTGGAGAAAGTAAATAGTTATTGGTGCATTCTGAAACTGCAGTAATGTTGGAAAGGACAGAATTGGTGATGCTGGAAAAAAGCAGAACTCAGTTCAAAAAGGCAGCACTTTGAGTGCTTCTGAACTTCTGAACTTTGACCTGGAGGCAAAGTAAAGCCTTCTGAGGACTTAAATCAAGGAAATGGCAAGATCAAATTTATATTTTGATGTAAGTTTATTGGGGCAGCAGATGAATTAGAAAGGACTGAGGATGAATGTATTAGGGACTTAAAAGATTGTGGGTTCATCTACACAAAAGATGGTAAGGACCTGATCTGAGGCACTGACTGTAGCAACACGTGTGGGGGCAGTGGGGAGGGACTGGATTAAACACAATTCTGAAGGAGAACTGAAGGAAATGGCAACCCACTCCAGTATTCTTGCCTGGAAAATCCTATGGACAGAGGAGCCTGGTAGGCTGCAGTCCATGTGTTCGCTAAGGGTCGGACACGACTGAGCGACTTCACTTTCACTTTTCACTCTCATGCATTGGAGAAGGCAATGGCAACCCACTCCAGTGTTCTTGCCTGGAGAATCCCAGGGACGGGGGAGCCTGGTGGGCTGCCATCTGTGGGGTCGCACAGAGTCGGACACGACTGAAGTGACTTAGCAGCAGAAAGAGAACTGAAAGACGATTCCAGGTGAATGATCCTGTCAAATGTGCCCAGAGTTTACATACAAAACCAACTGTATGAACATTAAATGAAAGTCATATTCATAAAAGTTTTAAAGTGCATACACTACACGTTTTGGGTCACCAACGTCATGTCTTCATTAAATGAGATAATGGATCTGAAAGTGCTTATAAACAGTTTCACCAATATTATGAAACTGTCAGAATTTCATTGTGGGTTTACATGATGGGTGTGGTACTATACATGGTATGCAGGTGGGTGAACCAGTGAGGAAAATGCCAGAGGAAAATGTTACAGTTTCCTAGTATGCTAGGGATGTATGCTAATAGATGTAAGGCAGGTGTTGGGAGAAGGTGGAGAGAAGTGAGAGGCAAACAGAAGCAAAGAGACATGGACAAAGGATTGCCAGAGTGCCTGGAATATGAGAGGTGTTCATCTATATATATGCTGAATTAATATGTGAACGAATGAATATATATGTATATGTATATCATGAATTACTTAACATGCAGAACTGGATCTGTATTACTACCACACGCTGGATGACAATTGTGAGCATAATAAGTGAAAGAGAGGAGAAATTTTCACTGGGCTACATACACAATGGATGGATCATTTTTAACTAAATCAACAGATTGCTAACTAGTTACTGATTACTGACTGGTTGAATGAATCATTCTTTAATTGGATTAGTAAGTCCAGTTCCCATCATAAGTCTTAGGTAATATATGACCCAAATCTCTTTGGTTGGCCTCCAGCAGCTCTAAAATTAGTGAGTAAATCTTCCAAAGTTATATACTTGCCAGTCTTTGTCTTTCTGCAAACCTGATTCAAATTTTCAACTGGGCCTGTTCCAAGTTCTGTGTTAGTCTAGGAGGGTGTTTACCGGCCCCAAGGGGTTGCCTAATTTGTCTAAAGTTCTGTGCATCACATATTATGTTTCCTTAGTTCTAATAAAGTGACCCAGACCTGCTTTAGCTATTCTATTCTTAGCAAAAAAAAAAAAAAAAAAAAATTTGCAAGAGGATCATAGAATTAACTTCTGTTTTCTTACAAAATAATTACGTTAAAATGTAAATATTTAAATTCACATTACAAATACTAATGAATTTTCAAGCATATCTCTAAAATATAGGTGCTAAGGATTGTAAGGGAAAAGGAGAGTCACCAGGGCACAAGGAAGCTACGTGGGTTCTTTAATGTCCATAGTGGTGGAGGATAGTACTTGAAGGGGATTGCAATGCAGCTGCCCAGGTGGAAGCTTGATTTGCATCTGGCAACTAGATCATAAAATATGAACTGAAGGTTTTTATCTGTTCATGAAAATACCAATTATTCAAAGTATGGAGGAAAAGGTGATGGAAATCCAAACCAAAGCTTAAATTGGTTAGATTCTTAAAATGTATATTTTGGTGCGTTGAGTGTTTTTGTTTTCAGAGCTCATATCACGGAATTAAAGGAGATATGCCCTGAGGCTTTTAATATATTATGAAATCAAAAGGTTGTCATTCACTTGAATTATATTTTCCTTTAAACAAAACTTTTTGTTGTTTAGGCTCTTTGACCTAAAATACAATAAACTGTACTGAAGTATATAGGTGGTATCACTAATTAGTCAGAGGCTATCTCAAAACATATCTCTTTTTATAATATTTCAATACACAGTATTGGCATTTTAATAATTTCTTCTTTAAAGAAGAGTATCCACCTAGGACAAATGACTATTTCTATGGAGAGTAAAATTAATATTTAATAAAAGAAGACATGTTACTTGTATGCTTTCTTAAATTTCAACAAGTGTCTGATCTTGAAAAGTATCAAATGCCTGCATATATTTGTGACAAAAAAAAGTTGTATTCTTTCTATAATCACTCAAAAATTCCCATGATTGGTAAGTTGGTAGACTGTGTTGAAAAGTTTTTCTAAATGAAAAAATAAGGTGGGATAATACACTGCATAATTACATTCCAAGTTTGCATTAATAAAGAATTACACTTGCAAGTTTTACAACTAGAAGTAGCACTGTGGTTGTCATATATTACAGTACACACAATTTGATTGTTACAGAGTAGGCATCTGCCAGAAACATTTCAGTTTAGCATGATGAATTTACCTTAGCCCTGTCAAGAATCACATTACAATGCCAAAGTATTGCTTTGAATATATATTGAAAAACAGAAATAAATTTGTAGAGGTAGAGTTTCAAATCCCCTCAGAATCATGTCATTACTGGTATTGTGGCTGGGCACACACAAGCTCATGTTACTCCAGGGGGATCTGCCAATAGTGAATGTCATTCATTTAATCAAAGAAGAGGTACTGTTGACTGTGGGTGATAGAGGAGTTTATCGGCATCCCAGCAAGGATGTTAGCATACTCAATTTACATAAAGGTATAAGAATATTTAAAACATAATCCCTTTCTAAGGCATTTAAACACATTCGCATGGAAAGTGGTTTATCTGCTGCTCCTTTTTCAGCTTAATGGTAAACTTCTCTGAAAGATTTAACTGAACTCTAACTAATAAACACTGTATTTGTCTCAAAACGCCTAATTGTTGGCATTGTTTGTTCAAACAGTGAAATTTACACTTCCTTGGTGTGTAAGATACAAGATTATTATCAGGTAGACAGCAGAAGGTACAAACAATTGGCAGGTTATCACCAAACCACTCAGGAACTATGGAAAAGTCCATGTCTAGGGTCTTCGGGAGCCTAGTAGACCACAGTCTCCTCTACCGTCTGCTTCAGAAATGCCAGACAGAATTTTACTCTAATTTCTTGAAAGGCCTATGAATTCTATCAAAAATTTGCTGCGCACTTTGGAAAGATTTTACAGTGTAGACATGACCACATGATAGGTTTCTTATTTCCACAGCAACTTTTAAAGTCTAAGATACAGAATAAAGGCTACCGCCTTAATAATACCAAAGGGCCAGATCCACACAGGCGAGACTGTGTGCAAGGTTCACAGTTTAACTACCATAAAATTTAGCTGCCGCTTTCATTTGAGAAATGTGGCAGATAAAAGCAGTTTCAATATTGCACCACTGCATCAATGTAGATGTAGCACAGATATATTAAATTTTTTTCCTCTCAACACCATGTTCTAAGAAAGTAGTAAAAGTATTATGTTTGCATAATACTGATTTTACATGTAGTCTGAGAAATATATGAAATGTATTTTTAAAGGACTTGGCTTATGAAAAGTCATATTTGAGGGAGTGTGGAATCAATTCGCAGGGATAGTTTATGGTCCAGAAACTCCTACAAGGTAATGGGAGAAACTGGTATATCTGCAGTAAAAAAATCTGACAGAAGAAAAATTAATCATGAACTTCATCAAGGAAAAATAAAAATCATACAATATCTAAGTTGATATGTGCAAAGTATCAATAGTATTCAGTTAGTCTGGAAACTATGCTTATCATCAATTTGCCTTTTGTATCTTCTGCCTGCTTCCAATTCAGCTACAAATACAAATATCAATCATATTCACATAAGCTAAGTATATAAAAGATAACATTTAAGTATAAAAAGATCCCAGAAATAAGCTTTTTATGTTGTGCTGATAAAAATATGTTGTGTACATGTGTATATATACAACATATATATATATATATATCCTTTTTTGATGTAATCACCTATATATCCTAGAAAAATATCCAGAATAACTGACTTGAAGAAGGTTTGCTGGTTCTTTTCTAGCAAAATCTGGCTATATAATGGGCATTAGAATCCTAGTTGTCTCCTAAAAGGAAAAACTCATACCAGAATAGTCCAGATAAAAAGAAGACATGGATAGGGAGAGAACAGATAAATACAATCATGCTGTAGAGAGACCATTGACAGTGTATCAAAGGAAAAGAAAAATTCCTAGAACATCATATCGTGGCACAAATACTATCATGTCACTGCAAGACAGTGACAAAGAACACTGCGCTCATAGGGGCAAGTTCTTTTTATTAGAACTGTAAGAAATCCTTTCTCATATGAATTCAGAAATCTCAGACATCCTAACAGGTCTGGTATCTCTCCAACATATCTTCTATATTAACATAAAAGAAGTTTCAAGTATTTTCTACTTGCCTGCTGTCATCTAGCAAGGTGAATTAACACTATAAATCAAATCAGTTTTCTCTGAACTTATTTGTAGGATGAAAGCATGTTGAGCTTTTCATTTGTGAAAATTTCAGAGACTTTTTGGCAGCCCAATACCACTGCTCATTGGGCTCCGCCTCTAGCTTTTACATCAGGTAAGATATAAGAGACTCAAGTGATGCTCGACCTTCTTTTTGAGATTTAGAAGCCTGGACCATCAAGATTCTCAAAAGGAAAATTCCAGTTTGTCAAATGCTTTCAATATAGAAATGATCATTTAAGTCACTTAACATTATTTTGTACAAGTCGCTTTTATGTACAAAAATTTTAAAGAAAAATTGAAATCTGAAATTAGATTAACCCTGAGCATATCATAGTTTGTATAAACAATAACAGTACTTAAGAAATGTAGCACTAATACATATTTTTTAAACTACAGCAACAGCCCTGAACATGTCTATATCACCTGTATCTCTCTTCTTTTTACATTCTATCTGTAGACATTTTTCTTCTGACTCTCCTTTTATATTCGAGCTCCATTTTCATTCATCATTCTCCACCGCCTCCTCCAAATTGCCTGTTTATAAATATCCTCTAAGTCCATCATCCTCTTACCCCTGTGCTTCTCTTCAGTGTCTAATTCTCTCTCAGTGTTCTCAGCACCCTTCAGTTAAGCTCGGCACACATTTTTAAGCAGCCACTTTCTACTATGTACTGGGAAGACAAGCTAAATCAGAGTTGGCTCCTGCATTTCTGGAGCACACTGTAGACTGAGGGAAATAAAGACATGAACATATTATGAAAATGCATTGTGAGAAGATTTAGAGAAATGTGAAAATTGTATGGGACTGCAGAAGACCGAAGCTTGGGAGGATTGAGAATTAGGATGGAAATATCATTTGAGCCAGTTCTTGAAAGATGATCTCACATTTCTCAGGCAGACAAGGAGAGGAGGGAAGACAGTTCAAACAGAAGGAACAACATCTACAGATAATTGAAGCTGCGAAGAGCATGCATGTTCTAAGATCAGAGAATGCTCAACATGGATAAAAAACAACTTTGTGGGAAGGACAGGGTGAAGATGAGACTGAGAATGTAAGCTGTGGCTAAGCTGTTTTTTATGCCATGCTAAGTGATTCGGATCTTATTCTATTTGCTATAATTTAAGGAAGGAAAAGGAAAAGACAGTTTCAGATTTGTGTCTTAGAGAGGTCATTTAGGCAAACAAATGAGAAGAAACTGGAATGATGCAGAGAGAAGGGATAACATGAGATCAGAGATGCTGGTCTGTTGTTATAGAGAGGTTGATGGTTCAATACTTAAGGCTCCCAGGTCTATGGCAGAGGGGCTAAAGGATGGGAGAGATGAGACATTCAAGAGATAAACTGATGATTGAAGATATGGGATTTAGCAACAGGATGAGAATGAGGCAGAGGAAAGAGTCAAGGATAACACCGAAGGTTTTATCTTTATCCACCTTATGATCATGTCAGGAACCAATATAAAGAAAGTTTGATGAATGCAATGTGCTAAGAATGAGGGCCCCAAATACATGAAATATCCAGGCAGCCTGATTCATGGAATGGGAATTCAAAAAAGAAGTCAGTACAAGAAAAGTAAATTCAAGAGTTATTTTGTTTGGATAGGGTTGCTCTGAAAGCTGAGTCTGAAGCAAGAACTTATATTTAGTTTATTTGGGAGGTGATCCAGAGAGCAGGATTGAGGGATCAGGGAGAGAGACAGGCGAAGAGGAAAAACCAATTTAAAGGTGTTACTGAGGTTGTCACTGTGGGCAGTGGGTCTCAATTCTGCCAGTACCAGCTGAGAACGACACAGAATATTTCCCAGAAATGTGTATCTGAGGACGAGAGAGCAGGGTATTAATCTATAAAATCCTATTCCATTGGCAGACATTCCTCAAGGGTATCAACACCCCACACTTCCAAGCTGAGCTTCCTCTGGCCCGCCTAACTCTCACAGGTCTGAACTAGAAACCCTGGTGCAGAAAGCCAGTAAGGGGTTACTTGATGCCAGATTTGGTCAGCATGAAATAGATAGAAGCCCCATGGAACTATCGACCCCATTTATAGCTGAAAACAGAGGTGTCACTTAGCAAATGTGAATCAGGGCACCAGATATATTTACTATACCACAAATAAATGCTAGTTGAAGCTACTCAACTTAATGAGATTACAAGAGTAAACACAGAGACCAGCACCTCTTGACCTGGTCAGATTTCACAGTAAACCCAAAAAAGTATAAAATATATTTGATTTATTTTTATATAGACTTTTCTGAGAAATAAGTCCAAAACTCCATCAAATTCTCAAAGTGTTTCTTGATCCAGAAAAGTTTAAGAAACAAAAATTTGGAGCAAGAAGGAAAGTACAAGAAATTCTGAAAAAATAACATTTAAGGCTAAAAGAGGAGAAGATGGGGAAAGACAAGTTAGTGTCAGGCTTTTTGGAATCACAAAGGCTTGTGTTTAAAGTAGGCTCTATTTGAACCTGAGCAGATGATTGCATTTTTTTGACTCTCATGAGCTCTTATGTAAAATAGAGGTAATAACACTTAGATCACAGAGGTGTTATGAGTCTTATAAACAGTAAATTATGCAAAGTACCTAGGATAAAGTAAATACTCATTAAATGATGACTTATCAGAAAAGTAGAAAAATACCAAGAAGAAACTGTGTAACAGATTTAAGAAAGAGTTACAGAAAAAGAAGAATATGATACTGATAGTTTCATTAAGGAAATGTATAAGAGGACTTTGAAAAGAGTTCATTGAATTTGATGATTTTTGTTGAGAACAATCAAAATACATTGGGTAGAGAAGGTCTGGAGACAGTGGGTTGAGGAGTAAAGTACTGAATTATTAAAGGAGACACACACAAATCTGCTATCTCACCCAGTATCAAGCTTTACAAATAATTTTAAGGATGCCCTAGATCATGTCCAGCTCTTTACAACCCCATGGACTGTAGCCTGCCAGGCTCCTCTGTCCATAGGATCGTCCAGGCAAGAATACTGGAGTGGGTTGCCATTCCCTCCTCCAGGGGATCTTCCCAAGCCAGGGATTGAACCCATGTCTCTTGCATTGCGGGCAGATTCTTTACCTTCTAAACCACCAGGGAAGCCCCAGAAAAGAAGCACAGATGAAAAAGATCTGGGACTTCCACACAGCTTTCCAAGTCATTCCTCCTATAATAGACATCTTATCTCTGGTCCCAAATAACATGAGGCCTCCAAAAAAGGTTTTACTGTGTTACTTGACACAATCAGGAAAGTTAAAGTTATGAAACATGTCCATTTTACACCCAAGAGAATTCTATAATTTATGGGACAATCTCCAAGAGTCATGCCTTATAAATCCAAACATAGATCCTGTATTTTTACTATAGTAATCCTTTAGTTAGGGACATCCTACTAAGAATTCTGTGAATAAGTTCTCTTTCTTCTCGCAAATATAATTAGCCTGTTTACATATAAGTCCAATTGGCAAGGAGTTTAGATTAATTCACTTTTCCTCATTTTCGTTTACCTATACATGCTTCCTATAACCAACGAGACTGAACAGATTATAAGCCAACTATAATACTTAAAGTCTTTTCTCCATAGCACCCTATTCATTGCCCCACTCACTTCTAACTCAAATGCCCAATCATACTTCTCTTTCAATTGTGTGTGTGTGTTCTCAGTTGCTTGGTCCTGTCCGACTCTTTGTGACTCCGTGGATGGTACTCCACCAGACTCTTCTGTCCGTGGGATTTCCCAGGAAAGAATCTTGGAGTGGGTTGCCATTTCCTCCTCCAGAGGATCTTCCCCATCTAGGAATCAAACCCATGTATTCTGCGTTGCTGGCAGATTCTTTACCACTGAGCCACCTAGGGAGTTCTCTCCCAAACAGATGAGCAATTAAAAAAAAAAATTAGTTTAGGTATATACTTCCAGAATTTTCTTCAAATATTTACATTGTATTTGTGTATGTTGGGCTCAAATATGGATTTATAATGGATGTGGTACATGTCTATTCATATGTATATTCTTGTCTTGTTTGTCCTTAACAGGATGTTCCAGAGATCTTTCCACATCATATTCTAGAGACTTAGTTCAACTTTTTAATGATGTCAGCAGCAGCAGCAGCAGCAGCAGCTGTGAAGAGTCTGAGACTTTAGTCTATTTGCAAGTTAAATCTAACCTACCACATTTTTATGGATGCTGGTAGACAATAGGCATCTTTGTAAAAGACAAAGAACTTTTTTTTTTTTTAACTAACAACAAGAATGACATCCAGAATATCAGCAATTTATATGAATTTCCTGAATTCCAATTCCCACAGGGTAACACAAAGAACAGGCAATGCCCACAAATACAGAAGACTGAGCGACCCAAGCTTAGAGAACCTAAATCTTTATTAATCAGCAGTAAGCAAACCAGCTATACTTTTGCCCTGGAGAAAGATATTATGTTTATTATGCTGAAATTTATGATACTGGCTTATAAACCAGCATGGCTTGTGCTCCAGACAGAGATAGTATCTCTATCTTGCAGGCTATTCATTGCACAAGCATTCTTGCAAGACATGCAGAAGGGTGAGCCACGCCATGTAGGACTGCCTCCCAACAAGTTTAGAAAATTTCACAGTATGGGCATTATTGAAGTATTTTCCTATGAATGGCCATTAACAGTAAAGGTAGAACAAGTTTTTATTTCTTGAATAATTATTTTCCCAGGGTTATTTATTGAATGAATAAAGTTTTTAAATTAATGTCAAGCTGTTCAGTTATGTTTATTTTATTTGATGTGAATTCATTTTCTATCGGAGAAGGCAATGGCAACCCACTCCAGTGTTCTTGCCTGGAGAATCCCAGGGACGGGGGAGCCTGGTGGGCTGCCATCTACGGGGTCGCACAGAGTCGGACATGACTGAAGCGACTTAGCAGCAGCAGCATTTTCTATATTTTTATTTTATTTGCTTTCTTAGTGGTAGTTTCTCATGTGTTTTGAAGGTTTATTCTGAATCTTCCTCTTCAATGCATTTTAATTTTTTTTCTCTCTATGTCAGAATTAGGTCTTAAGTTAATGACTAGCGGCTTCTGACTGGGGATATTTCACATTGATTAATTGAGCCAATATCTGGTTTGGGTTCAGCACTGGCTTCAAAATGAGTTCCCTCCCTCTTGTCTTTCAAAGTATGCGTCATCTTTTAAACCACAATCTGTTTGATTCAAAGCAGCTATTTTCATTGTCTTCTCAAAGCACAGAGGGAGTAAGGGGCAGGGATAGGAAACAATATCCAAAACCTTTGCTTTAAGAAATGAAACTGATGTAATACTCTTGTATCACAGTCAATGAGCTTCCTGCTGTTTTGTTCTGATCTAGGTGTACAGCTCAGGAAGCCTACAGTCTCAGCTTTACTTACACTTTGCATAACTGTTACAGTAGTCTATTCTGCAGAACCATTCAGCTTGTAATGAGCTCAGATACACAAAGGAACCTATACACGCATCTGTATAAATGTGTGTGTATATACATATATATAGTTTCTTCTAAAAATTGCATTCTGTTTTCAACATTGCTGTGAAGTTTGAGCATAGGAGGACCTCAAAGGATGAAGTTAAAATGTAACCTTGACCACTTGCCTGGAAGCAAATATAACATAATAGAAAATAATTTATACAACTGAATAGTAAAAACCCCAACCAAACAAAGAAAAAAACCTCAAAAATAAAACAAACAACAACAATGAAAGGAATTTGATTCAACAATGGGCAGAGAGGATCTGAATAAACATTTTTCTGAAGTCATGCAGACAGCCCATACATACATGAAAAGTTGCTCAATATCACTCACAACATCGAAAACATATCACCTCACATCTGATCAGTTCAGTTCAATTGCTCAGTTGTGTCCGACTCTTTGTGACCCCATGGACTGCAGCACACCAGGCCTCCCTGTTCATCGCTAAATCCCAGAGTTTACCCAAACTCATCTCCATTGAGTTGGTGATGCCATCCAACCATCTCATCCTCTGTCATCCCTGTCTCCTCCTGCCTTCAATCTTTCCCAGCATCAGGGTCTTTTCCAATGAGTCAGCTCTTCGCATCAGGTGGCCAAAGTATTGGAGTTTCAGCTTCAGCATCAGTCCTTCCAATGAACACCCAGGACTGATCTCCTTTAGGATGGACTGGTTGGATCTCTTTGCAGTCCAAGGAACTCTCACGAGTCTTCTACAACACCACAGTTCAAAAGCATCAGTTCTTCAGCACTCAGCTTTCTTTATAGTCCAACTCTCACATCCATACATGACCACTGGAAAAACCATAGTCTTGACTAGACAGACCTTTGTTGGCAAAGTAATGTCTCTGCTTTTTAATATGCTGTCTAGGTTGGTCATGACTTTTCTTCCAAGGAGTAAGCGTCTTTTTGTTTCATGGCTGCAGTCACCATCTGCAGTGATTACACCTGATGGAATGTCTATAATCAAGATTGCTGGGAAAAATATCAACAACCTCAGATATGCAGATGATACAACTCTTATAGCAGAAAGCAAAGAGCCTCTTGATGAGGGTGAAAAAGGAAAGTGAAAAAAACTGGCTTAAAACTCAGCATTCAAAAACATATTTCACAGCAAATAGATAGGGAAAAATTGGAAACTGTGACAGATTTTATTTTCTTGAGCTCCAAAATCATTGCAGACATTGACTGCGGCCATAAGATTAAAAGATGCTTGTTCTTTGGAAGAAAAACTATGATAAACCTAGACAGTGTACTAAAAAGCAGAGACCACTTTGCTGATGTTTCTGCATTTCAGGTTCATATAGTCTGTATAGTCAAAGTAATGGTTTTTCCAGTAGTCATGTAAGGATGTGACATTTGGACCATAAAGAAGGCTGAGCACCAAAGAATTGATGCTTTCAAATTGCAATGCTGGAGAAGACTCTTGAGTGTTTCTTAGACAGCAAGATCAAACCAGTGAATCCTAAAGAAAATCAATCCTGAATGTTCATTGGAAGGACTGATGCTGAAGCTCCAATACTTTGACCACCTGATGTGAAGAGCCAACTCACTGGAAGAGACTTGGATGCTGGGAAAGATTAAGGGCAAGAGGAGAAGAGGGCGATAGAGGATGAGATGATTGGATGGCATTACCAGCTCAACGGACATGAGTTTGAGCAAGTTCCAGATAATACTGAAGGACAGGGATACTTGATGTGCTGCAGTCCATGGAGTCTCAAAGAGTCAGACATGACTTATTGACTTGATAACAACAAATAATTATAATGATAAATAACAAGTTTTGGAGAGTATGTGGAGAAAAAGCAACCCTTGTGCACTGTTGGTGTGAATGTAAATTGGTTCAGTCACTATGGAAAACAGTACGAAGGTTCCCTCAAAATTAGCAATAGAATTAACATATGATCCAGCAAATCCAATTCTGAGTATTTATCTGAAGGAAATAAAAATACTAACTTGCAAAGATATTTGCATCTGTATGCTCATTGCCTCATTGTTTATGATAGGTAAGACGGGGAAAAAATCTGTTCATCAATGAGAAAAAAATGGATGAAGAAAATGTGCTAAATACATATTACATATATATATATTTGTCAAATACTTTTCACACAAACACACACACAGAGTATCATTTACCATAAAAAAGGAGGAAATTCTGCCATTTACAACAACATGAGTAGAATTTGAGAGCATTACGCTAAGTGAAATAAGTCAGAAAGAGAAAGACAGGTACTGTATGATCTCATTTATATGTGCAATCTGACAAAACAAAATCAGAAAAAAAAAAAAAGGAAACTCAAACTCAGATAAGAGAACAAACTGGTGGTGGCTTGAGGCAGTGGGTGGAGAGTAGGCAAAATGAGCAAAGGTAGTCAAAAGTTACAAACTTCCAGCTTAAAAAAAAGGTACTTTTTACAGAATTGTGGAAATGTTTATGATTAAGCCTTTACAAGCTTATAAATTGACACCTATAGTTTATTATTATTTTTCACATGAATCTAAATCCAACAGAATTCTTTTATTAGAAGAGCAACTATTAATTGTTTTTCCAACTTCAGAATTTTCTTCCAGGTCCTAATAACTTGATGACCTTAAATCACTTACATACTTGCATATATAAAATATTACTATCTACCCAGTCATAATTACCCAGAATCCAAATCCAATTTTTTAGGAGGTGGGGACCAAGGAGGCAGAAGAGTTGGAGAATCAGTATGCTTGATTTTTAAATGCATCAGTTCAATAAAAATTAAAAAAAGAAAGAAAATATTTTTTCAGGCCAATCATAACCATCTGTAGATCCCAAATAAAAACAATTAAAAATAAAGAGTAACATTTGAATAAGCTCCAAATTCAGTGAAAGCTTTTATCATTTAGAAATCTGAAAAAATACAAAAAAAATATTTCTTTTAAGAAATATGGTAACTCAAAATACAATAACATAGCTTTTAATTTCCTACTGTTATTTATAAATGGCATAAAGCATAATTATCAAAAAAAACTTTCAAAGTTTCAGTAAATTGTTAGGTACAATTAGTGAAGGACAATGCAATCAGATTTTGAAGGACTTTTCTAATATTGTGTATTTTTTAACTTAGATTGTCACTTTACCTATTGACAATCTGAATTAAAATAAGTTATATATATATTTACATATATATATATATATAAAAGCAGCAGATCTACTTATCCATATAGGAAATAATTAGATAAACATATAAAATACATCCTTTAACTAAATCATTACCTTAAATAAAACCTGGAATCTAGCCCAAGCCAAATTCCGTATTCTACAAATCCCTTTGAAAAGATAAGATTTATTGAGAGATGTTTTTACCTAATTCTTGAGAGAAGCTACCAGAACTGTAAGACATAAAACTTGTGTTGCTATTTTACACTAGAGTAATGATGGTGCTCATTGAAATGCAGTTCCATACTGCTACCAAATCTGGTACATTTTTTCTAAATCTCCTTAGGACCTAGAAGTATATAGACAGTTAAAATCAAACTTTTGAATTTCTTAGATCAGTAAAATTTCCAGAAACAGTTGTGAGAACAAGCACAAGATTTTCAACAATTTTCTTTTTGCTATGAAAAAAAAAATTACAAAACACTGCTATTTAATATCATCAAAAGATTTCAACAAAAAATATGAATCAAAGACATAATGTCAAAATAACTTACAAGTTTTCTTAGGAAGAAGTGATTTGGAAGCTTTATGACAAAACAAATACATACTACTTGCATTTCCTCTTTTGAAGTGAATCTAT
Organism: Okapia johnstoni; assembly: GCA_024291935.2. Taxonomy (NCBI): domain Eukaryota; kingdom Metazoa; phylum Chordata; class Mammalia; order Artiodactyla; family Giraffidae; genus Okapia; species Okapia johnstoni. Next base: position 60,565,841 of record CM044312.1, read on the forward strand.
GAACATTTCATTGTGGACTTATTATTCAAAAAATATTTACTGAGAGCTGTTGCCCTAGGTTTTGCTCTAAATGCTAAGGGATAAAATTGAACAAAAAGTGCATATAGATTTCTCAAGAGGCAGGTCAGGTGATACGGTATTCCCATCTCTTTAAGAATGGTGAAATATCAGATGGAAAAAAAAATAAACCAGAGTAAATGGAATAAGGTTTGCCAAATTAGGAAATCTCTTTATTATTTAATATGAAATGATCAAAGACCTCCTTAATAGGGTAAAATTTGTGCAGAGGCCTGAAGAAGTCAGAGAATAAAGCATGCTGCTATCAGGGAGAAGTATGTTCTTGGCAGAGAAGAAAGCCAGTGCAAAGGCCCTGGGGCAAACACAGGCTTACTGTGTTAGAAACAATAGCAGAGAGCCCTGCGTGGCTGAAACAAAGCAAGGCAGGGAAAGACTACTTAGGAAAAGATATTAGAAAGTTCATGGGTGGTCAGATTCTCTAGGGATTGTGAATACTTCAGTTTTGAGTGAAATGAGTAGTGCTTGAAGAATCTTGAGCAGAGGAGTGAAATGATCTGCCTTAAGATTTTTCTCTCCCAAAAAAGTTTTCATTTTGAAATATTTTTAGGTTTACTGAAGACTTGCAGAGATAGCAGTGAGAGTTCCCATACATGTACATCTCACGAGTTTGTCCCATTGTTTACATCTTACATGGCTTCTTTGGCAAGGTAAATAACCAACATCGGTGTATTACTATTATTTACCTTCCTTCCAGACGAATTTGGATTTCATCAGTTCCTCCATTAATGCCCTTTATCTGTTCCATGATCCAGGCCATGCTTTAAGCGGCTTTTTTTTTTTTTGACAGGTCCCCAGTCACTTCTAGTCTTCGATAGTTTCTTCATCTTTATTTATTTTTCATGACCTTGACAGTCTTGAGGAGTAGTGACCAAATCATTCTCAATAGTATCTCCTATTCTGATTTTGTCTGATGTTTAGTTCATGATTAGATTGAAGTTACAGATTTTTAGAAAGAATATTCAGAGGTGAAGTACCCATATATGTTGTGTTATATCAAAGGGTTTATGATATCTACATGACGTCACTGATGATCATGACTTTGATCACTTGGTTTTGGTAGTATTTGCCACATTTCCCCACTTACAATTACTATTTTTTTCCTTTCTTTATATCATCCTTTGGATGCATGATTTATGTTTTAAAAGGATCATTTTGACTTATGTTTTAAAGGGATAATTTTTATTACTATTTTGAGAATAGAATAGATGTCAGGAGACAGTTGCGAGGCTGATGCTGTAAACAAGGAGAAACAGGGATGCTGCCTGCAGTGTGCTCATCTGGAATGAACCTCCACATAAATTAAAAGAAGGTGACTTTTCACTTGAGAATATCTTTGAAGAAGCAGTAATAATTATTAACAGTATTAAATCTCAACCCTTAGGCACAAGACTTTTAAAATACACTGTTTGAAAAAATTAGAAGAACACTTCTGCCTGCTGTAATGAAATGACTGTCTTGAGGTAAAAAAAACATTTATATGATTGAGTTGTGAGCTGAACAAGCCACTTTTTTTCATGGTTCACCATTTTTTACATAAAAGAATAGACAAACTACAGTGATCCAGACTTGGGTATCTGGCAGACATTGTCTTTTAAAAATGGGTGAACTAAATTTGTCATGTCAAGGAACACAACTGGTGTTATTTGTTGCCAATAATAACATTTGAGCTTTCAAGTGAAAATTAGAGCTTTGAACTTGTATCCAATATTCAAGATCTTCTTTTTAAAATTAAATCAGCCAAGATGGCAATGAATGTGATTTTTAAAATATTTTACAATGAAATGTGTCAACATTTGGAAGATATAAATTTGGGGAGCCAAGTTTTCTAAAGACCAATGAATGATGTTTAAAAATCATGTATGGGTCAAAGATCTTTCAAAGTGTAAGATAGGTCAATGGATTTTATGCACATAAGGACAAAAAGTTTATTGATATTGCTTCAGATTTCTCATTGCAAATAATCTTTAAGAAGTTACTACTATTTGCAATTTTTTTGGTGAGACATAAAAAAGAATACCCATAACTATATGAAAAGGCTATTATAGTACTTTTTCTATTGACATATTCATGTGAGGTTGGATTTTCTTCCTATATTTCAACCAAGCACCATACTGCAACCAACTGAATACAAAAGCAGATATAAGACTTTTTCTTTCTTCTATTAACTCAGGCATGAAAGACATTTGCAAAAGTGTAAATCAATGAAATTTTTCTTCCTGAATAATTTTCTCTTGGAAAATACTGTTGTTTTTCACACAAAAAAAATGTTATATGTGTTACTATATGAAGGGCTTACTATGGCTGTTTTTGCATAAATTAGTAAGTACAGATTTTTTAAATTTCTTGATTTTAATTTCTAACATAGAAACTATTAACAGGTATAAGTGACATAAATACACATTCTTTGGATTTCTCAATAATTTTTAAGGGAGTAAAGAGATCCTGAAAGTAAATGTTAGAAAATTCTTGCTCCAAAAGATAGTTCTGAACAGGTCACACCTTTTATATAAATCTTTAGTGAGTTAGGCTTAAAAGCAATGGAGAGATCACATTAAGGAAAAGAGCAACCGATATGAATGCACAAAAAATTGACTATTACTCAAAAATACAAAAACAGTTATTAGGCAAAATGTCTGAGTGGGAAAACTATTACCAAAAATATTTACAGGCAAAGTATCATTATATTTTATATAGAAATATGTTGGTTTTTGTTGTTGTTGTTTTAATAGTCAGTCCTCAATTTCATAAAATATTCTGTCTCTTTCACCCTGACCCTAATCTTGCTCAGACTTTTCCTCTGTCAGGAAAATATACTAATACCAAAGAGTGGTCATCTCTAATTGGTGACATTATGTGTGTTTGTGTGTGTGTGTGTGCATGCTCATTCACTTAGGTGTATCTGACTTTGTGCAACCCCATGGACTGTAGCCCACAGGCTCCTCTGCCCATGGGATTTTCCAGGTAAGAATACTGGAGGGGATTATCATTTCTTCCTCCAGGGAATCTTCTCAACCCAGGGACTGATCGTGCATCTCCTGTGTCTTGTGCATTGTCAGGCAGATTCTTTACCATTGAGCCAACTGGGAAGTCCAATTGGTGAGATTAGGATACTTTAAATGATTTTTCTTCTTCTTTTTCTAGCCTGTATTTCTCAGATCTCTAGGTTTCAATGGGACTTCCCCAGTGGCTCAGATGTTAAGGAGTCTGCCTGTAACGCGGGAGACCCCGGTTCAATCCCTGGGTCAGGAAGATCCTCTGGAGAAGGAAATGGCAACCCACTCCAGTATTCTTGCCTGGAAAATCCAATGGATGGAGGAGCCAGGCAGACTACAGTCCATGGGGTCGCAAAGAGTCAGACCCAACTGAGTGACTTCACTTCTAGGTTTTAATGCTGGGAAAAAATGCTAACAATGTTTAAACCCAGATATTTTAAAAATCATTTTAAACTGATGATTTGTTTATATTGGTACTCTTTACTATGCAAAATTGAAAATCATTTATCTTGAATCTTTAAAATTATTTGAATAAAATAGTAAGATTGCTTAAATTCACTGGTACATGGTTTCCTTACAGATACTTATAAATGTTTTTGATGCTTCCTTCAAGCACTTTAGCACTTCGTCAACAGTAAAATACATATAACTTTCAAAAACAGAGTCCTAGTTGATAGTAAATTTATATGTGTCTTTGATTAAAAAAATAAATATACTTGATAAAAGACACATGGAAAACATTGGTCTAAATAGATTTGGGTAATGGATATTGATTTTAATTATTCATGTCTTATCAGACAAGTCAAGAATTGTCACCATCTGGTTGCATATGAAAGATTGGCCCAATATTCTGAATTGCAGAAGAATTTGAATAGTTTGCTGTGTTCATTATACTTATTTCAGTACAAGATGATAAATAATAATATTCTGAATTCTTAAAATTTTATCTTCATATTTACTTACATGTTTGACATTTTAATAGCTCCATAATTTTTAACAATTAAAATTTTAAAAGATAATTTAAAATGAAAAGCTAAAACATTCTATTTTATGTCTTCTCTGCAGTGAAGTGAGATTGTAACATTTCTGTCCCCCAAACCATAAAATTCATCAGCAGAACTTCTGTGTAATAACTTAAAAATGTTGGTTAATGTACAGTTCGAATTTTTTATTTCTCCTTGAAAACTAGCCAAATTCGACCTCTTTTCCCCCTATAGTTCATATTTTTTAAAAAAATGTGCTTTCAGAAGACTTGAAATGAATGGCTTAGCACTATTTTCTGTTAAATACTCTAGTACTCTGAGAAATTAAACGGTGATTTTACTACTAGTATCCTCAATTTCTAATTTCTTTTATCTGCTTCAGTGTCTGAAAAAATAGTTGAGCTTCTAGTGACCATTGACATGCGATTGCCTTGTGAGTGTTGTCTTTAGAAATTCTTTTTACACTCAACAGAATACTCTCCTAGGTGATTGAATTTATAATAATTATACTTGTTTCTTATTGTGTTATCCAATAACTAATGCCTCCGTATTTCCACTTTTATGAGGCAGTGAGGTATCCATTTCTATTGTAGTTTCCTATAGTTATGAGTCAGAAGAAATATCTACCATTTGAATTTCTTAATGCTGAAACACAGCCTCAGTTTCTTCCCTTTGTTTCCCACTGTTCTTCCACTTCTCATTTGCTTTTGGTTTCTTTTGTTTGTTTGCATCTTCTTTTTTTTTAATTTTTTTTTTTTTTAAGAAGCCTACCTCAAAATATATTGCCAAGATAAATTGTCGTCAGGTCAAAACTGACAGTTTCCTTTAACTTGAGTGTGCTTTTCAGCCTCCTTAACCAAGCCCATGAGTAAATGGTCATGTCTGTTGTTGAACAAATTAGACAACAGTACAGAAAAGAATTACTTAGGGGTAGTTGAACCCTTGACGATAATTCTCCTAAAAGCAAAAATCTAAGGCAGTTGAAGGGAAGTTGGTATTTTTCCTTTCATCTTACCATTTGGTTTGATCAATTTGCCTTCTTTTGTAGAGGTACGGAAGAGGTCTCATTTTCATGTTTATTTCTCCCAAATGGAACAAAACTTTTGATATGCCTTTATTCAACTTTGTTCCTAAATACATTTTTATTTTAATCAAAAGCTTTCTTGGAGTGAGCGAAGGCCACCTACAGAGCTAGCTTATGTCTTTAAAAAGCTTTGTTTATCACCGAGAGTGATAGTCTATCATACAGGATTCATTTCAGTTCAAGGACATATTATTGTCTTGATTGGACTTACACATCAAAGGGAAGAATTAAAGGGTTCTGATGAAAACTTTCCACCTGACTCACAGGTGGCTGAAAGTATGTGCTATCCTTTCTTGGGTCCTTTTGTCGCCTTTCTTAGCTTTCTTGTTTTGAAACATGATAATAGTAGTATTTGAGTTTTCTGGGATTTTTGTTCTATATTGCATGCTGTGAAAGGATTTTTCTGGGTTCTGCTTCTGGGCTCCCTCTGATCTTGTGATGTTAAACACACTGCTGTCTTCCCTCGGCATTACTCTCATCATTTTCTTCTCCACTTGTTCCACTTCTGTCCTGTGTATGTGGGAGGGGGCTGTATAGAAGATGTGAGAGGAAATTTAGCAGAATGGCAGAGTAGGGGGATGTCAGGGAATCACACTGCTGACAAAAAGGCCTCCACAACTTCTAAAAGAAAAAAGCATAGGCTGTGCCGGTCTTTGCATTTTTTTTTTCCAACATAACCACAAAAGTTAAACTTTTTCCAATGAAGCCTTTAGAAAAGAAATACTGTCACTTATCTTTGAATTTTGCTATCATCTTGTTTCTAGAGTTGCGTCTCAAATTCATGAAAATTCATGGCTTGTTTTCTAAACAATAGAGAATGATTTATGCAACACAAATCCCATATTTTCTAGTAAGACTAGTGTCATTTTGACCTTGAAGAACTGTGCAAATTGTTATGAAAATAAATATTTCAATAAAGCATGACATCATATCTTGATTCATTTTACACTGTGTGTGTTTAAGGAAATATTAGAACTTCCTTCTGATAGTTTTAATACCTTGGGAAATATGTTGACTTTTGCCTTCTGTCTTGACCCAGGTCATGTTTAGAAATTCCATTTTGTATTAGATCCAGATTTAGTCAGTCAACAACAACAAAGGAAAGGAATGTTGGATTTCTGGGACTAGATATCACTTCAATTTTTTTTTCCTATGCCAGTCATTTTGGTGAGAAAAATATACACAAATGGAACACAAAGGGATTTAAAATGTTGACAAATATCTTGAAGAATAATTTAACAAAGATCAAATTTCTTGCACATATGATCTTTCTGGTATCACTTTCTGCTATTTGGGGCTTCAGTTTAATCTTTCTTTGATATTATTTTCTGGAATGATTGGCTGGAATTATATAATTAAAACAATCTGCATGTGTTAGCATAAATTTGATTGTTCTAGACATTAGGACTAAAGCACTAAATTTAATACGAATCATGATAAGCTTTGATGGTTGAAGAAAAAAATAAAGTCAGATTTGGGGAGTACTTCATATTTCATTATCATCAGAAGTATTTTATCTTCATTAAAGAGCTTCAGTTTCAGGCACACAGTAGGAGACAGAAATACAGACATAATTTTGTTGAATCAATACATGAAGATATACATCAAGTAAATTAAGTAGCTAAAAATTTTTCATAAATTTTCATTTTAAGAGAATCAACGCTTGAAAATAAACATGTGGTGGGCAACTAAGACAACTGGAAAATAAAAGTGAGCAAACTATAAACTGAAAAAATTAACTTTTTGCAATTTCCTAGCAAAATATTAGTGTTTGTGAGTAATAACAAGAATGTTGCTAAAATCTCAACTTTGGCTCCTAGCTCCTTCATTCAGTAATGAACACAGTGTGATGGATTTATATTTTAAAATATCTGAGATAAACTGCAATTGCTTTTATTAATGTATTCCAATATAAAGAAAACCATTTGCTATAATTAACATGTTGGTTTATTCTCTCAGTCAATCTCTCTTCTCTCTCTGTCTTGAGGTACAGACATATTGTAATTGGCTAAAAGAACAGTTTTCTTTAGATTCATTTATTGTTTATTCATTCATTGTTTCTTTTACCCACACCCCCCACTTTCTGCCTCAATCTTAATATAAATGAATAAATATAAACATGTACATATACATCATATTTCTGCTTTATTGACTATGCCAAAGCCTTTGACTGTGTGGATCACAATCAATGTGGAAAATTCTGAAAGAGAGGGGAATACCAGACCATCTGACCTGTCTCTTGAGAAACCTGTATGCAGGTCAGGAAGCAACAGTTAGAACTGGACATGGAACAACAGACTGGTTTCAAATAGGAAAAGGAGTACATCAAGTCTGTATATTGTCACCCTGCTTATTTAACTTCTATGCAGAGTACATCATGAGAAATGCTGGGCTGGAAGAAGCACAAGCTGGAATCAAGATTGCTGGGAGAAATATCAATAACCTCAGATATGCAGATGACACCACCCTTATGGCAGAAAGTGAAGAGGAACTAAAGAGCCTCTTGATGAAAGTGAAAGAGGAGAGTGAAAAAGTTGGCTTAAAGCTCAACATTCAGAAAACTAAGCTCCAAAATCAGTGTAGATGGTGACAGCAGCCATGAAATTATGACTCTTACTCCTTGGAAGGAAAGTTATGACCAACCTAGACAACGTATTAAAAGCAGAGACATTACTTTGCCAACAAAGGTCCATCTAGTCGAGGCTATGTTTTTTCCAGTGGTCACGTATGGATGTAAGAGTTGTGCTATAAAGAAAGATGAGCGCCGAATAATTGATGGCTATTGAACTGTAGTGTTGGAGAAGACCCTTGAGAGTCCCTTGGACTGCAAGGAGATCCAACCAGTCCATTCTAAAGGACATCAGTCCTGGGTGTTCATTGGAAGGACTGCTCCTGAAGCTGAAACTCCAATACTTTGGCCACCTGATGCAAAGAGCTGACTCATTTGAAAAGACCCTGATGCTGGGGAAAATCGAGGGCAGGAGGAGAAGGGGACGACAGAGGATGAGATGATTGGATGGCATCACCGACTCAATGGACATGGGTTTGGGTGGACTCCGGGAGTTGGTGATGGACAGGGAGGCCTGGCATGCAGCAGTCCATGGGCTCACAAAGAGTCAGATACGACTGAGCAACTGAAGTGAACTGAACTGATATATCATATGTGTGCACATAATTTAAATGTGTCTTGAGTGTTTTTTCACATATGCTTTTAATTATAATAACTGAGTACTTACTATCCAGTTATTGCATGCTGGATAAAATATTTGTATTTTCCACTCAGATCAAGTTTTTAGGATTCATCCATGCTGCTTTATGCATATCTCATCCATTGCTCCTGCCTATAGTTCCTGCTCTCCTACTATCAGTTATATAAGAATGGGTAAATTACTTAAACTAAACCTCAATTTCATCTATAAAATGGGAGATGATATATCTACCTCATAACTTAAAACAACACAATTAAAAATCCATTTCCTCTGTTGCACTAGTCACATTTTACGTGATCAGTTATGTGTGTCTAATTGCTACAATATTGGACAGTCCAGATACAGGACTTTCCCATCACACAGAAAGTACCATTGACTGCAATGTTTTAGAAACTCATTCTAGTGCCAGGAATGGAGGATGCATTGGAAGGGAACAAGAGTAAAGTCCAGAAGAACATCTTGGGAATCCAGCCAAAGGCCTCTATGAAATAGAAGCAGTGAAGACAGAGAAGATTGGATAGATACAAAAGACATTCTTTGTAACTACTTCTTTGAAAATAAATTTATAAACACATTTTTTCCCCTGAAATTCTCCCTAAGGAAATTAATTAATAGAATTTCAATTATACTGCCAGTGGGACTTTAAAAAAAGCTCTCAGTAGATATTTCCAGATTGCTTTAGAGGAAGCTTGTACATATTTGATCTCTTACCCCATTGACAATGAATGTCCTTACTGAAAACAACTTTTCCAGCTTGATTATGGCAACATGTAATCTCATTTTTAAAAACTTTTACTTTTCCTAGTTTGTCTGTCTTTCAAAATGTCTTTTTGATACAATATTAATTTTCTCACAATCAAAATTATTAACTTTTTCTTTTGCTCTAATAATATTTGCATAAATAAGGACTTCTTCCAGTTCAGTCGCTCAGTAGTGTCCAAATCTTTACGACCCCATGAACCGCAGCACACCAGGCCTCCCTATTCATCACCAACTCCCGGAATCCACCCAAACTCATGTCCATTGAGTCAGTGATGCCATCCAACCATCTCAATCTCTGTCATCCCCTTCTCCTCCTGCTCTCAATCTTTCCCAGCATCAGGGTCTTTTCAAATGAGTCAGCTCTTTGCATCAGGTGGTCAAAGTATTGGAATTTCAGCTTCAGGAGCAGTCCTTCCAATGAACACCCAGGACTGATCTCCCTTAGAATGGACTGGTTGGATCTCCTTGCAGACCAAGGGACTCTCAAGAGTCTTCTCCAACACCACAGTTCAAAAGCATCAATTCTTCGGCGCTCAGCTTTCTTTATAGTCCAACTCTCACATCCATACATGACTACTGAAAAAACCATAGCCTTGACTAGACGGACCTTTGTTGGCAAAGTAATGTTTCTGCTTTTAATATGCTGTCTAAGTTGTTCATAACTTTTCTTCCAAGGAGTAAGTGTCTTTTAATTTCATGTCCCCCCAAAATAAAGTCAGCCACTGTTTCCACTGTTTCCCCATCTATTTGCTGTGAAATTATGGGACCGGATGCCATGATCTTAGTTTTCTGAATGTTGAGTTTTAAGCCAACTTTTTCACTCTCTTCTTTCACTTTCATCAAGAGGCTCTTTAGTTCTTCTTCACTATCTGCCATAAGGGTGGTGTCACCTGCATATCTGAGGTTATTGATATTTCTCCCAGCAATCTTGATTCCAGCTTGTGCTTCCTCCAGCCCAGCGTTTCTCGTGATGTACTCTGCATATAAGTTAAATAAGCAGAGTGACAATATACAGCCTTGATGTACTCCTTTTCCTATTTGAAACCAGTCTGTTGTTCCATGTCCAGTTCTAACTGTTGCTACCTGACCTGCATACAGGTTTCTCAAGAGGCAAGTCAGGTGGTCTGGTATTCCCATCTCTTTCGGATATTTCCACAGCTGATTATGATCCACACAGTCAAAGGCTTTGGCATAGTCAATAAAGCAGAAATAGATGTTTTCCTGGAACTCTCTTGTTTTTTTGATGATTCAGTGGATGTTGGCAATTTGATCTCTGGTTCCTCTGCCTTTTCTAAAACCAGCTTGAACATCTGGAAGTTCATGGTTCACGTATTGTTGAAGCCTGGCTGGAGAATTTTTAGCATTACTTTACTAGCATGTGAGATGAGGACTTCTTTAGATGACAATACATACATTGTGGATCTCTGAAGTGTTCTGCATGTCAATGAAATCATGTTTATGAGAGTCTTTGGTAGGATCAAGGATGATGGGTGGGGTAACATTTGGGAAACTATTACAATAATATAGGGATGAGATGTACTTTGTCTCAGGTGATGAGTGTAGGAAAGAGAAGTGAGGATTTTATATGAGAACTAAACGAATCATTAACCCTTTTCAAAGATTGCCTAGATATATATCTATGTATGGGATCAAAAACTAGAAATCAGAGAGACTTCCTGTTTTAATCTAGGATAACTGACAGGCTTATGGACTCAAGATTCAGACAATTAAATTGGGTGGTGACAAGATAAGCTTAGAAACACTGATTTGGGGAAATAGACACATGACCAAGGGAAAAATAGGATTGGAAGCAGGAAATCACAGCCTAATTAGAGGAAAGCAGCAGCAAAATGACACTGAATTTAGAGGAGGAAGAATGTACCTGAATTAAGAAAATGAATGTGCTTTCTGAAGGAGATGCTTAGAGAGAGCAGTAAAATCTCCAGGACAGCACAATTTCCTTTCTCCCTTCCAAAGTCCGTATTGTTTTATATGCACATGGAAATGACTCCATGAGAGGAAGCATACCACACAACTCTCTGACTTTCCAGGTGAGCAGCTCAGAGCATGTCTTCATGAAGATTATGTTGCTCTTTTTTTCTATACCGCCAGAGCCACCAGCAAGTTACATTTCCCACTCCTCATCTACTGTCAACATGTATGTGTGCTTAGTCGCTCAGTTATGTCCCACTCTTTGTGATCCCATGGACTGTAGTCACCAGGCTCTTCCGTCTACGGGGATTCTCCGGGCAAGAATGCTGGAGTGGATTGCCATGCCCTTCTCCAGGGGATCTTCCCAATGCAGGGATTGAACCCAGGTCTCCCACATTGCAGGCGGATTCTTTACCACCTGAGCCACCAGGGAAGCCCATTGTCAACATGGAAGTTCTAAAGTCTCTGAGCCAATCATAGCACTTTTCTGTGAAACCCTGAAGTGAAACCCTGTCCTCCTGGCTCAACCTGATTATGTGATTTACACACACTCGTTCCCTACAATCCCCACTGGTTTTTGCTTTTCTAGCCTCTAGGCTCCTTCCTGTCCTACAACATGCCATGCCCACTGACAACTCAGGACTGTGGCTCTAGCTGCTCCTTCTGCCTGGGACACATCTCCCCCCCTTATCACTTGGCTAATGCTCTCAGATTTTAAGTCTTTGCTTACATTTCAATGAATCTTACCCTGACTATTCTGTCTGTATCCTCTTTGAGTAAAACAAATACTTCAGAACCATACTTTTATTATTATTATTGTATATCCCCTTCTAACATAATTTACTATGCTTATTGTCTGATTTTCTTTCTCCAGAATGTAACACTGAATCCCTCCTCCCACCCATCTGAAGGGCCTGGCACATAGCAGAGATTCAATAAATATTTCTTGAATTATTTCTTTCCTCTAAACTGAGCATCTTCTGTTAACTACTTTTTCTATTAAGTAACTTTGCCATTTTTACCAGAACTCAGAACCATGTTCTGAAGAATTCTATTTTTAACCTTGTTTTTCTCAGAGTAAACTTACTGAGGCAGTCATCTCAATGCTGGATTTCAGCATTTGCATTTTATATAACCCTCTGGCCTGCTTGTCTAAATGACAAGTGTCAGGAGAATGGTGCTTACCAGCCACTCACACCTGTCTTGTTAATGTTTGATGACTTGGCTTATTTTGTCTGGTTCACTTCACTATTTCTTGAGAAATTTGGCAGAGCCTTTCCCAATGGTGTGAAAGCATTTTCTATGGGTTTGCTGATGGTGTGACTATTTCCCTCTGGTGTTGCAGCTTTTGAGTGGCTTAAAATAAAAGACCGAACTATCCCTCTACCTGGTCTGTATTTTATGGCTGCACTTCATCAACTCAGTCCTGCTCAAATAATTAATTTATTTTACTGACATGCTTACACAGGCATGGTGAAAAGGAATCTGCAAAAATGCCACAAAATAAAGTACCTTCTTTATTGCATCCTTGGCATTTGTATAGAGCAGAAGACTTCTCTTGCAAATTCTCAATTTTCCTATAAAATGAAAGTCTGTCTCCTGAAATTTGAAAATGGCAGCAAAAACCACTTCAATCAAAGAAAAAACATTTCTAATATTTTAGAAAGGCCTTGAATTGGTATTATGTATTCAGGTTCTGAAATCACACCATCAGTGGATGAAGAAAGGCTCAAGAACAATTCAGACTCATCTTTTCTCTTCAGATCTAGGCTGTTGTCTCATCTTTCTAGAAATTTAGTATGCTTTTTTTTCATATTTGTCTAATTTATAGAATTTTTGAATTATTTGAAATAAAGAGACTGAGTTACAAAACACCAAATTCCTTGTCCAGTGTCTTTTCCATATTATTTCACTTTCCATTCATATATTCTTCTTTTTTTTTTTTTTACCTTGAAGACTTACACTAAGGGGGAGAGTCTGACTCAAACTGTTGCTGTCAGGTAGAAAAATATTATTTTCTGCAGTTTACAGATCAGGTAACTGAAATCTAGAGACTTTTTGAAACTCAGTGTTACAGTTAAATTGTTGCTGGAATTCATGCTGCTCAATTCTTCAAGCCCTCCAATTTATAACGACATAAACAAAACTACTTAACGTTAAGCATAATTGCAACTCATCTCAATTAATCTTCTACTCCAATGAACTGTTATTTTGTTTATAAATATTTACAGAATTTTTGGCACTGGTGATAGCCTGAGGTCTGTATTTCATATTTTGGAGGAACACCTATTCTTCTAAGTATAGGCACTGTAATTTTTGGTTGCTCATGAAATATGTATTAATGCTAATGCCAATAAAAATAATGCCATGGTGATTATGCTCTTCAGTCATTAATGCCCTGAAAGAAGTAATTTGCAAATTGGTATACTGTCACTCAAAGTATTAATTTACCACATGTGGGTAACAAATTATTTCTGGAATCAGGCTAGGCACAATTGTCAAGGCTCTCTGAAAATTTTTCTCCCCTGTAGCACTCACATTCAATCAGTTGCCAAATCGCATAGCTCTGTTTCAACAATGTGTCTCACATACATTTCCCATTTCCTCTTCTGTATTTAGACTGTTACCACCTGAGTTCATGTGCTTCTTACTGCATTAGCAATAGGTTGCTTTGCTGTCATTTCCACTACCCCAAACTATCTTATAAAGCTGCATGAGGAGTCTTCTCAAAAGAGGTACACAGTTGTAAATATAAAATAAACTACAAAGATATATTGTGTAACACGGGGAATATAGCAAATGCTTTATAATAACTATATATGTTTTATAATAATTATAAATGGAATATAACCTCTAACAACTGTGACTCACTATATTGTATACCTGTAACTTATCTAATAGAATACGCAACTGCATTTCAATTAAAAAACAAAACAAAACATGGCTTAGCTTCTTGATTGGTTCCTGAATGAAATTTAAACTCTGGGTCTGCCCTTTCACACCTGCTTGTGCACGCAGAATGATTATGAACACACACATGCGTTTTCAATCTTAATGCACTTTAGAATCTTTCAGGGAACTTCAAACATACTGATTCTAAGTAACTGAGGAGTGTGGTTTGAGTGCTAGGGTTTTATGAAGCTCCCATGGTGATTCTACTATCTTCTGAGGGCTGAGAACCACATTAAAAACAACATATTAAGAGAGATAACTTGTTGTAGAAGGAAAATAATACCTCCTAAGAGCCAGGCGACTAGTGCTCAAAGTTCTGGATTTTGTCACTGAAAAAAGATCTCTAATATATCAAATAACTTCACTGAATCTCACTTCCTCCTCTGCAAATGCAACATGAAGGAATTAAATGGTTAGTTATTTGGTCATGTCTCTTTGTGACCCCATGAACTGTAGCTCGCCAGGCTCCTCTATCCATGAAGTTCTCCAGGCAAGAATACTGGAGTGAGTAGCCATTTCCTTCTCCATATGAAGGAATTGGACTAGATCAATTTAACAATGTTAACATAGCACTTATTATGTATTCAGCTCTGTATTTAGAATCTGAAAATTTAGCACTGAGCAAGAAAAAGTCTCTGTTCTAGTCAAAATTACAAGCATGAGATACAGTGAATCTGTTAAGAAATAAAAGAAATTAATGAGTTGCTATAAAAACTATTAAGGAAATAATTTATATCATGAGAACTTAGGGTAGGGAAGTATTACTATAGTAAAATAGTCAGAAGTCATGATGTTCACTTTTTAGATGATCTTCATCCTGATTTTGTTAAAATCAACCAGGTAAACCACATCAATAGAGGGAAACAATAGATTCATGAAGATCTTCATATATAATGCATAGTATCTCATAGACCGAAAATTCTTTTTTGGCAGCATTAAGTAAAAGATTCTATTTTGCTGTTTCCCCTACTTTATACTTCCACATTTTGATAAAATAAGCTACCCTTTTGAACACTTTAAAAGCAGCAAAAAGATTGGATTAGGATGACTGAACTCAAAATAAAGAAGTGTCCACACTGTACAATAAGACTCTAATACAAATACCCAACTCTACTGGAGATTGAGGATAAATGAGTTCCTTGTTCCTGAAGCATAGTCTCTGAGCAAAAAATGGATTTGTCAACCTTATAAACTGTCCAGATACCAGTTATCCTTCGTTGGTTGTCCACATTAGCAGTGCTGAAAATCTACATTCTTTTCCTAGGGCCATCTTTGTTGATCTCTTATGGTGGGAGTTCTAAGGTCCCATTTAGAGCTGAGAGAGGCAATACTGAGGACAATTTCCAGTGTTAGGATGTCTTGTGCTTTGTAAGCTATTCATGAAGTAGACAGTCTGGATCCTTGTTAACAAGTCCAAATGGAATAAGACAAAAAGTGTGAGCCAAGATTTCCAAGCCAAGTGAGTTTGGAACCACAAGTTGGTTGCCATCTGGAAGAATCCCACAAGTCAAGGAGCAAGCATATTACTGAGGCTGAAGATGCAGATGCATCTGAAAGTCTAAGGAAAGGCCCAGGCAGTGAATATTTTTCTTTTTATCTAAGAAAATATATGCAATTTTGCTGTACTAGTCTCATTCCCTTTAACTTTTTTGATGCTATTCTTAAGGAGAATTGATTTCTTCGATGCCCTTGAAAAATTCTGATTTTTTTATGCCCTTGTTCTTTTGCTTTTATGTCCTTGTAAATGGCTACTCTACTTTAGCCATTGTCATCATCATCATCAAACTACAACTAGCATTTATAGACTTGTTACCTGTGTGGCACTGGGCAAAGGTCTTAATCCCTCAGCCTCTACTCTGCTTCTAATCTGAAAGTTAAGCTTGAACTCGAGTTTTAAAAAGGCTTTTTATAGCTCTCCCTGCTTTTGGCAGAGAGAGCAGGTGCATTCTCTGATGCATTCTCTCTGCATGTTTCTGGAAGACTAACAGTCTTCCTGCTCTCAGGGTTTTGTCTGAAGAACTTCATGTCTGTGATTACGCTGCATGCCTTATGAGGACTACACAGTCGAAATGCTGTCAAATGTTAGGGGCAAGAAAACAGTAAGCTTAGGCTGATTGGTTCTGCTACTCTGAAGCCAGATAGCAGGGTCAGGGATGCATGCTGAGAGGATAAGGCAGCAGAGATCTGGGGTCTAAGGTCTGAGAAATCAGGAGAGGACAGAACTTCACAGTAAGTGTACTGAGTACCACAGAGCAAGTGTTACCTTCTGACTTGGAACAGGAAGTGCCTCAGGAGTTACTGCATTCTCAGGGCTCTTGCCTATTGTTTTCAGCGGGTCCCTTTCTTTGGCTAGAGAAGATGTGAACTACTAGGGCAATCAGGCACCTAATTCCTGAAGCTCCCATCTCTGGCACCCTCCTGCATGGGCTGAGGAGCAGCCCAAGTCAAAGAATGTGAATGCCCTTTCAAGTCCTTTGTTTTAAATATGCAGATATTATACATAATAACTGTATAGGTGCTCAGTACATTAGACAAAGGTAGAGGAAACGTGTTGCATC
Organism: Okapia johnstoni; assembly: GCA_024291935.2. Classification (NCBI taxonomy): domain Eukaryota; kingdom Metazoa; phylum Chordata; class Mammalia; order Artiodactyla; family Giraffidae; genus Okapia; species Okapia johnstoni. The sequence continues at coordinate 60,582,392 of CM044312.1, forward strand.
CTTACTAAAAAGAAATGCAAAAGAGCAGCCCTTTCTCTAGAGCAGACACTGCTATAAAGACTCTAGATATATTAACTCATTTAATCTTCTTAAGCTTATAAGGTAGGTTTTATTATTATTCCAATTTCATGGATGTGGAAACTGAGGCAGAGAGAGATGAAATAACCACCCAAGGTCACAGAGTCACTTAAGGCTTCAACATAGGAAAGACATTTGGCTCTACCAGCTGTATTCATAACCAATATACTCTGCATACAATTAATAAATATCACTCTGTGCTTGTTTTATGTAGAGTGTTTCATAAGGTGGATGAAATGAGGTCTTCCATAGACTGCCACTTAGACACAAGATTAATGCATTGAAGAAACATCAGGGTCAACTATCATGCTGTTTTGTAAGTTAACCTTGGTTGTCCACTAGTCAGGCTGTGTTGAGAAGTGAAAGATTTTTCATCTTGGGTCTTCCTCATTTACTCACAGGTAATGCCAGCTCTGCCCCAAGTGGCTTACTTAAATTTAAATTACCAAACATTGCTATAAATTATGCTTATTTTATTCAGAAGATTAAAATGTGGTTATAAAGGCTTGTGGCATAAAGAAATACAACAGGATCTGGTGATGGTTGGGAGCATAATTTAAAGAAAATGTTCAAAAATATTCAGTGAGAAATATGTCAGGGTTCTTTAGAAAGCATATGCCTGTAAGACCTTTTGGGCTGTTATTTCTGTGAAAAAAAATAGGTTGTCTTGGACACGCAGGGCATCGTTATTGTTGAATTAAATGCCTCAGCAGAAGAATTATGAACTGCTTCAGTGCATTGTGTCTCACCCTAGCCAAGGGTGGCTACTCTTAATATTAAGCAATTTATTATTTTCTAAGGAGTAGTAAGGGAGCGGTTAGCCCATATAAGTTAAAAAGTACCATCACAAACGCAGGGCAGATATAGTGGCATGGAACTCTAGCTTACAAACTGAACATTAAATAGCTTAATGTATGTCTGCAGAAATAATTTGCATTAGACTCATGGTGGTCTGTCCTTATTTCAATGGAGAAACTTGATACATGTTTATTATACCCATTAGTCTCACTTTGTAACCTATTTCATGCTGTACCAAAAGACCCTCAACTCATGATTATAAATCATAATATTTAGCATGATTCCAAAATGACTCCCTTAGGAAGCCACTTTCCCATGCACGTTTCACTGGGAAATGACATTCTTCTGTTTGAATATGATGGAACCTCTTGCCATTGGTAGGATGGTGCCATATGACAACTAAAAATTTTTCAGCCAGAATCTGAGTTGCAGTCAATAAGATGCTGAGATTTATGTAGGATGAAACTCATTCTGTAAGGATACTCTTGATCAACTTTCAATGCCTTTGCCCAAGTGGTTTTACCTTGACACAAAAATTTATAGATAAGTAATTAAGAAACTTCTAGCATTCAAGTCAAGAGTTTAGGCACTAATAAATTAAAACTAAAGAGAGCAGTTGAAAAAGATTTTTCCAAGGTAGAAGTTCATGCTTTAGAAAATGGTGAAGTTTTTCAAGTAAATCCAAGCACTCATTTTTTGAAAAGCCAGAAATACAGACAACCTATGAATCCAGGTTATAGAGAGGTCAAACACAGAGAGTGACAGCATTATTGTGACTATTTGTCTTTTACCTCCTCTTATCATTAGCCCTGATTTTCACTTAATGAGATACCCTCCCCTACCAGCATTTCAACAGCTACTACCCAACCCTAAAGAAGGAGCAGGTAACTTAGATCTAAGCCAGTCAGCATTGCCTAGAGTAACTCAGATATTATACAGTCACAGACCAACGTTAGTCCTAAGAGAAGCTCTCAGGATATTTGTTAAAGCAAAAGCTCTTGCTGTTGTATGCTTTATGTGAAGCTGGAAATATCTGTTCTTGGGAGATGTGCATAACTGTGCTGTGTAAGCTCAGACACTCACTTGTGCCTGACTCTTTGTGACCTAGCCTGCTAGGCTCCTCTGTACATGGAATTTTCCAGGCAAGAATATTAGAGTGAGTTGCCATTTCCTACTCTAGGGGGTTCTTCCAGGGATCTAACTCATGTCCCTTGCATCTTCTTCATTGACAGGTGGATTCTGTACCACTGCACCATCTGGGAAGCCCTCTTGGGAGATACTGGCTGCCATATTGTAACATAAGAAAGAACCTATTCGAGTCTAGTCAAACAGAGGCAGTGGATAGGAAAGGACAAAAACTTTTCCTTTTTTTTTTTTTTTTTGTAAACATGTATTGAGCTTCAATATTCAGTAATGCCTAAAGTGAGATATAACTGAATTTTTAGCAGTGAAAATCAATCGCCACTTTTGCTTAAGCCAACTTGAAACAAAAAGAATTCCACATTAAATATATACTAAATTAGCTGAAGGCACTAAATCCGAAATGAGATGAGAAATAAAACTATAGATTTGGAAGAAACTCTGAATTGAAAAAGTGAACATCATGCATAAAAATTTGAAAACCTCAGTAAAATTAACATTTTCCTAGAAAAAAAGGAATTTGCCAAGATAAAGTCAAGGAGAAAAAACAATTTTAATTAGACCAATAATCAAAAAAAAAAAAAAAAAGAAACACTATAACAGAAAACAGATTGAGTATAAATAGGAAATTCAAAAATGAACACAGTAATTAGTAATTAAGTGAAATAAGTAATAATTAAAATACACATGTAAACCATGAAAAGTCTTCTTTCTTTTAACAAAAAAAACCCTTATGTTGGTACCAAAGAAAAAGAATGACTCCCTTCAGTGCTGGTTTGAGTATACAGATATAAGCCCTCCTCTTCAGTGTGGAATATAAACTGATAGCGCTTTTCTGAAGGACAACTGAGAAAACTGGGTCAAGACACATGCTAAAATGTAACCTTCACACTTGCTTATTTCAGAGTTTAAAAATAACAGATATAACTGGAGCATCTCTTTGCAAATGCAGTATTTTGTCTGAAAATGAAGTACTCCAAATTATGTGCCCCTAGTCTGTCGGCATCCAGGAAGAAAAATCTCTGAAACTAACATTGTAGTTGAGAACTAAGACCACTCTCAAGTGACTCCCACAGGTTCCATGTTGATAAATTGGCAAGAGTTGAAAAAAATAAAAAAGGCCATACCCCACTCCCTCATAAAGTATTAATTAATCCCTGAAGTGTTTCAATGGATATCACACGGAGGGATAACTCTCAAAATTAAAATTGGCTCTATTTAAACATTTAAATCTGCTTATCCCATTTCCCCTTCACTCCTTTATCCCCCTCTCATTTCTTTGCAAACAATATGAAACAAAAAATAAGCTTCCTGCTATAATTCTTCTCTAAGTGAACAATGCTATTGACTGTCACAGTGATCTGAGAAGAACTCAGTATATTTCCTGGAGAGCCTCTGAAGACTTTCATCATTCTTGGCCTCATCTTGTATCGTGCCTTTAACTGTTAAGCTTCCTTCTCATGTTTATCTCTTGTTGCTGTCACTGATGGTGCTGAGGGATATCGAGAGAATTTATATACGTAAGCTGTAGCCATATAGACACTCATCTTGTTTTCCTCTCTACTCTGTATCTATCCTCATTCCCAAAGCACCAATTCTTTGGTTATAATACTTTCATATCCCATCTGCTGACAAATATTTTGTTGACCTTTAGTCTGTAGTTAGGAAATTACTAGCTGATACTGTTTTCTACCCTGAGCCTGAAGTAAATTGCAAAACAAAACAATTAACTATTAAAATCCCTCAGAAATTGTATTTTTGATTTCACGAATTCAGTTCAATAATTATTAACACCAATTATGTTAGGAATCTTAACATGCACACTCCCCGAGGGCAATGACTTTGCTGTGATATTCATCAAAATACCACAGGTATGATATAGCCCAGACTGAGAACTCAGTACATCTCTGTGCATATTCACATAACTGGATGACACCTCCCTGCTCTTTTGGGCTTCTTACCACTGTGACTAACCTTTCTTCTGCCAACTCACAGCTCACACATGCAACACCGCTGCCTCCTTTTTCATTTTTGTGGGAAAAATACACAAATATTTTCAATATACTGTTTTATTACACTTTAAAAATAGAGGGCTTTGGGAACCCAGAAGATGGGCACTCAAATTAGTCTGATAGTTCTGATAAGACTTCTAGGAGGAAAATATATGAGCTGTATCCTAAAAGAGGTAGAAGAATTCTCTAGTAGAAAAAGGCCAGGCTGGTGCTGGTGTGCAGATCTCACATGCTCAGGAGATGGGTAGGTCATGGATCTGACCGGGGACAAATCCGGCTGCCTAATTTGCAAAGCACAGTGCAACTGCATGGGCTGCATGCCCATAGAGCTTGCCCTGGCAGACAGGGATGTAGATTACCAAGTTAGAGTAACTTCTGGAGAACCACCCTTCTCTCAAAATGTTTTGCAACTTTGGTTGCCATAACAACACAATATTGTCTACTACTGAAGAGAAAAAGTGCCATATTTTTTCTTATCCTTGAGGAAACTTAAAAAATGATAGCTGAAATGTCACATTTAATACTACCAAATTTGATGCAGTGTAAAGAAAAATTTGGTGAAAACTTACAGAGTTTCATTAACCATGTTAATTTTCTCTTTTTCTCTTTGGGTACTTCAACATGTTTTTGTCAATATTGTATCATATTTTAAAGTTGTAAAATTATTCTGTTTACTAGTACCTATATTTTTAAGAGTATAATCTTAAATCTAGGTAGCTATCATGCTAAATTTTCTTTAGGAAATTTTATATATATAAGTACAAATAACCCTTGAACAACACAGGTTTGAACTGTGCCCAGCCACTTATATATGGATTATACTTTGGCCGCCTGATGCAGAGTCGATTCATTAGAAAAAAACCTGATGCTGGGAAAGACAGAAGGCAGAAGGGGATGACAGAAGACAAGATGGTTGGATGGCATCACTGACTCAATTTACATGAGTTTGAGCAAGCTACAGGAGATGGTGAAGTACGGGGAAGCCTGGCATGCTGCAGTTCATGGGGTCACAAAGAGTTGGACATGACTGAGTGACTGAACAATAACAACAGTACTACATAACCAAGGTTGGTTGAATCTGTAGATGTCAAACCACAGATACAGAGGGCTAACTGGAAAGTTATATGTGGATTTTCAACTGTACAAATGGTTGGTGCCCCTAACCCCTGCACTGTTCAAGGGTCAATTCTACTTGCTTTAAATAAGGTAAACTGTCAAAAAGTTGAGACCTAAGTGTCTCTTCCATTCAGAGCCATTTTTTTTCCCATAGCTGAGTCACTTTAGATAGCATATGAATTGTAGGTTAAATATCTAAGAACTTAAAGAACAAAAAAAGCATTAAAAATTAGGCTTAGTGTTGTGGAAATTTAACTTTAAAAAGCTAAAATTAAATAAATAGGGATAAAGGAATATTGAAATAAATAGAAACCCTGATTGAAACCCATGTCCCTTCTTTGGAAGTTGCCTCTGAGTCTCCACTGAAAAGGTGAATCCTAATGACCAGGTAGGCACTGTGTGATCCTAATCTGAGGGACTAGGTACCCAAATTTCAAATTCTCTAAAATGAATCAATTTCCTTGACACCAAAGCTTCAAAGGAACCTTTCCCTGTATGTTTTATGGGATGATTACTAGTGCTGAATGGTGAACTAGAGTAAGGTGTAGTGACCATCCTCCCCTCCCAGATTAAGATCTTCCTGAAAGGGAATTAGTCTTCTAAACCACCATCCACTGGCTCAAAGAAGAAGAAAAAAAAAAACAAACTCATAAGTTATTTCTGACTCTTCCCCTCTTTACACCTCTGACATATGATTCTTCTACAAGTCTTGCCAAATTTATGTCATCTTTCCAATTTATATGTTCCATTTCTTCCAATTTCTGCCACCATCATCCCTTCCAAGCCACACCATCTCTTTTAGACAAAGGGAGTAACTTCCTAACTGAACTTTCTGCATCCATTCTTGTTCCTCTTCAAATCATTATTTACATAACCATCAGATAATCTTACATCAAATCAGATCATGTTATTTCCTGACTTTAAATTCGTCAATGATTTCCTATTAGCTTTCAAGTAAAATACAAAAGATTCAAAGTCAGTTTCATCAAGAGAGAAGGCAAGGATACACCTGGTACTTTCATTACAGAGAGAGAAAGATGGAGAGAGAGGGAGACAGAGAAAGAACAAGAGCTAGACCAAAAAGCAATGCCAAGTATGTAATTTGGGTCTATATTCCAATGAAGAAATCTTGTCCCCTCACTTCTCTCCCTTTAAATAGTCGGACACTAGACTGACCTTATTAATGAAGACATCAGACCGCCTAGACACAAAGGAATATGGATTTGAGGGGCCAAAGTTATAAAAATGGGGAATGTCTATGAACTTTAGGTAATACACATGGAAACTCTGGGACCCAAGTGGCAAAGACTGATTTCTTGTGATGCTGAGCTCAGAAGCAAGCCCTCCACTGGAAGAAGAGCCAAGGGGTGGGATGGGGCTGGTCATAACTATCTTGCCCACACTCAGGCAATCTAGAATGAACATCAAGCCATTTTTGGACAGTCCTGCTCTTTGAATAACATCCAGATATTCTCTCCTATAATTTAATTTTCTTCTGAGTATTTATCAGAATCAACCTTATCCTGTTTATTTAAAAAAAGAATTAGGGGCCACACGGAAACTTCCTGCTTGGCCACGTAGTGAGGAGTGGCAGCAGCTGTGGCAGTGGCAGGGATGACATATGTAAAAGAATGAAGCTAGAACATTCTCTAGCATCACTCACGAAAATAAGCTCAAAATGGATGAAACACCTAAATATGACTGGACACTGTAAAAACGCTTAGAAGGAAACATAAGCAGAGAACACTCTGACATAAATTGCAGCAATATCTTTTTCAATCCACTTCCTAGATTTATCCTTTATCCTTAATAAACATAAAAACAAACAGAAAACAAATGGTTAAACTTAAAAGCTTTTCTATGGCAAAGGAAGCCATAAACAAAACAAAAAGACAACCCACAGAATGGGAGAAAATATCTGCAAACAGTGTGACTGACAAGGGATTAATTTACAAAATATACAAACTCATGTATATTATACTCATGTATATTTATACAATAAACTCATGTATATTGAGTATATGTATATATACTCACATGAAAAGCACATGAAAAGATGCTCAACATCACTATCAGAGAAGCAAAAATCAAAACTACAGTGAGGTATCTCCTTATATCACTCAGAATCAGAATGGATATCATCAAAAAATCTACAAACAATAAATGCTGGAGAGGGTGAAAAGAAAATGGAACCCTATACTGTTGGGAATGTAAATTGGTACAACCACTATGGAGAATAGTATGAGGGTATCTTATAAAACTATAAACAGAACTACCACATGATCCAGCAGTTCTCCTCTTGGGCATATATCCAGAGAAAATCATACATTGAAAAGATACATGAACCCAAATGTTCACAGCAGCATTATTTACAATAGTCAAGACATGGAAGCAGCCTACATGACCACTAACAGACAAATGGATAAAGAAGATGTGGTACTTATATGCAATGGAATATTACACAGCCATAAAAAGAATGAAATAATGCCATTTACAGCAACATGGATTGATCTAGAGATTATCTTACTAAGTAGAGTAAGTCAGACAGAAAAAGACAAATATCATATGATGATGCTTATATGTGGAATCTAAAATGAATGCATTTACAAAACAGAAACAGACTTACAGATTTCGGGGTGGGAACTTATGGTTATGAAAGGGTAAAAGTCAAGGGGATAAATTAGGATGTTGGGATTAACATATACACACCACTATATATAAAATAGATAATTAACACATTACTATTATATAAGTAATAGTAACACATTATATAAGATAGATAACCAACAAGGACCTATTGTATAGCACAGGGAACTCTACTCAATACTCCGTATTAACCTATATGGGAAAAGAATCTGAAAAAGAATAGATATATGTATATGTACAACTGTTACAAATCACTTTGCTGTACACCTGAAACTATTGTAAACAAATGAAACATTTGCATTTTATTGAAACATTGTAAATCAACTATACTCCAATATAAAATAAAAATTTTAAGAAGAATTAAGTATTTATTCATGCCTACTCTGTGTCATTATTCTAGATACATACTTGTTTACTTGTTAATTACCTATGTTCTCCACAAAAAGGTAAAGTCCTTGGGAAGGAGCTTTTCTGTCATGCTCAATGTTTTACCCTCAAAATAGGCACTACATAATATTTTTTAAATGAACTAAGGAATGAATTACTAATCGCCAACAGATGTTTTATAAGTCTAAATGAAACATTTTATTTCAATTTATCAGGTAACATTAAATTAAAAAATAGGTCTAAGTTCTAGCTTTAACCACGTCTTTCCAAGTTACACAGATCTGTTCTCTTAATTAAAGAGTATTCATAACATTTATCATCCAAACTGAATTACTTTTGAGAGTGAAAGATAAGCTACTTAAATTATGTCAAGATACAGAATAACTGAATAGACATTTTTCCCAAGAAGACATTCAAATAGCCAACAGGTACTTGAAAAGATGTTCATCTCTAATCATCAAGGGAAATGCAAATCAAAACCACAATGAGATATCACCTCACATCTGTTAGAATGGCTGTCATCAGGAAGACAAGAGAAATATTTGTGGAGATGAGGGAAAAAGGGAATACTTGTGCACTGTTGTTTGGAATGTAAACTGGTATAGCCACCATGGAAACCATTATTGAGGCACCTCAAAAAAATTAAAAGTAGAACTGCCATATGATCCAGAAGCTCCACTTCTTGGCATGTCTCCAAAGGAAATGAAAACAGGATATCAAAAAGATATCTGCACTTCCATGTTCACTGTATCTTATTCACTATAAATTCACTTGGCTATTATTCACAACAGCCAAGATAGTGAAACACTTTGAGTTTCTATTGACAGATAAATGGATAAGGAAGATATACTGTATATATATAACAGAATAATACTCAGTCACAGCAAAGAAGGAAATCCTGAGTTTCTATTGACAGATAAATGGATAAGGAAGATATACTGTATATATATAACAGAATAATACTCAGTCACAGCAAAGAAGGAAATCCTGCCATTTGTGGTCTCTGTTAAAAATAAAGGGGAGAAAAGAAGATTTTGGTTTTTAGTTGGAAACATGTCATCTGTTAATTTTTCAAATAGTTGGCTTAAAAATAAAGAAATTTCAGGTCATAAGAAGCAATGTGAAATTAGAATAATAATATTCAATGAATTTATTAATAAATAAGAATGTGGTGTCAGGCAAATGAAATTAAAGTATGAAAGAATTTTAGGTATAATATCACTGACTCAAATATAAAACAGTATTCTTGGTTAAGATATTGAAATCTTAGATATAAGTTGTAACATGTAAGAAACCAAAAAAAGCCTCGAAGATGTTTTATGAAGAATATGATTTCCACAATTTTTAAGGAAAATCATTTTATACATTAAAAAATATCTCCTTACACAGCCCTATCAGTCATGTTATTCTCTCATAATGTTACATTTTAAACTTTGTTTTTAAATTTCTTGTTCCAAAATTATTTAAAACATAATACATACTGATTTCCATGTTTTCATGTAAGGCACTTGTAAGTTGCCACTCCATCCTAACAACAAGTGAAAAGCTGAACAGACTGAAGAGTCAACAACTTTTCTTGGGTTCTTAAGAGACAGGAGGACACAGGGCAAACAGGTGCTCCCCAAATTGCAGAGACAGATAAGAGATAAAAGAAAGCGAGGACTTACCAGAGCAGAGACTCAAGAGCAGACTTCACCGCAGGAACTAGTCCGAGGGCAGGAAAACCTGAAATGTTATTGACAAATTGCTGAAGGCTCAGTGTGGACAACTCTGACAGTTAAAAAACTTCATGGGGACCCAATCATGGAGAGGGAGGTTCACAATATTATAAGATTTATCTCCAGAAGCTTGCCCAGGGTAACACATTGGAAAAAATTTGTCTCCTGCTTCCAGCATGGGGAGCAGCAAAGGAACCATTCTGAAATACACTAGAGCATCCAGGCCTGCTTAGTAAAGCTTCCCCTCCAGGGAAACTAATTACCTGGAACCTAACTTGCTGGGGTATTATCAGAGCATAAGTGACCCACAGGAAAGGAAACACCTAATTCAAGCCAACTTTATCTAGCCTTACATGTAATAAAGCTGGTGTCTGTAGTGGAGAATCCACTTGCCAATGCAGGAGACACAAAAGACTCAGGTTCCTGGAGTAGGATATGGCAACCCATTCTAGTATTCTAGCCTGGAAAATTCCATGACAGAGGAGCCTGGTGGGCTACAGTCCATGGTGTTGCAAAGAGTGGGACATGACTGAGCATGCATGCACACACATGTAGAAGAAGGGATACAGTCAATTACAGACAAAACTAGCCATCTGGTCCCATCCAAGGAGAGGAAAATACTGAGAAACACTTGTGAAGTTCATGGTCCAGAAGCAGTATCCCAATTAAAGGACTCCAGAACATTCTCCCTCCTATTACAGCACATTACTGAAGGACTACTTATAGCTGTTCCTTTTCCTGGGTATATCTGGTTATCAAGAAAAAAATTACAAGGCATTCCAAAAATAAAAAATACAGTTTGAAGAGAAAGAGTAAGTATTAGAATCACAACATGATAGGGATATCAGAGTTGTCAGACAAGGAATCTAAAACAATTTGTTAGGCTGCACCCCAAAGGCCTACAATGCCTGCACTTGCCCAGCTTTAAGAACCAAGAAAGAAGAGCCAGGAGTCAGCAACAGAGACATCAATGGTTTAATGCATGGGGGAGCTTACATGTCTGAAGCCAGGTCCTGGAGTGGCATCCCACTGTATGCAGCAGATATTGGGCAGGAGAAGGCAGCAGGCTTCACTCCCTGGGGAAGAGAAGATTACCATGGGGAATTGACATCAGGTGGGCTCATTAGTTACCAGGGAAACCTGTAGAGAGGCATACCCCTGGCCACCCCTTTGATAGTAATAATCACCAGCTGGGGCCTGGAGCAAGTATGTTGGAAGGTAGTCTTGTATGTAGGGTATAGGCAAAGCACACACTGGTTAAGCAGGGGATGTACAAAGAGCAAGAGAGCAATTATCTTGAGTGGCCTGACTGTACACAACTATAATTGATATATCAAAGGCTTTAATGCATAAAATAGCATGCAAAAACCAAAGAGCAGTGCAAATGAAGAGATGAGAATTTTAAGGAAGAATCTAAAAGAAATTCTAGAGATCAAAAGTACTGTGACAGAAATAAAGAATGCCTTTGATGGGCTCATTAGTAGACTGAACAATGTTGAGGAAAGAATTTGTGTATTTGTGAGCTTGAGGATATATCAATAGAGTCCTTGGGGGAAAAAAATCAAAAAGCAAAGAAAAAAAAAGACTGAAGGAAAAAGAATAGTTGTCGTACAATTCTAATGTCCCCTAATGTGGGACAACTATAAAAGGTATAAATTACACGTGATAGGAATAACGGGGTGGGGGGGGCATAAAAATAAGCAGAAGAAATATTTGAAAAAATAATGACAGAGAATTTCCCCCAATTAAGTCAGACACTAAAATCACAGATCTAGGAAGTTCAGAGAACACCAAAAAGATAAATGCAAAAAACCAAAACACACCTATGTATGTCATTTTTAAACTATAGAAAATCAAAGGTAAAGACCAAATTCAGAAAGAAGTCATGGGGAGGCAGAGAAACACCTTACCTATAGAGGAACAAAAATAAGAATTACATCCAAAAACGATGACAGCAAGAAGAGACTGGAGTGAAATATTTGAGGGAAAAAGACCAACAATCTAGAATTCAGTACCCTGCAAACTTATTCTTCAAAAGTAAAAGAGAAATAAAGACTTTCTCAAACAAAAATTGAAAGAATATGTTGCCAGTAGACTACATTACAAGAGTGTTAAAAGAAGTTCTTTGGAGAGAAGAAAAATAATATAGGTCAGAAACTTGGACCTATATAAAGTAAGGAAGAGTACCCCCAAAATGAATAAGTGAGGGTAAAATTAAAATGTTTAATCTGCTATTCATAATTGATCTAACAATTATTGTAAAAAAAAATACCAATTATGTACTTGATTATGTATGCTTATATATTATATCTATCCTATGTGCATATAAGCATATTGATTTATGCATGCTTATAAATAAGAAATGTGTGACAGCAATGATGCAAGGGATGGAAAAGAGAAATTAGGATTATTTTGTTATTCACTATCTGTAATGAAGTATACTATTATTTGAATGTGGACTTCGGTTAGCTGTGAATGTATATTGCAAAGTCTAAAGAAGCCACTAAAAAATGTGAAAAATGAAGCATAAATAGTATGCTAAAAAGGGATAGAAAATGGAAACCTATAAAATGCTTAACCTCAGATATGCAGATGACACCACCCTTATGGAAGAAAGTGAAGAAGAACTAAAGAGCCTCTTGATGAAGGTGAAAGAGGAGAGTGAAAAAGTTGGCTTAAAGCTCAACATTCAGAAAACTAAGATCATGGCATCTGGTCCCATCACTTCATGGGAAATAGATGGGGAAACAGTGGGAACAGTGGCTGACTTTATTTTGGGGGGGCTCCAAAATTACTGCTAATGGTGATTGCAGCCATGAAATTAAAAGACGCTTGCTCCTTGGAAGGAAAGTTATGACCAACCTAGACAGCATATTTAAAAGCAGGGACATTACTTTGCCAACAAAGGTCCGTCTAGTCAAGGCTATGGTTTTTCCAGTAGTCATGTATGGATGTGAGAGTTGGACTATAAAGAAAGCTGAGTGGTGAAGAATTGATGCTTTTGAACTGTGGTGTTGGAGAAGACTCTTGAGAGTCCGTTGGGCTGCAAGGAGATCCAACCAGTCCATCCTAAAGGAGATCAGTCCCGGGTGTTCATTGGAAGGACTTATTGTTGAAGCTGAAACTCCAGTACTTTGACCACCTGATGGGAAGAGCTGACTCATTTGAAAAGACCCTGATGCTGGGAAAGATTGAGGGCAGGAGGAGAAGGGGACGACAGAGGATGAGATGGCTGGATGGCATCACTGACTTGATGGACATGGGTTTAGGTGGACTCAGCACAGTAGACACAGCACAGTTAAAAATAATAAAATAATTGTTTTCTTTTTTTTTTTTTTAATGGACAGATCACACAGGCAGAAAATCAGTAAGGACACAGTTGAACAAGACCAACAATCAACTGGATATAATTGATATTATAGTCAATACTCTATAGATAGACTACTTAGTGGAAGTGACAAATAATTCAAGGGGTTAGATCTGATAGAGTGCCTAAAGAACTATGGACAGAGGCTTGTAACTTTGTACAGGAGGCAGTGATCAAAATCATCCTCAAGAAAAAGAAATGCAAAAAGGCAAAATGGTTGTCTGAAGAGGGCTTAGAAATAGCTGAGAAAAGAAGAGAAGTGAAAGAGAAAAGAGAAAAGGAAAGATATACCCATCTGAATGGAGAGTTCCAAAGAATAGCAGGGAGAGATAAGAAAGCCTTCCTCAGTAATCAATGCAAAGAAATAGAGGAAAACAGTAGAAAGGGAAAGACTAGAGATCTCTTCAAGAAAATTAGAGATACCAAGGGAACATTTCATGCAAAGATGGGCACAATAAAGGACAGAAATGGCATGAAACTAACAGAAGCAGAAGATATTAAGAAGAGGTGGTAAGAATATACAGAAGAACTATACAAAAGAGATCTTAATGACCCAGATAACCATGATGGTGCAATCACTCACCTAGAGCAAGACATCCTGAATGCAAAGTCATATGGGCCTTAAGAAGCATCACTATGAACAAAGCTAGTGGAGATGATGAAATTCCAGCTAAGCTATTTCAGGACAGAATACTGGAGTGGGTAGCCTTTCCCTTCTCCAGGGGATCATCCCATCCTAGGGATTGAACCCAGGTCTCCTGCATTGCAGGTGGATTCTTTACCATCTGAGCCACAGGGGAAGCCCAAGAATACTGGAGCGGGTAGCCTATCCCTTCTCCAGCAGACCTTCCCGACCCAGGAATCAAACTGGGGTCTCCTGCATTGCAGGTGGATTCTTTACCAATTGAGCTATTAGGGAAGCCCATGACCAACCTAGACAGAATATATTAAAAAGCAGAAACATTACTTTGCCAACAAATGTCCATATGGTCAAAACTATGGTTTTTCCAGGGTCATGTATGGATGTAAGAGTTGTACCATAAAAAAGAAAGGCTGAGTGCTGAAGAATTGATGCTTTTGAACTGTGGTATTAGAGAAGACTCAACAGTCCCTTGGACTGCAAGATCAAACTAGTTAATCCTAAAAGAGATCAATCCAGAATATTCATTGGAAGGACTGATGCTGAAGCTGAAGTTCCAATACTTTGGCCACCTGATGTGAAGAATCGAGTCATTAGAAAAGATCCTGATGCCAGGAAAGATTGAAGACAGGAAGAGAAGGGGGCGACAGAGGATGAGGTGGTTGGATGGCATCACCAACTCAACGAACAAGAGTTTGAGCAAGCTCTGGGAGTTGGTGAAGGACAGAGAAGCCTGGCGTGCTGCAGTCCATGGGGTCCCAAAGAGTCAGAGATGACTGAGCAACTGAACAACAATAGACTACTTCATTCAACAATGGAAGAAAACACATTTTCCTCAAGCTCACAGGGAACATTAACCAAGATAGACTACATCCTTGGGTATAAAACACACTTTAGCAAATTTAAATAAATAGAAATCAAACACTATATGCTCTCAGATTACAACAGAAGTAATGTATAAAATAATAACAGAAAAATAGCTAGAAAATCCCCAAATATGTGACAATTAAATGACACATCTCAAAATAACGATGGATCAAAGAAAAAATTTCAAGAGAGGAATGTCTTTATCAAATGAAAAGTAAAACATAGGTTATCAGCATGGCATGGCCAAAAACAGCAACAACAATGAAATACCCCTGCAGCCTCATTAGAAAGGCTGAAATTCAGAACACTGACATTCCTAAATATGGGTGACAATATGGAACAAAGGGAATTCTCATTTATTGCTGATGGGAGTGAAAAATAGTCTAGTCACTTTGGAAGACAGCTTGGCAGTTTATTGCAAAACTAATACACTTTCACCTTATGATCTAACCCTCATAGTCCTTGATGTTTACCCAAAGGAGTTGAAAACACGGCCACACAAAAACCTGAGCATGGATGTTTAAAGAAGCTTTATTCTTAATTGCCAAAACTCAGAAGCAATGAAAATGTCCTTTAATAGGTGAATAGATAGATAAATGGGTACATCCAGACAATGGAAAAGTATTCATTACTAAAAAGTAACAAGGCGTCAAGCCATGAAAAGATATAAGGGAATCTTAAAGGCATTTTACTAAGTGAAAGAAGCCAATCAGAAAAGGCTACATTTATATGACTTCAATTATATCACATTCTGGAAAAGGTAAAACTAAGAAGATCATAAAAAGATCAGTGGTTGTTCAGGGTTGGGGAAGAGGGACAAATAAGTGAGTATAGAGGATTTTTAAGGCAGTGAAAATACTCTGCCTGATATCATAATGATGAATACATGCCATTATACAGTGGTCCAAACCTATAGAATGTACAACACCAAGAGTGAATTGTAATGTAAACTATGGGCTTTGAATGATTATGATATGTCAATGTAAGTTCGTCAGTTGTAACAAATGTTCCACTGTGGGGAGGGATACTGATAACGGAGGAGGCTATGCAAGTATGGAAGCAGAGGACCTGTGGGAAATCTCTGTACCTTAAAGTCTTAATAAAAAGTGACATATTTTAACTGTAAATTATTCACTCAAAATAGAAAATAAAGAAAACATTTGATGATCAATCAAAATCTAACCATCTGAAGGAATCACTGTTAATGAAATTGAATATTATTTAATGTGGCACATTTACATGTAGAGGGATGGATAAATTATTTTATAACAAAACTATGCTAGTTTTAAAATAGCAATATAAATTTTCATTTTGATCACTTTTAACAGAGTTTAAAAACAGAAGTACAACTGATGGGATTTCTGAACCCTAGATAAAAATTTATCATAACCAGTGATATCATTTCTCAAACGATCTTATTAAGACAAATATGATGAAAAACATTGAATATGGAGTAAAATTTCAAACTATGTTCCAATTTTTTAAATGTTATGGAGTGTGTTCTGTAGAATGATGAAAAATAAACACTCAAACATGCTCCCACATTTCCTCTCCAGATCCAAACATCTGGAGCTTACCATCTTGAAAAGAGAGCACTGATGACTTCTATAAATATATATTAACAAAAAAAAAACATTGGAGTAGGAAGTGAAACTAGTCAAAGAGCTGTTTTCTAGAACATCATTTCTCAAATTTTGTAAACCATCTTGTTATATACATTATCCAAGTTAATAATATGATTTTTTCCCTGGTTTGTACATTTTAAACTCTCATTTTATATTTAAGTGTATTAAAACTCACCAACAGTTCTTTTTCTATTGGCAGTTGCATTGTTTCTTAGTATGGAACTCAAAAAAATATTCACCCCTTGTAACAGGATTTTAGTAACTAGTATTTTATTTTGCTTGGTTGGTTTTGTTTTTGTTTTCTTCTAGAAAGTTCCCGCCTGCTGCATTTCCTCCATGAAATTCTGTGTCCTTGATAGCTGGATGAAGAGATGTTTTTGGCTCCTGGTTTTTTTTAAACCTCATTGCTTTGTACTTACTACTTCACTATCTTTGGACACTGACAGATGCCTTTCTTCTTTTATCACAGCATCGTCAATAAAGCACTGATGATGTTTTTTTAACATCATTTTTAATGTTTAATACTTCTTTTTAAGAGAGGTTCATGACTTGTATATTCTCTGAGTGTTTTTTCTTTGTTGGCAATTTTTATTCATAAAATATCTTCCTATTGCCCTAACATTTGACAACTTGATTATATGCAATAATCTAGTTACACTTTCTTTCCCACCAGAGTTTAAAACTTCATCAGAAATATTCTTGTATAGATTTTTGCTGAATATTTTCCTAAATAGCTTTTAGGTCTGCAATTCATTTCGTCCTTATTTTGCTTGATTTATACTTTGAAGTCTTTGTTGTGCCTTTGTTGATTATTTTAGTGACACTAATTTAGATACACTGGTTTTAAGTCTGTCTATTCACTTTTAGTCCAAATTTCTCCAAACTAGGATGGTAAGTACAGTATTAGAGAATAATCTTAGGAATCATAAAGGTATTATTTTCCTTAAATCTGGTAAACCCATTTCAGTATTCTATTGTACTTCAGTATTCCACTTCAGTATTTAGGAATTCAATTTTCCATCTAACCAATACAATTTTTTGTCCCATTATCAGTATATGAATTTATAAAGAGTATATAGTCTTGTTTATTGAATAAGTCTGTAAAATGGTACATGGCTATAGGGTGCACTACTAAGAGAAATACAAAAACAGATAAATAGAGACAGAAATATACATATATGATATCCTTTGATATTTTTTGATTTGCAATGAAATATTCTTACTCTAAAGATCTAACTTGGAGCTTTCCCAGAAAAAAAAAAGTTACTCATATTCCAAAAATTCTAAAAATTATTTTCAGTTCTCATTCATGCTATACACTGCAATGCATACTATATAATAGTAACATTATTAAATAGTAAAAAATAACATTGGAATCCCTTGGTGTCTTGAATAATTTTGGTGAATGTTGTGGGTAGAGAACAGTAAAACTCTGAAGTGCTTATACACACAGGCACCTCACTTACTTGGGTCTCATTTGAACTCCTCAAATTACTTAATTTTACGTCATGTCAAAATTGCCTTAATTGATTTTCAGATTTTAAGTGTCATCACTGTTGTTGTTGCTCATTTGCTCAGTTGTGTCCCACTCTTTGAGACCCCATGGACTGCAACATGCCAGGCTTCCCCATCCATCACTATCTCCTAGAGTTTGCTCAAACTCATGTCCATTGAGTCAATGACGCCATCCAACCATCTCATCCTCTCTCACCCCTTTCTCTTCCTGCCTTCAATCTTCCCCAGCATCAGGGTCTTTTCCACTGGGATGTGTTTTTATTTTACTACTTTGTCTCTGCTTCATTGTTTTTCTCAAAACTAGCCCATTGAGATCTCTTGACACGGGCATTATTTTCTCAGCCATATTTTATTGAAATGTCAACCAGTAGGAGAGATTTCCTTCTCCCGGAAAGGAGAGATTTCCCTCCCCTGGATTTTTGAATCTCAGTGGATCTTGGTTTTTACATGATACTTAAATAATGATGCCAATCCCCTGATAAGTTGTTCACATCAGCTATTTAGCTCTGGTATCTAAAGCTTGTGAATAGCAATGATTCTCTTCACACTCTGCTTCTGCATTCCAAGAGTTATGAATATTAAGTTGTATTTTCCCCAAAGCAAAAGTATATTCACCAAGGTATGTGCTGAGATCAGGAGTCTGCACCTCATTTTGAAACAATAGTATTAATAATAAAGCAACACAAAATATATCACATTTGAAAAGCCACAGAAATAAGAACTCAGAATTTTTAGTAAAGTTAAAAAAGTCCTTTGGTTGAAAGTTACCCTGAGTATTGTAACAGAGGACCTTACACAAGGCTGATGTTGAATTCTCTCAATTCACAAAGGATTCATGGATTTTTACACCTTAATTACTATCCTTGGATTGCATTTGTATGAACTTCCATAAATTTTTAAACATTTTAGACAGTAAAAGTTTCAGAAACTGATTCTACATAAGTTACATTTATATTTCATTCAGATCATATAGTGATATTTTCAAAGATAAGACAATCTAAACATAAAAATTACTTATTCCTGTTGAAAGTCCTAGCTGAAGTAATTACAGCATTATACTAAAATATTATAAATTATTTTTAAATAAATAAGAATTGATTTCAATTCCAATTAGAGTGTTTTGATCAGACCCTTGTTGCCTCAGAGATCATAACAAAATAGCTTATCCAGGAGGTTAAAGGACTCTGGCACTGTGATGGGGGAAACTTAGAATTTTGCTTGCCTTCTTTGAGCTAGTGTGCATATTTACCTTATTCAACTTATAAAGGAAAAACTGGGACTATGTTTTATAATTTTTTGTCCAGCTTTTGAAAGAAAGCAGACTGTTGATTTGGAAGTTTCCCCAGACACAAATGCAGAAACTAAAAAATCTCTAAATTTAAATTCCAAAGCATGCACTCTGCGCTGGAGAGTGGAATAGCAGCCACGGTATGCCACAATCAAAACTTCTAAGGCAAGTACAGATCACCTACTCTCAAGAACTCTTCCTTCTGTAAACCTCCTTCAACAGAAGTGTCTCTCTTGGCCACCATTTTTTTTTTTTTAGCTTTCTTACACTCAGCAGGGAGAAATTTTTAGGTATTTCATTGCTCTTAAACTATTCTCAAGTCTCAGGGCAAATCCAAAGAAGTTCAAAGAATCTATAAATTAACAAAAAATAGAAACAACAAAAAAACCCAAATAGAATGCAAAATGTTTTTTTTTTTTTTTTTAGGGAGAATAACAGAACTCAGCCAACCAAGCTGACAATTCGGCTCCAGGTCAACAACAACAACAACAAAGAGAAAGCTTGTCTCTTGCTGAAAAGACATAAGCAATAGGGACTGTAAAGTGAGGCAATTAAAACGTGTTAGTTCCAATAACTGCATTCCACGGTTTAAAAAGTTTAATAGTTATGCATTGCCTATGAATCGAATCCAATCCCTAGTTGGATTGATGTTTAAGGGCTTCCAAAAGTTGGCAGCAACCTACTTTTAGAGCCTCATTACACCAAAATGCTTTTTAAAATGTTCCATCCAAGTACCTCTATTGCCAATGAAAGCCATGATATATCCCAGGGGTCTGAGATACCTAACTTCTATCTTTGAAACTAGTACATTTTGTTTTAACAGAGAAAAAAACATGCTTTCACCTAGTTGTCCTTTCAATTAAATCCATATTTCCCAAAGCGTGCCCTATTAACCCTGTACCTCAACCTGATTTCTAGTGCACCGCCCTATGGACTGGAAGACATTAGCAGTCCAGACATTAGCAAGACATGAGAAGCCAGGTAAGAGCTAGAGCCTCAGGGTCTAGTCCTGGGCTACTTGTAACTATTTATGGCAGCTAGGCCTCGTGTATCATCCTTGTCACCCTTTTCCCATCTAAAAAATGAAGCCAGATTTGGCTAGTGGATTTCCTTTCTTTTTATTTTGTTACACAAGTATGCATAACAGAAAATGTGGAGAGCTTTGGGAAGTAGAAGCCAGGATGGTTACAGGCAGTTCTGGGGAGGAAGTTTAAAATCACAGGGCTGGAGAGTATGGATCCTCCTGGTCCTTCTCTTCTGAGTATACTTGAACAACATTATTTATTATTGATTTTTCTCATTCTATTTGCAATATTTGCACTCTCCCTAAAAACACTACAGTCTCCTCATATCTCCATGTTTTTCTACCATCTCGCCTTTGGCTGAATTTCTTCTGTACATGCTTTTCTCTCATTGGCTATTAAAATTCTGTCAACCTCTCAATAGCCTGGTTTGTTACTGTCTCCTGAATACTTCAGCTTCCTCTATCAGAAGAAATCCCTCACCCTAAATTCACAGAAGACTTTGTGCTGCTTCTCTTTTACTGTCTTGATTAGTTATTTGTGTACAGATGGTCCCCAACTTAATGATGGTTTGACTTTCAATTTTTTGTATTTATGATGGTTCTAAAACAATAAATCATTCAGTAGAAACCACACTTTGAATTTTCAACTTTCCCAGGCAGCTATATAATCACAAGGGTAAATAACTGATACACTTCCAACCATTCTGTACCCATATAACAATTCTGTTTTCATTTTGAGTACAGTAGTCCATACATGAGGAAGTCAATACTATACTATAAAATAGGCTTTGTGTTAGATGACTTTGTCCAGTGGTAGACTAATGTAAGTCTTCTGAGCATGTTTAAAGCAGGCTAGGCTAAGCTATGATGTTCAATATGTTGTGTGTTAAATGCTTTTCAACTTAGTAATATTTTCAATGCACTATGAGTTTACAGGGACATAAACTCATTGTTATGTCTCTGTAAATTTAGGGCTTGCCCGGTGGGTCAGACAGTAGAGAATCCGCCTGCAATGCGGGAGACCTGAGTCCAATCCCTGGGTTGGGAAGATCCCCTGGAGGAGGGCATGGCAACCCACTCCAGTATTCTTGCCTGGAGAATCCGCATGGATAGAGGAGCCTAGTGGGCTACTGTCCATTGGTCACAAAGAGTCGAACATGACTGAGTGACTAAGAACAACCCCACTGTAAGTTAAGAAATATTTGTATATGCTTTCTGGATCTGCTAGATTGTGAACTCCTTTAACAACATAACTATATTTTAATCTGTAGCAGGAAACAACAAATCGCTGCTCCTTACCCCCCAAATTGTCAAATCTAATAGAAACTGATGTTCCTCCCGGAAGACTAAAGGAAAGCAATTTAATGTCAATGTAATTGATTTAATATGGGTTCTGGACTAAGCCACACCCTCTACAGAAAACTAAGGCTCACTTTGGTGAGATTTGCTTTAAGCCACCTGTGGGCCAGATGGTGCCTTTGAAATAAGAAAGAGGCTCCCCTCTTGGTGGACATGGCCCAGCTATAAGACATGCCCTGGAAGAGTCAGGTGCAGGCTACAGCTCAGCCTCAACCCAACTAGGTGACTTCACAGAGCACAGCCTATACATCTGCACAACTTTGTGTGTTGATTTTGCAGGCTACCTAGGTAAGCAGTGAGAAATTTAACTGGTGAAGTGAACTTGAACCAGTACTTTCTCTCCTACTGTGCAGTAATCAATTTTCAATTCCAAGAGAACCACTTAAAGCTTCCAGATAAAGCTTGACTTCCTTATTTTGCAAGTTACAGTTAGGGCAGAGTTGGAGTAGAGGACAAGAAAGGAGTGGGACATTGGTTTGTGGGGTGGAGCAGGTTGAGAGAGAACACTAAGTAAGGGCGCTGGGACCAAACACCCACGGAAGAGCCAAAGAGCATGCCAGCCTTTCCTAGAAGACCTTAGTCTTTATCCTGAAAGACCAAAAATGACTGCAGTATTTGCTGCTGTGATAAATTTGACTCTGCTCTGCTATAAATGAATTTTGCCTTCTTCTACTAGACCAGAATTTGGTCCTGGAAACTTGGTAAAGCAGAACCCATCTGGGTAGGGTAACATTCTATTAGAAACAGGGTGAACTGGACATGTCCTCACTCCTATGACTACTTGGCTCAGTAACCACTGGTTATTTAAATGGACTTGGAGAACTAAGAGTAGCAGAGATGACTCTATTGGACAAAAAGTCCAGATGTAACCATGAATATCCTTTGCTGAAGGTAAGAATAGGCACCTCTCACACTGCCAGATTCAATAAACTTCTCTCCAATGAGTTAACAAGTCAAGGCAAATTAACTATCTTATTCATACTTAGTGTTTATGTATCACAGTATGATTGCATTTTGATTTCTTCTAGAACTGAGTAGACAACTCTAAACTTAAACTGAATCTTTTACCTTAGAATTAAAAGTTTTCTCAGGATACATTTCTTGTCTAGGGTAATAGCCCCATCTGCTCATGCACCCTAGCCAGAATCCTTGTCATTGATATTAATCCTTCTTTTCACTCCAACTTTAATTCTTACTTTTGATTCTTGATTTTTTCCAACATGTGACAACCACATTTGTTTATACTTTTTGGGGGGGTTGTACCATGGCTCAGATGCTAAAGTGTCTGCCTGCAAAGAGGGAGACCCAGGTTCGATCTCTGGGTCGGGAAGATCCCCTGGAGAAGGAAATGGCAACCCACTCCAGTACTCTTGCCTGGAAAATTCCATGGACAGAGGAGCCTGGTAGGCTACAGTCCATGAGGTCACAGAGAATTGGACACTACTGAGTGACTTCACTTTTCACATGGCATATGCGATCTTAGTTCCCTAACCAGGGATTGCACCCACACCCACTACACTGGAAGTGCAGAGTCTTAACCACTGGACCACCTGAGAAGTCCCCAATTCTGGCTTTTAAATTTGCTTTTAATTCTTTAAAGTCTTCCCATCACCCAGAACAGAAGATCCTGACCCAGGATTTGCAACTATCTATATCAGAATTACCTGGTCATTGTTTAAAACATAAGCCAATAAAATCCCTACAGTCCTGCCACAGAGGCACCATGAATGAGAATCTCTGGAGCTTTTGAGATGAGGAGTCTAAGGGTCACTGCTTACTCTCCTACCCTCATAAACTTTTATCTGCCTCTCCTTTCTATCTCCATCTTTTCCTAGATCCTCAGTTACAATGTGTGCAGAAATTTACCAAGGAATATTTACTTACCACTCTCCTCCTTGTCATATTCTTGGTGCAATCCTATTTATTTTTTTAAACCCTACTTATTCAGCAAAAATACTGTTCAGACATGCTTATAAACCCATTCCTCACATTTTCATAGAAAGCAAGGGACTTCCCTCCACCTTCCAGGAGGACAGGGTATTAGAAAGACATATTTAATCCCTCGGCATTCCATAAGAAAGATGGAGGGCTATACAGTTATGAGCAAGTGTCTCAGTCCTGTTGGACTGTGTCATTTTTCTTTAGACTTACCTGGATAAAGTACATGTGGCTTCTTCTCCTTCTGAATCTCAGTTCTCTGAGCTCCTTGAGAGCAAGGACTCTCTATGGTGCAGGCTAGCTTGATGTCCACTTTGCAGGTCCTATTTCCCTATAGGGTGGAAACCAAAGTCAAATACTAGGGAAGTGGGTTAGGAAGGTTGAGTCTGGCTACAGTTCTCTGCCATGATCTATATAATTCACCTTTAGCAACAAGTCATCAACTTGATCTCTTTCTGACTTCCCATTCACTGATACCTTACTTAGTAAGCATTTGATATACATTTTTTGGTTGAATCAATGAATGAATGATGTTGGTCAATTCTGATGCTTTTATACGTACTTTTTCTAATTTTCTAACTTAATTTTTCTCAAATTCATAATCACATTAACCTGATAGAATTAAATAAAGGAACATTTTCTAATGTCTTTGTTCCCCTTCCTCTTAGCATGAATCTAGTAAGTAGTCTCTTCTGTAATCAAAGGACCATAGCTGCTAATAAACTGTCTCAAGCTTTCTTCTTCTAACCGAGTTTACCAGCTCTGGATTTATAAGTTTCTTTAAATGCAATGATTAGTAACTTCCCTCAAGTGTCATATAAATCACCCACTTACATCCCCAGACAATTCCTTTCAGTATATGTCTGGGATTCCCAAAAACAAAAGAAGACACACACAAAAGACACCACTATGAAAACCTCAGAATATCAAAAATAAAGCAAAAAGTTACTTTATACTAATATATATATATATATATATATATATATATATATATATATATAACTTATTCTTGACAATGATGATTTTAAGCAAAACTATTATGCACCTTTGTTATAGTCTCTTCTCTAAATGATAAATATTCAACAACATTTTATGGCCATTACTTTATTTTGACAATGCTTGTGGATTCCTGGTAAGTCTTAGATTATCAAATTCTAAATCTGAAGTTGAGCTGTAAACCATGACACCATTCATCATTTCCTCTGACCCCATCCAGATAACATTCCAATATCATGAAGCACTTTGGCAGTGTTTTGACTACTGCCTTTTCTCAATTGCGTTCCCAGCCTGAAGTGCTTTTATATGACCAATCCAGTCTTTTCAACTTTCACTTGCTAACAACAGCTGATTGCTCTTGTCAAAAAATCATGTCACAATAACTACGCATTAAATTCTTAACCTTGCTGATAGTTGCATACGAAGAGCTGTTGGAACTGAAACAATACTGCTGTGAAATAGTAGTATTTAAAAAATTAGCTTAAAATAGGTGAAAACGTCTCCCTGTTAACTCTCCTTTCTTTCTCAGAAAAGTTATGCTTGCTGTTGTATTTCTAGCCAAGGCATCATCTTGTGAGTAGATTGGCTGCAAGATAATCTGCATTTCCACCAACGGTTAACTAACTACTGATGGACAGTTTTAGAGGTCACAAGTAAGGTCCTTTATCAAATGTAAGAATAAAATGAGTTTTATGTTTCTGAAGAAACAGGAAAAGTAATTTCTATTCTTGGCAATAATATTATTGTTATGGGAACTACATTTTAGTACCTGCTTCTCTGGGTAACATCCTGAGTGCATTATCTAATCTCCTCATGACAACACCGTGAAATACAAATGATTCTTCTCAACATACAGATAAGAAAATTCTGGAGAGAAAAAGTATTTTCCTTATTTTTACAGAGTCAAAAAAATGAAAAAACTATAGATGAAATGTTGTGTTTTAACTACTGTTCTTTTCCTGAAAAAATTTCCAGAGTTTTTTGTTTTCATTTTTTCTAAACAGTTTTGGCATTCGGATTGAAATTGTTTTCCCCTGTTGTGAAATGCAGTAAAAACTCTTGCATTAAGATAAATGACCTATTTTATGACCAAAAGAATGCTTTGGAAAAAGCTGTTTTAGTTAACTTTGGATTTAGTGAGTTTGGCATCAAATATCCTCTCCTACTGCTAGATACTTTCAAGGTGTATACCACTTGATACTTTGGAAAATACAGCTTCCATAATAACAGCCCTAGAACACTCAGTGGATTTGTCAAGTTGAACAGAAGTAAACATCTCTAGCAGAGACAATTTAGTGGATATTTTGGGATGTGTTTCATGGGGGCTATTTGTAGATCCATAAATTATACTTTGTACGTGGCTATCAACTCTGCTCCTTGGTTATCTTGGACCCAAAGCTATACTTTTTCTGAAAAAATTAAAGAGTTTCTAGAGAGTAGAAAGAGCAAGATTCTGGCTCCTGAGAGTGAGAAAACCAAACAAGAACTCTGCTCACAGGATGAATGTTTTGTTGCTGTTCAGCCACTAAGCCGTGTCTGATGCTTTGTGACCCCATGGATTGTAGCCCACCAGGGTCCTCTGTCCATGGGATTTCTCAGGCTAGGATACCAGAGAGGTTGCCATTTCCTCCTCCAGGGGGATCTTCCTGACCCAGGAATTGAACCTGTGTCTCCTGCACTGGCAGGCAGATTCTCTACCGCTGAGCCACCAGGATGAGTGCATAAGTCAAGTCAAAGTGTTTCAAAGCATTTTTAGATTCCATATGTAAGTGATATCATTGTGGTAATCATATTGCAATAGATAAATGTATGAAATGGATATGCTGTACAACTTAAACTTACACAATGTCATATATCAATCATAATTTGATAAAAATAAAATTAATTAATTTAAAAAGTGTTTCAGAGCAAGAAATTTATGCATGTGGGGACAAAACAGAAATCCATTTCCTGGACCTAGAGGCCAAAGTCACATGGTAATAGAATGAGGCTGAGCTTCTGAGTAACAGGTTCAGGTCCCTTAAGCACTTTTTAAAAGGGACAAAGGAAAGAGCTTAAGATATTTCTAAGTACATCCATGTGTGCTAGTGTGTCAGGTTGAAATGGAATGAATTTGTTTTTATTACTTAAAACTGGCTTTTCAAGGGAAAAGACACCCTTTTATTTTCATAAATTAACACTATAAGGTAAATGTCCTGAATTTCTCTTATTCATCATATTCATCATCATATCATTATATCATCATATTTAACAATGGTTCTCAATTTTAGCTGCTCACTAGAACTACTGGAGAAATTTTAAAGATCCCAGTGCCTGGGCCACAATTAAAACAGAATTGCTGTGGGAACCAGGGCAGTAGTATTTTTTAAAATTCCCAGGTGATTCCGAACTGAAGCCAAGCTTGAGAACAATAATCATTATTATCATTTTCCATCATCATTCTCATATAATTTTTACTCGATATTTAATTGTGCAAGATATCAAAGTACAGGATTCATGAGGAAGATTTCTTAAAAAGGATGCCTGTTTTGTAGCTCCTCATAATCCAGAAGTTACCATTCATTTCTTCCTTTATTCAATATTAAACATATTCAATAAATATTGTTAAAGGCTGGAAGCAATGCTAGATGAAGAATAGACAGTAGGAAACAGAGTAGAAATAGCTTGTAACCTCTTAGAACTTTAGTGGAATAGAACATAGTTAGAACTTTAGTGGAACAGAACATAGAGGGGACCATGGGATTTTTTACTTAATTTTCAAGACTCATAAACCAAGATACATATTTAAAAATTTTCCAGCTATATCCTTGACACTGGTAGAAATCAACCAAAAACGCTTCTACCTAATACGTTAAATAAATTTGTACCTCCTGATGAAAATTTTGGGCAGTCACGATTACCTTTATTCAATGCAGTAATGATCATAGGAAAAAGACTAATAAAAACCTGAATTCTTTGTTAGCTGACTGTGTATGGTTCTGTATCCTTCAAAATCTAAGTGGTCATTTAGAGATGTTAAAATAGTGATTTCAGGTGAAAAATATGTTAAGTGGATCTATTAAATAGATGCACAGAACTTAATTAAATTAGCAAAAATGCTAGAAGAACTTTTAGTGAACATAAAGCTTTTCTTTTTTATTATAATGAAATTGTAATAGTTAAAAAGTTTTGATTATGTTTCCTGGTCAAATATCATTAGCATATAATAAAGGTATCATGTGGCATACATCTGTGTCAAAATTACTGTGGGCTTTGGGGTTCCCTCGCTGGGACTAATACATAGTTGAGCTAATTAGTCTTCTATTGTTCTTCTAACAGCAAGGCCAATGAGATATTCTTATTTAAAATGGCAACATAAGAATTATTTTTTTCTCCAGTGGTCATATTTAATAGGAGGTATTTTTTTGAGCATGATATTTTAAAATCAGGTATCTTTAAATAAAGCTAATTTGCAGGTAATGGTAGGACTCTATATGTACATGATACATTGTGAATGCTAGAACATTAATGAACACATTATAACAAGTTTCTGTTCCCTTTATTAAGCATTAAAACACAAAGAAATTCATACAAGTGTGATGGTTATGGCTGATGCCCTTTGACTGTTGCAATTTTGAAGATAACTTTAGTCAGCTGGAAAGCATATGTTAAAAAGGAATAGCTCAAGTGAAACAAATTCTTCTTGCTTTTGTCTCCAGGTGAACTGCACTGTGAAAGGACACAAAATGCGTGTGCATTGCCTGAGAGAATTGCAGTGTAAGATAAGGTGTATCTGTCGAATAACTGAAAACCTCTTTCTACTACCAGAAAGATTAAAAAAGTTGGAAAAGCCTGTTAGTTTTTTTTTAACAAGTGAAACAAGTCATTTGGCTTATATATATAAAAAAAAGCTTCTTTGTAGGAATATACACTTTTCATGTGAGTTGTCCTGGTAGATTTCCTAAAAGCTGATGCTAGAAGGCAAATATTGCTACATGAAGGGATGTATGACTACTCAGGTGTATGAAATAAAGTGCAGCAAAAGCACATTTCTAAAGAAAAAAACAGAATTTTAAGAAATGAAGTTCTTTATTATTTTTTATCTTATCTATTAAAAGTCTTCATTACAGAGTGAAAATGGTTTACTGTTTCACTTCTTGCATTTCTTTTCAGTGAAGCTACTCTTAACATGATTTGGTGACCCTTCTTCCAACTTCTCCCCTTAGCTTGAAAGATTCTTTTCTATATTTTATATATAAATATATATATATGAATATATATGCATATATATATATATATATATATATATATATATATTAGAGACAGGTCACTGCTTTCAATTTGTTAAGAAATGTTTTCATGCAGTTGAGATATCAAAATATCTGTACATAATGCCAGCTTTCAGTAAAGGTCACATTTTACAATCAGATTCTGAGAGGAAATGTACAGAATAACTTCTCCATATATTCTCTGTTTTCACACAGTAGAATGTGATATTACATTGCTCAGGTAGAAAGCACATCTTCGGTAAAAATTGCTTTTGTTGGTAATGAAAAATGCAATAGTCCAGGAACCTAATTAACTGGCATGTTATTTAATTTGATGAGCATTAAAATATGAATTAATGGCTATTGGGGGAAATACATTTTGAATATTTTAAATTTTTAAGATTAAAAACAATGCAGTAAAGGCTTCTCTATGCTTGAGGTAAGTAATGATGCTCTGGTTCTAGTGCTTTAAATTTTCAATACGATTTCCAACACCTAACCGATAAATTTAGTGTTCATTTCTTAGTTATGTTTCTTTTCATTGCTCATTTCCCTCTTCCCTTTGACCATGACTTGTTTCACTCTTCTTCCATCCTGTATTCTATCCTCTTTCCCCCTAACTGCGTAAACAAAAGGTTAGAATTGTTTAGGGGAAAGTTTATTTTTACTTCGTAATTTTCTACACAAGACATAAACTTTTCTAAGCAGCTAAAGGAAAGCGGAGTGTGTACACCTAGGTTGATTTTGCTATACTGGAATATCAGACAAAGAAACTTATGATTTTTTTTAAACTATAAATGATTGCTGAAGTGATCATCGGGTAAAACTTAATTTGCAAAACACACTTTCTACCATACTCAAAAAATAACTCAGAACAATTGTCCTACCCTGGACAGTGAATCAGTATCACTGCCTTTTCTTGTGCAAGATGATATACAATCATTAAAGAGAGAAAATTTCATAATTATTTTTCTTGACTGATATTCTTCCAAATGGTAGTAACAATACCATTATACATTAAGTATTTTAACACAGAACATATTTTAGTTTATCTGGTCCTTTGAATCCTAAATCATGATTTGTATAATCACATGCTAAATGAAATTTTCTCATCTGTTTTTTTAAAGAAAGCAGCCAGAACCACAAAGTGATGCTATAGTTTATCTTTATACCACTTATTAGCTTTCTGTAAATTATTAAAATCAACCAATTCCTTCAAGAAAATATAAGCAGAAAATGTAACATGTCAAATTCTAGATGTTCAGAGAATAAATCCTTTTTAACTTTGAACAAGGAATTATACAATGTCAACTAATAAATTAGAGTTCATCTTTTATTAAAAATAAATCAGCTAGAGTAATTTTACAAATTGACATACTGATAATTATAAGGTACATGTTAAAGTGGAGAGATGAAGCTTATTTTTCCTTGAAGTACTCATGTATATCTCAAAAATTACTCTTATCCCTAGCCATCAGCTCAATTTTCTACTAGATTTCCACTAAAAACTCTCACTTAAGAATCCTGAGTTCAGTTGCCAAAAAGCAATAACAGTGAAAATGAAGTCTGATAGGTGCCCTAATACCAGATTCTACAAGAGTTTGTCATTAATTATAAGGCACAAAGTATCATACAATTCATATTTATCACCACAGATGGCCTTGACCCTCCATTTTCCTGAGCCACTTTGACACCACCTGGGGCAGTAAGTCGCTGGCTACGTTTGTGAAACCAGATAGGCCAGTCTTACATGCCAGACTTGGTTTCACCTGCTATTCCTTGATCAGAATAAAATACACACTTTAGGCCAAAGGGTCTAGCATTATAAACAGCTGCCAAAGGAGCCAGATGATGCCACCTGGAAGTGTGGAACAGTTAATTCTCAGAATAAACTTTGTCCAGTGGAAAGTAAGAGGCAGAAAAGAATTTGCAATAAACCCATAATTGCATGGGGTGGGGTGCAAATAAACCCCACCTTCTCCCTCTATTACATGAACTGCTCTGAGGGTGTTTGTCCACCCAGCTCTCCTGAGACCTTCAACATGACAAGCAGAAGCACCTGTCTGGTGCCACTGTTGTGAAGCAGTTGTCAGTGTGAGAATGTTTAACTTTGTGCTACTTTGAATCCTTCATTACCTCACTTATCTCATATCTCACTCTTGGTGTCCTGGATTCATGCAACCCAAATAATTCTTTCCTTGGGCTCTGATATATAGGGAATTTGGGATGAAACACATGTGACTGGATTGAGAAAAATACAAAAAAATCATTCCGAATTTGTCAAGTATGTCTACAGCCAGATTCAGTTATTCAGAAAATGTATTGGTTTGGCCAAAAAGTTCATTCAAGTATTTCCATAACATTTTATGGACGAACCCAAAGGAACTTTTGGCCAACTCAATATTAATTGGGTAGTTGGGGAAGTGTTCTGCTTAATGTGGATCAGTCAGAATCAGTATCTACGCTGACTATACATTCTGTCAAAGAAAGAGAGTTAATTCATGAAAACACCTGTACTGGTGTGGAAAGGGGTAGGAGGGTGAGAAGTACTGACAGTGGCAATACTGCAGAATAATCATCACAAGTAAAACTAGAAAGACAGCAAAGGATACATGAATAATTTTGGTAGAATATGCTGGCAAGAAATTCTAAGTTTCCACATACACTTTGGAATGACATATAGTAAGAAGTAGGAATACTGAAATATTTCATCATAGACAACTAGTAAAAATCTTTCTGGAAACTGAGAGATAGATGGGGAGCTGAGAAAATAAATTTACCCTTGAGATGTAGCAGAGAGAAGGACACCTGTCACAGAAGAAGAAAAGATTCAAGACAACCCATCTACTATATCTAATGGGAGATATGAAATTTGAGTATTGTACACAATTTTGGAAGCTGTCTTAAAATGAAATTCCACTATTGAATTGAGGAACAAAGCAATTAAAATGGTATTTATAAGATTTAAAAGCAGAAAATATCTCCAAAAATTAATAAATGGCCAGAGGAAAATTTCAGGGAAAAAACATGGCATTTGCAACAGATTGCCAGAAGGCATGGCATTTATGAAACTGGAGTTGGGAATCATAAAAAGAAGAATAATGTTAAAAGGCAACAGGATAAGAGGGAAAGACAGTAAGTTGTGATCAGGAAAGATTGTAAGAAATGAAAATGAAATAGCAGCCCTGAGCAGATGATACTAGAGTCAGTGATATAAAGGATAGACAACGCTCTCTCAGACACAAGAAAAAGAGAAAAAAAAAACATGCAAAATAGCACAAAACAAAATGATGGATATCTAAGAAAAAGTCTGGAAAGCCAACATGTAGATAATTTCTATGTGTGAAGAAGAAACTGGACCAAACAAAAATGATGCAGTAATTGATGACAGAATATGAGAAAAAAAAATCGCCAAGCCAAAGAGAAACTGATACACGTTGAGGGAGGGTCACTGCATTTCAAACCAAATGAATGAAGAAACACCAGGCAGATCCCAGTTAATGATTTGACCATTAAGGGAAAAAAAAAATACAAATTTACTATTCAAGAGGAAAATGGATTACCTACAAAGAAACAAACAATTTAGTATTCAATCTCACCTTTACAACATTAAATTCCTGAATATTATAGACTAACACTTAAAAGAATTCTTAGTAGAAAAACTAACATAAACCAAGATTTTTACAATACTATAGAATTTGTTAGCAAAGGCAAGAGAATAATCTTCTTGGAATTCAAATGCACTAAAAACTATACAAAAACATAATGTTGAGATTGAATGAAAATTCATTCCAATCTAATCTACCAGGAGAGGAATTAAAATTAAGATCTTAACAATGTGCTTCCCTGGTGATGCAGTTATAAAGAATCCACCTGCCAATGCAAGAGACACAAGAGATGCAGTTTCGATCCCTGGGTTGGGAAGATCCCCTGGAATAAGAAATGTCAATCCACTCCAGTATTCTTGCCTGGAAAATTCCAAGAAAAGAGGAGACTGGTGGGCAACCGTCCATGGGGTCGCAGAGTCAGACACGACTGAGTACAACACCACTTTAGAGTGTGAGGACACTGCCAAATATTAATTTTATTGCTCAATTCTAAGCCTAACTTTCTATAATCAGCTTTATAATTCTGCAAACTGTATACATTTCTCTTCTACCTGAGGCAATATCAACAGGGGGTGCTTGAGGGAGACTAGGAAGTTGAAGCAGAGAGGAAGGACTCGCTGCTTCCGGTTTGCTTATTGCTCCTGCCAGCACCTCTCGGCAACATCCCTTCACCTCAGAAAGGGCAGTTGGTTCCAGGAGGCTGCCTCACTCAACAATCAGAGATCAGCCTCATTTTGACACAGAGGGACACTCTCAGAGGTCTGGATCCCATCTTTGGTGAGATCCCTTCCTCCTCTGAGAAAATGGAGTCTTGGCGGCAGTCAATAGTGCTCTCTCCTTAGAGACTAAGGTCCTAGCTCTTCAGGTTCAGATGTTCCCAATATTTCTTTTGTTCTTCTGGCTTAGAGTTGGTTGCTGTTTCTTGCTTTTACTAATCCATGTTGCCGCAGTGTTCTTGTTTGCCTTTTTAGTCCTCTAGAGGCTCTGTAACAACATTTCCCACTTTACATTCTTTCAATGAAAATAGGTCATGTGATTTCTATGTTCCTGACTAAATTCAGTATTTGCGGTCACATTAGAATGGATTGGCTCATTGTATCCTTGACCTTGAATTCAGTGCCTAGTTCCTGCCAGCTGGCACCAGGACTGTCAAATTGTTACCTATTACTGGTGGTAATGGAATGCTTGCTGACAAAGTATTTTGGGAATTCAAGTAGCTGCTGAACTTGACTGTTACGGAAATAACATGGCTATAGGATGAAGGAACTGGAGAACTCTTTTGAGCTACATTGGAGAAACTACAGAAAGAAAATATCAGTCTCCGAGTTTTAAGTACCCAGTTTAAGCCAAAGCCAGAGAACCACAGAGAATCTGTGATGACCCTAAAAGAAACTTTCTTATAGCTACAAGATTATCCTCATTGAAAATTTTAGACTCATGGACATGTTGCATAAATACAACATATGATGAATTCAGACTTGCTAAATTTTTCATGCAAAAATTTGCACAATGACACTTGGAATATCAAAGAAAGCTGAGGACTCACTGGTGGACTCAGAAAGGTGAGGCTCTTGAACAACCCAAGGCTGTCTAGGTCTCCCTTATCAGTATAAGCTCTCTGTCCTCCCATTTATTATCTGAGGATATTAGCCCCTTGTTGCTTAAAGACCCAGTAATAAGTTCCTTTGGGGCAGTTGCTCTGCAAGGGGAATCATGATTTTCTCAAGATCTATTCCAACTCTCTTTGTTCTTTCTAGGTAAATAACTAGAAACTTGGTACATTCCAGGGGGGCAAATGTGAAGGTTAATCTGGGGGAAAGTATTGAAAATTTAGTGTGTGTATATATTAATATATCAGCATACACATTGGGATTATGTATGGGAATTAATTCTCAGAAAGCTCTTGGACCAAATAGAAGAAGGAATATAACACTGGACTGGATAAAATCTGCTGATATTGGTGCATTTATCTGTATTCTGAATTTAATGGGTTAGCTTATGCAGCCGAAAATGGCTTCAATAGTTTTACTTGTTTAAATACCCAAAACTCAGATTCAGTACTGACCAAAGATCTAAATGTAAGACTGGATGGATAGCAAGGAGGTCAAACCAGTCAATCCTAAAGGAAATCAACCATGAATATTCATTGGAAGCACTGATGCTAAAGCTCCAATATTTTGGCCACCTGATGTGAAGAGCTGACTGATTGAAAAAGAACTTGATGCTGGAAAGACTGAGTGCAGGAGGAGAAGAGGGTAACAGAGGAAGAGATGCTGGGATGGCATCACCAACTCTATGGACATGAGTTTGAGCAAGCTCTGGGAGTTGGTGATGGGCTGGGAAGACTGGCATGCTGCAGTCCATGGGGTTACAAAGAGTTGGACATGACTGAGTGACTGAACAACAATGAAGGCTGGATACTGTAAAGCTTAGAAGGAAACATAGGCAGAATATTCTCTGACATAAATCACAGCAATATCTTTTTTGATCCACCTCTTAATGAAAATAAAAACAAAAATAAACAAATGGGATCTAATTAAACTTAAAAGATTCTGCACAGCAAAAAAAAAAAACCACCAAAAACAACATGAAAAGACAACCCTTAGAATCTAAGAAAATATTTGCAAACAAAGCAACCAACAAGGGATTAATCTCCAAAATAGATAAACAGTTCATGCAGGTCTATGTCAAAAAAAAAAAAAAAAAGACAATCAAAAAGGGAGGAAGATATGAATAGATATTTCTCCAAATAAGATACACACACAATGAACATTTGGGTGCATGTATCTTTTCAAAGTATGGTTTTCTGAAAATACAGGCTCAGGAGTGGGAATGGCCAAAAAGCACATGAAAAGATGCTCAGCATCACTAATTATCAGGGAAATGCAAATCAAAACTACAATGAGTTATCACCTCAAACAGGTCAGAATGGTCTTCATCAAGCAGTCTACAAGCAGTAGGTGTTGGAAAGATATGGAGAAGAGGGAAACTTTCTACACTGTTGATGGGAATGCAAATTGGTACAACCGCTATGGAGAACAGAGCAGAGATTCCTTAAAAAACTAAAAACAGAGCTACCATATGATCTAGCAACCCCACTCTTGGGCTAATATCCAGAGAAAACAACACTTCAAAAAGATGCATGCATCACAGTGTTCATTGAAGCATTATTTACATTAGCCAAGACAAAGAAGCAACCTCAATATCCATCAACAGAGAATAAAGAAGATGTGGTATATATATTACTCAGCCATAAAAAAGAATGAATATTACTCAGCCATAAAAAAGAATGAAATAAAGCTATTTGCAGCAACATGGATGGACCAAGAGATTATCATATTAAGTGAAGTAAGTCAGAAAGAGAAAGACAAATATCATATCACTTATATGTGGAATTTATTTTAAATATGATACATATTAACTTATTTTCAAAACAGAAACAGACTCATGGAAAGTAAATAAAAACTTATGGTTACCAAAGGAGAAACACAAAGGTGAGGGAGGGATAAACTAGGATCTTGGGATTAACATACATACACTATTATATATAAGATAGGTAACCAACAAAGACCTACTGTATAATACAGGGAACTCTGTTCGGTATGCTTGTGATAACCTACATGAGAAAAGAATCTAAAAAAGAATAAATATATGTATCAGTTCAGCTCACTTCAGTCACTCAGTCATGTCCAACTCTTCGCAACCTCATGGACTGCAGCACATCAGGCCGCCCTGTCCATCACCAACTTCTGGAATTTACTCAAACTCATGTCCATTGAGTCAGTCATGCCATCAACCATCCATCCTCTATCGGCCCATTTTCCTCCTGTCCTCAGTTTTTCCCAGCATCAGGGTCTTTTCAAATGACTCAGTTCTTCACATCAAGTGGCCAAAGTATTGGAGTTTCAGCTTTAGCATCAGTCCTTCCAATGAATATTCAGGACTGATCTCCTTTAGGATGGACTGGTTGGATCTCCTTGCAGTCCAAGGGACTCTCAAGAGTCTTCTCCAACACCACAGTTCAATAGCCTTCAATTCTTCTGTGCTCAGCTTTCTTTATAGTCCAACTCTCACAGCCATACATGACCATTGGAAAAACTAGTCTTGACTAGATGGATATTTGTTGGCAAAGTAATGTCTCTGCTTTTTAATATGCCATCTAGGTTGGTCATACCTTTTCTTCTAAGGAGCAAGCATGTTTTAATTTCATGGCTGCAGTCACCATCTGCAGTGATTTTGGAGCCCAGAAAAATAAAGTCAGCCACTGTTTCCACTATTTCACCATCTATTTGACATGAAGTGATGGGACCAGATGCCATGATCTTAATTTTCTGAATGTTGAGCTTTAAGCCAACTTTTTCACTCTCCTCTTTCACATTCATCAAGAGACACTTTAGTTCTTCACTTTCTGCCATATGGGTGGTGTCATCTGCATATCTGAGGTTATTGATATTTCTCTCAGCAATCTTGATTCCAGCTGATGCTTCATCCAGCCCAGAGTTTCTCATGATGTACTCTGCATATAAGTTAAATAAGCAGGGTGACAACATACAGCCTTAACTTACTCCTTTCCCTATTTGAGACCAGTGTGTTGTTCCATGTCCAGTTCTAACTGTTACTTCCTGACCTGCACACAGATTTCTCAAGAGGCAGGTCAGATGGTCTGGTATTCCCATCTCTTTCAGAATTTTCCACAGTTTGTTGTGATCCACACAGTCAAATGCTTTGGCATAGTCAATAAAGCAGAAGTACATGTTTTTCTTGAACTCACTTGCTTTTTTGATGATCCAATGGATGTTGGCAATTTGATCTCTGGTTCCTTGCCTTTTCTCAAACCAGCTTGAACATCTGGAAGTTCACGGTTCATGTATTGCTGAAGCCTGGCTTGGAGAATTTGGCATTACCTTATTAGCCTGTGAGATGAGTCAATTGTGCGGTAGTTTGAGCATTCTTTGGCATTGCCTTTCTTTGGGATTGGAATGAAAAATGATCTTTTCCAGACCTTTGGCCATTGCTGAGTTTTCCAAATTTGCTGGCATATTGAGTGCAGCACTTTCACAGCATCATCTTTGAGAATTTGAAATAGCTCAACTGGAATTCCATAACCTCCACTAGTTTTGTTCATAGTGATGCTTCCTAAGGCCCCCTTGACTTCGTGTTTCAGGATGTCTGGCTCTAAATGAGTGATCACACCATTGTGATTATCTGGGTCATGAAGATCTTTTTTGTATAGTTCTGTGTATTCTTGCCATCTCATCTTAATATCTTCTGAATCTGTTAGGTTCATACCATTTCTGTCCTTTATTGTGCCCATCTTTGCATGAAATGTTCCTTTGGTATCTCTAATTTTCTTGATGAGAACTCTAATCTTTCCCATTCTACTGTTTTCCTCTATCTCTTTGCTTTGATCACTGAGGAAGGCTTTCTTATCTCTCCTTGTTATTCTTTGGAACTCTGCATTCAAATGAGTATATTTTTCCTTTTCTCCTTTGCTTTTTGCTTCTCTTCACTTCACAGCTATTTGTAAGGCCTCTTCAGACAACCATTTTGCCTTTTTGCATTTCTTTTTCTTGGGGATGGGTCTTGATCACTGCCTCCTGTACAATGTCATAAACCTCTGTCCGTAGTTTTTCAGGCACTCTGTCTTATTGGATCTAATCCCTTGAATCTATTTCTCAGTTCAACTGCATAATCATAAGGGATTTGATTTAGGTCATATCTGAATGGTCTAGCCCTTTTCCCTACTTTGTTTAAGTCAAATCTGAGTTTGCCAATAAAGAATTCATGATCTGAGTCACAGTCAGCTCCCAGTCTTATTTTTGCTGACTGTATAGAACTTCTCTATCTTTGGGTGCAAAGAATATAATCTACCTGATTTCGGTATTGAGCATCTGGTGATGTCCATGTTTAGAGTCTTCTCCTGTGTTGTTGAAAGAGGGTGTTTGCTATGACCAGTGCATTCTCTTGGCAAAACTCTATTAGCATTTGCCCTGCTTCATTACTCCAAGTGTTTCTTGACTTCCTACTTATGCATTCCAGTCCCCTATAATGAAAAAGACATCTTTTTTTTGGTGTTAATTCAAAAAGGTCTTGTAGGTCTTCACAGAATCGTTCAACTTCAGCTTCTTCACTATTACTAGTCAGGTCACAGACTTGGATTACTATGATATTGAATGGTTTGTCTTAGAAATCAACAGAGATCATTCTGTCATTTTTGAGATTGCATCCAAGTACTGCATTTTGGACTCTTTTGTTGACTATGATGGCTACTTCATTTCTTTTAAGGGATTCTTGCCCATAGTAGTGGACGTAATGGTCATCTGAGTTAAATTCACCCATCCAGTCCATTTTAGTTCACTGATTTCTAAACTGTCAATGTTCACTCTTTCCAGCTCCTGTTTGACCACTTCCAATTTGCCTTGATTCATGGACCTAACATCCCAGGTTCCTATGCATGTGTATGTATATATATGTATATGTGTATATATATATATATATATATATATATATATATATATATATATACATGCATATGTACAACTAAATCACTTTGCTGTACAACTGAAACTAACACAACATTGTTTTAGTAAATCATGTATATATTCCAACACATTTTTTAAAAAACCCAAATCTCAGGGATATACGAATATTGGAATCTATTATCATATGTGACTTGTCCACTCCTCTTCATCGCACACCCTAAAAAGTCACTAAAAACACCCTTTTCACTAAAGAATTAAGAAAGACGTTGGTGACAGATATATTAATATTCTTGAAAAACTGTGATTTCAAGTGAGTAATGGGGGTCTCAGAGTAGAGGCCATGTGGCAGAACCTAACTACTAGAAAGAAGTGGGGAGCATGTAGTATAATTAGCAGCAGGTATTAAGTAGTCATCAAAATGTTTTGGCCTCAAGGATCTTTGTGTATCCTCAGTTGCTCAGTGGTGTTTGACCATGGACTGTAGCCTGCCAGGTCCCTCTGTCCATGGGGAATTTCCAGGCAAGAATACTAGAGCAGGTTTTCATTTCCTCCTGCAGGGGATCTTCTCAACCCAGGCATCAAACCCACATCTCCTGCATCCCCTGCATTGGCAGCTGGATTCTTTAGCACTGAGTCACCTGGGAAGCCCCTACAACAACAGCAATCCCTAACACTGATGGATATTTTACTAAAATATCATTTCATTATTTGATTTTTATCTGTAGAAGAAAAAATTTCAGATCTGGTAGTCAAAAATCTGATTTAAGTCATCACAAAAGGTGACATAGCCTCTTATCCAGTTTCTGATGCTATATTCATAGCACCAGAATCCCTAGATGGGACAGTAGGTAGGATATGTTAGCAACACTGCCACAAGTATATGTCATGAATCTTGTTTTACACTTGCCCCAAACTGTACCAGGAGAGGGTCAGATAACGTATGATACAGGTAGGGGAAATTGTCCCACTGCCAAGGAACTTGAAAGAAAAGCTTCTGTCATTTTGTGGCAGATTGAAAAAAAGTGGCTCAGCCAAGATACTCCTGATAAGAATGTTCCTAATTATGGCT
This sequence comes from Okapia johnstoni, assembly GCA_024291935.2. Lineage (NCBI taxonomy): Eukaryota > Metazoa > Chordata > Mammalia > Artiodactyla > Giraffidae > Okapia > Okapia johnstoni. The sequence goes on from CM044312.1 coordinate 60,622,312, forward strand.
GCTGTGCTAGGGATATAGATATACACATGTGAATGTCTGGTCTTGAGGGGGCTGGTGGCCAGCAACTCCCTCCAGAAAACTGTAATGCACTGGCAGGGCACCAAGTTTCGCATGGGGAAGGTCAGACCCCCTATGGTCTGTCAGACAGAGCCTCTGTAATTGCCTAGGGTTTGGGCCTAAAAGATTACAAACAAGATTTTGACCTGGAGCTGAGCTTTTCAGAGGCCAGTGTTGATCTTTTTGATAGAGATAAGCCAGGCACCTGGCTGCAGGTTGATTGTACACCCTTTGTCTTGGCTGGGGCAGAGATCTGCGCTCATTAGAATATACACTTATGGATGTGGATATTTTTCTTTGCCCACGAGGCTCATACAAGCCCCATTATTCATGGGCTTATGAATGCCTTATTCATTGCCATGGCATAAGGAACGCTGCAATATTGCTCCTGGCCAAAGAACTCATTTCATAGCAAAATAAATGTGGCAATGACTCATGGAATGTGGAATTCACCACCATTATCACAAGCTCTGTGATCCAAAAGCATCTGGCTAGGTGGGCTTCTGATGATCAAGTTATGGCACTCTAGATGGATTATACCAACCTGACATTTTGAGGGACTGATCTTACAGGATATAGTATGTACTCAGAAACAAAGACCCATAGCATTGTTTCTCTCAAAGCTATAACATGTGAATCCAGGAATCAAGGGATGGAAATGGAAGTGGGCCTCTCAGTATTAAAACAACATACTTGAAAAATATTAGCTTCCTTTCCTCCAGTTTTGATCTCTGCTGACTAGAGATCTTTGCTTCAAATGGAGAAATGTTTTTCACCAAAGGACATAGGAAAGGCAATGACTGGAGGTTGGAAATAGTAACAAGTACTAGTAGCAACTAAAGGTTGAAATGATTATACATAAATCTGAGCTTAAAATGAAAGGTAATACAGTAATCACTCAAATGAAAATCTGTATTATTAAAAATATGTTATACCTATAATCAGTACCAGAAATACCAGTAATATTGTCAAAGTCTGAGTAGTGTGTATGCATGCAGAATTATCAGGAAGGGTGTAAAATTCTCCTGATTAAAGAAGACTCAAACATATTTTTGATGAAGACAATAAAAGTTTAAAATGTTCTTCAAAACTTTGATAGTTTTTATAAGGATTATAAACTGGATACATTTTCTAAAGCATTGGAGAAAACTTTTAAAAGAGTATAACGCATATGCATTATTTTTCTCACATAAAATGAGACAAATAGGAAATAAATATATTTAAAAATTAAGAATATAAATGATTAATATAGTCAAAGTATATCCCTTAAATTACAAATAAAATTAGGCTTGACTCATCATTGATTCTAAGATTTGATTTTTAAAAAGTTAGCTACATGTTGTTCTTGAGACATTCTAAAACAGACACACAAAAATTCAAAGTAACACAATAGTCAAATTATGCCAGCAAGTGTAATCAAAAACAGAGCATATGTTGATATTATATCGAATGTATTAATATAATATGTAAAATGAGAAAAAGTTACTTCATCTAGGTTAGGTAGTTGTGCTGAGGATTAATAAAATGATGCACCTATAGTATTCACTATTCAATGGATTTCAATATTCCAAATAATACTTATGAAAGCTTCATTATATTTATACTTTGCAAAAATACAAAAGAGCTCAAAGAGATTCTAAGATTTAGGCTTTAAAGAGCTGACTACATCCATTCTATTACTTTATCTACAATATACTATACAGGTAGCCTTGATTATTTTATTTGCTACAAGCTACACAGCATGTGACTCTGCTTCAGAATGAAGAATGTGCTTTGGATTCTAAACGCACAGAATCTAGAATCAGAACAGAAGCACCAGTTTTGTGGTGCTAAATTTTTTGTCCAGACTGTATGGATAAATACCTCCACATATACAAAAGTTAACAACTATTTGGACCAGGGAAGATTTGAAAAGGATTTTCAGAGGTGATTGTAGACAAACTTGAATGAATAAAATCATTGCAGTCAGTGGGAAATCTTAAATATCCAGTTCCCAGATGACAATTTATTAAAATCCCTTTCAACTTTGGCTGATACAATGAAAAAAAGATTACAAAAAATAACTGCAAGTGTTTTTAGAGGCTACATTAATTGGACATATTCTCATAACTCTAGGACATACTATTATGGTCAGCCACATTTTACTGGTGAAAAAGATGAGAATTAAATGTATCCAGGGTTATACTCCTTGTATGAAATGAGCTAAAAGCTGTGTTCAGGTAGAAATTTTCAAGCTCAAAGTACTCAACCACTACACTGTACTGCCCTAAAACTCATTAAACACAGAAATGGATGGATTAAAAAATTATTTTTTTTTTGTCACTTGTTTATATATCAACTGAGATAAATCTTAACAATGTTGGATATCTACTCTGTTGATAAGGTTTCAACTTTTGGTGAAGGTTTTCTTAGGCAATTATTTGCTAATCCTTTCTTCCCCAGTCATACTCTGCCCTTATTTCCAGTCTTATTTCTTACCACACTGTCCTACTTTGAGGCCTCAGAGAGCTACTTGGAACCTATTCTTCAAAAAGCATAGAGAGGGACCCTACTTAGTCTTGATTTATTCCTGTTTTAAAGGTATTTTAGGTTGGGAAACTTTCAATTATATCATGAATGGGGAAACCTCTCTTAGGACTGGAAGAGAAAAAAATACAGTGATCTTAATTTTTTGTCCCTTAAAACAAGAGAGAAAGAATAAAATTATTTTTCAATTATAGGCTCTGTCTTGGCCTAAGGAGTTGCGATATTCAATCTCTGAAGAATTTGGCATCCCAGGAGTGGAAATGTCAAATTTAAGCTATAGAACTCACTTGAATTAAAGCAAATTATAAAATGCATAATTTTACTAGGTTCACATCATTTTGTTTTGGCAGAAACTTAGTTATATGGCATGGATTGCTTTTTTTGCACCACAGTATCCCATTAAAGTAAGTGGATAGTCAAACCTTTTTTTTTTTTTTTTTGCATCATGATAGCAGTTGTTTTGATTAAATTAACCCAATCCCAATCACTGATTCATTTGGTAAACAGTAGAGTCACATGCCAAAGAGAAAACAAAAAAGTGGGAGAAGCATTATATAATTAACTAGGGCATTAGTATTGGTGTTGTTTAAAGAAAAAGGACAAAAGAGAGCTATATTTGGATATCAGAATGCATTCCTTTCTCTGTCTAGGTAGGTGGTCTTTGATCACTGCCCCCACTTCCCTCCACATTCAGTCATAACCTATACATCTTTCTTCAGCTTTTTATGTGTCATCTGTTGTTACCAAGCCAATCCTAGCAGAGGTGGGTACAAATTAAAACTCTTCAGAATGAAGAATGTGCTTTGGATTCTAAAAGCACAGAATCTAGAATCAGAACAGAAGCACCAGTTTTGTGGTGCTAAATTTTTTTTGTCCAGACTGTATGGATAAATACCTCCACATATGCAAAAGTTAACAACTATTTGGACCAGGGAAGACTATTTCCCCCAGGGCAAGGGGAATGGGAAATTATGAGTAAGGACTGTGTCATTTCTTTCTGGGGTGATGAAATGTTATAAAATTGCTTGTGCTACTGTAAAATTGTGCACCACTCTGTTACACTAAGAACCACTGACTAATACATTTTGAGTGAATTGTATGGTATGTGAATTACATCTCAAAAAAATGTTTAAAAAAGTCTAGTCAAAAATGGAGTTATAGTGAATGTAGACACAGAGAGCAGGTTTCGGGATGGTGATCAAGTTTTATTTCTGTGAAACAACAGGATCAGACAGACACCAAAGGCAGAGTATTATGCTGCTACCTGACACAGAATGTGTAAGAAAATATCTTTTCACTAGCAGAGATATGGGCTTTCCTGGTGGTGCAGATGGTGGAGAATTTTCCTGCAATGCAGGAGACCCAGGTTTGATCTCTGGGTTGGGACAATCCCCTGGAGAAGGGAATGGCTACCCACTCCAATATTCTTGTCTGGAGAATCCCATGGACAGAGGAGCCTGGTAGGCTACAGTCCATGGGGTCACAGAGAGTCGAATGAGTGACTAAGCACAGCAAAAATAAAATGCTTGTTTTAGTCCATTCAAGCTGCTATAACAAAAATACCATAGACTGGGTAGCTGATAAACAACAGGAATTTGTGGGCGGCTTTGAAGTCTGGTTAGGGCCACTTCCTGGTTCACAGACAACTGTCTTCTCCCTGAATGCTTACATGGAGGAAGCTGGAAGAGAGCTCTCTGGGATCTCATTCAGAAAGACACTAATTCCTTTCATGAAGGCTCCATCCTCATGACCTAATCACTTCCCAAAGACCCCATCTCCTAACACCATCACCTCAGGATCAGGATTTCAAGTTACGCATTTTAGTGGGATACAAACATTCACTCCATGGCACTGATTTAGTGAGTAGTTTCAATTAACATGAAAATCATATCTTATAAAATAAATGTCAACTATTCTACATCAAATCAGCTCCCTCTTATCTTCCCTAAACAGGATTTGAGCCAGACTCTGTAACTTTTATGTAATTTTTGGCTATTAGAACAGACTACTTTTGGTGTTCAAGAATTAGCCACTTAAGTTTAAAATTTAATTCTCACATTCAATGCCAAGCTATTTGCCTCCCTTCTCCCAGGAACAGAAGCTGGACAAGAAGGAGCTGTTGTCTGGTTCTCAGACATATTTTCTTCCTCATTCCCTTTGACCTATTTTCTACCCCTTCTCACTTCTCCCCTACCTCATCTCACCATCTTTTAGCCATGGCTGTCTTTGGGGTGGTGATGAAGGAAATGAAGAAGGAGCAACTGTGCAATGCTTTGGAGCAGACTCTTAGGTGCACAAACAAAGAGCCTCAGGAGCGTGCCCTTCGCACTTTGATGAGGACTTGACCTGTAGAAACGTTGTGTCATTCCCTGCCCATGTGAACTGGCCTTTATTTACCTTTTCTCTGGTCTCTTCCCCAATATGAGTATTACTGGCTTCTTTTTGGAAAGGATCACAATCCCCTCCACTTACTACCCTTTACTGGCTACTATCCCTTATTTATTTCACTTAGCTCCTTGGGGGAAATGTTTAATTTAACCAATCTCCACTCTACTCCCAATCCTACAAATTACATATAAGCTTTTAGATGTTACAGGTGGGTAACTCCAGCAATGTCTTATAAGGGTAGTTACATAAAAATTATTGTACTTGCAAGCTTGGCTTCTCCTTTTTCTCATTTGTTTTAATTTGAGGGGGTGCAGAAAGTAATTATCAAAGGTATCAGCAGATACTGTCACCCCGCCTCCCATCCTCTTCTTTGCTCCTCCTCCTCCTTAATCTGCTCTTGTTTTTCATTGTTTTCTTCAAAATATCAGAGGCCAGCTGAAATGCTATTCAAATCCAATGAAATCATTGGCATCTGGAAACTGTATGTTTGTGCATGCTTGTGTCTTTTCTGATTAATTTCTTCTTTTAATAGCATTCAACCACTTTATCCTGGTGATGGCATGTTGTATACGAAGAGGCACACTAAGTACTAAATAATTTATTTCTAGCTCTTCCAAACACTACCATGTTCTCCAGTGACTTGGGCAGCAGTGGTGATTATATTTGTAGACTTACCTTCATTGTTAAAACTGGCAGTGGCTTTTTTGACACCACTAAAAATGACACTGACAGTACAGAGTCCTTAGGGTGGCCCATGTGTGTGTGTGTGTGTAAGAAAATAAATGTCACAGTACTGTGGAAACAATCACGCAACTGGCACTTAAAATCATATCTCATCATGCCAAGGTAAAAATAACCTGGGACAACAGATCTGACTTTGATTAAGAATACTGTGGGAAACAGTGAGATTGAAACCATATATTTGTAAGTTCTTCCATCTAATTCTCTCGTGCTAACTATACAGTGTGTAGCTACTCAATCTATGAGTTGGTCAGGCATGAAAAATTCTTGCTTCTCTTTATGCCCTCTTTTAGTAGACAATTTTGGATCCACAATTAGTAACTTCTCTAGATGCCAGCCAACACAGATTTTTGGACAGCTTTCAGAGCTACCGAGGAAAAGTGGGAACCCGTGAGTGGGAAGGGACACTTCAATATCATTTGTCTTGAGATTCTGAAGTATGACTCTCACTTAACTACCAGCCAGAGAAGGCCATATGCTGGAAGAGGCACATAAATGAGAAATGAAAAGACTTTTACTTATTTTCATTCCCTGTACATGTGGGGAAAAACCCCTGTAATTTAACCATTCTTGAGTTTACCTGACCATGACATACATAACTGGAAGGAGATATTGAATCTTGTTTTTATAATTTAGTACTACTATTTACCAAAACGAAACTGGGGAATGACAATCTAGATGAAGAAATTACACCACAGGATGAAATATACTAAGTCCTTGAAATTGGACTGCACCCTAAACTACTGACCATGTTTTCCAACTAACTGCTCTTCTAACTGCATGAAAAAAATATGCTTGCGTGTACCCTGATGAAGGTAAGAGTGTGGGCATGGTTTCAATAAAACTTTTTTTTTTTCCTTCAGGAAAAGTGTGAACACAATCACCCTCCACCAACGGTTATGCAGTAGAGCTTCCCACATTTGGAGAAAGTCCAGGTTGCAGTACATCTGGGTGCAATCTCACCCTGGGAAAATCACCCTCATGATCAGGTAAGTATCAGTAAGTTCTTTTACTTTTACAGACTTGAAATCATACCTTTACATCTTTGGGACAGAAGAAAGTCTACTACCTCACTTTATCCCCAACCCTGACTTCACATGGCTAAATTTTCCAGCATGTTCCTAACTCATCCATCTTATTTTCTTCTCAATCTTCATTTTCATCCTTTGTATATGTATCAGGTAGACTAGCTTTCCTGAACTCCACCTATCTTAACACTTCTGTGCTTGAGAATCAAATAGATCTTTCTTGTCCATCAAATCAAGTCCAGTCGTGTGAACTTGGCACTTTATTTTGCAATAGTCAATCTACCAGCATCTGCTTCCACTCCCATATCTTCACCTTATTCCACATATTTCAAGTTCTTTTCCATTTTCTATCCCACCTCATCACCACCCGGAGCATCTTCACCCACTTTGCTCCCTCCTCCATTGTTTCTCAGCCGTGGTTAATCAATTTCTGTTGCCTGGAGAGATTCTGATATGATCCTCTTCCCCTCACCCCATTAAGAATCATAGTTTTTATTTATCCTAATAGACTGAGATTTGTAAAGCTTTGCTTTCCTTGATTTGCATTATGAAAGCTAAAGTTACTGGTTTTGATCTCTTCTTAAATATAAAATTGTTGCAATATTGAAGATGTAATTTTTTTTCATATAACACTTTTCCTCTCCACTTCAAAGAAGCTGATATTCTTCCTCTTTTGAAAATCATCAAGATACTTACATCCTTGCATGTCAGCATAATCTTAGTCTTCCCTGAATATCACCTTTATTCTTCCTTCTTTGAATTCCTATGGAACTTATAAATGACGTACATTTATTACTTATTTCTTGTGTGCTATTTTTAATTCTTCAATGAAATAAGTAAACTTCTTAAGAAATCAGCCATGACATATTTCTCAATATTTTCTTCTAGCTTAATTCCAGGCATATGATAAATGTTTAAGTTTCTATTATCAATTCATTCTGCTCAATAGTTGGGAATTGCTATTAATATCATAAAAATGTGACCATCTGAATTATGACTGCTCACTAGTGTTTGTAAAAACCAAACACATTGATAATCTATGTATTTATAGAAGGAAAATTACAGTCTCTAGGGTTGGGGCAAATTTTGTACACATGCAAAAATACTCAGAAAAATAACATTAGGGATAATGAACTGTATGTTTCTGAGTTGAATGAGGTTTTCAAGGTAATCACTACCATATATTTAGTGACAAGTTCTCTCAGTGCCTAACAGTTTCTGGGAATCTGTGGATGGTTTACTCATTAAACTGTTGCTTATAATCTATTCCCAACTTGTTTTTCCTACACTAATTTATCCCTTCACAAATTATCCCTTGTTCAGAAAAAAATGTGTATGAGAAATACTTTCCACTCATCTTGCCAAACCTGTTAAGAAACATTCCATTTGTTCTTCCAAAGCTAATGTTTACCTTTTCTAATAGACATGACTTTCATCTGAAGTCTGATATTTTAGTTTTCATTTACCACTTTAGAAGTAATATTTTGACCATGTTATATAGGTATTCACCACCATTACCTTCACTGAATTCTGTAGCAAAAGAGATTATGAAACAAATCACTGGAATATACTGATAAGAAATAAATTATTTTCAAACTGTTTTAGCATGCACTTAGAGTACCCTGCATTTTCATAGGTATATGGAAAATTCTACAGTGTTAGAAAAATGCCTTTTTTTGGGGGGGGGGAAACAAGCTTTGTTTTCTAAATAAAGTTTAATAATATATTCAGAAATGATATTCTCCCACCCTTGGTTTTTAAGTACTCAAGGAAGAACAAATGCCTTCTGGAATTTTACTCAAAAGAGTTATGAAATATATTACTCAGTAGGGGCTTTTTTTTTTTTTTTAGGAAAAAAGTAAACATGCTATTTCATTTCTTGATAATTCAAGCACACTTACAACACATTCACTTGTTCTTTCATAGAGCACCAGGCTTGACCTCATATAGGTGTAATAAATGGTCTTCCAAGATAATGAATGTTTTCAAGCAGTCTTTTGATTTATGTAGTCGGCTCACCGATTATTCCCAGGGAAAATGAGGTGGAATACCTCCAAATATGCCCTTCTCACCTTCCTCCTCACACCACTCTTTCCTGCCAAAATCTTGTTTTCACAGTTGTATTTTGTTACTGATGTTCACTCTGTGTGGTCCCTTTCTAATAAGGAAACAGAAGAAACACCCTAATTTTCCCTCTTACGGTAATTTCAGACTCTCAGGAATTTAGAGGCCCCGTGATTTGCTCTCAGTGTCCCGCTTCCTTTCTTCCCTAGATGTGAGCTTATTGGATGGATGTAGAACATCAGGTGCCTGTGACTGGGGGATGGAGCAGATGCTAACCCTGGTACTTTCCTCTAGGTGTGTCTACATTGCAGTCCAACCTTTATGGCTGAATCCTCAGATCAGTCAGTGAAACAATTTGTTCTTTCTAATGAATTATTTAGCTGGTTAAAATAGCAACCCACAGTCCTGAACTTATAGGGTTAAAGGGTGATTGTGTAAGGATACCCTAAATTATTGATAAAAATATGTAGAGTAGTGTCAGTACACATTTTGGAAAACACAAATGTAATGTTATGTGGCTCTGCCAATGGGCAGAGAGCATGCAATGTAGACAACATTTTTGCCTGTAATTTATCACTCGGATATACTGTAAGAGAGAAACTTTAAATGAATATTTCTAAAATATTACTGTGTTGAATGAGATTCAAATTTGGGGAAAAATCAATTCCTTTAAAGTAGCAGATACATTGGAAATTAAAAAACAAAACCCTAAACATGTTGAGTTTAGCTTAAAACTCTGCCATTGACACATCCCTTTGAAATATGACAGACAACAATACATTCTCACAATGCAACAGTGCCCTTTGTTCTGCAATCCTAGAGCACTTAACAACAAATACAGTTAAAATTAGCAACAGAGCAATAGATATCCTAGAGGAATTATTGTAGACAAATGAAAGCAAAACAAATCAGCTTAAAGTTTAGATGGAAGAAATGAACCATAGAGCCTTCTCTATTTAATATCATAATGTCTTCCAAGTCAGAGCCTGCATGACTACAGATTTATAACTAACTTAGAAGTTGGCTGCTAAGAACAATAACCAAAACATAAACTGATCTTCATATTATGCCCTATGTACAGGCACCAAGAGCAGGTGCATGCATGCTAAGTTGCTTCAGTTGCTAAGTTGTCTAACTCTTTGCAACCCCATGAATTGTATGTAGCCCACCAGTCTCTGTCCATGACATTCTCCAGGCAAGAATACTGCAGTGGGTTGCCATGCCCTTCTCCGGGTGATCTTCCCAACCCAGGGATGGAACCCGTGTTTCTTATGTCCCCGGCATTGGCAGAAGTATTCTTTTTTCTATCCATGGCTCCAGGCAACCACTGATCTGCTTTTGCATTGAATTAAAATTCAATTGTATGATCTATATTCGGTGTCTTGCTCCCTTCACTCAGCATGATGCTTTCAAGGCTCATCTATGTTGTTCCATGTATAAAAAAATCCACACATTTTTATTTCTGAGTAGTATTCCATTGTATGGATACAGCACATTTTGTTTATCCATTTACCTGCTGACGGACACTTGGGGTATTTCCAGCTGTTAGCTGTTGTGAATAAAGGAGCTAGCTATAAATATTTGTTTACAGGTATTTGTGAAAACATGTTTTTACTTCTTTTGGGTAAATACCTAAGAGAGGAGTATCTGGGCCATATGATAGGTAGAGGCTTACATGTTTAGTAACTGCCAAACAGTTTTTCAAATCAATTGCACAAATTTACATCCTGACCTTATTTGTCAGACTTGGTGCTGTTGGCAATCAAAAATGTGTTAAGAAGATACTACAGTAGTTCTGGTAGACAACAGTAAGGCCCAAACTAATGTGGTGGGTTTTAAGGATAGATTATATGTCTTTGTAAATTATCTTCCTTGGAGGGAAATATGGACAAAACCTGGTGATTTACTGTTTATTGAATGTATTGCCGTGAGGAATGAGACAAGAGTTACTCCTAGTATGCCAGTAAAGCCGGTGGTGTCAATTTGAGCTTATTCTCTACCTGCATTTGGTTTTAAGACAAGCTCACCATTGTTTTGCAAACAAGTAACTCACCAGAAGTCTATCTGTGGAAGAGACATGAGAACCTCTGACTAGTTAGTGAGTCTGAAGGGAGGTATTTTGCAGTCAAACTGACAAGACTTGATTCACTAACAAAGACTCATTTGTTAGAGGGAGGGATGCAGCTTATTTTCTGTCTCACAGATTTATCTTTGGTCCACTCTCCTTTGGACTCTGCTATAAGTTCTAGGGGAAAAGATCATTTAAATAAAAACTCTGCAGAATTTGTAAAGCATCAAGAACCATTATCATTTGCCTTCTTTGCTTTGTCTCATCTGATTTTTGTTTCTCTCTTTCCCCTTTTCTGCCTTCTTTTGAGTTGACAGACTTTTGGGATTCAATTTTAATTCTTCTTCTGACTTTCAGCTATATTTCCATGCATTTTTTAATGGTTGCTCTAGGGACTACATTATGCATCGTTAACTTATCAGAGTCAATTCAGAATTAATATTCTACTTCTTCTCATAAATTATAGGAAATTTGGAAGAACATAGTCCCATTTGCCTTCTGTCCTTTGGGCTAGCATCTTGTGTATCTACAGATGTAAAAGCCACACAAGTTATGCTCCTTTTAATATTTTAATGTTTAAATTGAGAGAAGAAAAACACGTATTGTATTTTGTAATTTTCCACAAATCTGCCCTTTTTAGAGGTTTTCATTAGTTCCTGAAGATCAGAACTTCCATCAGGTATCCTGACCCTTCTGCCTGAAGAACTTTAACATTTCTCCTAGTAATCTGCTGGTTTTAGATTCTCTCTATTATCCTAAATATAACCTTAAAGTTATCTCAAAATGTTTTCTTTTACTTTCATTTTGGAGGGGTATTTCTCATGGAAAATAAAATTCTAGGTTAACAGATTTTTATGTTTCTTTCATTACTTTAAAGATCATCCAGTTGCTTTCTGATCTTTATTTTTTCTCTTTTATAGATTACAAGACAGATATTATCTGTATCATTAGCTGCATGTGTGCAATTTTTCTTTGGATGGTTTCCAAATTTTTCTTTTTGTCTTTAGATTTCAGCAGTTTGACAACATGTACTCTGTCTGCTATTCTTGGTATTTATCCTGCATGGGTCTACAGAGATTCTTGAATTTGTAAATAAATGATTTTCATCAACTTCAGGAAGTTTGGGGTCACTATTTCTTTAAACAGACTTTTTTTTTTCCTACTTCATTTTCTCTTCTTAGAGGACTACAATAATATGTATTTTCAACAACTGTTTGACTTTATCCCACAATTCACTAATACTCTAATTTTTCTTCAATTTTTCCCTCTGTGTACTTAAGATTATATAATTTCCATTGATCTTTCAATTTACTGACTGTCATTTGCCATCACTAATCTGATGAGTCAATTTAGTATACTTTTAATTTCAGTTATTGTACTTTTTTAATTCTAAAACTTCAGTTTCCATTTGGGATCTTCTTTATGGTTTTCTTTTCTCTGCCAGGATTTCCCATCACTTCATTTATTTAGCTATGATTTTAAGTCCTGAACATATTTATACTAGTTGTTTGCCTGCTAATTCCAAATTTGGGTCATCTTGGGTTCAACTTCTATTCACTGCTCTTTTTTCTCTGCATATATAACTTTTCCTGTTTCTTCAAATGTCTATCAGTTTTTGACTGTGTGCATTTATCAATGGATACAGTCAGTTCATATGTTATACATATTGTATCTATAATATGATATATAATTATATAACATTTATATTATATAACATTTGTATGATACAGAAATACTTGATTCTCTTCTATTTCTCTGAAGTGAGTTTATTTCATTCTAGCTGGCAGTTGATTTGACTGGAGTCAAACTTTGTGGTCTTTCTAGAACTGATTATCTTTTACCTAACTTTGGTTCTTCTCCAGTGTCTTCAAGTATCAGTAGATTTAACTTTTTAACATTTTGCCTAAATTTTATACTGCTATTTATGGAAGGATAAGCCTAACTAACCTGCTATACCATAACCAAAAATGAATGATTTATGTGGTACGATTTTAACAGTTTATGAAAGACAGATATTTGCTCCCCATTTGCCCTAGTACCACCTGAAATTTCAGTGATTTGCAGTATTGTTTATGCTACTGCAGCAGGATCACCAGCAGTGCCAGCTCTACATCATACCTGCTAGCATCACAAGGAACACTTTGGAAAAACATATTATTTTTTCACTTGAATATTATATTGGCATTTTTGGTTTTCGGTGTCATCTCTATACTCCTTTAGGCCTTAAGCCTCTCTCTTTTGCCTTTTTCCTCTTTAGCAGTGATTAAAGCATCTGGCATCCAATAAGGTCTTACTAAGAGCTCCTCAAGGGAAGACATAACCTGCTATAATAGAGATATGACTGAAGTACTAAGAGCTCAACTGATGTGACTCCCTCTGGAGAAGCTAGGCATTTTTCTGAGATGACACTGGGTCTTAGAGAAAGAATAGAGTTTGACAGAAAATGTAGTAGGGCTTTGCTTCTTAGATAAAGGTGAATCAACAAAGTCTAAAATCTAGATGACTTATATTTTAATTTTAGAAAGTTAGATCTGACAACAGTGTATAGGATAGGCCAGAGATGAATGGAGGCACATGAAAGGAGGAGATTATTCCAATAATTGAAGGAAGACATAATGATTAAGGTAGTGATCAAACAAACAAAAAGTAATGGTGATAACTGACAATCATTTCTCAGTTAAAGTAGGATTTGGTGAGCAGTCACATCTGGACTGTGAAGAAGAAAGTTAAGATTGAATCAAGGATTTCAGCCTGGAGGATTCAGAGAATGTTGATTCACTCATTCATTCAACAAACGTTGAATGACTACTGTATTCCAGACAACAATGTCCTAGGTCCTGAGGATATATCAGTGAATAAAACAGACAAAAATACTCCCTCCATAAGGGAAGTTGACAAAAATAAATAAGGAAAAATGTGTACTATGTCAGATGGTTTTAGGGATATTTAAAAATAAAATAAAAGAGGAGAGGAGAATAGGCAATGCTACTAGCAGATTATATTTTTGAATAGGTGGTCAAGAGAGATCTTACTTAGAAGAGATAAAAAATAAAAAAGAGGATGGTGAAAGAGTCAGGCATGCAGTTATCTGGGAGAAGAGCATCACAGGCAGGAAAAAAAAAAATAACAGCAAGTGTAAAGACCTTGAGATATGCTCAGTTATTGCAACAAAGAAAAGAGCCTTAGTAACAGATATCTGTGTGAATAAGCATGAGTATACAGTAATGAGAAATGCTGGCTTCTCTTTTAGACAAGCTAGGCATGAGGTACCTAAAGGAATACTCAAATATAAACTCAAATATATACTCTGACTAACTTATAAGGCTCCATCTAGATTAGGAGCAAGATCTGTGCAGGAAAACAAATTTGGAAATCATTGTGAAATGCCGTAAATACTCTGAATCCAGTGCTCATTCCTCCATACCAGGAGGAAGCAGTTAAAAAAAATAGCACTTCTGTGTGAAAAGTGCCAATTTCTGCCATGTTGACAACTGCATTTAAAAAAAAAAAAAAGGTTTGGGATATTAGAGTTAGTCCTAAGGCTGGCACACTCCATGGAGTTCATAAAACGAAAACACATGGTCACAGAACTATAAAGTAAGCTCATATAGGCCTAACCCTTACATGCTAAAATCATAGGCTCAGATGTGGGTTATGCTGATTATCAAAATGTCATTTTTCCTATGTCATTAGTGTATTTGACATGAGGGTACTACTTTAGCTTCAACTGTGGTAGGAAAGTGGGCCTAATGGCCAGGGACATCTGGTTTAGCAGCTCATGAGAACTCCAGAAGGTATACTCCAGATATGTACAGCCTAATACACTCCTAGAACTAGATGTGGGACATTTTATTTATTTATTTTTTCACTACTCTTTTGACATCTAAGAAAACAGGAACTTGCTAAGAACAGGAACAAGAAAAGCCTTCTCAATTTATTACATCGTTCTTGACAGTTACAATTACCTGACTATGCCTAATAAATGTTTAGTGCAAACAAAACCAAGTGACTGATGAAACACCATGCAGTTTATGCATTCTTACCCATTTTTCCCAGCAATCATTGAATAGAGACTTTGATACAAAAAATTCTTGCTGAGTTTCTGTACACATGCTTTTTCCAAGAAGAAATGTGTTTGAGGTAGCCTCATAACTGTTTCAGAATCTCATTAAATTTGAATATATGTTTATTTGAATTGCTTTGCTGTAGGAGGAGGGTGGGGTGGGGTACAAGAGTGGGTAGACTACTTTGGAGTCTGCCACAAAGGGGTGAGAGAATCATATTCAGGGCTGAAGCAACAGCAAATTCTACCTGAGCAAAGGATTTGCGAAACCAGCCCTGGATAATGTGCAAAGCCAAAACCGAAGCAGGGAGGGAATCAGAAAGACTAGAGGTGAGACAAGGGTAAGTGCAAAACTGGGGCACAGAGTCAAGCGTTTGGATCCTGGGAGAGAAGACAAAGCATTAACAGGTCAGGACCAAAGGTGAGTTATTGAAATTGGACTCTAGCAATAAAGTAGATATCAGCTGTCACTTGTGACTTGTTATTAGGGAGCTTGGCACTTAGACAGGATGTTAAGGATTTGTTAGTAAATGTGAGCTATTGTAGGAGACATTGGGAGAGTTAAGATCTTTTGTATAGATTATTCTTTTCATTTTTTTAAAATTTTATCTCATAACCCTTTGCTTTAGGTTTTTCCTTTATGTAGAATGTCCTTAGTACCTAGCCATCCCATGAATGACTGAATTTTTTACTTTTCATTCAAATCTCACATAAAATGTAACCTCAACCAAGAAGCTAGACTACACAAAAAAACCATCTAGGACCTCCTCTATAACATTTCTTTATAGGACCTGCCAGCACTAGCTGCCTTTCCCTTTTTTTCCCTATCCTTTCCTTCATTTCCTTCCTTGTCCACTTCCTTGCAGTAGACGGCAAATTCCATAACAGTGTGAACCTTGGCTAACTCATTTGCTATGGTAGCTTCAGCACATAGAAGGTTATGTGATTTTAATTAAATTCTAGAGCAAGACAAGGATGCCCACTCTCACTACTTCTACTCAACATAGAATTAGAGGGCTGAGTCACAGCAATCAGACAAGAAAAAGAAACAAAAGGTTTCCAAATTGGAAGGGAAGAAGTAAAACTGTCATTATATGAAGATGACATGATACTATATATGGAAAACCCTAAAGACTCCATATAAAAACTACTAGAACTGATAAATGGATTCAGCAATGTAATAGAATACAAGGTTAACACACAGAAATCTGCTATATATATATATTTTTTTACACTAACAATGAAATATCAGAAAGGGAATGTAAAAACACAATACCTTTTAAAATCACATCCAAAAAAAAAACCAACTTAGAAATCAACTTGACCAGGGAGGTGAAAGACTTCTATGCTGAGAACTATAAAACATTAATAGAAGACTTTAACAGATGATTCAAAACAATGGAAAGATATTCCATGCTAAATTGGAATCCAAAGCAATCTTCCAATTTGGATATTTATCAAATCACCCATGATATTTTTCATAGATCTAGAACAAATAATCCTAAAATTTTATAGGGAACCATAAAAGACCCAGAACTGCCAAAACAATCCCGAGGGAAAAGAACAAAGCAGGAGGCATAACCATCCCAGACTTCAAACAATACTACTAACTACAGTAATCAAAACAGTGTGGCACTGGCACAAAAACAGACATACAAATCAATGAAACAGCATGGAGAGCCCAGAAATAATCCCATTCATCTATGGTCAATTGATCTTTGACAGAAAAAGGCAAGGATATAAAATGGGGGGGGGGGGAAGCAGTCTCTTGGACTAGTGGTGCTGAGAAAGTTGGACAGCTGCAGGCAAATCAATGAAGTTAGAAAATACCCTCAGACTATACACAAAAACAAACTCAAAATGGCTTAAAGACTTAAACATACGACATTACAGCATAAAACTCCCAGAAGAGATCATAGACAAAATATTCTTTTGACATAAATTGTACTTGTGCTTTCTTAGGTCAGACTCCCAAGGTAATGGTAATAAAAATAGAAATAAACAAAGAGGACCTAATCAAACTAACGAGTTTTGTCCATCAAAGAAAACTATAAACAAAACAAAAAGACAACCTATGGAATAAGAGAAAATATTTACAAATAATGCAACTGACAAGGGCTTAATTTCCAAAATACACAAACAGCACATATGACTCAACAACAACAAAAAATCCATTTGAAAAATGGGCAGAACACCTAAATAGATATTTACATACAAAAGGCCAATAGGCACATGAAAAGATGTTCAACATCACTAATTTTTAGAGAAATGCAAATCAAAACAACAATGAGGTACTACCTCACTCTACTCAAAATGACCATCATTAAGAAGTCAACAAATAACAAATGCCAGAGAGGGTGTGGAGAAAAGGAAACACTCCTATACTATTGTGGAAATGTAAGTTGGTGCAGCAACTATGGAAAGTAGTATGGAGGTTTCTCAAAAAAACTAAAAATAGAATTGTCACATGATCCATTAATCCTACTCCTAGGTCCATATCCAGATAAAACTATAATTCAATAAATCACATGTACCTCTATGTTCATAGGAGCACTATTTATGACAGTCAAGACAAGGAAACAACCTAAATGTCCATCAACAGATGAATGGATAAAGATGATGCAATACACACATACGATGGAATACTAATAACCATAAAAAAGAATGAAATAATTCAGCAATATAGATGCAACTAGAGATTATCATACTAAGTGAAGTAAATCATCAAAAGACATTACTTACATATGGAATCTATAATACGGTACAATGAACGTATCTATGAAACAGAAATCAGACTCACAGACATAGAGAACAGACTCGTAGTTGCTAAGGGGACAAGAGGAGAGATGGACTGGAGTTTGGAGTTGGTAGAATCAAACTATTATATATAGAATATATAACAACAACGGAGAAGGCAATGGCACCCCACTCCAGTGCTTTTGCCTGGAAAATCCCATGGATGGAGGAGCTTGGTAGGCTGCAGACCATGGGGTCGCTACAAGTCGGAAACAACTGAACAACTTCACTTTCACTTTTCACTTTCATGCATTGGAGAAGGAAATGGAAGCCCACTCCAGTGTTCTTGCCTGGAGAATCCCAGGGACAGCAGAGCCTGGTGGGCTGCCGTCTATGGGGTCGCACAGAGTCGGACACGACTGAAGCGATTTAGCAGCAGCAGCAGTAGATAACAACAAGGTCCTACTGTATAGCATGGAGAACTATATTCAATATCCTGAGATAAACTGTAATGGAAAAGATATTTTTACTATACAGTGAGATTGAAAATTATATAAATATCTTTAAAATGTTGTTTTCACAGTAGATTTAATGATATAAAAATATTGACAATGTAACATGTGAATAGTGTAGGTTCACATTAAAGAACAAAAAGCACAGGGACTTGCTTAAAATAGGTTTATTATTTTTAAAGTTTCCATAGCACGTTCTTTATTTTTTACTTAAAAATAAAGTCATCAGAATTTGACTTCTCTGTGATTCCTAGTTTTTTTTCTTTGTGGATGGTGTGTGAACCATAATACACAAAAGAGAGAGAATAAGGTTCTCACGACTAGTAACAATGTCTGGGATTCCTCTCAGGATGGATTTGGACACATTGGCCAGCCTCCTAGAGGTACAGAGCTCTCAGAACACAGTCTTGCTGACTGGAGAGGAAGTGGGCAATGATGGGTATATGTTATCCATATGTCACTATTATCTTAAACTTGGGGTACAAAAATGTTTAAGTTCTAACACTCCAAATGTTACTAAAAATGGAACAGATAATAATCCACTACCTCGGGTAGCTTGATCCAAGAGAGAACAAGGTGTGGCTAAGTTTGTCAAATAAAACTGATGAAAATGTTTCTTTCCATATTTAAGAGAGTTCAGGGAGAGGGAAGTCTTTGGGCTTTTGTCATCCTTTCTTGGATCTTGGCCTGACTCCACAGGACAGGAAGAGTTCTGCTTTTGCCCATTAAGGCCTGTCATCACTTGTGTTTTTTAGATTAAACTTGGAGAAAAACAAGACATCACACCTGGAAATTTAGTGATGATTATTTTCTCTGATTGACCATGCTTTATTGGTGAAGTATTTCAGGCCCAGGGAGATTCTGGGACGAAACAGAATCTGATATGGTTCTAGCTGAGCCCCTCACCAACACTAAGTACTGCATCCCCACCTCAGACATGTCTCAGAGTGACTGTCTCCCAACCAAGCCAAGTAGGGCTAAGTCAAAACACTAAGGGAGGGAACTTGTAAACACAGGACAAACTCTCATCTGAGTTCAAGAGCCCCATAGTGAGAAGGTCCTGGATGCCAGACTTTCCTCCCTCAAGGCTGAATACACACAGACCCTAGGCCTGGCCCAGCCTAGCCTACTAATGTCCTAAGATTTTTAAGAATCCAGGAAAGAAACAATCTAATCTAAAATGCACAGAGCTGATTAGGTTGAATTTTAATCATTTCCATTAGCATTTGGTCAGGACTCAGAATTTTAGTGTCACAGTATTAATTGATGGAAAGCAAGTATATACAAAGACTGAAGTGAGAAGACAAAAGTTTAAATCTTTCATTAAAAAACAAAGACATTTCCACCCTCAAGACAGCATGGTACTGGCACAAAAACAAAAATACAGATCAGGAACAGGACAGAAACCCCAGAGATTAACCCATGCACCTATGGTCACCTAATCTATGACAAAGGAGGCAAAAATATCCAGTGGAGAAAAGACAGTCTCTTCAGTAAAACTATTGCTGAGAAAACTGGATAGCCACATATAAAAGAATGAAATTAAAACACTCCCTAACATCATATACACAAAAAAACTCAAAATGTATTAAAGACCTAAATGTAAGGCCAGATACTACAGAACACTACCAGGAAAATATAAGAAGAACACTCTTTGTCATAAGTTGCAGCAAGATATTTTTTGACCTACCACCTAGAATAATGAAAATAAAAACAAAAATAAACAAATGGGACATAATTAAACGCAACAGCTTTTGCAGAGCAAAGAAAATCATAAACAAGATGAAAAGACAATCCTCAGAATGGGAGAAAATATTTGCACATGAAGCAACTGATAAAGAATCAGTCTCCAAAATATACAAACAGTTCACGCAGTTCAGTATCAAAAAACAAAAACAAAAAACCAACAACCCAGCCAAAAAATTGGCAGAATATCTAAACAGACGTTACTCCAAATAAGATATACAGACAGCTAACAAACACTTGAAAAGATTCTCAATGGCACTAATTATCAGAGAAAAGCAAATAAAAAAAAAATAAGGTATCACTTCACATTGGTCAGAATGGCCATCATCAAAAAATCTACAAACAATAAATACTGGAGAGAAAGTGGAGAAAAGGGAACCCTTATACACTGTTGGTGAGAGTATAAACTGATACAACCATTATGGCAAACAGTATGAAATTTCCTTAAAAAACTAAAAATAGAACTATCATATGAAACAGCAATTCCACTTCTGGGCATATACCCAAAGAAAACCGTAATTCAAAAAGATACACCCCAATGTTCATCACAGCACTATTTACAATAGCCAGGACATGGAAGCAACCTAAATGTTCATCAGCAGATAAAGAAGATGTATTACATGTATACAACGGAATATCACAGCCATAAAAATTGGGTTGTTTGTACAGATGTAGACGGACCTGGAGTTTATCATACAGAGTGAAGTAAGTTAGAAAAACAAATGTTGTATTAATATATTAATGTATATATGTAGAATCTAGAAAAATGGTATGAGTGATGTTATATGGAAAGCAGAAATAGAGACACAGATGTAGAGGACAAATATATGGGTGTGTGGGGGAGAGATTGGATTATTGGGCTTGATACATACACACTATTAATATTATGTATAAAATAGATAACTAATGAGAACATACTGTATGGCACAAGGAACTCTGCTTAATGCACTGTGATGACCTGCATGGGAAAGAAATACTAAAGCGAGGGAGTATATGTATATGGATGGCTGATTCATTGGCTGTGCAGTAGAAACACAACATTGTAAAGTAATTATATTTGAATAAAAATTAAAGTAAAACAGAAACACTTTAAACAGTGCAAGTCCTCAATGTTGGGCAGTAGGGTAGTATATGTTGGGACAAATTAGACCTTAGAGGGTATTGGAATACATGTGAAATAACCAACACAAGACTTCTCATATCTGCATTTTCTTTGGAGGACTTCTACTCAGTAATAAACCAGATATTACTATTCTATTCTAAATTTGGTCGAAGTTTACAAAGGGTGAAGCTGCAGTTGAAAATTCATTTTTGCAAGAAATAATGACGTTGGCTGAAGGACTTTCCTGTAAGAAAAGGAACCAGGAAAGGACATATTAATTTAACCTTATAAACTATAGTTTGAAAATAACAGAAAGAAAAATATCTGAAATGTTAATGCCATCTGTAAAAGAGAGCAAACAAAAACCCAGAAATGTATTTCCGGTTTTTGATGTCTGATATCTGTCTCTTGTCATGGTGTACAAGTTATTTAGCAACTGCCACATTATTTATAGGTATGAATTGTGCATATTGATCTCATAATAATTCATCTGGGGGGCTTGTGAATTAACAGTGTACCACACAGTAAAATAAAAAAACCTATATTTGCAAAGCGGATTTAGACTGCTATTGTGAATTAGATTTGATTTTTTTCCCTAAACAGTACTTCTAGAACACTGCATGTGGCCTTTTAAGGTTTAGAACCAAGATTCTGCAGAGTGAAGAGAATAATACTAGTATCCAGAAAATCCAATGGAATGCTCTAAAAGACAGAATTGTGGCCCCAAAATGGGAACCTCTGGTGAAACTGTCCAGTTCACTGCCTCACTTTTCCAATTCACTTTGGGTGAAAGACAGACATACCCATAATAAGTAGAACTTTGTAACGTGAACCAATAAAAATATCTTCTTGCTTAGTGAGAACTCTAAAATATACAGATTCTTCAGCAGAACCACGTTGACTGGGAAGATAGTAGGTCTTATCCTAATAGAGTGGCAGGTTGTGAAACTATTTCACCAATCAAAAAATAAGAATCTGACTCAGATGCACCATAATTCATTTTTAAAACCTGAGAAAGAAGGAAGAATCTAACTTCCCCAGTAAGACGTAAGAATGTCACTGTGGACCTAAGAGAAAGACAGTCGCAAGTTTGTTTGCTAGTAGACTCCTAGGGAGCTGAACACAAAAATCCAATAAATAATTAGCTCTCCTGTGACAGGCTTCTGAATTACTGTGATACATTAATTGGACAAAATTAGCATGAATTAAGGCAAATAAGTATAACATGTAATTTATTACTTACTAAGCATGGTGCTGCAGTAGAAGCTTCAGATTTCCCTTAAGATTGCTTTAACAGCTATAATGCATTCCTTAATTTACTCTGTGGAAAATCAATTTTTTCAGAGTTCATTAAGCACCAATATGTTACAATGCAACCCTCTGGAGCATAGAACCTCAATACATTATGCAAATTCATGCCAGTGTGGTACCAATATGTAAATAGCACTAATACTGTCAGCCTCCTATTGATAAGACTGACCAGAATGAGAAGACCTAGAACTTCGAATCTGTTGACTTTATGCATGTCATGGCTGTTGCATGCTGTCCTTTGCTGACTATTGTACAAGTACTTCTTTGCAAGAAGTATCAAAGCTTTTGTCAATGGCTTGTAACAGTGTCATTTGTTTTTAATTCTATGTCTTCTTGTCTATGTCAAACAACAAATCAACAAGTGTTTACTAAGTATACAGTTTGGCCTCAGTGCAGTCATTTTAAAATTTTAACTGATTGTATATCCTGCTTCATATACCTCATTTGAGCTAGAGAAATAATTTAGGCTAGCAAGGCCACAGTCTCCTGGAAATATATCATGCATCATGAAAAGCCCCACCCTCATGACCTTATCTAAAGCTCATCACCTCCCAAGGCCCCATCTCCAGGAATCAGCACTTTTGGTGGCTAGGGCTTCAACATACAAATTTGAGGAGGACCTAGTTCCCATTTTTTATACCACTAGTCTATATATTACATTATTAACCATAAGGGGCTTCCCTGGTGGCTCAGATGGTAAAGAATCTGCCTGCAATGTGGGAGACTCGGGCTCCATCCTTGGATTGGGAAGATCCCCTGGAGAAGGGATTGCTACTAACTTCAGTATTCTTGCCTGGAGAATCCCATGGACAGGGGAGCCTGGCAGGCTATAGTCCATGGTGCTGCAAAGAGTCAGACACAACTGAGCGACTAACACACAAACTGAGATTAACAATAAAAAATGCAACACATAATCTGACCAAAAATAAATTTGTGAAAAGCAGTGTGTTCAAGACAAATGTAAACTAATATAATCTGTTAGGGTCTAAAATCTATTATATTACAAAAAAAAAAAAAAAAAACCAGAAACATATCTGCGATGTCTGGTTTTTGAAGTATTGGTGATTTCTATGCCCCAATAGGTAACAGTTCTATACTCCTTTACAACTCTTTCTTAAAAAAAAAAAGTTTCCACTTTAATTTATAATTAATTTTCCAATATTTATTTCCCTGGGTTATTCACAGCATTAAAAAGTTAACTAAATCTCAACATTCAGTAATAGGATGCTATAGACTGAACTAGGTCCTCCTCAAATTTGTATGTTGAAGCCCTAACCACCAAAAGTGCTGATTCCTGGAGATGGGGCCTTTGGGAGGTGATGAGGTTTAGACAAGGTCATGATGGTGGGGCTTTTCATGATGCATAATTCCTCCAAGAATGTAAGAGACAGCAGAGGACCTACCTGTGCTCTCACTCTCCATCATGTGAGAACACAGCAGGAAGGCAGCCATCTGGAAGCCAGGAGAGAGCTTTCACCAGAACCCAACCATGAGGGTACCCTGGTCTCAGACTTCCAGTCTCCAGAACTTAGAAAAATAAATTGTTGAAGTTGAAGCCACCCAGTCTATAGTTTTTTTGTTTTGGCAGATGAACTGATTATGAAATATTATAACAGTTGGAACAACCTAAATACATCTAATTTGGTGGATCTGCTTAAATAAATTATGCCTATTGAACAATAACAGAGTAAAAAAATAAATAAAAATAATATGTAGACTTTATTATTCCTCCAGGTTTTTTCATTGGTTCTTTTAAATTGAAGTATAGTTGATCTACAATATTGTGTTAGCTTCAGGTTTACAGCATAGTGATATTTTTAGGGGACAGATTATGCACCTTTATATATTATCACACTATTGGATATAATTCCTTGTGCTATACAGCAAGTCCATGTTGCTTATCTATTTAATGTACAGTAGTTTGCATCTGTTAATCCAGTACTCTTAATTTCTTCCCTCCACCCCTGCTTTGGTAATCATAAATTTGTTTTCTATGTTTTTGAGTCTGTTTCTCTTTTATATATAAATTCTATCATATTATTTTTTATATTTCACATGAGTGATATCATGTAGGGTTTGTCTTTCTCTGACTTATTTCACTAAGCATAATATTCTTTAGGTCCATCTAAGTTGTTGCAAATAAGAATTCATTGATTTTTTTTATAGCTGAGTAATAGTCTACTGTGTATGCACATATATATGTGTATTTATATATATGTTGTGTTCAGTCATGTCCGACTCTTTGTGACCAAATGGACTGTAGTCTGCCAGGCTCCTCTGCCCATGGAATTCTCCAAACAAGAATTCTGGAGTGAGATGCCATTTCCTTCCCTAGTACAAATATATATGTGTGGGTGTTTGTGTAATATAGCTCCATGTCTTCTTAAGCCAATAGTCTGTTGATGGGCACTTGGGCTGCATCCATTATCTTGGCAATTGTAAACAGGGCTGCTATGAACACTAGGGTGTATGTATCTTTTAGAATTAGAGGGTTTTTTTTTTTTACCCTACATATCTACTCATGAGTAGGATTACTGGATCATATGAAAGCTCTACTTTTAGTGTTTTGAGAAAACCTCCATACTGTTTTCAACAGTGGCTGCACAAATTTACATTTCCACGAATAGTGTGGCAGAGTTCCCTTTTCTCCACAACTTCTCCTGCATTTATTATCTGTATACTTTTTTATGATAGTCATTGTGTTTTGAGGTGATATCTCATTGTGGTTCTGACTTGCTTCTCTGATGATTAGCAATGTTGAGCATTTTGAATGTGCTTATTAGCCATGTGTATGTCTTCTTTGGAAAAAAAAAATAGTCTTTTTTTTTTTTGAGTTGAAGAATACCATATACATATATAGAAAATCTTCATGGAGCATATAAATCTAAGAGTCATTCTTTGACTGAATCTTTGGTTTTCTGTAATGAATGTGCATTGTATTATAAGACCTAAATATTACTTAAACAAAAAGGAGGCAGTGACCAAAACCATCCCAAAGAAAAAGAAATGCCAGAAAGCAAAGTTACTGTCTGAGGAGGATTTATAAATAGCTGAGGAAAGAAGATAAGCGAAAGTCAAGGGAGAAAGGGAAAGATATACCCAACTGAATACAGCCTTTCAAAAATAGTAAGGAGAGATAGGAGCGGTGGCTGCCAGGCGCTAGAACGGCTGTGAGATACTGCACCTCCAAGGTCAGAGAAGCCCCAGCAAGACGGTAGGCGCTGGAGCAGCAGCTGCATGGAGCTGGAGCAACTGTGGGGAGATACCCCATGTCCAAGGGCAAAGTAGAAGCCCCAGCAAGACGGCAGGAGGGGCTAATTCACGTTTAGAATCAAACCTCATTCCTGCCAGAGACGCTCAGAGGGCTCAAACAAACCTTGTGCGCACCAGAACCCAGAGACCCCACAAAGACTGAGATAGAATCGTGTTTGAGTGTCACCTGTAGAGGTACGGGTCAGCAGTGGGCTGTCACAGGGGCAGGGGCTCTGATGCAGCAGACCTGGGTATGGCATAAGCCCTCTTGGAGGAGGTCGCCATTAACCCCACCATAGAGCTGGTAGAACTAACACAGGACTGGGAAATAGACTCTTGGGGGCCACAAAGAGAACCTTGGGCACACCAGGACCCAGGAGAAAGGAGCAGTGATCCCACAAGAGACTGACCCAGACTTGCCAGGGAGTTCCAGGGAGTTCCAGGCATGGGTCGGTGGTGGCCTGATGCAGAGTTGGGAGCACTGAGTGTAGCAGTACATGCATGGGACCTTTTGAAGGAGGTCTCCATTATCTTCCTTACCTCCACCATAGTTTGGCCCCAGGTAAGTAACAGGGAGGGAACACAGCTCCACCCATTAACAGAAAACTGGATTAAAAATCTACTGAGCATAGCCCCACCCATCAAAACAAGACCCTGATTCCCCTTCAGTCAGTCTCTCCCATCAGGAAGCTTCCATAAACCTCTTATCCTTCTCCATCAGAGGGCAGACAGACTGAAAACCACAATCACAGGAAACTAACCAATCTGATCATATGGACCACAGCCTTGTCTAACTCAGTGAAACTATGAGCCATGCCCTGTGGCCACCCAAGACAGATGGGTCATGGTGGAGAGTTCTGACAAAATGTGGTCCACTGGAGAAGGGAATAGAAAACCACTTCAGTATTCTTGCCTTGAGGAACCCATGAACAGTATGAAAAGGCAATGATATACGACACTGAAAGATCAACTCACAAGGTCAGTAGGTGCCAATATGTTACTGGAGATCAGTGGAGAAATAACTCCAGAAAGAATACAGAGGGAGCAAGAGCAAAACCAACATCCAGTTGTGGATGTGACTGGTGATAGAAGCCAAGTCTGATGCTGTAATGAGCAATATGGCATACGAACCTGGAATGTTAGGTCCATGAATCAAGGCAAATTGGAAGTGGTCAAACAGGACATGGCAAGAGTGAACATCAACATTGTAGAAATCAGCGAACTAAAATGGACTGGAATGGGTGAATTTAACTCAGATGAGCATTATATCTAGTATTGTGGGCAAGAATCCCTTAGAAGAAATAAAGTAGCCTTCATAGTAAACAAAAAGTCTGAAATGCAGTACTTGGAGGCAATCTCAAAAACGACAGAATGATCTCTGTTAATTTCCAAGGCAAACCATTCAATATCACGGTAATCCAAGTCTGTGCCTGGACCAGCAATGCTGAAGAAGCTGAAGTTGAATGGTTCTATGAAGACCTACAAGACCTTTTAGAATTAATACCAAAAAAAAGATGTCTTTTTCATTATAGGGGACTGGAATGCAAAAGTAGAAAGTCAAGAAACACCTGGAGTAACAGGCAAATTTGGCCTTGGAGTACAGAATGAAGCAGGGCAAAGGCTAACAGAGTTCTGCCAAAAGAACACATTGGTCACAGCAAACACCCTCTTCAACAACACAAGAGAAGACTCTACACATGGACATCACCAGATGGCCAACACTGAAATCAGATTGATTATATTCTTTGCACCCAAAAGTGGAGAATCTCTATACAGTCAGAAAAAACAAGACTGGGAGCTGACTGTACTCAGATCGTGAACTCCTTTTTGCAAATTCAGACTTAAAGAAAGTAGGGAAAAGGACTAGACCATTCAGATATGACCTAAATCAAATCCCTTATGATTCTACACTGGAAGTGACAATGAGATTTAAGGGATTAGATCTGATAGACAGAGTGCCTGAGGAACTGTGGACAGAGGTTCATGACATTGTATAGAAGACAGGGATCAAGAACATCCCCAAGAAGAAGAAATGCAAAATAGCAAAATGGCTGTCTAAGGAGGCCTTACAAACAGCTGTAAAAAGAAGAGAAGCAAGAAGCAAAGGAGAAAAGGAAAGATATACTCATTTGAATGCAGAGTTCCAAAGAATGCCAAGGAGAGATAAGAAACGCTTCCTTAGTGATCAGTGCAAAGAAATAGAGGAAAACGATAGAATGGGAAAGACTAGAAATCTCGTCAAGAAAACTAGAGATACCAAGGGTACATTTCATGCAAAGATAGGCTCAATAAAGAACAGAAATGGTATGGACCTAACAGAAGCAGAAGATATTAAGAAGAGGTGGCAAGAATACACAGAAGGACTACACAGAAAAGATCTTCAAGACCTAGATAATCACGATGGTATGAACACTCACCTAGAGCCAGGTGAGTGGCTTCACACCTGGAATGTGAATTCAAGTGGACCTTAGGAAGCATCACTACGAACAAAGCTAGTGGAGGTGATGGAATTCCAGTTGAGTTATTTCAAATCCTAAAAGATGATGCTGTGAAAATGCTGCACTCGATATGCCAGCAAATTTGGAAAACTCAGCAGTGGCCACAGTACTGCAAAAGGTCAGTTTTCATTCCAATCCCAAACAAAGGCAATGCCAAAGAATGCTCAAACTACCGCACAATTGTACTCATCTCACATGCTAGTAAAGTAATGCTCAAAATTCTCCAACCTAGGCTTCAAAAATACACGCACCGTGAACTTCCAGATGTTCAAGCTAGTTTTATAAAAGGCAGAGGAGCCAGAGATCAAATTGCCAACATCTGATGGATCATCGAAAAAGCAAGAGAGTTCCAGAAAAACATCTATTTCTGCTTTATTGAGTATGCCAAAGCTTTCGACTGTGTGAATCACGACAAATTGTGGAAAATACATCAAGAGATGAGAATACCAGACCACCTGACCTGCCTCCTAAGAAATCTGTATGGAGGTCAGGAAGTAACAAATAGAACTGGACATGGAACAACAGACTGGTTCCAAATAGGAAAAGGAGTACTCAAGGCTGTATATTGTCACCTGGCTTATTTAACTTATATGTAGAGTACATCATGAGAGATGCTGGACTGGATGATGCACAAAGCTGGAAACAATACTGCCAGGAGAAATATCAATAACCTCAGATATGCAGATGACACCACCCTTATGGCAGAAAGTGAAGAAGAACTAAAGAGCCTCTGGATGAAAGTGAAAGTTGAGAGTGAAAACGTTGGCTTAAAGCTCAACATTCAGAAAACTAAGATCATGGCATCTGGTCCCATCACTTCATGGCAAATAGATGGGGAAACAACGGAAACAATGAAGACTTCATTTTTTAGGGCTCCAAAATCACTGCCGATGGTGATTGCAGCCATGAAATTAAAAGACGCTTACTCCTTGAAAGAAAAGTTATGACCAGCCTAGACAGCATAGTAAAAAGCAGAGACATTACTTTGCCAAGAAAGGTCTGTCTAGTCAAAGCTATGGTTTTTCCAGTGGTCATGTATGGATGTGAGAGTTGGACTATAAAGAAAGTTGAGTGCCAAAGAATTGATGCTTTTGAACTGTGGTGTTGGAGAAGACTCTTGAGAGTCCTTTGGACTGTAAGGAGATCCAACCAGTCCATCCTAAAGAAAATCAGTCCTGAATATTCATTGGAAGGACTGATGCTGAAGCTGAAACTTCAATACTTTGACCACCTGACGTGAAGAGCTGACTCACTAGAAAAGACCCTGATGCTGGGAAAGAGAGAAGGTGGGAGGAGAAGGGGACAACAGAGGATGAGATGTGTGGATGGCATCACCAACTCAATGGACATGAGTTTGTGTAAGCTCTGAGAGTTGGTGATGAACAGGGAGGCCTGGCATACTGCACTCCATGGGGTTGCAAAGAGTTGGACATGATTGAGCGACTGAACTGAAGGAGAGATAAGAAGGCCTTCTTAGAAGAACAATGCAAAGAAATAGTTGAAAACAATACAATGGAAAGGACTAAATATCTCTTCAAGAAAATTGGAGATAACTAGGGGATATTTTCATTCAAGGATGGACATGATAAAGTATAGAAATAACAAGGACTTAACAGAAGCAGAGAGATTAGGAAGAGGCGGCAAAAATACACAGAAGAGCTATACAAGAAAGGTTTTAATGACACAAATAAGTGTGAATGTATGGCCACTTACCTAGAGCCAGACATCCTGGAGTGTGAAGACAAGTGAGCATTAGGAAGCGTTATTACAAACAAAGCCAGTTGAGGTGACCACATTCCACCTGAGCTATACAAAATGCTAAACGATGACACTGTAAAGTGCTGTACTCAATATATCAGCAAATTTGGAAAACTCAGCAGTGGCCACAGGACTAGAAAATGTCAGTTTTCATTTCAATCCCAATGAAGGGCAATGCCAAACAGTATTCCAGCTATCATACAACTGCATTCATTTCACTTGCCAGCAAGGTTATGCCCCCAATCCTTCATGCTAGGCTTCAGCAGTACATGAACTGAGAACTTCCAAGCATACAGTCTGGGTTTCAAAGATGCAGTGGACCAGAAATCAAATTGCCAACACTTGCTGGACCATGGAGATATCAAGGGAGTACCAGAAAAAATATCTGCTTCTGCTTCATTGACTATGCTAAAGCCTTTGACTGTGTGGATCACAACAAACTGTGGAAAATTCTTAGTTAAGTTTAGTCGCTCAGTCGTGTCTGACTCTTTGAGACCCCATGGACCGTGGAAAACGAGGCCTCTTTGTCCATCACCAACTCCTGGAGTTTACTCAAACTCATGTCCATTGAGTCAGCGATGCCATCCAATGATCTCATCCTCTGTCGTCCTCTTCACCTCCTGCCTTTAATCTTTCCCAGCATCAGGGTCTTTTCAAATGAGTCAGTTCTTCGCATCAGGTGGCCAAACTACTGGAGCTTCAGATTCAGCATCAGTACTTCCTATGAATATTCAGGACTGATTTCCTTTAGAATGGACTTGTTGGATCTCCTTGCAGTCCAAAGGACTCTCGAGTCTTCTCCAACACCACAGTTCAAAAGCATCAATTCTTTGGCACTCAGCTTTCTTTATAGTCCAACTCTCACATCCATACATGACTACTGGAAAAACCATAGCCTTGACTAGACAGACCTTTGTTGGCAAAGTAATGTCTCTGCTTTTTACTATGCTCTCTAGATTGGTCATAACTTCTCTTCCAAGGAGTAAGCGTCTTTTAATTTCATGGCTGCAGTCACCATCTGCAGTGATTTTAGAGCCTCAAAAAATAAAGTCAGCCACTGTTTCCACTGTTTCTCCATCTATTTGCCATGAAGTGATAGGACCAGATGCCATGATCTTAGTTTTCTGAATGTTGAGCTATAAGCCAACTTTTTCACTCTCCTCTTTCACTTTCATCAAGAGGCTCTTAGTTCTTCACTTTCTTCCATAAGGGTGGTGTCATCTGAATATCTGAGGTTATTGATATTTCTCCCAGCAATCTTGATTCCAGCTTGTACTTCCTCCAGCCCAGAATTTCTCATGATTAATTCTGCATATTATTTAAATAAGCAGGGTGACAATATACAGCCTTGATATACTCCTTACCCTATTTGGGACCAGTGTGTTGTTCCATGTCCAGTTCTAACTGTTGCTTCTTGACCTGCATATAGATTTCTCAAGAGGCAGGTCAGGTGGTCTGGTATTCCCATCTCTTTCAGAATTTTCCACAGTTTATTGTGATCCACACACGCAAAAACTTTGGCATAGTCAATAAAGCAGAAATAGATGTTTTTCTGGAACTCTGTTGCTTTTTTGATGATCCAGCAGATGATGGACATTTGATCTCTGGTTCCTCTGCCTTTTTTAAAACCAGCTTGAACATCTGGAAGTTCACGGTGCATGTATTGATGAAGACTGGCTTGGAGAATATTGAGTGTTACTTTACTAGCATGTGATGTGAGTGCAACTGTGTGGTAGTGTGAGCATTCTTTGGCATTGCCTTTGTTTGGGATTGGAATGAAAACTGACCTTTTGCAGTACTGTGGCCACTGCTGAGTTTTCCAAATTTGCTGGCATATTGAGTGAAGCTCTTTCACAGCATCAGCTTTTAGGATTTGAAATAACTCAACTGGAATTCCATCACCTCCACTAGCTTTGTTCATAGGGATGCTTCTTAAGGCCCACTTGACTTCGCATTCCAGGATGTCAGGCTCTAGGTAAGTGTTCATACCATCGTGATTATCTGGGTCGTGAAGATCTTTTTTGTACAGTTCTTCTGTGTATTCTTGCCACCTCTTCTTAATATCTTCTGCTTCTGTTAGGTCCATACCATTTCTGTCCTTTATTGAGCCCATTTTGCATGAAATGTTCCCTTGATATCTCTAATTTTCTTGACGAGATTTCTAGTTTTTCCCATTCTGTTATTTTTCCTCTATTTCTTTGCACTGATTACTAAGGAAGGGCTTCTTATCTCTCCTTGGCATTCTTTGGAACTCTGCATTCAAATGGGTATGCTTTCCTTTTCTCTTTTGCTTTTTGCTTCTCTTCTTTTACGGCTGTTTGTAAGGCCTCCTCAAATAGCCATTTTGCTTTTTTGCATTTCTTTTTCTTGGGGATGTTGTTGATCCCTGTCTCCTATACAATGTCATGAACCTCTGCCCATAGTTCTTCTGGCACACTGTCTATCAGATCTAATCCCTTGAATCTATTTGTCATTTCCACTGTATAATCATAAGGAAATTGATTTAGGTCATACCTGAATGGTTTAGTGGTTTTCCCTGCTTTCTTCAATTTAAGTCTGAATTTGGCAATAAAGAGTTCATAATCTGAACCACAGTCAGCTCCTGGTCTTGCTTTTGCTGACTGTATAGAGTTTCTCCATCTTTGGGTGCAAAGAATATAATCAATCTGATTTCAGTGTTGGCCATCTGGTGATATCCATGTGTAGAGTCTTCTCTTGTGTTGTTGGAAGAGGGTGTTTGCTGTGACCAATGTGTTCTCTTAGCAAAACTCTGTTAGCCTTTGCCCTGCTTCATTCTGTACTCCAAGGTCAAATTTGCCTGTTACTGCAGGTGTTTCTTGACTCTCTACTTTTGTATTCCAGTCCCTTATAATGAAAAAGACATCTTTTTTGGGTTTTAGTTCTGAAAGATCTTGTAGGTCTTCATAGAACCATTCAACTTCAGCTTCTTCAGCGTTACTGGTTGGGCATAGACTTAGATTACCGTGATATTGAATGGTTTGCCTTGGAAACGAACAAAGATCATTCTGTCATGTTTGAGATTGCATCCAAGTACTGCATTTCGACTCTTTTGTTGACTATGAGGGCTACTCAATTTCTTCTACAGGATTCCTGCCCACAGTAGTAGATATAATGCTCATCTGATTTAAATTCACCCATTCTATTCTATTTTAGTTTGCTGATTTTTAGAATGTCAACATTCACTCTTACCATCTCCTGTTTGACCACTTCCAATATGCCTTGATATGGTCCTAACTTTCCAGGTTCCTATGCAATATTGTTCTTTATAGCATCTGACCTTGCTTCTATCACCAGTCACATCCACAACTGGGTGTAGTTTTTGCTTTGTCTCTGTCTCTTCATTCTTTCTGGAGCTATTTCTCCACTGATCTCCAGTAGCATATTGGGCACCTGCTGACCTTGTGATTTGATCTTTCAGTGTCATATCTCATTGACTTTTCATACTGTTCATGTGATTCTCAAGGCAAGAATACTGAAGTGGTTTTCTATTCCCTTCTCCAGTGGACCACATATTGTCAGAACTCCCCACCATGACCCATCTGTCTTGGGTGGCCCTACACTGCATGGGTTAGTTTCATTGAGTTAGACAAGGCTGGAAATACCAGACCACCTTTCCTGCCTCCTGAGAAGTCTGTATGCAGTTCAAGAGCAATAGTAAGAACCAGACATGGCTCTTGTTTGAAATTGGGAAAGAAGTACGGCAAGGTTGTGCTGTCACCCTGCTTATTTAACTTTATGCAGAGTACATCATGTGAAATGCTGGGCTGGATGAATCACAAACTGGAATCAAGACTGCCAGCAGAAATATCAACAACCTTAGATATGCAGATGACACCACTCTAATGCAGAAAGTGAAAAGGAACTAAAGAGTCTCTTGATGAGGGTGAAAGAAGAGAGTGAAAGAGCTGGCTTAAAATTCAACGTTCAAAAAACTAAGATCATAGCATCTGATCCCATGATTTCATGGCAAATATAAGGGGAAAAAAATGGAAGCAGTGACAGATTTTTATTTTCTTGGGCTCCAAAATCATTGCAGACAGTGACTGCAGCCATGAAATTAAGATGCTTGCTCCTTGAAAGGAAAGTTATAACAACCCTAGACAGTGTATTAAAAAGCAGAGATATCACTTTGCTGGCAAAGGTCAATATAGTCAACGCTATGGTTTTTCCAGTAGTCAGGTATGTATGTGAGAGCTGGACCATAAAGAAGGCTGACATCAAATAATTGATGCTTTCTTATTGTGCTGGGAAAGATTCCTGAGAGTCCTTTGAACAGCAAGGAGATCAAGCCAGTCAGTCTCAAAGGAAATCAACCCTGAATATTCATGGGAAGGTTTGTTGCTGAAGCTTCAATACTTTGGCCACATGATTCGAAGACTTGACTCATTAGGAAGGACCCAGATGCTAGGAAATGTTGAAGGCAAGAGGGCCATATAGGATGAAATGGTTAGATAGCATCACCAACTCAATGGATATGAATCTGAGCAAACTCTGGGAGAAGTGGAGGACAGGTGAGCCTGGAGTCTGGCATGCTACAGTCCATAAGGTCACAAAGAGTTGGACACAACCAAGCAAGAACAACAATAATATAATACAGGGAACTCTACACAATACTCTATAGGAAAACAATCTAAAAAAAGTATATATATATATATAACTGATTCACTTTGCTATACAGCAGAAATGAACACAACATTGTAAGTGAACTATCCTCCAATAAAAATTAATAACTAAAAAAAAGAAAATACAGACAGTGAATTCCTTAATATAAGTTTGGCAATAATTTTTTGGATTTGACACCAAAAGCAAAGGCAAAAAAACAAAAGTAAATAAGGCTGCATAAATGAAAAAGCTTCTTACAGCAAATAAAACGATGAACAAAATCAAGTGGCAACATATGGAACAGGAAAAAAATATTTACAAACCATATATCTGATAAGGAGTTAATATGTAAAATAAGTTAAAAAAATCAACATACAATTCAATAGAAAAGAAACAAACAATCCATAAAAAAATGAGTAGAGGATCTGAATAGATATTTTTCCAAAGAAGACAGATGGTCAGTATGTATGTGAAAAGTGCTCAATATCACTAATCATCAGGAAAATGCAAATAAAAACCATGATAAGACACCACCTCTCATCTATTAGAATGGCTATTATCAAAAAGACAAAAATAGTTAAAGTTGGTAAGGTTACGGAGAAAAGGGAATATAAATTGTGCACTGTTGGTGGGTATGTAAATTGGCTCAGTAGCTATGGAAAACAGTATGAAGGTTTCTCAAAAATTTAAAAATAGAACTACTATATGATATAGGAATTTTACTTCTGTGAAGAAAATGAAAACACAAAGGGAAAATATATATATACCCTTATGTTCAACCACAACATTATTCACAATAGCCAAGATATAGAAACAACAAAAACACCAATTGATGAATGAACTGTCAAAGAAAATATTGTCTATATCTTTATTTATATAATGGAATATTATTCAGCCACAAAAAACAATGAAATATTGCCATTTACAATAACATGGACAGATCTTGAGGGCATTATGCTAAGTGAAATAAATCAAAGAAAGACAAATACTATATGATTTAACTTACATGTGAAATCTAGAAAACAAAAAACAAAACCCTTGTAGCTCAGCTGGTAAAGAATCCACCTGCAATGCAGGAGACTCTCGTTTGATTCCTGGGTCAGGAAGATTCACTGGATAGTCTACTCACTCCAGTATTCTTGGGTTTCCCTGGTGGCTCACCTGGTAAAGAGTCCACCTGCAATGCAGGAGATGTGGGTTTGATCCCTGAGTTGGGAAGATAACTTGGAGAAGGGGATGGCTACCCATTCACTATTTGGGCCTGGAGAATTCTGTGGCCTTTGTAATCATGGGGTCACAAAGAGTCAGATATGACTGAGTGACTTTCATTTTCACATAATATACAGCATGGTAAGTATAGTTAACAATAGTATATTGTAAATTTTAAAGTTGCTAAGACAGTAGACCTTAAACATTCTCATCACAAGAAAAAAATTTTTGTAACTATATATGGTGACATGTAACAGGATTGGGGGCAGGAGGAGAAGGGGACAACAGAGGATGAGATGGTTGGATGGCATCACCGACTCGATGGACATGGGTTTGGGTAGACTCCGGGAGTTGGTGATGGACAGAGAGGCCTGGCGTGCTGCAATTCATGGGGTCGCAGAGTCGGACACGACTGAGCGACTGAACTGAACTGAACTAGACTAATTGTGGTAATCAGTTTGCCATATTTACAAATATTAAATCATTATATTGTATTCTTGAAACAAACATGATATTATAAGTCAACTGTATGCCAGTAAAAAAAAGAGAAATAATAAAACAAGAAGTGAGAAAAATTTTGAGAAAATTAAAGATTTTTAAGAAGACTATTAAATGTTTTCATGGTATACCATTATAATCAATACTTTCCCCATATTTATTATTATTATTAATTATTTTCCTTTAATAAGATAGCTAGTCTGCTGAAAGATGGTGTGGACTTTGTTTTCAGCCAATCTACTTTCAGTCAATTAGTCTGAAATAAAAAGATTCAAATTCTATACAGTTGATTGGATTGGTAGTAATATTTTCTACACTGTAAAGCACTTCATTTCAGTTCAGTTGCTCAGTCGTTCCCCACTCTTTGTGACCCCATGAGTCATAGCACGCCAGGCCTCCCTGTCCATCACCAACTGCCAGAGTCTACCCAAACCCATGTCCGTTGAGTCAGTGATGCCATCCAACCATCTCATCCTCTGTCATTCCCTTCTCCTCCTGCCCTCAATCTTTCCCAGCATCAGGGGCTTTTCAAGTGAGTCAGCTCTTCGCATCAAGTGGCCAAAGTATTGGAGTTTCAGCTTCAACATCAGTCCTTTCAATGAACACCCAGGATGGATTTCCCTGCAGTCCAAGGGACTCTCAAGAGTCTTTTCCAACACCACAGTTCAAAAGCATCAATTTTTTGGCACTCAGTTTTCTTTATAATCCAACTCTCACAGCCATACATGACTGCTGGAAAAACCACAGCCTTGACTAGACAGACCTTTGTTGACAAAGTAATATCTCTGTAAAGCACTACCTGATTATAAAGTATACTGATAGCTGATTAGTTACTTAATTGTTCACAAATTGGTCATCATGATAGTCACTGAAAAAGAACAACATGTTGGAGGAAAAGTCCTGATTCCTTATTTTATGTGATAAATAACTCTCCTACTATTTTTAGTAAAGTACTGGCTGAGGCAGTGAATGGGAAGTAGATAGTTTATCCTTTAACTGATAGAAAAATTAGGATGAGGACTTCAAAACTGTGGCATTTCTCATCTTGATGGACTCCATTAGAATATGCTGTAATTTTACCTAGAAATGAGA
Source organism: Okapia johnstoni (assembly GCA_024291935.2). Taxonomy (NCBI): domain Eukaryota; kingdom Metazoa; phylum Chordata; class Mammalia; order Artiodactyla; family Giraffidae; genus Okapia; species Okapia johnstoni. The sequence continues at coordinate 60,659,584 of CM044312.1, forward strand.
TGAGTTTGGATGCAAGTGAAATTTTGATTATTGAACAGTTATATAGTTTTACATTTTATTAATTTTAAAAGGGGAATTATGGAAAGCATGTGGAGAATAAAACTGATGAGAATTAGAAGGAAAGTAATTAACTCATAATTCAAAAAATTTTGAAAATGGAAAAAAAGACTAGATAGTAAAACTAAAATGTATATACATACATACATATATATAGTTAAGTAAAATAAAAATCCTCAAAACCTCTACTAAAATAAGTTAAAAAGTACAAAGTAGAAGTAAAAAAAAACAAAACTTCTGCTAAATTCCACATAATGCCTTGAAGAAATCACTAGCATATTACATCGATGACCGTTAGACATCATGTTTTCATCACTGAATGTTTAGTACCTAAAGGAGGGATGGGTTGGAAAGCTTGCTGGAGAACTAATCTTTAAAGAGTGTCAAAACATTATTAGGACATCAAAATATCTATGGAGACATCAAGATGGCTAAAATGGTATCACCATATTTCTTCTCAGGAAGAATATTCTATGAGGCAGAAAGACATATTGGTTGTGGACTGGAAGATGGAATAAAGCATGGTGGATTCTCTTATGCAGTGAGTATATGTCTCTTGGCTCTTTGACTTTGCTGAAGGAGATGTTCAACTATGGAACCAAACTGATTCACACTAAGAGGAGGTACTGAGCTCCATCTCAGTCTAACCATCCAGAATGATCATCCTTTTCCGTGTTCCCTCATGACATCCTCAGCCTTTACTCTAAATATATGGTAAACAAATATGTAAAAAGAATCACTTTTTAAAAATACACTAGTGACAAGAACTTGCTTGAGCGTCCCACTGTTCTTTTGTCCCCACAATATGTAAACATGGCTAAACTGATGTTTTCTGGTATCGTCACATTGGAATAATTGAAGCATTTTTCAAATCATCTGGGAAGAAACCAGGTGTTAAAGAGGCTGAGAGAAATTACATTTTCTTGGGAAAGGTTTGATTCTATGACTTCATGACTTTATATGGACATAGGTTATGTGGGAATATCCTGACACCTCTAGAATGTTTTAACCACAGTTAGTTAAATTCTGGCAATAAGAGCCCATAAATATTTATTTTAGAATGTAGGATTTGTGAATGTGTTTGGTAAACAAATACGATGATAAGTGCAACAAAGCATGACTCAAAAAGCATTTATAGGCCAGACTGTTAGGCTGTATCAGGTCTCTGATTTATAAGGAGTAGCTAGAAATGAATTTACATGATAGAATACAGCATTTACTGCCTGTAGAGTACATAAAATACTAATACGATCTGTACCGGAGAAGTTAATGTGACTTTTATTACAGGTACTTGGTTGTTTCTGTGTGCTTGATAGTTATCTTTTAGGGTCATTGTGATACTCATTTTAAAAATTAATACTCTCAAATCTTATTGGCGTCTAAGTATCAGGTAAATAACATATTGTGAAAGATTACACTGTTAATGAGAATGTTTTTATAAGTGTAATAGCTATGAAATCGTTTTGATTTGTCATCTAAGTAGTGCTATTAGAACGAAAGCTTATAAAGATGACTTATTCTTGCTCTCTGAGCAAATTTTTCTCTTTTTATATAACTATGTGTTTTGAAAGTACTTTGCATAATAGAATTTTTTGGTCTAAGGTTAATAATCGTATGTGTTTACTTATGTGTTTAATAATAGTAATGTTATATTTGTATAGTACTTTTAATGTTGTGCTTTAACGTCTATTATGACACGCTGTAATTACAAAAGTCATACAAATAAATCACTTTTTAGGATAATTTTATATAGGCTTTTAAAAATATAAACATTGAGTCAAATGTCTGAATTCAAATCCAGTTTGTGATTCCCACCTACAAAAAAAACATATTACAATGCCTAACATTTATTGAGAACTCACAACTAGCCATTGTGTTTTACATAGTTTATTCAACTTAGTCCTCACAATGACCCCTGGCATGGGTACCTTTACTGTTTTCTTCTTTATAAGTTGGGAAATTGAGGTTTAAATAGATTAAGTAATTTGTCCAAGGTTACACAGCTTATAAATGACAAAGCTAGAGTAATGGAATCCTGGCCCACCTGATCCCAAACCCTGATTTTAATCAAAACATTTGATTATATCGCTTTAAACAGAGTGACTAGGAACATGGTTCCCACAGAATCACACTTTGTTATCAATGATCCTGCCTACCTCAAACCTAAATTCTGAATTTTATGGGACCCACATGAGGACCTTGATATTTAGTTTATTTCTTATATCCATCACTTCCTTTTGGAAGAAGATTTCCCCAAAGTTTTGCCATAATCTCCATTCTAACACTACCCAATCAAATAGAAAATAAAAGTTCTAAAAAGAAGATTTTCAATTTCTCAGTTTTAATGTTACTGATTTTTCACCCTCTAGTTCTAAATGAGAGAAGTTAGATTTAGAAGTATTCACCCAAATACATTTTGGGAAATAAGAGTCCTAGAGTAAATTAAATAGAGCAGCCCAAGGAAGCATAGTGCAAGAAAGACATTCAAACACGGTGGGTGGAGAGCCATAAAGACAGAGCTGACTCTCCTGTCTGAGTAGAAAATAAGGGAAGTATAAAGACTAGAGGAAAGTTATGGGAAGAGATTAGATGAGGTGAGCAATTTAGTTCTAAGGAGGCAGTGGTAAATTTGGCAAGGAGAGAAGGTGAGCAGAGAGTAATTAACATGACTATGTTCAACAATGTCCTAGGAACTTTATATGTGTGTCTTGGGTGATTCACTGAACAACCTTGGCAGGTAGGAGTAAGCATCACCATTTTATAAAGAAGGAATGGGCTCAGAGAGGCAAAGTAACTATGGCTAGTATGTAGTATTATATTTAGGCCAAGGACCATCAGACTCTATAACCCATTCCTTTTCCACTGCCCTGAACATAAGAGAGTAGTTATGTAGTGCTTGTAATTAACAACTAAGTATATGACTGGTTAAAGGAAACATGCAGGACTGAACATTAATATATATAGCTAAATAAATGGACAAAAATGTTCACACCTTAATAGAAATAAAAGCAAAAATAGACAAATGGGACCTGATTAAGTTTACAAGTTTTTGTACAGCAAAGGAAACCATGAACAAAAGACAACCTACAGAATGGGAAAAAATATTCGCAAATGATGCAACCAACAAGGACTTAATTTCCAAAATACATAAACAACTCATACAACTCAACAACATAAAAATGAACACCCCAATCAAAAATTAGGCAGAAGAAAATTAAAAATTGAGTACCCAAAAGATACAGTAATCTCACTACTGGGCATATATCCAGACAGAACTATAATTCAAAAAGATACATGCATTTGTATGTTCATTGCAGCATTGTCACAATAGCCAAGACATGGAAACAACCTAAATGTTCATCAACAGGTGAATGGATACAGAAGATGTGGTACATATATACAGTGGAATATTACTCAGTCATAAAAATGAAATAATGTCATTTGCAGCAACACAGGTGGACCTAGAGATTATCATACTAAGTGAAGTAAGTCAGAAAGACAAATCATTTATATGTAGGAATCTAAAATATGACACAAATGATCTTATCTATGAAACAGAAACAGATTCACAGACATAGATAAGAGATTTGTGGTTGCCAAGGGGGAGAGGAGTGGAGAAGGGAATGATTGGGATTTTTGAATTAGGAAATAAAAATTATTATATATAGAATGTATAAACAATAAGGTCCTATCATATGGCATAGAGAACTACATTCAATATCCTGTGATAAACCAGCATGGAAAAGAATATGAAGAAAATGCGTCTACATCTTTATCTATAAATCTATATAGTATATAAATAGATATATCTATATATATATAACTGAGTTGCATTGCTGTACAGCAGAATTTAACATCGTAAATCAACTATATTTCAACTGAAAAATGCTCATGCCTTTAAAATTTAGGAAACTATTTTAATTTGTTCTTCCTATTAATAATCATTTTCATGAGAAGTTTAACTTCTGTTCTTTGACTGCTATGCATTAGAAATTCAACTTGTTTGTACATCTAGACAGACTCATAACTAAAAAACTTCATAGTTATATTAGAATCCTTTATTTCATTTTTCATGTTCAGTTGGAAGCCAAGTTACATGAGCTTACTTCTAAAATGGCTCTTGAATTGTTCTGTTCCTTTCCATTCCCATATCTAATATTCTGGGAAATGTCATTGTCATCTCTTATCGAGACTGTCAGATGCCTGCTAACAAGTTTCTGAGCACCAGTCTTCCGTTACCCAATCTCTTCTCCTACCTGCCACTCTACTTATTAATTATTATTCATGACTCCTATAGAAAAAATTCTAAACACCATAGTATGGAAAATAAGGCTTCTCACAATCCAGCCCTCTATTTTACCAGCCTTATGCCTAGCTACTTTGTTCATAAACAGTAATGTTTCTGCCCACCAGGATTTAGGTACTGTTATGAGCTTTGAAATTCTGAGATTTTTACCCTATTTGTAAGCCAACACATTCACCTGTAATAGTTTTATGAGTTTTGTCAAAAGAGAAGAGAGTCATATCAGAGACAAAGGACTTCGTTGCTCACGACAAGAGCAGTAGTCAGAATATGAGTGTGTTGTGCTTGTGTGTTTCTTGCATTGGTTACCAAAGTCCCAGTTACCATATAGTGACTCACAAGTGCAGGTGACACCTGCACGGGCGCTGGGCTGCATTTATAGGGGAGTGAAACTTGCCACTCCAAAATGTCTCTTTGGCAGGTGCATTATTTTCAGCTAAAAATAATCAAGGCCTGAAAGGCTCAGGAAGAAACTTTGACCTTGCCCCTTGCAGAATTTAAATAGAGGGCCTATTACAGGAATATAGCACTTACCAGAGATATCTGCAATGCATCTGGGCTGGGTGTGGTGGGAGTGGGGGGGGGGCATTAATTAGATCATAATCCACTCTGTGTGGAACGGTCTCTACTTAGCCCAGCAAAACTCTGTTTACCAAACATTTGCCTTTCCATCTCCATGTGAATTTCCTTTCTCACCTTTGAAGTTCTAACATCATCTTTTTAACTGAAAATAGTATTTAAGGTGGGGGTTTCAGCCATTTTTGTGCATTACTCAACTTTCCTAGGGTTTTCCCATGTATATATATTACACTTCTGTTTGTTTATCTCCTGTTCATCTGTCTCATGTCAACTTAATTCCTAGACCAGTCTCAAGAACCTAGAAGGGGAGAAAAAAAATTCTTTTCCATGACAGCTTGCAGGAGAAAAAATCTGAACTTAAAGATTTTAGTATTTTATAATAGATAGTTTTTTTCCTCTGGAGCAATAATTCATCTTTATTTTGCTGAGCTATGAGTATGCCTGCATTTGGATTTGGAGAGAGACACCATGTCTGTCTCATTTTCCTGTAAGGTTAAAGGGGGTAGTCATCAAACCATGGTAGTAGCAGTCTGGTGAGGAATGGGGGACCCAGCAGTCAGTTAAATATATGAATCTTGCAATAGTTTGGAAGATCTGTGCCAGTGTGTTTCTGTTCATGAGGAAACCTCCAGGGTGGCTGATAAACCATAGATCTTTATGTCCTTGACTCTCCATTAAGATTCTTATTCATTTTCATCTTATCCCCATCCAAATAACAGAGTTGCCACTCTCCTTCCACTGCCAAATATCAGCATGTCCATATCTGTAGCTATAATGCCATGATGTTTTTCAGTTATGATCTCCTATTTGCACCCAGATCGTTCATCTGGAAATATCAAATACTAGAAGGACAAATGCATTTTTATAATACTTGAAGAGAAAAGTTACACCACCCACTTTGGCCCAGGTGGGCCATTGTAGAAGACTTGGCAGGCAGTGTTTTTAAATAAGTATTCATTATCCTTATAATCTAGATTCATGTAAGCCCAGTAAGAGAATCCAGGAGACTGAACCATAATAAAGCTTGAAGCCCTTTTAAACAGGTTAACACTCAGAGGTTATAGCAACCAGCTGTTTGGGGTTACTGTTAGGTGAAATAAAGATACATCATGTCCAGGAATGGTCAGAGCAGAATGATAGTTTCTTAAAATAAATCCATATGAGTTCCCAGCTTTTTGACGTGCTCAGTACTCATGAAGCAGATGAGAGGAAAAGATCCCTTTTAGAGACAATTGGCTTCAATGACCAAACTGCCTTGATAACACTGTGGACAACGAGGTGGTGGTAAGGGACGTAGAGTTAGAAATTCTTTTGATTTGACATTTGAGGAAGTCTTTCCAATGCTCGGTAATATCAGATCCCATGGATGCATCGAAGGTCTATCAAATATCGGGACTATAAGCCCACAATTGGATAGCTTTTCCAATAAAGATCAAGCATTGCCAGGATTATCTTGTTTGAAAAGGCAAAAATAGGACAAGTTTTCAAGGACCATAATGGTAGAGGCAAAGTCAAATCGTCTAAAAAACAAATCAACACCATATCTAAAAATGTGTCAACATTGGTGAGGTACCAACAATAGCCCCAAGAGGGCAATAAAATTTCTGATGGAGTTCATCTATTGGGAGTGAGAGGCAGCAATGCCCCTTATAATATGTCCTCTCTCACTGTGAGACAATTGGATCAACTGTGGGCAAGAGCCACAGCCTTCCATACTGTGGGAGCACATGTGTCTAAACAAAGCATCTTTCATTTTGTGCTTAGTCTATCTATTATGACTATGGATGTTTCCATTCCCATTAAGAAGATGGATCCACTGAAATCATGGTAATCTAAGTGGTTCAGTCTCTACCAGCAGCTTGATTCCTGTGGGTCTCAGCAGAGGAGTAGCACTTCCAGGAGGTATCTTCATGAATGATCCAGATAGTTTGATCAAAAGCCACGATTTGTTTTACAACCTAAGAGGAGTATCTTTTATTTGCTTCTGTAGTTTCCCAAGACAAAATATTGGCAACAGCCCAAGAATCAGTCAAATATAACCAGATTTATCAAGGGGTGTAGAGGTGAAAACAGCTTTGCGCTGTGCCCGCTGAACAGAACTTTATCTCTTTTGGTTCTGTAATCGCTGATGTTGAGTTGAACAATTCAGCAGCTCAGTGAACCAATCAAGATACAGGCTAGCCAAACCATCAGGGAAGCAGGCTTAGGCATTTAGGGTGATCTCGGTCAAGAAGTGACAGTGAGAACCAGACATGGAATAAGGGACTGGTTTGAAATTGGGAAAATACTACATCAAGGCTATATTGCCACCTTGCTTATTTAACTTATATGCAGAGTACATCATGTGAAATACTGGACTGGATGAATCACAAGCTGGAATCAAGATTAATAGGAGAAACAGCAATAACTTCAGATATGCTGATTACACCACCCTAATGGCAGAAAGCAAAGAAGAATGAAAGAGCCTCTTGATGACGTTGAAAGAGGAGAGTGAAAAAGGCTGGTTTAAAACCTGGCATTCAAATAACTAAGATCATGGCATCCAGTCCTATCACTTCATGGCAAATATATAGGGAAACAATGGAAACTGTGACAGACTTTATTTTCTTGGGCTCCAAAATCACTATGGATGGTGACTGCAGCCATGAAATTAAAAGAAGTTTGCTCCTTAGAAGAAAAGCTATGACAAACCTAGACAGTGTATTAAAAAGCAGGGACATCACTTCGCTGACAAGGATCCACCTAGTCAAAGCTGTGGTTTTTCCAGTGGTCATGTATGGTTGTGAGAGTTGGACCATAAAGAAGGCTAAGTGCTGAAGAATTGATGCTTTTGAAGTGTGCTGCTGGACAAGATTCTTGAGAATCCCTTGGACAGAATGGAAATCAAACCAGTGAATCCTAAAGGAAATCAATCCTGAATATTCATTGGAAGGACTGATGCTGAAGCTCCAATACTTTTGCCACTGGATGTGAAGAGCTGACTCACTGGAAAGGACCCTGATGCTGGGAAAGACTGAGGGCAAGAGGAGAAAGGGGCGACAGAGGATGAGATGGTTTGATGGCATCATCATCTCAACAGACATGAATTTGAGCAAACTCTGGGAGATAGTGAAGGACAGGGAAGTCTAGCATGGCATGCTGCAGTCCATGGGGTTGCAAAGAGTTGGACTTGACTAAGTGACTAAACAACAACTGTGAATCTAGGGCTTCCCAGTTGACTCTGTGGTAAAGAACACGCCTTTTAATGCAGGAGATGTGGGCTCAATCCCTGGGTAAGGAAGATCTCCTTGAGAAGAAAATGGCAATCCACTCCAGTATTCTTGCCTGGCAAATCCCATAGACAGAAAAGCCTGGTGAGCTACAGTTCATGGTGTGGCAAAGAGTCAGATATGACTGACCAACTGAACACACAAACAACAACTGTGAATTGAGAGCCCCACTAAGTCGGCATCTTTGATTCAGGTGGCAAAGTGGTGGAAGTGTGACCCAAATGGAGGGAGAGTCTCCATTATTTCATATAAATCTGACATGCTGTGGCTGGATTGCTCTCTTCTTCGCTACACCATCTCTATTTCTGTTGGGTTCTTCTCAAATTGTTAGTCATTCAATCTAAGCTGACCCACCCCCAAAAGCTAATATTAGACCAGAGAGTTACCATGCCTCCTCAGGTCAGGTGATCGATTTCAACAGGAACCTAGCAAAAAGTAATATCTGATTTTCAACCAGGTGTACCAGCTAGTTATGTCTGGAGGGTTTCCATGCTTTGCCAGAGGTTTTCAGTGGCTAAACTACTAGCCATAGAGATTTAATGCTCAAAGAGATCATAAGAGTTGTGGGGCTCCACAGATACCAATTTTTCTCTACATGCAGCTCCTCCTAATCAGAAGACTCCCCATGGGCACCTTGGGATAGAGAAGCACAAGCTTATATCATATAAGTTTGTCCCAACTGGTCCCACTCACAATGTCATACTTCCCTCCACATCTGTGAAAACTTCTCAGATATTATTAGCCTGCAGCTCATGCCGAAAAGGGAAACCCGTGGAAAATCTTTTCCTATCATTACTATTTTCCCAAAACACCATCTACTGTTATGATTTGCACTATTGTTTATGCAATTTCCTCCATCTAATCCATACTTCTCATCTCTCCCCATCTGGCAAGTTTTTCTCTTTTAGAGCCCAGCTCAGGTGCAGCCTTTTCTGTGAAGGCTTTGCTAAGCACACCCAGTGGGCATTAAATCCTTTTAGAAATAGGAAATTTGTAAATAATAGTAGTAAGTGAAGAAGTGACACTTTTAAATCATTATTTTCTTCCCCAAGGGTTTATAATGTTTTACTAGTTTTGGTTGTGCGTATATCTATCTACTTCTAACCTCTTTGTGTCTGTGTTCATCATCTTCTTCTGAAGTTCCCCAGGCTGTCTATGTTGAAGGTCTAACTTAGCAGCTGCTTCTCTGGGGAATAGTTCAGTGTGCTGCCTCACATGTTTCAGAGGCTTCCAGACTTCCTTCAGCAATAACTCAATATTTGTCTGTTGATTCTATTATTACTAGACTTCCTGTTCTACTGGAAAAGCCTTTCACTCACTCATATTTCACCATCTTCTAATGGTCTTTTTCCCCATCTCAATTTTGTTTTCTTCATTAAACAGGAAGGACCTCAGGATAGATACCTCTCCTTCATAAGCTTAACTACTTGACTCTCTACTGGCCAAATACCCACTTGGTATTTGCACAAGCTCTACTGACTGACAAAATCTTCTTTTACTGATTCTATAGCATGGGAATGACTCTCACCCACCCTTCCCTCCGGAAATTCTCAGCTTCAAAATGGAAAGAACTATTGTTGAGCGGTATCACCAGAAAGTCAGCTGCCCTCAGGAAACAGCAAAACTGTGCTTGGTGGATATCTCTTGCCTTTATTTTGTCAGAAAACACTGGTTAACATAAAATGGCTGTGGTAATATTTTAATTTCTTCTATGTTTAACTCTGCCATGTATTACTGTGGCTTAAAAAACATATAAATTCCTATAAATTTATTTTAGAAATTTTATGTCATAAAGGAAATATCTTTGCTATTGTCATAAATATGATAAATATGCAGTATGCTTTTATTTCACCATAAACTTTATTTCACAAGTATATACAATGAGGATCACTTTGGTCTTACAGGTGGGGAAAGAAGGTCATGTGAATGATCTGTCTATAGTTCTCTTCAACCTTTCTCCACTTAATTGAGGGAAGTGGAAGGGGAAAATGTATAACTAGATAAGGGAGCCTGGAATGTTTGCATCTTCTCAAAGATTACAGTAATTATGATCAACAAAGTAGATTTATTTCACTTGCCCTACATGCACTCCCCCCCCCCATTAGGCTTATCTTCAAAAGATTGTTTTAATAGTTGTGAAAGTTCACACTCTCATACCTTAAGCAAATAAAACACTAAAATTACTGATGAGTACACAATGGTTTTACGGAAAACGAATCTAACCCAAAGTTGGCACTGAATGCAGAAATTTCCATCATCTTGAGCACTGCATCCAGAAAGTCTGGGAGGGGTAGGGCAGGAAAGGGTGGAACTTTGACATCCACAGCCACAGAAATTAACTCTTTCTGATCTCTGCTGGAGGTGGCAATGATACGTTCTACTAGTTGCTTCAAACATGCTCTTGAGGCTTCCCCATGTGAGGGCCTAGACTTCTGCTCCTGGTTATACTACTGAGTCAGTTTTTCTTTTTTTGTTTCTAAATTACATCCTTATCATTTCAAAGGTCAAGCTTATTTCCTGTTAGAATGTAAGCACTGTTGAGACAATAATGACACTTGACAACATCCTTTTGTATGACAACCCTTTGAAAATAATTTCCAAATGACACAAAATTTCTAAAAAGGCTTAAAATTACAACTCTTTGTGGATAGGCTGGGGTGCCATCTAGTGTCACCTGTCATGTCTTCTTGTCCAGCAGTAGCCCATAAGCCTAGGTTTTCCATCTATCATGATATCGTCAGAGCCACTGGCAAAGAGATTGGGCAGTATTCTCCAGGAAATTCACTGGTGGCATAACTGATCAGTTATGATCATAGGATGTTGCCTATGACTCCCCATTTTTGCTACAAGATGCTTGTTGGCTTGCCCCCAGGAGTGATTCTCAGTGCTGAAAATACTGAATTCAAGAATAATTAGCTTACCCTGGCAGTTTAAGGAGCTAGAAACATTTTGAATGGTTCTTTACATTTAAAAGTAGTGATTTTCCAAATGCAAAGTCTAAATTTGCTTTTTTTTCCTAAAAGTCTAGTACCACAGGGCCTCTGAGTTCCAGCCACTACCAAAGATGGAGCTGGATAATATGTCCCTTTAGACGGGACATTCATTTATTCATTTAAAGGAGGCCAGCCTACTCTGCATATCCGTGTATATGTCTGGACTAGCCCTTGCAGGTATATTTGAGTTTGACACAATTGAAGGATGTTATCTCCAGACATTAACCTTATTTTTAAGAAAAAATTTAATTGAAAAATAATAGACATAAAATGTGAATGTTACTGTGTACACCCCACTGAATTTTTGCAAACTAAATAAACCCATGTAATTGGCATCAATATTAAAAAAACAAGCAAATAATGGAGTGTTATCAGCACTTAGAAATTCTTGCATGCCCTTACAGTAACTACTCATCTCCCAAGAACACTATCCCAATGTCTAACCAGCTCTGGTTTTGACCATATTTCTCGAATGCTTCCTAAGTGTTTGAATATACTATTTAATTTGATCCTTAAAGCAACACTGGAAGGAGGTAGGGCTGGATATTTCATCAGCTAAAGAATACTACTTGGTTTATTCAGTGCCATCTTGACTGCCTTCATCATGACATTCCATATTTTGGGCAGTATATTTTGTGAATAACCTGGGTAAAATTTACGGGCAAATCCTCCTTTCCTACTGAAATAACTTAACTTGAGACGTTATGTAACAGATAATAAAACCTGACCCACTGAAAGCGTCTGTTATTTCAACCAGCGGGAGACTCCACTGTGGCCAAACTTCTCTTTCCCCTTAAGCTTTTATTCATGTTGCTGTTTGGAGGGCTCCTGGGTGCTGCTCTGATTAGAAATGAAGAATACACTTGTTAGAACACTGGCTGCAATCGTAGGCTTGGCTCTCAAAGTTCATACATTACTAGGGTATCCCTCTGAAAATGCACAAAGTGTTGTAATTATGCTTACATGAGCCTTGCAATACTTTCATTTGGAGAATTTATTTTGATGGAAATAGCTCATTAGACCAGAAAATGCCTATTTTGTTTTCATTTCATTAAAAAAAAATCTGTGCATGTTTGCATAGCAGGTAGAGTTAAAAATTCAGTATAGCAAGACACTGTCTGTTTTTTTTTTCCCCTTTCAAAAACAATAACAGAGAGGGGAATTTATATATAATATGGCGTCATTTACTTGAATATAATGAATGCATACAATTTTGCATCCTAAAGTATTAATTATAGAGGTATTTATAGTAATTTATAATGCATTAGAAGATTATTTTTTTAAGAGAACTTGGCCAAAGCCAACGGTAACTCTAGCTCTCATTTATAATAATGGAATAACTGCACTGAAACTTGATTTTTTATTCTAATCGTATAATTGAAAAATAACATTTAACATACCCCAAACATGATGAACTCATTAAAAAGCTTTTTATTTGTTATTTTACAATATTTAAAATAATTAGCTTGTTTTAAACAAAATTTTAGCCATTATTTTCCTTAGTTCTTTATAGACTAACAAATAGTAATGGAGTTGTTTCTTCAATTATGTTACTGTATATGTCCAAATAAACTGGAAATCTATTGAATTATAGTGCCCTCAAGTTTCTATTTAAGAAACTCTCTATAATTATAAACTTACATGGTATTGTGTCTCTAGAAGTAATATGCGCCTTTTTTTTTTTTTTTAATGTAAAAGAAGATGAAAGTTCTCCAGGGTTGGAATAAGGAAGCTGAATCAGTTGTTGAATAGGAGCAGGTAGATTTTATGGTCTTCCTTTGGGAGGTTTTACCATATTTATTCCTACTGTACTTGCAACTCTCACCCTGTTCCTAGTTTTGTTCTGAGAAGTGGGTGTAGTGTTTTTCTGGTGATTCCATTCTGATCATAGTCTACCTGTGTAATTTGCAGTGTAGCTGAAGTCAGACATTCAGACAGGGCTTGATTAAAGGATAACAAATTGGAAATGAGTTTCAAGAAGTAGATAAACTAAACTATTCAACTGATGGGGCAGAACTTAATTTCAACTTCTATTTTACTACTAGGATACCATAGCTCTCTTCTGGGTCCCCATTTGCCTGTCCCTGTAGGACAGAGGCCATAGTTGATCACTGCTCCTTAGAAACACCTTCAAAAGCATCTGGAAGTCTCAAAGTCAATAGGAAGCGCTAGAGGCAGAAATAAAGCTTTTCTGTTTTTTTCTTTCACATCTCTTATCTAACGATAAGAAATCACTCTTTTGTGAGTGATTGATCAGCAGACCTCAGGAGAAACCTTCAGTTCAGTTGCTCAGTCGTGTCTCTTTGCGACCCCACAGACTGCAGCATGCCAGGCCTCCCTGTCCATCACCAACTCCTGGAGTTTACTCAAACTCATGTCCATTGAGTTGGTGATGCCATCCAACCATCTCATCCTCTATCGTCCCCTTCTCCTTCTGCCTTCAGTCTTTCCCAGCATCAAGTTCTTTTCCAATGAGTCAACTCTTCTCATCAGGTGGCCAAAGTATTGGAGTTTCAGCTTCAGCATCAGCCCTTCCAATGAATATTCAGGACTGATCTCCTTTAGGATGGACTGGTTGGATCTCCTTGCAGTCCAAGGGACTCTCAAGAGTCTTCTCCAACACCACAGTTCAAAAGCATCAATACTTCGGTGCTCAGCTTTCTTTATAGTCCAGCTCTCATATCCATACATGACTACTGGAAAAACCATAACTTTGACTATATGGACCTTTGTTGACAAAGTAATGTCTCTTCTTTTTAATATGCTGTCTAGCTTGGTCATAACTTTTCTCCCAAGGAGTAACAGTCTTTTAATTTCATGGCTGTGGTCACCATCTGCAGTGATTTTGGAGCCCCCCAAAATAAAATCTGCCACTGTTTCCACTGTTTCCCCATCTATTTGCCATGAAGTAATGGGACCAGATGCCATGATCTTAGTTTTCTGAATGTTGAGCTTTAAGCCAACTTTTTCACTCTCCTCTTTCACTTTCATCAAGAGGCTCTTTAGTTCTTCTTCCCTTTCTGCCATAAGGGTGGTGTCACCTGCATATCTGAGGTTACCAGCATTTCTCATGATATACTCTGCATATAATTAAATAAGCAGGGTGACAATATACAGCCTTGATGTACTCCTTTTCCTATTTGGAACCAGTATGTTGTTCCATGGCCAGATAAGGAGAAACCTTATCTATCAATAGAAGCAGGCTCTTGGCTTACAGCCTCCAGGAGAAGTACTTAATATCATCCCTCTCCTTCACAATCACCCAAAAGATGCACATATTCAGAAAAGAGGGCTCGTTTTGTATTTTTAACCCATGTAGGAGAAATCTTTCACTTTCATCCTACAGTGAACTAACTTGTGTGTTCCTTGCTCTCCTCTGAAGGAGAAGGGACAGATTTCACTTAGCATGGGAAGATAACTTCATTAGCCTCCATAAAAGGCTGGTCAGCTAAAAATCTTGACAAAAGACGAATACTGATATGCAACACAGTCAACTCTGGTCCCCCTAGATCTCCACCAACTTTCTCTCTTCTCTGAGGCCCTAGCCTCTGGGGAGGGTGCTTGCTTCACTCTCCGCTCCATGGTAAATGGGGGTCTTTCTGTGACCAGGTTTCCACTAGCTTTGTAGGGAGGTGGGTAGGCTCTGGTTCCTTAGATAAACAAAGTATGTATTAATCAGGTCTGTTTTGATTATAATTTACAAACACTCATGTCAGTCAGATTAAGAAAGAGAAAATCCATTGGTGTATATAGCTAGGAAGAAAATAAGGTAGTTCACTCTTTCATAGAAGAATGTTCCACAAGGACTGGCACGGGAGACCCAAAGCTACCTGGTCTAACCTTGTTTCTATTAATCTCTCATTTCTGTAGCTCTCTGCTCGGTTGCATTTTACGTATAATCTCTGTCAGTTCTGCTACTGAAAACGAGTTTATTTGTCTCGGTATCCATTTACTTATTCTAGGACAGGACTGCTGGTTTTGACTATGTTGTTTTCAAGAGAAAATAAAGCACCAATTTATTATTTAATGCTCACTGAGGGAATGGCCTATCTGGATTGACTAAATAAGTATTCTATTAAAAATAACTACATGATTCCACAGTGGTAGAGGTATGTAAGTATAATAACATAAAATACATAATCATACATCTATAATATATAGGAGAGAATGAAACTTTTTTATTGTAAGTTTATTCAAAAGGTACTGCTGAAATCCCACTCCTGTGCATATATCCAGGCAAAACTCTAGTTCAAACAGATACATGCAACATAGTTCTTGGCAGCACTATTTACAGTAGCCAAGACATGGAAACAACCTAAATGTCCATCAACAGAAGAATGGATAAAGACGTGGTCTATATACATATATATATAATGGAATATTACTCAGCCATAAAAAGAATGAAATAATGTCATTGCAGCAACATGGAAGGACCTAGAGATCATCATACTAAAGTGAAGTCAGACAGAGAAAGACAAATACCATATGATATCACTCATACGTGGAGTCTAAAATATGACACAAATGAGAACATCTACAAAAAGAAACAGACTCAAAAACACCGAGAAGAGACTTGCGGTTGCCAAGGGGAGGGGTTTGGGGGAAGGAAATACTGGGAGCTTGGGATTTGCAGATGCAAACTAGTATACATATAGATGGATCTCTAATAAGGTCCTACGGTATAGCACAAGGAATTATATTCAATATCCTGTGATAAGTCATAGTGAAAAAGAATATACACAGCTCCAACAGAATAACTTTGTTGTACAGCAGAAATTAGCACAACATTGTAAATCAACTATACTTCAATAAAATATTTTTTAAAAAGATACAAAAAAGACACTGCTGAACTTGGAGTCATCTGATAGAGAGGAGACCAAATTCAGAGTTTACTTAGAGCCAAGGTTCAGTGAATATTTAGAGTATTGAGGTGGCAAAGTTGTATATTTCTTTGATGTATTGAATCACCTATCAAACAAAACTGTTACTAATAAAATTTTGGTAAAAACTTCCTGGCAGCTGGAGTAGGTAGGGTAATCTTTAGAACAGCAACTTTTTAACAAAGTGTCATCTTCCATCAGGTAAAGGAGGTAGCCATCCCTGCCCACAGAATAAGACTCTAAGGTATGCATAGCTCAGTGACCTCAGGTTGGCAGCTAAACTGAGGCTAAGGTGGTACAGATGGAATGTTCTGAGGCATCTGTGAACCCAGGCAAACTCATGCTATTCCCCCTGCACTCCACCTCACCCCAGGAACTACAGTAAGAGAGAAGCAGCTCTCTCTGTTCACATTCTCAGACTTGATGCCTTCTCTTTTGCAAGAGCAGATCTTTTCCGGCTGTTTACTGGGCTCCCCCGGTGGCTCAGATGGTAAAGAATCTGCCTTCAATGCAGGAGACGGGGTTTTGATCCTTGGGTGGGGAAGATCCCCTGAAAAAGAAAATGGCCACCCACTCCAGTATTCTTGCCTGGGAAATCCTATGGACAGAGGAGCCTGGAAGGCTACAGTCCATGGGGTCACAGTTGCACATGATTGAGCAACTTGCATATGGATTGGCTTTAGGAAAAAAGAGAGGATTTTAGAAACCCTACTGAAATTTAAGTGGGAAATAGGACCATTGCACTGTATATTGTATTATACTATTGCATTCTGTATACCTTCAAACACATTAAAAAATGGAGCTCCATCAGGGTAAGGGTATGCTTACACTTTGCCCAGGGCAATCTGGGCTGGATCCAGCTCCCCTACTGCCTTGACCAAGTCTTTCTGCAGTGCACAGACTGCTCAACTGTATATTTTCCTCCCCTACACAAAAATGGTGACCAAGAACCACACTAATTACAATCTTGTTTCCAAAAGACCACTCCTCAATTCAATTTCATCTACTTATCAAATAAATTCTAATTACTTTCTAATTTCTGGTTGTCTGTTCTTTTTTGTTGCTTCATATTTAAACATATATTTTAAAGTAAGCTTTTCTTAAATTTAAGATAGACCCCATTCTCAAAATAACTATAAAATAACACTACAACTATTTATAATAATAGTACAGAAAAGACAAAGAAGAAAGGAAAATATCTTTCATCCCTGTCGCATCTTCTAGAAACATCCACTGCAGGACTAGGCACTGGGGTTTAATAACTTGCCCAAGCTTTAACCACAGTGAGTAAGGGCTTAATTCCCATAACTTTGACTCAGGAAGTTGCTAAAACTCTACACTCCATTACCTCTTAAGCACTTTCCATCTCTTCATTGTTTTCCTTTGGATTTTTCTCAGTTATTGCCTCAGGAAAAAAACTCATCTGTCTTACTTTTATTCTCTCTTCCTTTTGCTGATTGAGAATCCCAGATGATCTCGGTCAAGTCAAGCAAGTACAAGAATAGAGCTAATGAAATATCTTCATTAAATAAAAGGAGAGTTTTACCTTTTGTAGTGAAATTAGACAATATCAGGAATCAATGGTATCAACCTTAAAATATCTTGAATCCTCTTCAGAATCTATAATGACATCTTCTACTTCTCTTATAATTAAAATTTTAATTTAATTTACTTAAGCACCAATGTTCAAGGGAAATTTCTTATTAAATTTTATTGTACTTCTTATTTTCCAAATGTATAGCAACTTTTACCTCACTTTATATGAATGAAATTGAACACTGCTTCAGAATTCTTTCTTAAACTCAAGTAATCTTTTTAGAATATATAATGTACATAAAGTACAGGATAGAATCATAAAAGCAGCTTTATTTCAACCTATTTGATTGATTTATAGAAAGTGTTTCATTGCGTTGTAGTCAACATCACATGCACTTCAGGATTATATTGTACTTAGTTCAATGCTTTCTGTGTGTCCTCATGCTTTAATGTATTTAATTTTCCTATTGCATTTTGAAATTCTCAAGAGCAGAATCTTTTCTTGGTTTACAACATAGATTATATTGGCTTATTTTTATATAAGTTTAGTAAATTTTAACAAATGTTAGTCATTAGCCATCAGATGTGAAAAGCTTTTCTGCAAGAGATATTTTTAATAAAGTGATGTGACATATTAGAGATTTACTTAGGATGAGTATTTAGTAAGTTTTGCTAATTTTATTAAAAAAATTCAGTGATAAATTTTGGGAGGAAATTGGGTAAAAGCTTCAGTCCAACTCTTAGCATCCTGTTCCTGATTCAGATCATGTCTAGCCTTTGCTTTCCCTTTGCATAATTAAGAAGCGGGGACCTAGGAAATGTTGATCTGCAGCGTAAAGTTTCCTTCCTTGAAGTAGAATGTGCTCTATGAACTGATACAGCATACTTTTCCAATTTAGCTATGAAGTAGGGATGTTATTCAATACAATTATTACTATATAGATTCAGATTAAATGTGGACTTAAGTTCAATTCATAATATTTGAGTTGAGTTTTTTTAAGGCACTTGATTATCTCCATAGATTTCACTTTTTTCTATCCCGTATTTTATGAATGTATGCGTTTTAACTTGCATAAACAGCATGTTACTTTAGATTCTGTATTGCTTCCTTTTTTCTTTTTCTTCATTTTTTAAAGATTGAACCATGTTTGCAATTTGCATTTCTAGTCCATTGCTTCAAAGCAACGCTCCATATACATTCACAATATTTTGCTTATCTACTCCATTAGTGATGAACATTTTTGATCCCAACTCGGCCACCATCACTAATGTGACATGTTCTTCTAAATGTCCCCTTAAGCAATTGTATAAGAGATCCTCCAGGGATATACCCCAGAGATGGACTGTTGGGCTACTGGTTACACCACTCAGATTTTCACTAAGTACTGCTAGATTGCTCTTCAAAATGACTGTACTAGTTTTATTTCCACATTTTGGCTAACTCTTGGTATTACTCTACTTTCTATTTTTTACAAATCTAATAAATCTGAAGTGGCACTTTAATTTGCATTCATTTCTAGTAATTCGTCAGGTTGAGCCTTTATAAATACTTCTTAGCTGTTAACGTTCCCATCTGCAAATTCTTCTTCCTATCTTTTACTCAGTTTTTTTTTTCTCCAAGATTTCCTGTCTTTTTCTTGCACTTTTGTAAGAGTTCTTTTTAGAGTGGAGATATTCATCCCTAAATAATTTTTGTCTTTAAAAGACTTCAACCTTCTTGGTCTGTCAATCATAAGTCTATGGTAACTAATGAAAAGAAATCCCAAAGTTTAGTTTAGTTTTCACCTTGCTGAGCTTTTTGGATCTTGATTTAAAAAGTCCTTTCTCATTCCAAAGTTACAAAGATTTCCACCTACAATCTCTTTTATTCTCTTTACAGCTTCCCCACTAATTTTATATATGAAAACATTTTGTTGAACTAGAACAGATGTGACAATCTTTTCTTCTCTGAACACCTCCATGATGGGGTAAACAAAGCTGTGCCCTTGGGCAAAAAGTCCATCTTGGAGTGAACGAGGTTTGCATATTTAACTTGAATTTATATTTTTAAAAATGGAAATGTGAGGGAGATTTTTTTAAATACTCTTTAATGTCTCTTTTCTTAACATAGGAAGAATTGTGAAAAGAGTTTAAAATTCTTGATCTGATTTTGTGCAGGGTATGAGAAGAGAGAGAAGGTGGTCTTTAGTGCAATCAAACAGGTAGCCTCAGAGAGAAGTTCTTAAGGTAAATGTTTGTATTTGCTCAGATCATAGGACCCTCATTACAGAGCAACTGTTTAAGTATTAATAGACTCCTGTTGCATGAAGAGCATTATTATTTTCAAGCATTTTTCATTCCTTCCCAGCCCCTTTTCATTTTGTGCCTTTCAAGCAAGAACACAAGCGAATACTTCAGTTGTTGCAGTGTTCAGGTTGTGGCTTCATAGGAACTCTGAGCATATGTTTTTGTCCTACATTTTTAGTTTTTGTGCATTTGTTGTCTCTTTCGATTCTTAAATTAACCTAGTTTATAAATTGAGCCCTATTTGTCTCTACTTAGTTTTTATTGCCTGAAATTTGTGTCAAAAAACTCAAAGGACATGGCCCCAGAGGAAACAACCTATTTCCCAATTTTAGATTTTAATTTACTACCAAATTTCTTGAATGCTTATTTATATATTTTATTTTTCAGATCCTACACCTCACCTTGGAAGTCAGGTCTGAAAAAAATGTTTCCTGGGAGGATTAGCCTATGCCCAGAAGAGAATGTATACATCTATGGACTTTCATAGCTCGTGTCTTCTGGGGAGTTTGTTTCTTTCATGCACTTGCCACTCCCAATACAGCCAGAGTCCACGGAGCTGAGCCCAGGGAGAGGAATAGGGGTACTGATACAGCAACCTCCCAAGCCAGCTGTGTAGTCACCCCCTATCTTCCAGCTGTGAGGAAGCTCTCTAGCAGCTGCTTGGGACTGAGTGCTGTGGTTGGACTGGCTTGGGCATGCGGCCTCTTTACTTGTCTGCTCTTTGATTTTTTTTCTTTCTGTAAGCACAGATGTGTGCTCACATGTAAGACAGCTGCTCAAAGGACATCTTGGAATGAAATGCAATTTTTACTCAGTCATTAGGATCAATTCCTCAGATTTCATTACTCTAGTAAATATTTATGGCATAACACACACACACATCAAAAAAAATCCTCTGATACTAATCTGGGTATTCTCTCAATAAGATTACTGTGAACAAGACTTAAAAAAATTAATATTACTATTCTTATGTTTAAATATACATTTTTAATCATCTCCCTCCTGCCAGGGCTGGTCCTATAACTAATTTGTATTATTGAAGGGGTGTAGAAAGGCCATTCTGTTCATAAATATTTCACCAGCTTGTTATGAAACCTGAAATTCCTTCCAGAGGCGCTCCTTTAGTTAAGCCATGCTTAACAAAATTCACATGCATTGATTTTCTTACAACTTGGTCATCTTATTGCAACCCTGCAATGGAAGAGCATCATGCTGTCAATTAAGGATGCGGGAGGCACAGGTTAGGTAAGGTTCCTGCCCTCCAGATGCTTACAGTCTGGAGAAGCAGGGCACATATACTGACGATAAAATAATAAGAGAAGGGAGTATCTCTGTAGATCATCGCATCTATTTGTGTAAATCACTGCAGCTGTGTAACTCATCACATTTATAGGAGTTTAGAAAAAATCTTCCCGGGCTGGTCCTCAGAGAAGGGTTTTTGAATGCCTAGGCGCTGGAGCCTGACCCTGATGGAAGGCAGGGCTTGGATAAAGAGAGAGAAGATAAAGGATATTCTAGACGAGGAACAAAGGAAGAGGTACAAAAGTTAATAATGTGCCCTGGAAACAGAGGACAGAGCAGGGTGACTTGAATGGATGAGTTCTCGTAAGAGGTTCCCGACAGGGAGAGGATGCTGCCGAAGACAAAAGCTTGTGTAACAGGGTCAAAAAAGTGGACATTTCTCATCATCTATTTTAGCTCTAACCTGTGAAAAACTGGTTTTTTAGAATACACGTAAATCAAAGAGAATCATTCTATTTATTATTTGAGCCACAGAAAGAATTAACAAAGCTGTGTATGGATGGCAACCAGGGCTGCTCCCAAGCAAAACTGTGAACACATCAAATCTGTCCTTGTTTCCCTGCTACCCTAGGACCTAGTTTACTTTTCTATTTGCTGACTCTTCCATTGGAGATGGTCTGCCTAAATGCTACCGGGGTTAGCCCACTGTTTATCAGAGAAATTTTAGGGGAAATAAACCCACTCCCTAATGCAGCCCCATTGTCACTAGATTCTCTTAAACTAAAACCCTCTCGTTTGTCTCTGGTATCTCATCTCAGACTTCCCTGTGCTTCACCTTGCCTGACCCCACTTCACTGCATGCATCTCCCTGGACATGCACTGTGCCACCTGAATCCTCAGCTACTCCTGCAGCCTCAAACCCTCCACATCATGCTTCTTTTCCTTTCTGGTCTCACTAGAGACCTAGAAATCTCCACAGTTTCCATGGCTGCTCATTACACGGAAGTTACTCATCCCTCATACCCCACGTACCTTAGGGTGAGGTAAGCACCCACCTCCCATCCCACTGCCCTTTTTTGGGTCATTTTTTCTAATCAAATAAAACCTCTTGGTCCCTTTGAGGCTCTTTATTTCCTTCTACCAATGTATGGACTACCAATCAGTCAGGTATTTAGACCCGATTTACTGGTTTCCCTTCTAATCCAACTCCTCCCATCATCCACAATGACTTTGTTGTTCACATGGATGTTTCAATCCAACATTTTAACTCATTTTCTCTATATCTTTCTTCCAGTGGCCTTTATCCTCCATTTCATTTAGGTACCCTACCCACCCCTATGACCACACTCTGGACATTGGAATCACTTGCATGTATTCCTCCTCTAGAAGAATACCTTGAAACATTCCCTCTATTATTGCAACTTCCTGTCTTCCTAAGGCTTCATCATTCTCAAGCTTCACTCTTAGAGAGATCCAGTCCTTTCTCTGTTCTAGTGGTTTTCTATATATCAGCCTACACTTCCCTCTCCTTTCTTCCCATCCTGATTGGATGCCAGAGTCCGTTATTTTAATCACACTGTTGTCAATACCCTTAGAACCCTTAAACCACTGTTCTCCTATCTCATCTACTCAGTAAATTTCGAATCCTGGATCAATCTAGCTATGTGCTTTCTTTTGAAAGCACATCAATTGACAAAGTGTAGGAAAGTTCTGCTCCAACTCTGGTTCCATTACTCTTCTTTTGTCACTGGCAGAATTCTTCAAAGAGTTGCTTGAATTCACCCCATGCCATGTACACTTCTCCATCCACTCCCTTTATCCTCTCCATTTTCCTCCTCCCACAGAATGAATCCACCCTATTGCAAAGACAACGTTATTCATCTCCAAAGACACTTCTGAGCCCTCACCTCCCTGCAGCACTAACATTTCCACCTTCTCCTGCTTTTCTGGCATAGTGTCCTTCTGTACTCCAATTCCTTTCAGACAATATTCAACATTGGATGTGGGAACCCTTCTACTTGCCAACAAAATCCACACCTGTACATCCACGATCAAACTTCCTTCCTCCCTCCTGTTGTAAAAGAAGAGGTGTTTCCTTCCTGCTCAAGGCTAATGCTGCCACCTACAAGTCTGAGTCCACTCAGCCCAAAACCCAGGCATCTTTCTTGACTCCTCCTCTCTTATCCTTGACATTGTGGGGCATCGTGTCCCACTGGTTCTGCCCCGTTTCCATCTCTGGATTCCGTCCAAGCTCCTCACCCCCACCGTGAGTGCCCTAGGTCAATTTACCATTATCACATTCATACTGCTATTCCGGCACCCTCCTCAGAGACCAATTTATTGCTAAGCTAACAGAAGCTTTAGCTGTAGGGTTCTATTCTTCCACAAGCCTTTGCAAACGCCCCGTTTTAGAATGTTGTAGTCTTTGTCTTATAGAGAAGCTACAAAATGTCTCAGCTTCATTACCTACCACATGCAGATATGACCTCAGACTCTACATGCTTTGTCACCTCTGGTATCCCTCTGGACTAACCCATTGTCCACACTGTCAATAGTGTGATGTTTTGCAAATGAAAATCCTATCAAGCCACTCTCTTGTTTAAAACCCTTCAATGGTCTCCTATTGCTTTTAGGTTATAGGGGAAAATTCCTAAGAACAACTTTCAGGTCCATTCTGACTGACTACTGCTTTTTTCTCTAGTGTCACATTTTATGACACATTTTATATGTTTTGGGAGTATGTTTACGTCTACAGTGAGGTAAGCAGGGAAGGTTCCATCTTTCTTTAAAGATGAGGAAAATGAAGCTCAGAGAGGATAAACAATTTTCCCAAGTCTATGGAATAAATGACATACATCGCTGAGAGCTGGGCTGAGTGCTTCAGATTCCAACTGCAATTTATTTTTCCATTAGAACATGTACAAATGTCCTCATTCTGGGACCCTGCTAAAAACAGTGAAGTCTTGGTAATTTTTTTTTTTTAAGTCTTTGTAATTTTGAAGTCACATATTAGTTGATAAGATTTTCACAATTTGAGTTATATGTAAACAAACTGTTGAATGTGTAAAAGACTAATTTTTTAAAATTATTATATTTTAGTTACTATAGTAAACTATATTTGCATATTAACTCTTTACAGGCTGGCATATTTTAGGACATGTGTTTCCCAAAAAGATACATTTATAAAGGGGATGGTTCAAGCCAGGATGCTTTCAGATCTGTGTGAGGCCATCCTGATTTCAGAACACTGTACTGACCAAGACAGTCTAAAGTGTGCTTGAACTTATGCCATGTTTCTTCCTGATTATGGCACCTGACCTCTCTTTTCTTTCACTTAAAAAAAATGCAATTTAAAATTCTTTTCTCTGCTCTTTTGAGATGTCAATCTTCTCTCCAAACATGGTAATGTCATAATCTTGAATAAAGTCTATTTTGCCACTTTAAACAAGTGTTCCATATAATTTTTCTTTTAGTGTTCACTTTGAAGAGCATTGATAAAAATATGGAAAAATGTATCTGTAAGCACAACACAGATACTGATCTTGGCCCTTTTCATTTAATTTCATGTGCCAATACAAGTTTATCCCAGGTCTTCTCTACTTGCACAAAGAAACAGAATTAATGTATATTTCTCAAAGATCACATACAATATTCCAGAGTTCACTGATTTGTTTAGACCCTTGCTTTAAATGGATTCTGACATAGCACATCACATTCATGTGTTTCTTTACATTCTGCTGAGCATAGAGTATTTTCTTGGTGACGTTTTCCTTAGTATGAGAGCAGACAGCATTGTTTTCCTTGCTGATAATGCCTTGAGTTATTTTATGACATGGTTTCATTCGTCTGCACAAAAGCAGGAGAATATTGAGAAGGCTGGAATGTAAGAAGAGGCCGTTCAGCCCACCAGGCTCTTTTTCTTTTAATGCACCCTGGAGAACATTTAATTGCTTCTTGAATGACCCCCAAGGTCTTCCTAGAATGAGCTTGTTGTCTTCTTTGTGGAGGAGACCATCCCCATTTCATTCGAACTCATTGTGACTTAATTATAGGATACATATAATAAATTGGAGGCAATCAGTAATCCTTAATCAAACAGGGTAAATTTGTTTCACATGCAAGACACAATGGGCCCTTGTGAAATAGATGGCACACTTTCATTTACTGCACGATACCCAGATTAATTAACTCACCTGATAGCTGTGGTTCCAATTTCCCAACTGCAACCCAAGTCTATCTTACGCTTGCCCTTCTTTTTTCTCTTTCTTATTATCATTCTATAAAACTGCTCTTAATAGACTTTCCGATTCAGATATTATCATTTCTCTTCACAGATATTATTTTTCTGTTATATAAAAAAAGATGTTTATCTATGAATAACATAGTAAGTGTATATGTGTGTATATACATGTATATGCATACACACATATATACACATTCATATACACACATACATGCACGCAAATACACATTTATAAGAGAAGACAATAGAATGTATTCTGATATGGCATTTTCTTTAGTTACAGCTCTGTTACAAATCTGAGTTCAATGGGTCTACATCCAGAATGTTACAGTAATTTCTGCAAGCTTCCAGCAGTGCCTAATCACTCTCTAGAGCAGAGCTTTTAGCTGTTTGGTTTCTGCTGGCTGTTTTCCCTGAAAATTACTGTAAGAGATTTAATTGATTTATATTCATTTATCTTGTAAAAAGTTGAGGTTTTTATTAAATGTAAGTGTCTGTTTAGTGCCTCTCATTGTGTATCCTGATTACTTTTGGTGACTCAGTGTAACATTTAATAACTATTAGTTTTATTTTGGAGAGTTCTTAACCAGGAAACAAGAGTTCTTACAGCTACATAGATAATTAACTTGAAGCTTGTCTCTCTCCTGAGAGACATCAAATATGTAAATGAGGAACTTAAGCCTTAACCAGACATGGTAAGGAAATCACTAAAAGTTTTATCACATGAAAGCTAAAATCCTCAGTTAAAAAATATATCAATATGCTTTGAAGAACTAATATACGCTTCTTGCTTAGGATTTGTGAAATTTATGGGCTTTAAATTCTTTTTCAAAGCTGCTGGAGCTAGTCAGGTCTATTAACAAAAAACCAAAGCAGTTAATAAGGAAACAAGGGCAGAAAGCATATTCAAATACTGCACAATGTCTGGCACATGAATAGAGCTCAACACTGAATAAACTTGTACCAAATTTTTATCTTCCATTTTACAAAATCCTCATTTGTCATATCTAACACTGCTTAAATCTTTTAATGATAATGCTTCTCAGAGCAAACCAATACATATCTTTCATCTGTTCTTATTACTAAAGACTTAAAAAAGAAGGAGGAGCCATTCACATTTGATGTTTTAAACTGAAAAACAATTCTCTTCATTTTTCTATATATATGCTTGTGCTATATATCTCAAGGAAAATATGGAGGAAAAGATCTTTTAAATTTCTGTGCTTATTTTTAATCTGAAAACATTCTATTATTACAAAAATTTTTAGTGACCTGGATAATGTATTTTTGTTATAATTGGTGGATTATGTTTTCCTGAAACACAGTTGGAGTTAGTGATTGGGATGGGTGAAATTGGAAAACTATTTGTAAATTCACAAGAGAATGATTTTCTGAAAAACTGAATAGGTTTTTTTGTTTGTTTGTTTTGGGGGGTAGGGAAAGGCAAATCATTTCAAACTTTTAGTCATTTTACTTGGCTCCCAATGGTTCATGCATTTCCCATGAAATGTACTTTAGTTCAAGTCTGCAGCTGGGTATGCAGGTTGGATACTGGATAGTTAGAGCAATAGGAATGACATGTAACCTGGATCCAGACCTTTCACTAACTCGCACCTGGCTGGATGCACCCTGGCTGAAGCAGGGGCATGTGTTCCGCTGAGGCGCAAAAGGCCACCGCTGCTGTGGCTTTTCCCTTTTCCCTCTGTAAGTCTGGGCCACATAACTCAGTCTCACCCAGGCTAGCTAGAATCAGGATTTGTACAGCATATGCATGATTTCCTTAAGGAAATTGTCTGACTCTTAAAAGAGCACTTGGTCAGGAATAAAGGGCATTTGTGTGCTTGATCAATTCTCCTCAGTTGGAATTCAGTGAATGCTTCCCAAGTCAACTGCAGTGAATCTGATCCAGGGTAAAATCTCCAAGTGTGGAAAGGCAGCATTTTGAAAAGGCCACAGTCATGTTTTCTTTAAGATGAGAAAGCTGGATCCACTTCCTTTTTGCCTATCACACTAGTTTGCTACAATGCAGGCATGTGTTTTTCTACATCACAGTATTTCTCTGCTTTCCAAAGGATAAGGTATAACCAGGATTCTAGTCATGACAACAATACAAACTTTAATGGCAATTAGTTTGTTTCTTTGTTTCTAGGGTTTCATAAGTACAGATGTTCTGAAGAGCTCAACGTGGCCCAGGCCTCCGATGGGTTATCTCTGTCATGCATACTTTAAAGCACTGCGGGGGGTGTGAGATGTTTCTCAGCTCACCGTGAACTTTACAGCCTCACAGGGGATATCGAGTTCAAATGCTTCATATTCACCAGTTTCTGTTGTATTTATTTGCTTCCCTCTTCCAATCTCTCAACATCTTTTAGATCTCAAATTTTCATAAAAACATCATCCAACATTGGTATGTACTTGCTTGTTCATAAAATTTGTCATATTCCTAATCTCACTTGCTCCTTCTGTAGCACTGCTATCTCACTGGTTACTTACTCTTTTGCTTCATTAGCAAAAGTCAATATCCAAACCCATTAAATACATCTCCTAGAAGTAAGATGAACCATGTTCATTCTAAAAACAGCAAAAGTGCCATGCTTTTGTAGACAAAAAACTGGCTCTGGCCTAGAGTGGCAGCTGTGTGCCTGTTGCACTTTTACTCTATGAGTTAACCAAAGAAAGTTTGATCATCTGTTTATAAGTTGATTTGCAAAGAACTAGACCATTTATTCTTTAATTTTTACTCAGTGTTATTCTAGAAAATGTATGATGGAGTGGCTTACTCCTTCTGAAGGAGAAAAATGTCAGATGAATAAAATAAAGATTTGCTGGGCTTCCTGCTAATTCATTCCTTAAAATATTCCTTTTAATCATATTAATGATTTTAAAACTTGCTACAAATATTTCTAATTAAAACTAAACAGGGGATTCTTTTAGGGGTAGAAAAAGAAGTTTATGGTTCAGCATTTGGCCTTTAAAAAGGTCATTTAATTGTTTCCCTCTACAGGAAAGATTTCAAAGCTTTAAATTATTAGAATACTTGGCTTTTGGGAATATATAAGAGCAGTTTTTTTGTTGTGGTTAAATTACTGGAACCACCCTTAATAATTCATAAAAGCTATATCATTCATGATTTAAGATTGCCTTAGATAAAATTTTATCTAACTTTTTACTATGAGAACATACTACTGGATCACAGTTTTCTCTTTGACACTATTGACATCATAACTAGTTTTCCGTGTGTCAGGAAAATACATAATTCTTATTTATATTTTAGATTTATGATGTTTAGAAAAAAACACACAATGCAAACATATAAAATCTAAAAGAAGGCAATAGAAATAAAAAATATGTAAATGGGACTTAATCAAGCTTACAAACTGTTGTACAGCAAAGGAAACCATAAATAAAACGAAATGACAACCTATGGAATGTGAGAAAACATTTGCAGACAATATGAATGACAAGGATTTAATTTCCAAAATATACAAATAGCTCATACAATTCAACTATAAGAAAACAAAACAAAAAACAATCAAATCAAAAAACAGACAGAAGACCCGAATAGACCTTTCTCCAAAGAAGACATATAGATGGCCAAAATCCACATGAAGAAAAATGCAAATCAAAACTCCAATGAAGTACTGCCTCACATCAATCAAAATGGACACTATTAAATGTCTATAAGTAACAAATGCTGCAGAGAGTGTGAAGAAAAGGGAACACTCTTACACTGTTGGTGAGAATGTTGGGAATGTAATTTGGTGCAGCCACTATGGAAAACAGTATAGAGGTCCCTCAGAAAATTAACAATAGAATTACCATATGATTCAGGATTCCCACGCCTGGGCATATATTCAGACAACAATATTATTCAAAGAGATACATGCATATCTATGTTCACAGAAGCACTATTTACAATACCCAAGACATGGAAATAGCCTAAAAGTCCATATAAAGATGAATGAATAAAGAGGATGTGGCACATATAAACAAAGGAATATTATTCAGCCATAAAGAAGAACAAAATAATGCCATTTTCAGCAACATGAATACAACTAGAGATTATCATACTAAATCAAGTAAGTCAGAAAGAGAAAGACAGACTAATGCCATATTATATCATTTGATTTGTATGTGGAATCTAAAGGAAGCACAAATGAACCTATCTAAGGTATAGAAACAGACTCACAGATACAGAGAACAGATGTAGTTGCCAAGGGGGAGAGGGATTGGGGGAGGGATAGACTGGAAGTATGGGGTTAGAAGATGCAAACTATCACATATGGAATGGATAAACAGCAAGATCCTACTGTACAGCACAGAGAAAGAACTACATTCCATATCCTAGAATAAACCACAGTGGAAAAAAAATATAAAAAATAATGTGTGTGTGTGTGTGTGTGTGTGTGTATAAAAAACTGAGTTATTCTGCTGCCAGAAGAAACTAAAACAGCACTGTAAATCAACTTTACTTCAATTAAAAATTAAAATATAAAAGAAAAGGGTAATTGATACAAAAATTTATTAATTTTAGAATATTTGAGGGGTTTGTAATTTTAGTTTTATTTGGCTATCTAAATAAAAATAGGCTTTGCAACTAACTTCTTTGGTTAAAGAGACACAGAAAAATCATGGATTTGGGAAGAGATATATTTTAGAATATTTTCAGGAAAATGTTAATTTGTAGCTCTTTAGTGAATTGGGCTTCCCAGATGGCACAGTGGTAAAGAATCTGCCTGCTAATGCAGGAGATATGGGTTGATCCCTGGGTTGCAAAGATCCCCTGGAGGAGGAAATGGCAACCCAGTCCAGTATTCTTGCCTGGGAAATTCCATGGACAGAGGAGCCTAGTGGTCTACAGTCCATGGGGTCATAAAGAGTCGGATACAACTGAGCACACAGGTACAGTGAATTGTTTACGATTGCTAGACATAAAGATATTTAGGCAATAAGGACTAACTCCATCCTTAAGTAAAAATGTAGCTATCATTGTCTATCCTCTGTTTCTTCCCTTTTTTTTTTTTGCTCAGGATAATCATTTGCAAAGGTATTTGTATTTTGATAAACGGACAGATGAAATAATTTTTCCAACTCCTTTTAATGCCAAGTCAACTGTGAAAACGATGAGTGTAACTACTCATGTGCTTATAAATGATTTTATGATAGAGAAAATAAACTGCTACAGGTTTCAGATTGAAAATAGATTGCAAAAACCTTAAATTCAACCAAACATATTTTGACATTTATTTATTGTTGTAGTAACCAAATCAACTATCGGGGAACATGCTTGTTTCAGGCAAATAGGAACTTATTAATCAAGTATTGAACACATATTGTTTTAGCTACAGAGTCACGGCAACGCTGCAATGGATGCAGTCCTGTTTCTTGAGGTTGGCTTCTCATGGATGTCGTTCATACACACTCAATATTGTGCATTAGTCAAACAGTATTTTTTATAATGCACTATGATTTTAACTGGGGATTTATTTAATAATTTTGGTTTTAGAGTTTGTTTTGTGTGCAAACATACTATCTCTGATTTAATTTTTTCTGACACCATGCCCACTACATAGAATAAAAAAAGTGTAATTGTAGTTTTGTCCTTTAAAGCACAGGACAAATAAATGTCAAAATCAAATGTGATGTCCCCCAAGGGAACACACACTTCAGTGATGAAATATTCTTCCTCACTTCCCATTGCTATTCCTCTGAACACCCAGGTGAAGCTGCCTCAGGACCTAATCAAATGCTCTAATTTGCATATAATAAAAACCCTGCCATGAGATTTTAGAATGTTCTGAGAAAAAGTGCACAACGTCTCTAGGATGGTAAATTAGGAAGCTATGTATACATCTGCTCTGAATCTACAGTTTATAAACACTCGGAATAGTTTGACTGGACTGAATCTGATATGATCAACTGCTTACATTTTTGACGGTTAATTGTCAGTTTAATTCTCTGCCTACTAAAAGATCCTTGGAAGTAGCTTACTGCTATTTCCTGTGTTCCTTGAAAATGCTGCAATATTGATAAAATGTCAGACTCCTTCTTGGGAATGATGATGCAATCAACTTTGCAAAGCAATCATTAAGGTAGCTTTAAAAAGACAGCTATAGGAACAAACAGTTTCCCTGGGACTTAAACTTACATCATAATAGTACTTTTGTTTTTCAAAAATAGCAGTTCACATAGTAATATAAAATTTTCTCAGCAGACTCTTCTTTACTCCAAATTATTTTTAAAGAATGTGTTTTTCAGGCATATAAATTATTCTTGAATAAATTATTTGAACTTTAGGACTCTGGTTATTTTGATAATTTCTGCAAATTTAGCAGGTGGTTTAAAAAAATCATTTTTGCAATATTCTTTTTTTAATCAACAGAATGAAATTGAACCTTTTTTCATTACTGCTAGCATCAAATTAACAAATACAAAGTCTTAAATTTCCATTCCATAATCCTGACATTATACACAGAATTTTGAAAAATGTCTTCTAGAAATTGTAGAAACTATCTAGGCATTTGAAATGCTCTTTTTTTTTTTTTTTTAACATTATGAAAAAGCTAAACCTCTTTTCTGTGAAACTGAAATGCTCAACTGGTAAAAGAATATACTTGAATTCTGAGGTAATCTCATGTTATTCACTATTTTAGAGAGAGATCAATTATTATCATATTTGACATGGGGCACAGTATTATTTGATTTTATGCAGCCACGATAAATATTATTGTTTTAAAGGAAACAATAAATTACAGAGAATGATTTGCTGTTGGAAGACCATTTGGCTAGGAGGAAGCAGGCTTAACTAAAACACAAGGAGTAGAAGTTAGCCAAAAATTTCCTGTCTAGGTTAGAATTAGAGAAGTAACTCAGGTTCATTTAGTGAAATTTCTTACACTGAAATTTTTGAAAGTACAATTGGTTCTCCTTTGCCGATACCCTATCTGGGGTGAGAATGGACTAACGTTTAACAGTGTGTCAGAGGGCTCCCAAGCAACACATTTCATGTTATAGGAATTCATTGTTCTGCAGCTCAAATTATATCTTCTGTAAAGTAACCATTATGCAGACTCAGATGCCATGTGAAAGCAAAAATAACAATTACAACGGGAAGAAGAAAGATTTGTCGTCACCCAATAGCAGGTTTACAAGGATTGTTGGACTATTTTCAATGATCACTCTTCTCAGTCAAAAGGAACAGAATGCATAGATGTGGGGAATGAAGCCAATGTTCTTTGTCACATAGAGAGAAAGTAGAGGGAGAAAGGAGTGGAGTATGTTGGGGCTTTTTCATTCTAAATTACAGGATTGACTGGCAAAGCCTTCAACTCAGAGGCCTGAGGGTCCACCAGAGCAAACTAGAGTCCCTGTAGGGTAGAGATGATGCCTAATTCATCTTTCTACTCCTAGAGCCTGCAAGGGGCCTGTAGTCTATCAGTCCTTTCAGCAATACTTGCGAATGAATGAACAAAGTAAATGTTGATTGATCAGGGTTCCTGATCTTTCTGAGGCTGAGTGCCCTGTTTCAAGGATAGAAGTAGTATTTTTATTTCTTAAGGTACAGAAAGACATGGTGTACACATGAATTTAAGGATTTCCTATAATGTTCCTACAGCCATTCAGTCTTCTGGATGGAAAGTCCTCTCAGATGGTCAGACACCAGGTGGCTTTTGTGTGGTCCTCATCTTCCTTTCATCCTGAACACTATTAGGTATTGCACTGCTGATCTAAAGGGGAAGGGGTGCTCAGAGGGACTGGTCACTTTTTCCTCCTTTCACCAAATGAAATGATGGAGTGTAGCTGCTGACAGTGCTGGTTGCCTATCAGGATGTGGTTATCTAATGCCTTGATGACTTCCTTCTCCCTGAGGCTACAAGTAGGAAGTCTCTTGTTCTATGTGTCTCCAACACGATGAAAAAGGTTTGGAATTCATGACAGTGTTATTACACAGAGACCAAAAGTTAGACTCATTTATTTTAAGCCCTCTTAAAAAAAAAAAAAATCTGCATTCAAGTTTTTGCTTTTTTCCTTGTTTCATTATCACTTTCAATCCTCTCTCATCCCATTTCTACTGTTATCTAGGACGAAGGAACTTTTTCACATGATTAATCTGCTTTGGAAAATTATTTACTTTGGCTTAACTAATAGAATTCCATGAAACTCCTAGTGAGATAGTGAAATTTATACAACTTATTCTGCTGAGATGTTGCCTTTATATACTATAAACATCTTTTGTGTATATTCTTTTGAAATTGGGTTTGGCATATTTGAGACACATAAATTTGGAAGCCAGTACTTGGCTTTTTTTTTTTTCATTTTTTGATGTCAACCATTTTTAAAGTCTTTCTGAATTTGTTACAATATTGCTTCTGTTTCATGTTTCGTTATTTTGGCCACAAGGCATGTGGGATCTTAGTTCCCTAACCAGGGATCAATCTGCACCCCTTGCATTGGAAAACAAAGTCTTAACTGCCAGACTGCCAGGGAAGTTTTGATTCTTTTAATTCTTTTCACAATATTTGCATAGCTTCCACACTTCTTTAGGCTTTTACTTTTATTCTACAGGTTTATTATTTATTTTCTTCCTCTAACTTCTTGATGGAATTGTCTCAAAATTCATGAAGAAAATTTTCTTGGATATTATCAAGGGTTTAAGGTTTTTCTTACTCATAAAATGTTCTGCCCTTTTTAGGATAACTTAAACTTCTTGACAACTTTAAAATCCATGGTTTTACAGTCATTCCTGAGTATATTTTCTCCTCGACACTTTTCTCCACATGGTAGAAAAGAGAGCAGTAATAAATGGTGAGAAAGCTTAACTGCAAACATGCCAGGTTTTATTTTGGGGTCTGAAGCTTATAACATTTTCTAAATTAACATTTTTGACCGATGCACCTCTTAATTATTTCATCAGTTGATGTATCAATTATTGGCTCTTTAAAATGCCAAAAGCTTTTTCCTTAATCTACTCCATTAAATGTCATATTCTTTTCCTGGTGATAAAATTTTCTGTATTTCATAGTGTTTATGCCAAAATAGCCAGGACTCAAGTTAACAATGCTCTGTGTGTGTGTGTGTGTATATTTGCCAGCCAAAGGTGACTTTCAGTTCAGTTCAGTTCAGTCACTCATTCGTGTCCGACTCTTTAAGACCCCATGAATCACAGCATGCCAGGCCTTCCTGTCCATCACCAACTCCAGAGTTTACCTAAACTCATGTTCATCGAGGTGGTGATGCCATCCAGCCATCTCATCCTCTGTCGTCCTCTTCTCCTCCTGCCCCCAAACCTTCCCAGCATCAGGGTCTTTTCCAGTGAGTCAACTCTTTGCATGAGGTGGCCAAAGTATTGGAGTTTCAGCTTCAACATCAGTCCTTCCAGTGAACACCCAGGATTGATCTCCTTTAGGATGGACTGGTTGGATCTCCTTGCAGTCCAAGGGACTCTCAAGAGTCTTCTCCAACACCACAGTTCAAAAGCATCAATCCTTCAGTGCTCAGCTTTCTTCACTGTCCAACTCTCACATCCATACATGACTACTAGAAAAACCATAGCCTTGACTAGACGGACCTTTGTTGACAAAGTAATGTCTCTGCTTTTCAATATGCCATCTAGATTGGTCATAACTTTCCTTCCAAGGAGTAAGCATCTTTTAATTTCATGGCTGCAGTCACCATCTGCAGTGATTTTGGTGCCCCCCCCAAATGAAGTCTGACACTGTTTCCACTGTTTCTGCATTTATTTGCCATGAAGTGATGGGACCGCAAGTCATGATCTTAGTTTTCTGAATGTTGAGCTTTAATCCAACTTTTTCACCCTCCTCTTTCACTTTCATCAAGAAGCTTTTCAGTTCCTCTTCACTTTCTGCCATAAGGGTGGTGTCATCTGCATATCTGAGGTGATTGATATTTCTCCCGGCAATCTTGATTCCAGCTTGTCTTCCTCCAGCCCAGCGTTTCTCATGATGTATTCTGCATATAAGTTAAATAAGCAGGGTGACAATATACAGCCTTTGACGTACTCCTTTTCCTATTTGGAACCAGTCTGTTGTTCCATGTCCAGTTCTAACTGTTTCTTCCTGACCTGCATACAGGTTTCTCAAGAGGCAGGTCAGATGGTCTGGTATTCCCATCTCTTTCAAAATTTTCCACAGTTTTTTATGATCCACACAGTCAAAGGCTTTGGCATAGTCAATAAATCAGAAATAGATGTTTTTCTGGAACTCTCTTGCTTTTTCGATGATCCAGCGGATGTTGGCAATTTGATCTCTGGTTCCTCTGCCTTTTCTAAAACCAGATTTAACACTGCTATTTATTTGCCATTATCTAAACTTTTGAAACAAGTTTGCATGTAATAAGGACTGAAAACTGTGCTCTTAAATGTGTCCATATATGATCATCAGCCATTTTCAGGATAAGGACTATTCTTAAAGGGAAAAACATTAAGGTAGGTAGATTTTTGCATGCTCTAGGGGTCATAATTCATGTATTGTTCAAGGGTCAACTGTGTCACACATATATCAAGGGTCACACATACGTATACACAAACATACATGCAATGATGTTATTATGCTATCTGTGGTTCATGCTTGGAAGACCTTTGGCTAAAGAGATCCCCTGGAATCATCTCACAGCTCCCTTACTCCAAGGGAGTAATAGGAGCCCACAGGAGTGACACTACAGGTTTAGAAAGGCCCACAGCAGTTAATTTATCCCATCCTGCCTCAGTCAGGAGAATAGGCCACTAGGAATTTGTTGATTTTTTGGTGCCCATTTGATCTGACAAACTCTATAGGGAAAAAAAAAAAGAGAGAAAGAAAGAAAAGGAAAAGTTATAAAGCAATGGCTTGGGCTAAATCTGGCTGTAGGAGAAGATGGTAGCCAGAGTTCCTAGACATTATGGAACATGATTTTCACAATCTTCAGAGGTTTGCTTTTCTCCACAGGGGAAAATCTAATTATTTCTTTTCCCCTAGACCAGTCCAATTCTGGTATTCAGAATACAGAAGAACCTGTAGTACTTCATATTCTGGTTCAGTAATGATTTCAAAGTTGGACATGGATTTTCTTTATTTGGTGAGGATCATGTAAACAGACACTTTGAGACTTCAGAACTACTTTCTCTTGAGCTACTCCTTGGTGTCTGCAACTGATGCCATATTACTATTGATTGGGGGAAGAAACTGTAAGTTGAAAGTTTCAGCTGATTTTTGCCATACGCACTGGCAATATAGGAAGAGGGTCCTTTAATTATTTTACTACATACTTGTTGAGTATATGCTAGTGCCAAGTAGCATTAGATCATGGAGATTTGGGGTTTTAAAAAGGCACGGCATTCTCCTCAAGAAATACGTCTTATGGGGATATGGACATAGAAACAGGCAGTTACGATTACTTGGAAGCTTTCAACAGAGAGGCATATAGAACTTGGGAAAATAAAAGAAGTAATCTTGTGACCTATTCTATCTACTGACCACCTGATAAAATTAAAGATGAAGAAATAATTATCTGCCATTTCAGGTCTCTTTTCAGGATATGTAGGTGGCAGGAAGCGTCTGTTGGCTCAATTATAGTGTCCCTTGAGTAGAAAGCTGAGTTTACCCTCCAGCAAAGTACTAAGTTTCAAAAGCATTCCTGAGTCACAACAGTGACTTTTTTGGGGGTTAAAGTTGTCTTTATTACCACATACTGGGCAAAAATACTTAAAAGTCAGATGTCTGATAAAAATATTTGTCTCCAGGATATATAAAAAAATTCAAACTCAGTAAGAAGACAAACAACTCCATTTAAAAAATGGGCAAAAAATTGGAACAGACATTTCATCAAAGAAGATATACCAAAAGCAAGCAAGCAGATGAAAACTGCTCAACATAGTCATAAGTAAATGAAAATTAAAACCACACTGGGATACTACTATATAATCTCTTAGAATATCTAAAATTAAAAATCTGAACATATTGAGTATTGGTGAAAATGTAGAGGAACTGAATGTTTTGTATACTTCTGGGGAGAATGTGGAATATTTCAACCACTTTGGAAACTAGCTCTGCAATTTCTTAAACAGTTAAACATGTATGTACCATATGATCCAGCTATTCTATGTTTAGGCAGTTTGCAAAAGGAAAATGAAAGCATATGTCTAAATAAAGGCATATACATGAATGCACATGGGAGCTTGATTTAGTTGTCCCAAACTGGAAACAAATCAAGTGTCTGACAACAGGTGAATGAATAATGTGGTGTACTCAGAAAATGGAATAATACACAGCAATACAAAATACATTGGTGATATATGCTACATCATGAATAAGTCTCAAATTGTTATGCAAAGTAGAAGAAGCCAGACAAAAAAGGATATACAGTATACAATTTATATAAAGCTTGAAAAATTATGAGATAACATGTAGTGACATGTTTATGCAAAGCATTTTATTTATGGCATCTAAGAGGCATGCTTTGGAACACTTTGCTACTTAGAATCCTGAGAACAGAGTGAAGGCTCAGGGAGGGGTGAAGGACAGAAACTATAAGGGGCACACGGAAACTTTAGGGGGTGATGAGCATGTTAATCACCTTGACTGTAATAATGGGTTCACCAAACTACACATATGCCAAAACTTATCAAATTGTACCCTTTAAGTATATGCTACATATTCTATGCCAATTATAAATCACTAAATTAATTTTTTTAAAAAGCAACTAGAGCTTTGTTGTTATATTAACTGCCCATGTTTGAAAAATGGAAGTAAACAAAAAGGATTTTATAGGAAAAAAGGATGCAATTTTCTTTTCTACCCTCTGTTTTCAGTAGAATATGTCAATGGCATCGCATCATTGGTGACACTGGTCAGTTAGATTTCTTGAAATGCACAAGGGAAAATCAGAGATTAATATATTTCTAAATGGGAGTGTCTATGGTCTTTGGCTGCCTGGGAAATCCATTTTTATGGAAGCTTTCACTGCACTCAATACATCAGAGATTAGAAGTCTTAGCTACCTTTTATTTAAAACATGTTTGCTTAAATTACAACAAGTTATTTTACAACTAGACACATGAATGCCACATGCTAAGTAAATTGTACATTATGTAGAAAGTGTTTAAAAATACCCTGAAGTTGTGGAAATATGAGATACATATAGAGAATGATAATTTAAGCAGTTTCAGTCATATCACTGATGTTAAACTGAGCTTTCTGTAGTCTTTGCAGCAGAAGAGACATATGTCTTGAATGTATTTTAAATATATGCCAAAGCTAACCCTTTTAAGGGCATCATTGAATTGATAATTTCAAACAGTTTGTCAAACTTAGATATGTTCCAGAGAGGGAAGAGAAATCTTGAATGCATCATTTGGTATATTTTATAATGTCATTTTTGAGGATTCATGTTTACTTTGACTGCCTGTCCCACTGTACCCAAAATATGAATAAATAAAGAGGAACATTTGGTTTCTATGTCCTTTTCCCGCACAGCATTGAATGAGTGTTAAAGCTAATATAGTTGGATACAAGTCATATCCTCCAGTCATCACTTTGTTAATTTGATAATTGCTGAATACTGATCTTAATGAAGTTAACGTGCCTGTTATCTGTAACATAAAACGTTCCTGATATAAAACAGTTCCACTGTAAATCAAAGAAAAATGATATGGTCACACATATTAACATGTAAGGTGGTGAACAAATTCAGTTGAATTACATGACACTGTCAGCTCTGTACAGAAAATTCTAATTTTGTGTAAAAGGTCTTGATTTCTAAGCTCTTTACTTGTACAAGAAGATTTAATTTATCTGTTATTTTATGAAGCATTTTTATGTGTAGAAAAAGTGCTACTTGTTTGCAAACGCTGGTTATGTGGCATTCTTACATGATTTCATGCTTTACTGATGGAAAATTAGACCCTAGTGTATTATAAAAGAATAGAAGATAGCTATAGAATCAGGATGCAATTGCCTCAGGACATTCTGTTGACAGCTAGAAATATATACAGACAAAGCAATGTCAATGGATGCTAATGTGAACTATACCACTGATGAGTACTGTAAATCCCTCTAAAAGGAGAAGCCCAAATCCTTTTACTAAACTGGGGCTTTTCCCTTAAACTTTGACTACTGAGGCAATTTCTACACTTTTGCACAATGAAACCATAATGAATATTTTATAATTACATTATGTCCATGAATTCATAAATATGATCCCAGAGGCTGATCTATCCTGATAAAGCCATATATAGATATAATTCATTTCTGTTATTTATGTATTAGACTAAGAATACGGTGTCTTTCTTGCACACTG
Source organism: Okapia johnstoni (assembly GCA_024291935.2). NCBI lineage: Eukaryota > Metazoa > Chordata > Mammalia > Artiodactyla > Giraffidae > Okapia > Okapia johnstoni. The sequence continues at coordinate 60,699,264 of CM044312.1, forward strand.
AAGATGAATCATTCATTTCTTGGATTAGTTTATACCATGCAAGTCCTTACATAATAATTTCCTTGTCTGTTAGAACTTTTCAATTTTCTCTAATGTGAAATTGAATGAGAGGTATACTGTAATTTAACAATAATATGTACAAGTAATAATATCTCTAATGCCACCTTCCAAGAAAATTTAGTAAAAGATGTCAAAACAGCCCTAGAAGCTACAGTGTCTCTTTTGGTCTTTTTAACCTTCCAAGTCAATGTTAATAACCATCACAAACACTCCCTAGAGTAAACCTCAGTGCAAAGGTGTGACTATGAGGCCAGTGAGCCAAATTCTAAAAGGATTTTCTTGCTTCATTCCCATGTGAAACTATTTACCTTACATTTCAGAAAGCATCTTGCTGCCTATCAACATACAATGAGGATAAATTGATCTTGACTTCTTCCACTCTACTTCCAGAAGCCTGATATACTGTATAACTGTGGCTGAAATATTGGAAGTAACAAAAAAAATGCACAGTAGTCAAGTCTAGAGGTCTTCTTCGGTAATATTAACATTCTTGGTGGGTTTGGCACCCAGAGCAATTTTCCATTACAATCCAGCTATAATATGAGCAGAAACATTTTCTTTAACCAAACAACTGTGCAGGCGAGGCTGTGTGTAGTGTTCCTTGAAATGAGTCTGAAAAAAACAAAACAAAGCCCCTCCTTGTTTCTTCCAATTGTCACACACTGAAATGAACGGTAAGTGAAACCTGGTAAGCAGAAATGTCAGGACTATTTGGTTTTTCTACAGCAACTGCTTCTTGGTAGTCAGAATCAAAGCTCAGTATTCTGCCAGGTTTAAGAATCGACTGAAAAGAACACAGAACAGTCCTTGAAAATCAAGGCAATTATTCTGAGCAAAAAGACTTTGGCCTAGAAATCCTGATGGCAGTAGATGGTTTTGGAATTTTTGTTTGGGGCGTGAATAACACAGATGAGCTAGGATCAGTTCTTCACAAGAAATTTCTTTTGTTGCTATCCTAGGCTGACCCCACTTTGTTAGACTGCCATAGACAACTGTGGGAACGTGAATTGAGCAAAACGAACAATGAACCACAAAACCTCCCAGGAAAGAAGATCAAGGGTCCCAGCGAGCATTATTCCCTATTTGAAATGAAATGATGCACTAAAACAGAGTAAGGACTAAATGTACAAAACATTCTCAATGTGACACAATGGAGTGCTTAAAAATAAATATAATTCACATGGTTTGTTTCTATTTCAAATAAATTGCCTTTTCTAGATTAATTCAACAAATAATCTTCCCAGTTCTAAAGAGGGAAAACAGTTTTACTAAAAATAATAAAAATAACTTTCTATAGAAGTAAGCAGGAGGGAACCAGGCTCATTAACAGTCAAATAGAATGATTTTACCTGTAAAAAATCTCAATACAGAAGGAATATATTTGCAAACAAAAGTGAAAGAAAGATGACACTGAAGAGTTTGCACATTATCTCCTGAATTTGTCAGTTCTATGGTTTTAAATGATGAGACCATTAAGCAGGCCCAACTGAAGGAAACTTCAAGTTTTCCCTGAACTGAGTCTTCTTTCTGTGATGACTGACTCAACCACCTTGCGGGTCTTCTCATCTCATGGAAGTATAGTATTCTCAGTTTTTAATCCCAACTGGTATGCTGGTCTACTTGAGCTCTCCAATCTTTACTTTTGATATAATCCCCTCTTAATTTTCTCAGAAGAGTGTATTATTATGTCAACTTTGTTAAAAACATGCCAGTTACCTCCAGGCAAAATTAAAATCACCTCATTCAGAAGTCAAATCCCTCCATAATCAAGCATAAAGTTCTCATTACAAGTTCTCTTTTCCTCCTGTGAAAGTGAAAGCTGCTCAGTCGTGTCTGACTTTTTGCGACCTCATGGACTATATAGTCCATGGAATTCTCCGGGCCAGACTACTGGAATGGGTAGCCTTTCCCCTCTCCAGGGGATCTTCCCAACCCAGGGATCAAATCCAGGTCTCCTGCATTGCAGCCAGGTTCTTTACCAGCTGAGCCACTTTTTCTCCTGTTACTGTTTCAATTGATGGAGCTCAAAACATTTTTCTTGCTTTCCAGCTTTTGTTTTAGTGACAGTCTCTTCAATTTGCCTTCTGGCTTCTCTGCATAAACAAGTAATACTCTTTCCATCATTCAATGGAGAACAATATACCTACTGTGTGTCAGGCCCTGCATGAGGCAGAGAGGATATAGTAGTGAACAAGACCAACACAGTTCTTGCTTTCAAAGAGCCATGAGCAAATTGGAGGAACAGCAGACATACCACCATACTACCACTCTTCAAACACAGATTGTGACAACTTTTGTAACAGAAATAAAACAGATTCATGTATGGTGACTGGTAGGACTACTCAGATTGGGTTATCAGGGAGAACCTCACTGAAGAAGTGGCAATTGCATTGAGAACTGATTGCAGGAAGAGCCAGCCAAGCAGAGCCCAGGAGCAGAATTTTTCAGGGAATGAAAAATACAAGTGCCCCCAAACAGAGATTCATCTAGAATGTGCATGGAAAGAAGAGAAAGCAGTGAAACCCAAGTGGAGTGAGCTGAACTTCAGAGAACTTTTAATTTTCTGTGTCAAGTGTTCATAACTAACCCTGAACTCTTGAAATATTCTGGTATGTTGATAGTGAAATCTTAACCTTGCTTTCTATCTTTTTATTTGACCGTGTCATTGCCTTGATTTGAGTTTACTTTATGACAAAAATAAAGTTACATTATAAATGATTATGCAGCCTCACAGGTTATTCCAGTGTTATATACAGTGTAGGTTTTTAAACATAGCTAAGATGCCAAATCTCCCCAAACCAATGTACATGTTTAACATTATTCCTATCAACATCCAAGCAAGAATTTTGGTAGCTAAAGAAAAAAGTTATTCCAACATTTACATGGAAAAACAAAGGAAATAGAATACGTAAAATATGAAGAAGAGTTTGGGAGGAATCTATTTATCCAGTTTTAAGACATATCTACAATAATCAATGCTATGTGGTATTGATGGAGGGATAAATACACAGATCAGTGGGACAGAATATAAATCTCAAAAAGACCCACACATATTCGGCCAACTGATTTTTGGTAAAAAGTGCAAAAGCAACTCTGTATAAGAAGGACAGTACTTTAACAAATGGTGATGGAACAACTGGACTTCCTAGGCAAAACAAAATGAACCTTGACCTAAATGTCGTACCTTTTGTAAAAATTAACTGAAAGTATATTACAGACAAATGTAAAATACAAAATTATAAAACTTGTAGAAAATGGGAGAAGATCTTTAATACGAAGGGCTGGGCAAAGAGTTTCTAGACTGAACAACAAAAACACAGTACATAAAAGGAAAAATTGATAAATTAGATTTCATTAGCATGTCACACTAAACTGTAGAAAATTCTGAAAGAGATGGGAATACCAGACTATCTGACCTGTCTCTTGAGAAACCTGTATGCAGGTCAGGAAACAACAGTTAGAACTGAACATGGAACAACAAACTGGTTCCAAATAGGAAAAGGAGTACGTCAAGGCTGTATATTGTCACCCTGTTTATTTAACTTATATGCAGAGTACATCATGAGAAATGCTGGACTGGAAGAAACACAAGCTGGAATCAAGATTGCCAGGAGAAATATCAATAACCTCAGATATGCAGATGACACCACCCTTATGGCAGAAAGTGAAGAAGAACTAAAGAGCCTCTTGATGAAAGTGCAAGAGGAGAGTCAAAAAGTTGGCTTAAAGCTCAACGTTCATAAAACTAAGATTATGGCATCTGGTCCCATCACTTCATGGGAAATAGATGGGGAAACAGTGGAAACAGTGTCAGACTATTTTTCTGGGCTCCAAAATCACTGCTGATGGTGATTGCAGCCATGAGATTAAAAGACGCTTACTCCTTGGAAGGAAGGTTATGGCCAACCTAGATAGCATATTTAAAAGCAGACACATTACTTTGCCAACAAAAGTCTGTCTAGTCAAGGCTATGGTTTTTCCAGTGGTCATGTATGGATGTGAGAGTTGGACGGTGAAGAAAACAGAGCACCGCAGAATTGATGGTTTTGAACTGTGGTGTTGGAGAAGACTTTTGAGAGTCCCTTGGACTGCAAGGAGATCCAATCAATTTATCCTAAAGGAGATCAATCCTGGGTGTTCATTGGAAGGACTGATGTTGAAGCTGAAACTCCAATACTTTGGCCACCTCATGCTAAGAGTTGACTCATTGGAAAAGACCCTAATGCTGGGTAGGATTGGGGGTGGGAGGAGAAGGGGACGACAGAGGATGAGATGGTTGGATGGCATCACTGACTCGATGGACATGGGTTTGGGTAGACTCCGGGAGCTGGTGATGGACAGAGAGGCCGGGCGTGCTGCAATTCATGGGGTCACAAAGAGTCGGACGCGACTGAGTGACTGAACTGAACTGAGCATGTAACACCCCACTCCAGTACTCTTGCCTGGAAAATCCCATGGATGGAGGAGCCTGGTAGGGTGAAGTCCATGGGGTCGCGAAGAGTCGGACACGACTGAGCGACTTCACTTTCACTTTTCACTTTCATGCATTGGAGAAGGAAATGGCAGCCCACTCCAGTGTTCTTGCCTGGAGAATCTCAGGGCCGGCGGAGCCTGGTGGGCTGCCATCTATGGGGTTGCACAGAGTCAGACATGACTGAAGCGACTTAGCAGCAGCAGCAGTAGCAGCATGTAAAGTCTTTGCTAGGTGAAAGACCCTTTTAAGAGGATTAAAAAAAAATAAGCTATGGACTTAGAGAAAATGTTTGCAAACCGCTTATCTAATTAAGGTTAATATGTAGAATATATAAAGTATACTCTAAACTCAACAGTAAAAAGAAACAAACTAACCAAATAATTAGAGTAAAAGCACTGACAGACACTTCACTGAAGCAAGTATGTAGATTGGAAATAAGTACCTGACAAGATATACAACATCATTCACCACTAAGGAAATTCAGATTAAAACCACAATGAGATATCAGTACATTGTTATCAGAATGGATAAAATGCAAAACAATAATAACACAAAACACGTTTCTCTACAAGAAATTTCTAGAGGCTTAATCATTCATACAGTACTGGTTAGAATGTAAAATGACACAGCCACTATGAAAACAGTTTGGTAGCTTTTTAAAGAATTAAAAATGCTACAACCAAATGACCTAGTCCCATAAAATACTCTCCTAGGCATTAATCCCAGAAAAATAAACACTTATGTTTACACAAAAATCTATATTTATGAAATGTTTATTTGTAACAGCCCCAAACTAAAATCAACCCAGATATTCTTCAAGGGTGAATAGTTAAAAATACAAAAAACAGGCTTCCAGTTCAAGATGGTGATGTAGAAGGATGTGTGCCTATCTCCTGTGAGAGCACCAAAATTTCAACTAGCTGTTGAAGAATCAACAGGAGGACATTGGAACCCATGAAAAAAAGATATCCATGTCCAAAGAAAAGCCACTGCAGTGAGATGGTATGAGAGGTGCAATCATGATAAAATCAAATCCATACCTGCCAGGTGGGCAACCCAGAAACTGGAGAACAATAATAGCAAAGAAGTTCTCCCACTGTTGTGAAGGTTCTGAGCCCCACATCAGGCTTCTCAGCCTGGTGATCCAACAAAGGGACTAGGAATCCCCAGGGAATCTGATTTTGAAGGCCACTGGAATTAGATTATAGGATTTCCACAGGACTAGGGAAAACAGACTCCACACTTAGAGGACACAAACAAAATCTTGCTGCACCGAGACCCAGGGAAAATGAGTAGTGACCCCATAGGAAACTGAACCAAACCTACTGGCTAGCATTGAAGGGTCTCCTGTGGAGGTGTGTGTCAGCAGTGGCTTGCCATGGGGACAGGGGCACTGGCAGCAGGAGTCCTGGAAAGGGCCCCTTGGCATGAATCCTCTTGAAGGTCATCACTAATCCTACCATAGAGCCCACAGACCCCAGGGTAGGGTCACCTCAGGCTAAACAATTAACAGAGAGGGAGCACAACCCCACCCATTAGCAGACAACTGTATTAGCCTATTGAGCACAGCCCTGCCCAGCAGAGCAAGACCCAGTTTTTCCCACTGCCAGTTGCTACCATCAGGAAGCTTGCATAAGCCTCCTAGTCTCCTCCATCAGAGGGCAGACAGAAGCAAGAAGAACCACAATCCCACTGTGGCTAGAACAAAAACCACTATACAGAAAGTTAATCAGGATGAAAATGCACAATGTCCCAAATGAAGGGAAAAGATAAAACCCAAGAAAAACTAAATGAAGTGGAAATAGGCAAGCTTCCAGAAAAAGAATTCAGAATAATGATAATGAAGATGATCCAGGATCTCTGGAAGACAATGGAGAAGGTACAAGAAATGTTTGCCAAAGACCTAGAAGAAATAAAGAACAAATAGAGATGAATAATACACTAGAAGGAATCAATAGAATAACTGAGGCAGAAGAAAGGATAAATGACCTGGAGGACAGAATGCTGGAAATACTGCCAAAGCACAGGATATAGGAAAAAGAATGAAAACAAACAAAAAATGAAGACAGCATAAGAGACCTCTAGGATAACATTAAATGCACCAACATTCGCATTATAGGGGTCCCATAAGGAGAAGAGAGAGAAAAAGGACCCAAGAAAAATATCTGAAGGGATTAACTTAAAGCTGGAAATTTCCAACATGGGAAAGGAAACAGACAACCAAGTCCAGGAAGCATACACAGAGTCCCAGGCAGGATAAACCCAAGATACACCAAGACACGCAGCAATCAAACTGACAAAAATTAAAAATAGAGACAAAATGTTAAAAGCAACAAGGAAAAAAGGACAAATAACATACAGGGGGTTCCCATAAGGTTATAAGCTGATTTCTCAACAGAAACTCCACAAGTCCGAAGGGAATGGCATGATATATTTAAAGTGATGAATGAGAAGACCCTACAAAGAATATTCTATCCAGCAAGACTCTCGTTCACATTTGATGGAGAGGTCAAAAGCTTTACAGACATGCACAAGTTAAGAGAATTCAGCCCCACCAAATCAGCTTTACAAGAAATGCCAAAGGAATTTCTCTAAGCAGGAAACACAAGAGAAGGAAAAGACTTACGTAAAATAAACCCCAAACAATTAAGAAAGTGTTAACAGGATCATACATATTGATGATTATATTAAATGTAAATAGATTAAATGCACCAACCAAAGACATAGACTGGCTGGGCAGATGAAAACATGTGCATATATGTACTTTCACTTACCACATCACTCTACTTAACCCCCTGAATTGTATGTAATTATTTTATACTATTAGGTTTATTCATAGATGGGGAAATGATGGAAATGGTGAGAGACTTAATTTTGGGGGGCTCCAAAATCACTGCAGATGGTGACTGCAGCCATGAAATTAAAAGATGCTTTCTCTTTGAAAGAAAAGCTATGACCAAACTAGAGAGCATACTGAAAAGCAGAGACATTACTTTGCCAACAAAATTCTGTCTACTCAAAGCTATCATTTTTCCTGTAGCCATGTATGGATGTGAGAGTTGGACTATAAAGAAAGCTGAGCGCCGAAGAACTGATGCCTTTGAACTGTATGTTGGAGAAGACTCTTGAGAGTCTCTTGGACTGCAAGCAGATACAACCAGTCCATCCTAAAGGAAATCAGTCCTGAATATTCATTGGAAGGACTGATGCTGAAGTGGAAACTCCAATACTTTGGCCACATGTGAAGGATTGACTCATTGGAAAAGACCCTGATGCTGGAAAGATTGAAGGCAGGAGGAGAAGGGGACAACAAAGGATGAGATGGTTGGATGGTATCAATGACTCGATGGACATGAGTTTGAGTAAGCTCCAGGAGCCGGTGGTGGACATGGAAGCCTAGTGTGCTGCAGTCCATTGGGTCTCAAAGAGACAGACACAACTGAGCAACTAAACTGAACTGAGGTTAATCATGTTTCCATCATGGCTTGCAGTTGTAATGATCTTTTATTTTTGTCTAGCCATTGATTGTGAAAATTGATAAACTCTTCTAGTAGAATAGTAGTATTGTGAATTTTGCTTAAAAGAAAAAACAAAAAACTACAGTACATTCGTACCATGGAGTATTACTCAGCAGTAAAAAGGAACAAGCTATTTATGTATGCAACAACTTAGATAAATTCTGAAAGAATTATATGAGTAATAAGAGCCAATTTTAAAGGCTTATATTTATGTAAAGGTTATATATACTATATTACTTCACTTATATTAATTTGAAATGACAAATTTCTAAAAATAGAGAAAAAACAGTTACCATGAGTTAAGAGCTTCCTTTGTGGCTCAGCCATAAAGAACCAGTGTGCCAATACAAGGGATTTGGGTTTGATCCCTGAGTTGGGACAATTCCCTGGAGGAAAATATGGCAGCACACTCCAGCATTCCTGCATGGAGAGATCCCATGGACAGAGGAGCTTGGTGGGCAACAGTCATAGGGGTTGCAAAAGAGTTGGACATGACTGATAGACTAAACAATGACTTAAGGAAGGTGTGGGGATGGGATGGAAGTGTTTGTATTTATAAAAGGGCAACATGAGACGTCTTTGTGGTGATGAAATCATTCTGTATCTTGACTGCATCAATGTCAATGTCCTGATTGTTATATTTTGTTCTATCTTGGTTTTTCTTTCTACCAATTTGACTTTTCTCCATCCAGGTATGAATGTTATCTTTTTCCTGTTTTCTGGATCTTTTCTCAGCTCATTTCCTGTACCATTTTATGGCACATCCTCTGCCTAAACAAGTGCTTTCACAACCTCAAGCATTACTGATCAGCTCCTGATTGAGAAATAAAAGCATACTCAAAAGACTACCCAGAGAGAGTTAAATAAAGGGATGATTTACAAAGCTTCATCAAGAGTTAACAGAACCAACAGTGAAACACCAGAGGACAGGTTGCAATCAGAAGATATTACCATCCCTAGACCTGCAGGTACACAGAGAGGGGAAAATGATACTGAAGCTGAGTGCTGGAGTCATGAATTGTACTGGTGGATGCACTGCAATCAGGGAATATATATATCTGCATGTAAAACACTAAGACAAAATGCCTGCCACCACCATCTGAAAGAAGAGGTTCAATTCAACCAGCCTCAGGGTGGCCAAACTGTCCTCCTTATGCCCAAGAATGGTATGAATCTGTTCTATCAAGGATTTATTTAGTGCTGCTCTTTCTTGTTTGGGATTCCAGGTGCACTAGATCAGCCTTCAGGAGGACAAAACTATGTGGTTGGTGTGATACTTAGCTCCCATCCCTGCTGCAATGGACAGCATATGGCCCACCCAAGCTTCAGGGTGGATAGGGAAAGAATTGAAATACATGTAAAGGATCAGTCATTTAAGTCTGTACATGATTATTAAGAGCCTTCTCTACTGAGGTTGTCTTCTGTAAAATATTCAGCTGAATATTTTGTCAGTCAAAATTCTTCACTCTGCTTACTGTGCAAGGTTTATTCACATGAATCTCCCCCAGACACATGTTGTCAATCTTCTAATCTTGCCAGATCATGGTAGACATTAATTTCTAACTCTAAATTTCAGGTACTATTTCTCGGGGCACACTTTACCATAGTATTTTCTTCAGTTTTTGGCCTATCATTTTTCTCCTTTTGTAAAGTGCCTTATGTTTATGGGTACTCTTTCTGACCACTGAAATATGAAAAGGAAGAAAACTGCAAGGAAATGGGTTCAATCATTTACCAAGGGAGACTTGGTTCCTTCATATCTAACATATATATATATATATATATATATATATATATATATATATATATATATATATAATGTATCTATGTTTTATATATTTCATTCAATATAGAGAATGGTGAAAGACATTTCAGGGGTCCCAGGGTAATGAGTGGTTCATGCTTTTCATAAATGTCTGCTGTTCTAGTTTAGTTGCTCAGTCGTGTCCCGCTCTTTGCAACCCCATGGACTGTAGCCCACCACGCTCCTCTTTCTAAGGGATTTCTCAGGCAAGAATACCAGAGTGAGTTGCCATTTCCTTCTCCAGGGGATCTTCTGTACCCAGGCATCAAACCCGCATCTCCTGCATTGGCAGGCAGGTTCTTCACCACTGAGTCATGAGGGAAGCATAAAGATGTTTAAATGATGCAAAATACCAAATGCATAAATACTGTATTTTTTCAGGAATAAAAAGTAGAAGACAGAAAATATGTTAATTATGCATTAACTGATATATTGACAGTGTTTGTTTTAATCCATTTGTATTGAGGAAGTCATGGCAGGCTTTCAATGTGACTTCAATATTAAGCTAATTAGCATATGTTTTTCACTAGAAAGCATCAGAGTGATGACTTCTATGATTTTATACTACACATATGATAGTTCTATTGTACACTATTGCTGTTTTATTATCTTTCAGGATTATCTTGTACAGAATTCAGAAATCGAATTTCAGATGGTAAATTATTTAGTGAGAAGTTTACTTTTTATCCACAAGCATGGAGATATAGACAGTTCAACTAGACTGGCAAAATATTGTAGAATTTTATATTGGAGCTAAAAATATTTTAATATCATATCATTAATTAGCATCAACCCTAATCATAACTCTAGGGATATTATTGTAATAATAGTGATTACTTCAAAATCCTCTAATACTGATTTATCATTCCATGGTCAATTATTTTCTTTTACACTTATATTGGGTCTGATACAATTAGAAACTAAAGGATTTTGAACAAGAAAGCTTAAAATCGTCTTTTACAATGACTTTTTGGGTACCAGACATAGACATATTTATAAGATGATCTAAATTCACACAATATAATGTAAGCATTTTCTTACATTAAATCTATCAGATACCAAAATAGGAAACATGCTGACAAACAAAATAGACACATTATCACTAGCAAACATCCATATATATGGCTCCATTTTATCCCTAGTTCTGTGTCTTTGGATTCAACCAACTGCAAATTGTTTGGTACTATAGTATTTACTGGAAAAGGCAGTGGCACCCCACTCCAGTACTCTTGCCTGGAAAATCCCATGGACGGAGGAGCCTGGTAGGCTACAGTCCATGGGGTCGCTAAGAGTCGGACACGACTGAGTGACTTCACTTTCACTTTTCTCTTTCATGCACTGGAGAAGGAAATGGCAACCCACTCCAGTGTTCTTGCCTGGAGAATCCCAGGGATTGGGGAGCCTGGTGGGCTGCCGTCTATGGGGTCGCGCAGAGTCAGACACGACTGAAGCGACTTAGCAGCATAGTATTTACTATTGAAAAAAATAAAATCCATGTGAGTGGACCTGTGCTGTTCAAATCCATGCTGTTCAAGGGTCATCTGTATAACAATAATAAAAAAAAAGTATGAAACACTGCAAGAATTACCAAAATGTGACTAAAAGGCACAAAGTGAATAAATTTTGGGAAAATGGCAAACTTGTTTGACAGACTTGCCTGAGGCCATAAACCTTAAATTTTTAATAACAAAATATCTATGAAGTGTAGTCATGTGAAGTACAATAAAACAAGGTATACCTATTTTCTCCCTTCAGTTCTATCCATGTTTTATATATTTAGTTGGGTGTATATATATTCATAGTTGTTATATAACCCATTAAACTGACCCTTTTATTATTATATAATATCCACTGTCACTTGTGGATGATCTAAAAAAAAGTTGATAAATTCCTAGAAACATACAGCTTACCAAGACTGAATCCTGAAGAAATAAAAAGCCTGAACAGTCCTATATATGGTAAAAAAAAAAAAAAAAACTAAAAAAATTATCCAATTATAAAATACTCTCAACACACAAAAATCTCAGGACCTGATAGATTCACTTGTGAATTTTACCAAATATTTAAGGGAGAATTAATGCCAATTTTTCTTAAATGTGTCCAAAAAACAAAAGAGGAGGAAACACTTAGCTTTTTTAATGAGGTCAGCAAACTCAGACAAAGACAACACAAGAACAGAAAATTACAGGTCAATATCTTTGATGAATATACACACAAAAATTCTCAACAAAATGCTGATAATCCAATTTCAACAACTCATTAAAATATACTACATAGCCAAGAGGTATACAAATATGGCTTAACATATGAAAATCAATGTAATACATCAGAATGCAGGATAAAGAAACCACATGACCATCTCAATAAATGCAACATTTGACAAAATTCAACCACCTTTCCATGGTAAAAACTCTCAACAAACTAGGAATAAAAGATAGATACTCAACATAAAGAATGCCATTTGTAAATGTCCACAACTAGCATAGTCAATGACTAAAAACTGAAAGCTTTTCCTCTCAGATCAAGAACAAGGTGAGAATGGTCACTCTTGCTGCTTCTATTCAACATATTACTGGAAATCCTAGCCAGACCTAATAGGCCTAAAAAGAAAAAAAGAGAAAGAATCACAGGCATCCATAATGGAAAAGAAATAAAATTGCTACTGTTTGCAGATCACATGATCTCACACACAGAAGACTCTGAGGACTTCACAAAAAAACTGTTGGAACTAAGAAATGAATTCATTATGGTTGCAGGATAAAAAGTAACATATAAAAGTCAATTCCATTTCTGTATTAATAATGAACTACCAGAAAAGGAAATTAGGAAAACAAATTTACGATCGCACCACAAAAGAAAATATTTATAAATAAAGCAACTAAGGAGATAAACTATTTTCACACTGAAAACTACAAAATGCAAAATGTTGATGAAAGAAGATGGAAACAAATGGAAAGATAGTCTATGTTCATGAAATAGGAGACTTAATACTATTGAAATGTCCATACTAGCCAAAGTGATCTACAAATTCACTGATCTCTGTCAAAATCCCATTAACATTTTTTTTTATAGAAGTAGAACAAACAATGCTAAATTTAACATGGAACTACATAGGACCCCAAATGTCAAAACGATTTTGAAAAAGAACAAAGCTGGAGGCATCACACCTTCTGATTTCAAAATAAATTACAAACATACAGTAATTACAATAGTATGGTACTGGCATAAAGCATGTGTGACCAGTTGTGTCTAATTCTTTTTGACCCTATGGACTGTAGCTCACCAGACTTCTCTGTCCATGGGGATTTCCTAGGCAAGAATACTGGAGTGGGTTGCCATTTCCTTCTCCAGGGTATCCTACCAACCCAGGGATTGAATCAGCATCTCCTCCACTGGCAGTTGGATTTTTTTTTTTTTTTTAACCACTGAGCCACTAGGGAAGCCCCACTGGCATAAAGACCCACATGTAATCAAACAGAATAGAAAAGAAAGCCCAGAAATTAATCCATGAATATATAGTCAAGTGATCTTCCATAAGGCTGTCAAGTATACACAATATGGAAAGGATAGTCTCTTCAACAAATATTATGGGGAAAACCGTTTGTCCACACACAGAAGAATAAAACCCTTATTTTACACTATACACAAAAATCAACTAAAAATATCAAAAAGACTTAAATACAAAACTGCAACTGTAAAATTCCTAAATGAAAACAGGGGAAAAGCTTCATGGTATTGGTCTCAGAACTGATTTCTCAGAAGTGATGTGAGCAAGAAAAGCAAAAAGACAAGTGGGACTACATTAAACTGAAAAGCTTCTGAGCAGCAAAGTTAACAACTAACAGAGATTTAAAAAAAAATCCTATGAAATTGGAGAAAATATTTGAAAACTACTTATATCAGATAAGGCATTAAAATCCAAATATGTAAGGAACTCCTATAATTTCCTGCCATATTCAGCAAAGTGGACGTGTTTTTCTATCATCCTGCCACATACATGACAGAATGGATGAAGGAAATGGCAACCCATTCAGTATTCTTGCCTGGAGAATCCCATGGTCAGAGGAGCCTAGCGGGCTACAGTCCATGGGGTCGCGAGAGTCAGACATGACTTAACGATTAAACTGCCACCACCATGGATGAATCTTGAGGATATTAAGTTAAATAAGCCAGTCATAGCATATAGGTAGCCAACAAACACAAGAAAAATTCTCAAAAGATTACCAATTATTAGAGAAATGTAAATCAAAACTACAATGAGCTATCACCTCATACTTGTCAGAATGGCCATCACCATGACATCTACAAACGATAAAAGCTGAAGAAGGTGTGAAGAAAAGAGAACCCACTGTTGGTGGGAATAAAAGTTGATACAGATACTATGGAGAACAGTATGGAAGTTACTTAAAAAATTAAAAATAGAGCTACTGCATGATCTAGCAATCCAACTATGGGGCATGTATCCAGAGAAAAGCATAATTCAAAAAGATACATACACCCAAATATTCACTGCATTGCTATTTACAATAGCCAGGACATGGAAACAAACTACATGTTCATCAACAGAAGTATGAACAAAGCTGTGGTACATATAAACAAGCGAATATTACTCTGCCATAACAAAGGAACAAACTGGGTCATCTGTAGAGATGTGGATGGACCTAGATACTGTGATATAGAGTGAATTAAGTCAGAAAGAGGAAAAACAAATATCGTATATTAATGCATATAGGTGGAATCTGAAAAACTGGTATAGATGAGCTTATTTACAAAACAGAAATAGAGACACAGACATAGAGAACAAATGTGTGAATACCAAGGAGGCAAGGGGGGAGTGGGATGAATTGGGAGATTGGGATTGACATATATACACTATTGATATTAATACTAATACTATGTTTAAAATAGATAACTAATGAGAACTTACTGTAGAGCCCAGGGAACTCTACTCTTTGCTCTGTGGTGACTTAAATTGGAAGGAAACCTAAAAAAGAGGTGATATGTATACACATACAGTTGATTCCCTTTTCTGTACAGTAGAGAATAATATATTATGAAGCAACCATACTTCAATAAAAATTAAAAACTAAATAAAGTAGATAACCAACAAGGATATACTCTATAGCACAGGGAACTCTGCTCAGTATTCTGTAATAACCTTTTCCCTAAATGTTAAAATAATAGACACATGTATGTGTAAAAAGACTAAATTAAAAAACTTAAAAAATTAGCCAGTCATAAAAGAACAAATACTGCATGATTCCACTTATATTAGTTATCTTAAATAGTAATAGTAATACATGAACTGTGAACTTCTAGATGTTCAAGCTGGTTTTAGAAAAGGCAGAGGAACCAGAGATCAAATTGCCAGCATCCGATGGGTCATCAAAAAAGCAAGAGAGTTCCAGAAAAACATCTATTTCTGCTTTATTGAGTATGCCAAAGCCTTTGACTGTGTGGATCACAATAAACTGTGGAAAATTCTGAAAGAGATGGGCATACCAGACCACCTGACCTGCCTCTTGAGAAACCTATATGCAGGTCAGGAAGCAACAGTTAGAACTGGACATGGAACAACACACTAGTTCCAAATAGGAAAAGGTGAAACTCCAATACTTTGGCCACCTGATGCGAAGAACTGACTCATTTGAAGAGACCCTGATGTGGGAAAGATTGAGGGCAGGAGGAAAAGGGGACGACAGAGGATGAGATGGTTGGATGGCATCACCGACTCAATGGACAGGAGTTTGGGTGGATTTTGGGAGTTGGTGATGGACAGGGAGACCTGGTGTGCTGCGGTTCATGGGGTCACAAAGAGTCAGACATGACTGAGCGACCAAAGTGAACTGAGCTGAACTGAAATAGTAATCTGGGATCAGAGAGAGTGGTGGCTACCAGGGGTTGAGTGGAAGAGGAAATGGAGAGGTGCTAATCAACAAGTATAAAGTCTCAATTATGCAAAAATAACAATAAGCAGTTCTAGAGATTTGCTGTACAATGTCACCTATTTTATATTTATCTATATTCTTACTATGTCTGCTGCTCTTCATTCTTTTGTGTAAATCCAAATACTAACTCCCATCTGGTATAACATTCTTCCTGTTTGAAAAAATTTCTTTAACATTTTTTGTAGTACAGAAGTGATGATGTTGAAGTTGTTTTTGCCTTTTCTTGTCTGAAAAAGTGTTCATTTTGCCTTTACTTTTGAAATATTTTTGATGGGAATAAAATCCTAGGTTGACCTCTCATTTAAAGATGTTATACAATTGCTCTATGTATAGTAGTAGTTTCTGTGAAGAAGTCTGATATAATTCTTATCAGGGTTCCATGGTGTATATGTGCCCAATTAAAATGGGCTAATTTTAATAATTTCTTTTCACTATGTTTTAAGAGCACTTTGATTATAATGATCCTTGATGTAATTTTTTTGTCCCTAATTCTGCTTGGGGTTCATTGAGCTTCTTGGATCTATATATTTACTATTTTACTCGAATGTGGAAAATTTTCAACCAATAATCCTTCAAATATTTATTCTCTATCTCTTCCCCTTTGTAGGACTCCCAGTACACGTTAGACACACTAGTATTAATCTCTGGTATCACTAATTCTTTGCACATTTCTTTTTCAGTCTATTTTCTGTTTTTGGCTGGTTTCAGTTTTTCTTGCTATACTTTAAAGTTCAGAAGTCATTACTTCTGCAAGGTGTATTCTGCTCTTAACAGCCTCCAGCAAATTTTTCATTTCAGATATTTCATTTTTTCATTGATAGAATGTCCATTTGTTTCTTTCTTATGCTTCACATTTCTCTCATTATGCTCTTGTTTGCTTTAATTCTTGGGTATACTGATACATACATAATATATATATATGTTCATCATAAATCTTTCAACATCTCTTTAACATAGTCCTCTCATTCTTTTCTGGGTTTGTCTCTAATGACTGATTTTATTCCAAATTTGGGCAATATTTTTCTGCTTCTTTGCATGTGAAGCAGTTTTTAATTATTTGCTGTGAATTGTAAAATTTATGTTGAAGGGTATTAGATTTTACTGTATTTCTTTAGAGGATAAGGTCATTTTTCTGGCTGGACATTAACATGCATGAGATTAGTTTGATTCTCTCTGAGCTTGTTCTGAAACCCTTTGCAGACAGGTTTATGGTAACATTTCTCTAAAGTTGGTTTATATTCTTTATAAATCTACTTAAATGTGCCATACTTTCACTCTGCTGACTGGAACCTGAATGATTCTTTTACATAATCTCTAGCAACTTTCTGGCTTCCAGATCCCCAGAAATGGTTCTTTCCCTAGATTTTGTTCTTTTGCTTGGTCCTTTCAAATTTCTCCCAATGAATGCACAGATCTATATAAGACAGAGACTCCAAAGGAACTTTTCTTCCTATTCTTGTAACTTTCTCTCTGTACCTCTGTTCAATATGATACTTGATGCCACCATTTCTAGCTGCCTTATCCTTCCTGAAATCTAGTCTCTGTCTTCTCAATTCAGAGGGACCACTGGACTTTGATTTTCTCTCCCCTGCAATGGAATTTGAAAACTGCCTCTAGGCAGAAAGCTAGGATGATCACAGAGCTTATCTCACTGATACACTTTTCCAGAGATCTTAGTCCAGCACTGCATGCTTATTATCTGAAATAGTTGTTTTACATATATTTCCAGTGTTCTAGTTTTTTTATGATAAGAAGACGAATTAGAATTCTGTTACCTTCTCAGGGCTGGAAGCAAAAGTCCAGAAGTATGTTCTAATAGTTATTATTATATAACCATCCAACTTTTTCTTCCAAAAGATCAATCCAATTTATATTACCATTACAATGACTGCTTCCTTCACTGAATTTTCATTGAAAGTGGAAGTCGCTCAGTCCTGTCCGACTCTTTGTGACCCCAGGGACTGTAGCCTACCAGGCTCCTCTGTCCACGGAATTTTCCAGGCAAGAGTACTGGAGTGGGTTAGACTCCTATTTTAACAGCACATTTTCACGTGAAAACATGTATAGATGCACTTTATGACTCATACTTCATGAGTAAGTACAGAGTATATGCTAATTGGGATTAGTATCAAAGTTCATGTGGTCCTATCTATAAAAATTTTAGGTATGGTTGTTATCATCTCTGGGAAAAATTGCAGAATCACACAGTCAGGTATGGAATCCAGAGGCATTTTATTAGTGTGAATCAACACAAAATGAGGCAAACATTGTTATAGATTTGCAGAATATTATATTTGCTTGAGTAATTAAAACATATGGTCTATTTAATGTTCTATATTATGTTAATAAAACTATTAAAATCATCCATCCTTTTATGGATCTTTACTCATTAAGAACAGATTTTAACAGTTTAAAAATATATCAGGCACTGTAGAAAGCAGAAAAAAGATAAAAATAAGAAAAAGGTATTGTCCTTAATATCCATATTATTATTAACAGTTATATTAAAGATAACTACTGCTAAAATTTGGAGCATTATATTTTATATATTTAATATATAGCTGTAATCATACTTCAAAAATAACTTTATACTATGCTTTCTCATTTAGTAACTAATATACTAAAAGTTTTAATAATTATCTTCTAGAATCACAGTATATTTTATACAAATATACTATCATTGGGTCATTAATTTATGGCATTATCAAATAATTTTAAATATAAGTACTTTTATTATCATCTTTGTGAGTCAAAACATTATCATTATTTATGATTTCAAATCACTACTACAGGAGGTGTAATTAAATGCTCAGAGGTATAAACTTTTCCAAAGACATTCAATACACAATGAACATTTCTTTCTCAAAGTGATAAAACAATATATACTTCTACAAATAGTACTGGTTCATTCTCTGCATTCAAATTAGCTTTCACTGTTACCGTTGTTTTAAAAAATTACAGGTTGAAATTGCATTTTTTACCTGAGTCTGGTAAGTTTACATTCTAACTAGTGCAGTCCATTGGAATTCTAGATTGTTCAGATCCAGGTCAATGGTTCTGAAAGGTCTAGGCATTTTCCATGTTTCAATGCAGGTGATGCAGGCCCACTTGAACCTATTTTGTTCAAGGGACTCTCAGTATGCAAACTGACTTAAGTCTGTAATATGGGTGAGGGGCTCTGGCACTTTATTATCTTGTTGAGTCTGTGTGTTTCTATATCTAAAGTTGTTATTATTATATAGGATAGTAGCTTTTTAGTGGGCTGTTGGTCCATTGCAGCCTTTGGACTCAGTGATAAATCAGCCAACACCAAAGATTCTTGCAGTTCACATAGGCTGATACTACAAAGGCCTCATTTCCTATCAGGATGATGTATGGAACATGAAGCCTGTGGAGATCTTTTCTCTTACTCCAAAGTTACCTTCTACCTCAAAAGATTAAGTGGAAGGTAAGTGGACATAGTTTATAGCTGAGACTAAAAGGCTCAACGTGTCTCAATTTCTAATCTTAGAGGAATATCATAGAATTTCTAATTTTAGAGTAGAAATATCCACTGCAATGCAAGATAACCTAATAATGTGTTTGTAGAGCAAGCGTGTTCCCTCAGAACAGGTAAAGCCCAAACTTCCCCACCCTGCTATGAAGCAGATTTAGAGAGGGAGAAAGGGTTGTGTCTCCAGGGGAGGAAAAGTGATCGTGCCAGATTTTGGGTCCCTTCTTCATTTCTCTCTTTCCTTGTGAAGAGGTAGAGGATATCTAACTCAGAAGTGTAACAATAGAGATATTTGTGAAGTTGGAGATGCTTCCAAATATGGTAGCAAAGGCAGTTGATTTGGTGTTAGAATTTAGGAATACGTAGAACTGTGCTGTGCCAAATTATGATTTAAAAAACCAAATCAACCACCACCAACAAAAAAACACCCCTATGACATGGAAGCCCTGGCAATGGAGAGGATGGATGGAAAAACACCAAGCCAGAATCACTTAGCTATAGGTAGAAATGGTATTTTAGAGGGTTTGGGTTTCTCTGTAAAAATAATAATGGAGAGATATTTTATAATCCAAGAAAGAAACTGTAATCTAAAAGGGAATATATGTGTTCTGCTACTGGAGGTTCAGGGAAGAAGTAAAAGCCCCCTGTGAAATTTTATTAATTCCTTGATGTAAAATGGAACACTGCTCACAAATGTACATTGTCTATGCTAAGACACCCACAGTGGACAGAACACTTGCCTAGTAAATAGATTACAAATAGTGGTAACTAATCTAATAACCTCCATTATTTCATTCAGAATAACAAATGACCAATATAAGGTGACTCCCTATTTCCCTTCTCTGATGCGTCCCCAAAATAATTTTTCCTTCTTGAGAATAATGAGAAGTGATCTCTATAAGGAGGGCATCTTTGCCTTCAAATCTGACAAAAATCAGATATAAGTTTTCTTTGCAAAAATAGGACTGACCAAGTGATGTTGAATATCTTATGTTTAGGCATGAGTTCCTTTCAAAATCAGTAGAGATATTACAATTAATATCTAGAAGTAGAGTATTTCTTCCAAGTTACTCAAATTGTAGAGCTGTGTTTGTGTTCTCCTACAGATTATCCAGAAATTTATTCGACTTTCCACGTTGGGACTGTAGTTACTATAGATATCTGTCCTAAATCAGATCATTTTTTTTTTCCAGTAGATCTTTTCTAATCACAGAATGGTAAAAATGAAAACAGTTATCACTTCATCTGTCAAATCAGATAAATCAACATGAATAGAGTCATAACAGATGTCAGATTTCTCTTATTTTCAGTGATTTATGCTCTCATCTATTTCTTTCTCTCATTAACAATATATACCTTTTGTTTATCAAACTACTTACTATCTGAGGATTCAGTCTCTGAGGAAGGAGCTAACTTGTCTGATATTAACTGTTTTATGATCTTCAATACTATTCTACAAAAAAAGGGATCCTCAAAATGGTAGGTTTGAGATATATTATGTAGATAAGCTACTTAAACACTTTTATTTCACAGAGGAGGAAACTGAAGCTAAAGGAGGTTAAACGATTTGCCCATGATCATTTTCTGTAAAAGCTCTCATTTTTCTTCTTACATGTGTTTATCCCTGGAATTAGGGTACCAGCTTTGGGGCTAAGTGAATCAGTCACATAATTTAGCTTTTCTATACCTTGGCTTACTCTTCTGTAAGATTGGAATAATAAATAATATCGACTTACCATCTTTCACACAGCAGTTTTATGAAGTGTTGCAAATGTATGCAAAGAATATAATGCCATAATACAACTACTACGTAGATTACAGATGAAGATTATTACTTGAGATTATGTCTGTCTTTTGGTGGCAGAATATTAGATAAAGCAAAAGGGATCAGCGTTAAGTAATGGAAGACATATATGACAAGAATCTGTACATTTGCAAGATCACAATAGGGCCCTTAGGCTACAACTTGAATGACAGCCATGGGATTTGGCATCTAATCTAGCACCCCAAATTGAGTTGTCATCTGAATTTGGGTGGGGGACTAAATGGGGGAAAATCAGCAATTATGAATACCTTACTGCCCAGTGCTTGGTTTGTCAACTTTGTTAGGTTGAATTTTGCTTAATCATGTCTGTGAACCTTTTCTGAGTCTATAATTTTGGAAAAAATAACTTGTGAAACAAATTACTTCTTCCAACAGTTGCTCCTAGAGATTAGACTTTTTCTGAT
The DNA here is from genome assembly GCA_024291935.2 of Okapia johnstoni. Taxonomy (NCBI): domain Eukaryota; kingdom Metazoa; phylum Chordata; class Mammalia; order Artiodactyla; family Giraffidae; genus Okapia; species Okapia johnstoni. The sequence continues at coordinate 60,720,790 of CM044312.1, forward strand.
CATGGCACACATTTTTCTTACACTTGAATCATTTGAACACACAACCCATGAATGGGTTCTGTCTTAAAGTGATAAACTGTTATTGGCCTTGGCAGCTGTATGTTTTAAAGGGACAGCAGAATACATATAACCTATGTGACTCTGCTGAAAACACGATTAATGTTGTAAACTGCCAACTTTGTCTTCCTTAAGCAGAAAGAAGGATAGAAAGAAACCAGTTTTACTTCCCAACAAAGATTTTTTATAAAAGCAATAAGGTAATGGCAGGAAGTGCGCTTATCGTGCTGTAATCACACCCCAGGGGGAATGGGGGCTGCACCACTGTACCTCTTGCTTTGTAATGACCCAGGGGTGTGATTATCTTATGATAACCACTCTCCCTGTCATGCCTTATTGCTTATATATTCCACATGTCATAATGAATCCTGAAGCACTTTCTAGGTCTCATAGCAAAGGCAACGACTTTGAAGTACAGGAAGTAGCCAGCTTTCCTAGGTACACACAGATTAATACTGTATACATTAGGGGGAATTATGAATGACTACTTTAAAGTGCCAACCAAGCCACAAATATGGGGGAACTGTGGGCTTTATGCCTTAAAAAATAATCTTATTTGGGCTACCTTTTAAAAAAGTTTTTCTCCCCCTGCAATTTTGAGGACTATTAAATTATTCTGTTTCTACAAGGAACATTATCTGCCTCCAAAACCACCAGGGAAATAACATCTATGACATAATTACCTTGTAGTTACTTCATATGATGCTTTATTATGCAAACTGGAGAATGTTAAGCTTCCCAACACAAAAATTAGTTTCATTGGATTTAAGTGTCCATTATTCAAGAATTACAACCATTTCTGCTACAGATCATCAGGTTTAAGATTTAAGGGAGGTGTAAGATTTAAGGGAGGGACAATGAGGGGAGATTTTCATTTATTCCATAAGATTAAGGGTCTTCATTTTTTTTCTGATGTTAGAGTTGCTACATTCAGCACTAGTCATTGTGTACATTTTATTTGGAGATAATTGAGCTTTGAGAGTCTCCATTGCAACTGTTAATATATTCAAATTAAAATGAGTAGGGTTAATAGTAGACCTATAGGGAAGAAGAGACATCAAGAGTAAAAGATTTCTGAGTTTAGCAGGAGGCTTTAATAAGACAACAAGGTAATAAACTAAGCAATTATTTTTGATGCAACTTGCATGATTATCATACCACAGAGTGAATCTGCACCTCCGGGAGAGGTTTCCAAGTAATTTTGTAACCTTTGAAATGTACAGAGCAGTCAACATTTAAGTCCTACTGTCTCTTCCCGTGAAAAAATCTGAAACACTCTTTTTATCCTGTCACTGTAACCTAGGTGATGAAGATGGTGGCCTTTCACTGTGACCACTGATGAGTTGATTCAATGTCTGTGTCAGCTTCAGGATCAACCATGTTAACCTTAGGTCACTTCAAGGAAAACTGTGTGTCGAAAATGACGATTATTTAGCTGCCTACTGCATAAGCAGAGAGTCTTCTGATTATCATAAAGGTCAAATATGCACATTTTGACTGGTGGTAATGAGTAGTTTTAAAGATGTTTTAGCCTTTTCTTAATCTTGCAGTGTCACTAGGCTTCTATTGTTATGCACCAAAGAATGTGCCTCTAATTGTACCATTTGCCCTATTGTAGCTTGTACATAGAGCCAGTAGGGTGATGTTACTTGTGATAACCGCCTACCACATGTCCTAATAATTATTAGCCTTCAATAAATTGTATAATAAGGTAACTCAAGTCTGTAGGAACCAAAGGTTCTTAAAAAGTTGAAACCAATATTTAAGAGGCTTATGTATCAAATTCTAATAGTGGAGAACAAAATAGAACATAAAAATACTTTTCAAGATGTGAAAACTTCTTAAGAATTAGGAAGTATCCTAAAAGACTTCAAACACTAGAACTGTGTGCATGTGTGTGTATTTCATACGTTTGTAATGTAATGTAATGTAAAAAAAAGTATTTTTACTTTTAGATGATTTTAAATTTCACCTGTAAAAGACAAGCTTTGTCATATGAGTCATCCAAAAATTAATAATTATCTTAGGAACAAATAAGATCAACTGAAAATGCACGCAAAAATTAATTTTCTAAAGAAGAAGTTATAGTGCCATTTAATATTTTAAGAACTGTGCAGTATCACTCCACATTTAGTAGAGCCAAACAATTAGTTCTTTGCATAGTTTCAAAGAAGATAGTTTTCAAGCTGACAAGTTCAAGCAGTCCAAAATACAATAAAACACGCAAAAAAAGGAATAGATATGTAAAATACTACTTAAAATATAAACCTCAGCCAAAAGCTGAGGCTTCTTAGTAAACTGAGCAAGAATAAAACAATTCTATTTTTTTCCTTTGTATTTTAGTGACTTGGATTTTAATAAAAGTACTAACTAACCTTGATATTCTCTATTTTAATAGCTATCAAGCTTTTCAAAATCTAGTAAGGTGAGTAAATAGAATAAAAAAACTAAAAAAGCAGCTAGAGAAAACATAAATCGGACAGTATGACAAATTAGACTGAGAATATAAAAATGTAGGTTAATGCTTCAAATTTCCATAATTTTTAAATCTATATTTAAGTTTTTAAGATGATGAAAATATGTGAATATAAGTATATAAGAAAAGTAGATTCCATGTGAGCATGAAAGTAAAAAGTGGATTTAGTTGTAGCTGCCTTTGGACTTTCAGTCTTAATTCTCCAAACTGTAGTAACATGTTATACTGAAGCTAGTAGTAGAATGACTGCAAGGTAAAACTTCAAAATTTGAATTTTAGTACAATTTGGAAAATAATTTAGTATTTTCACTTGATAAATTAATGACCATAAATTAAGCTTATCAAATACTTAAAATACAATAGACATTGCTAATTTAATTCTCGTGTAATTCCTGCTGTGCCTGCTGCATTCATATATGTGATTTAGTCCAAATTTACATGTCTTTATCTGAGTCTACATGTTATCAAAATCTAGTTTAAAAGTGAACATATTTGTTCTGTATACCACTGAAACACCTATGACCAAATTCACATTTATGCCTAGGAGAGGCTTACAAATCTTATTTGGATTTATGAGTCTAGTTATTTCTGAGATCTATTTTCTTAGTTACAGAAATGAAAAATGGTAAAAGGTAGAGATTTAAAAATATATTGGTTTGAAATTTTTTTTTATAATATTTTAAAAATTTTGGGCAAAGAAAACCCCTAAATTTGAAGATGTAATGTAGTCTAGTTATTAATTTGTCATTTTTCTCTTTCAGTATTTTGTTTGGAAAGGAAAATAGGCTTACTAAGGAATGTGATTTTCTTAAATTGCCTATTATACTTCAAATTTAGTAGTTAAAATTATCTACTACTTAGCATTAGTAGTCTATTTAGGGGGCTTTTCTGGTGGCACAGAGGTAAAGAATCTGCCTACAATGTGGGAGCCCCGGGTTTATTCCCTGGGTCAGGAAGAGCCCCAGTATCCTTGCCTGAAGAATTCCATGGACAAAGGAGCCTAGTGGGATACAGTCCATGGGGTTGCAAAGAGTCAGACACAACTGAGCAACTTTCACTTTTTCATTCTAGTTATGGTATGGGAAATTTTGATTCTTAATTTTTTTTTTCTTTTGCAGTATTTTACATCTATAACTACTTAGAATCCTTTCCCTAACATTACAACTTTAATCTTTGATGCCATTATGTGTGATTAAAAAATTTTAGTTAAACATAATTAGTTTTACTACAAATTCATAAATTAAAAACAAAAGTAATAATACTCAAAAAATGACCACTCTTTGTGACTCCATGGACTGTATGTAGCCTGCCAGGCTCTTCTGTTCATGGAATTTTCCAGGCAAGAATGTTGGAGTAGGTTGCCATTTTCCACTCCAGGGGATCTTCCCCACCCAGGGATCAAATCTGTCTCTTGCATCTCCTGCAGTGGCAGGCAGATTCTTTACCACTGTGCCACTTGGGAAGCTTATATTTGGAAATTACTTATCAGTAAAATGTAGAATGAATTTATGTAATATACACATGCACACACACACACACACACGCACACAGTTACTGCCCTGAGAGCCACAGTGTAAGAGAGATACAGAGAAATCCTAATTTAGCAAGCACTTATTCTACATTTTAGGATATATTATCAGTGATATTGGCCTATAATTTCATTTCTGTGGTGTCTTTGGTTTTGCTATCAGGGTGATGGTGACCTCATAGAATGAACTTGGGAGTGTTCCTTCCTCTGCAATTTTTTGGGAAGATTTTTAGAAGGATAAGTATTAACATTTCTTTAAATATTTGGCAGAATTTGCCCGTGAAGACATCTGGTCCTGAACTTTTGTTGTTGTAAGTTACTTAATCACTGTTTCGATTACAAAGCTATAGTAATCAGAATAGTATGGTACTGGCACAGAAACAGAAATATAGATCAATGGAACAGGATAGAAAGTCTGGAAATAAACCTACACACTTATAGTCAATCTATGATAGAGGAGGCAAGAATATACAATGGAGAAAAGACAGACACTTCAATGAGTGGTGTTGGGAACACTGAATAGCCACAGGTAAAAGAATTAAATTACAACATTCTTTAACCCCATACACAAAAATAAAGTCAAAATGCACCACAGACCTAAGTGAAAGGCCAACATTATAAATCTCTTAGAGGAGAACATAGGCAGAACACTCTGACACAAATCACAACGCTGTCTTTTGGACTCACCTCCTAGGATAATAAAACAAAACAAAAATAAATAAATTGGACATAAACTCCAAACATTCTGTACAAAAAAGGAAGCCGCAAACAAAATGGAAAGACAACCTACAGAATGAAAGAAAATATTTGCAAACAAAATGACTGACAAGGGGTTAATCTCCAAAATACACAAACAGCTTACTCAGGTCTAAGTCAAAAGCGAACAAACAACAGAAACACAATGTGAGCAGAAGATCTAAATGGATATCTCACCAAAGAAGACATACAGACGGCCAGACAGCACGTGAAAAGACGTTTAACGTCACTACTCATCAGAGAAAATGCAAATCTAAAGCACAGTGAGGTATCACCTGACACCGGTCATAAAGGGCCATCATCATAAAGCCTACAAACAATAAATGCTAGAGAGAGTATGGAGAAAAGGGAACCCTCCTACACTGTTGGTGGGATGTAAATCAGTACAGCTGCTATGGGCAACAGTACGGAGGTTTCTTAAAAAGTAAAAATAGAACTACCGTTTGATCCAGCAAACCCACTCCAACACATGTATTTGGAGACTACTATAATTAGAAAAGATACATGCAACTCAGTGTTCAGGGAGCACTTTTTATAACAGTCAAGACATGGGGGCAGCCTATGTCTATCAACAGAGGAATGGATAAAGATGTGGTATACATGCATACATATATATATATATGTGTGTGTGTGTGTATGTAAATATACACACACACACAATAGAATATTATTCAGACACAAAAACAGAATGAAATAAAGCCATCTGCAGCAACATGGATGGACCGAGAGATTATCCTACTAAGTCAGAGAGAGAAAAACAAATATAGAGTATCACTCATATGTACAATCGGAGAAGGCAATGGCACCCCACTCCAGTACCCTTGCCTGGAAAATCCCATGGACAGCAGAGCCTGGTAGGCTGCAGTCCATGGGGTCGCGAAGAGTCGGACACGACTGAGCGACTTCACTTTCACTTTTCACTTTCATGCATTGGAGAAGGAAATGGCAACCCACTCCAGTGTTCTTGCCTGGACAATCTCAGGGACAGTGGAGCCTGGTGGGCTGCCGTCTATGGGGTCGCACAGAGTCGGACACGACTGAAGCGACTTAGCAGCAGCAGCAGCAGCAGCATATGTACAATCTAATTTTTTTAAAAAATGATACAGATGATCTTATTTACAAAACAAAAATAGACTTACAGACATTTACAAAACAAAAGCAAACACGGTTACCAAAGGGGAAAAGGATATAAATCAGGAGCTTGGGTTAACATACACACATTGCTATACATAAGATAGATAACTAACACAGATCTACTGTGGTCCTCTACTCAATATTCTAGGATAACCTACATGAAAAAAGAATATGAAAAAGATGAATATATGTATAACTGAAAAGATTCATCCAAATATTTATTTTTAAGGTTTTATCTATTTTTACATTTACAAGGCTTTATTTTATCTAAAGAGGAGTTTGGCCCAGCTTTATCTTCTTTCAAGTGGATATCTAATTATACAAGTAACATTTTAAAGTTAATCATTATTCTCCTCTCATTGAGATTATATGTTTATTATGTATTAAGTTTCCTACCCACTTGAATCTCTTGGCTGTCTATTCACTTCAATTAATATTTGTCGATTTATATTCATACTATCTTTATAGGTTATTTTAATAACTTTAAAAAGTATCTCTTTTATTTTTAAATTTTATTGGTTGTTTGCATGAACTTACTATTTTATAGGAATTTTTTTCTTTTTAAACAGAACACTGTTGGGTGTTTACTTAAACATTTGTTACTTAATTGCATTTAGCTTATTAATTTGAGGGATAATGTATATTTGTTATAGTAAACTTTCAATTCATGTGTACTAGTCACCTATTGCTGTGTAACAAATCATTATAAAATGTACCAGCTTAAAATAACAACTATTAGATATTGTTTCTCAATTACTATAGGTTAGGAACTTGGGAGTGACTTGAATAGAAGGTTTTGGCTTGGGTTCTCTCATGAAATTACAGAAGACAATGGCTGGATTGGAGTCACTTACAATTTTCTTCATTCACAAGCCTAATGCTTGGGCTGGGAAGGACAGTAATGCCACATTTTAACATGGGATATTTGTTCTTGCAGCCATCACTAGAAATCACCAACTCCCACAACATGGTATATCTTTTCATTTATTCTGCCCTTGTTTTATGAGCTTTAGTAGAATTTTACAATTTCAGTCTTATGGATCCTGCATTCTCATATTAAATTTATGCTCAAATATTTTTACAATTATTTCTACTGAAAATTGAATGTTTTCCTTTTTTATTTCTATCTTCTTTTTGCTAGTATTAAAAAAAGCTTCTAGTATTTAAATCTATTTAAAGATTTGTCTTAATCCAGCCACTTACCACATTTCCTCAAAGTTTAAGCAGTTTTTAATAGAAGCTTTTGGATATTCTTAGATAGTTAGTAATATTATTAGCAGAAAGAGATAGTTTTCCAAAATGACAGCAATTATTTTTTCTCCCATATTATAGACAGGAGAATCTCTGAAGCAACGCTGAATAATAGTGGATGGCAAGCATTCTGCTGTTTTTCTTTATTTTACAATAAACAGTTTTATCAGGTCAGTTGATGTTTGCTACTGCTTCTAAGTAATCTTTCATATTTAATTTTTTTTCTATTTCTAGTGTACCTGAATTGCCTCAAAACACTGACATTGTCTGTATTTTAGAAGTAGGAAACTGTGTAACACCTGGTCTTGCAGTTTTTTATTCATCAAAAATTTTAATCGCCATTTTGATCTCTTCTGTGATACTTTTTCTCATTTTCTACTCTGCCTGTATTCACAGCCACTTATATTTTGCTAAAGAGTTATCGACTTCTTCAAGATTTTCCACTTTTTTTGTAGAGATATATTTCTCATTTGTTTATTCATCGGGTTATTTATTTTCTGGATCTTAGGCTGAGAGGTTAGGTTAGTCACACTTATTTTGTTTCTTAAACTCTAGCCCTTAGCTCTCTACATTCTAATATTAACAAAGACTCAGTTCATGGTGATTTACTTATCTATGCAGACGATCCTCTCAAGATCCTGTCTTCATGTCTCTTCCTACAAGGCACTAATTCTACTCCCAAGGTGGAAGATCCCACATGCTATGAGGCAGCCAAGCTTATGCACCACAACTACTGAAGCCCATGTGCCTAGAGCTGATGCTCCACAAGAGAAGCCAAAATGACAAGAAGTCGACACACGACAACTAGACAGTAGCCTTCCTTGCCACAACTACAAAAAGATCACACACAGCAACAAAGACCCAATGCAGGCAAAAATAATAATAAATAAAATCTTAAAAAAAGAAGAAGAACCGATAAGAGAATTACCAGATAGAGAAAATATGGGGGAAGAGGTTCACAAGAACCACTCCCTAGCATTTTAATTTTCTATAATTCATTCAGTTCCATTCAGTCATTCAGTCATGTCCGACTCTTTGCGACCCCATGAACCACAGCACGCCAGCCTACCTGTCCATCACCAACTCCCCAAGTCCACCCAAACACATGTCCATCGAGTCAGTGATGCCATCCAACCATCTCATCCTCTCGTCCCCTTCTCCTCCTGCCCTCAATCTTTCCCAGCATTCGAGTCTTTTCCAATGAGTCAGTTCTTCACCTCAGGTGGCCAAAGTATTGGAGTTTCAGCTTCAGCATCAGTCCTTCCAATGAACACCCAGGACTGATCTCCTTTAGGATGGACTGGTTGGATCTCCTTGAAGTCCAAGGGACTCTCAAGAGTCTTCTCCAACACCACAGTTCAAAAGCATCAATTCTTTGGCGCTCAGCTTTCTTTATAGTCCAACTCTCACATCCATACATGACTACTGGAAAAACCACAGCCTTGACTAGACGGACTTTTGCTGACAATGTTTCTGCTTTTCAATATGCTGTCTAGGTTGGTCATAAGTTTACTTCCAAGGAGTAAGCATCTTTTAATGTCATGGCTGCAGTCACCATCTGCAGTGATTTTGGAGCCCCCAAAATAAAGTCTGACACTGTTTCCACTGCTCCCCCATCTATTTCCCATGAAGTGATGGGACCAGATGCCATGATCTTAGTTTTCTGAATGTTGAGCTTTAAGCCAACTTTTTCACTCTCCTCTTTCACTTTCATCAAGAGGCCTTTTAGTTCCTCTTCACTTTCTGCCATAAGGGTGGTGTCATCTGCATATCTGAGGTTATTGATATTTCTCCCGGCAATCTTGATTCCAGCTTGTGATTCTTCCAGCCCAGCGTTTCTCATGATGTACTCTGCATATAAGTTAAATAAGTAGGGTGACAATAAACAGCCTTGACATACTCCTTTTCCTATTTGGAACCAGTCTGTTGTTCCATGTCCAGTTCTAATTGTTACTTCCTGACCTGCATACAGGTTTCTCAAGAGGCAGGTCAGGTGGTCTGGTATTCCCATCTCTTTCAGAATTTTCCACAGTTTATTGTGATCCACACAGTCAAAGGCTTTGGCATACTCAATAAAGCAAAAATAGATGTTTTTCTGGAACTCTCTTGCTTTCTTGATGATCCATCAGATGTTGGCAATTTGATATCTGGTTCCTCTGCCTTTTCTAAAACCAGCTTGAAATTCTGGAAGTTCATAGTTCATGTATTGCTGAAGCCTGGCTTGGAGAATTTTGAGCAGTTCTTTACTAGTGTGTGAGATGAGTGCAATTCTGTGGTAGTTTGAGCATTCTTTGGCATTGCCTTTCTTTGGGATTGGAATGAAAACTGACTTTTTCCAATCCTGTGGCCACTGCTGAGTTTTCCACATTTGCTGGCATATTGAGTGCAGCACTTTCACAGCATCATCTTTTAGGATTTGAAATAGCTCAACTGGAATTCCATCACCTCCACTAGCTTTGTTCGTATTGATGCTTTCCAAGGCCCACTTGACTTCACATTCCAGGATGTCTGGCTCTACGTGAGTGATCACACCATCGTGATTATCTGGGTTGTGAAGATCTTTTTTGCACAATTCTTCTGTGTATTCTTGCCACTTCTTCTTAATATCTTCTGCTTCTGTTAGGTCCATACCATTTCTGTCCTTTATCGAGCCCATCTTTGCATGAAATATTCCCTTGGTATCTCTAGTTTTCTTAAAGAGATCTCTAGTCTTTCCCATTCTATTGTTTTCCTCTATTTCTTTGCACTGATCGCTAAGGAAGGCTTTCTTATCTCTCCTTGCTATTCTTTGGAACTCTGCATTCAGATGGGAATATCTTTCCTTTTCTCCTTTGCCTTTTGCTTCTCTTCTTTTCACAGCTGTTTGTAAGGCCTCCTCAGACAGCCATTTTGCTTTTTTGCATTTCTTTTCCATGGGGATGGTCTTGATCCCTGTCTCCTGTACAATGTCATGAACCTCCGTCCACAGTTCATCAGGCACTCTATCAGATCTAGTCCCTTAAATCTATTTCTCACTTCCACTGTATAATCATAAGGGATTTGATTCAGGTCATGCTGTTATGTAATTCTCAGTTTCATACCAAATTACAAATGTTTTTGTAATAAATGCTTCATTTTTTGTGGACATTACTATTATTTATCACATTGGTGTGTATCTTACTTATTGGCTGAATTTGTCACTGCTAACATAAGTTTCTACTTGTTTTCCAATCTTTCAAGCTATTTTTGAATTTTTCTTTTGTCATCCAAGAGCTAGCTAGTCAATGAAATAAGAGATACATGTTGTTTGGTCCATAGTGAAAGTATTCATCTCTCAGTCATGTCCTGCTACTTCCAACCCCATGGACTTAGCCCACCTCTGTCCAAGGAATTCTCCAGGCAAGAATATACTGGAGTGGGTAGGCATTTCCTTCTCCAGGGGATCTTCCTCGTTCAGGGATTGAATCTGGGTCTTCTGCATTGTAGGCAGCTTCTTTTCTGTCTGAACTACCAGGGAAGCCCTGGTCCATAGTAAGGGCTGAATAAGTGATAGCTATCATTATTAGTATTTCTGTGCTATACACAGATTTGATGAATATACATGAAAGAAGATCTGTGCCTGATCTCTTCACACTCTCTTCAAATTTAGAAAACAATCAGTACTTTCTGAATTTTTTGATATTTAAAAACCTGTGTCTAATTGGAATATTCAAACAGCCAGTCCACATGTTCTGACTTTTTAAAAGGAGAAGTACAATATATTGGGAGATATGTTTTATAAGTCAAGATATACTATGATTACATCATTCCTCTATTTTTAACTGTGTAAAACATATTTTATAACATATACTAACATTTTGTGGAAAACTGAATTCAAGGCTACTAGTTTGTGTAATGCATATTATAACCTAAGAATAATTCTATATTCTCTTGTTAGCAAGATAGTTTTTCCTTCTATACCATGTTCACTATGAAAGCTAATATATGATACCCGAATCAGGAAGGAGGATATTACTGAGGTAAAATTCTCCTTAGAATAAAGAGAAAAGAAAATCCTGTCTCATAAAGTAGAAGTGAGGGACAATGGTACTTTAAACATTGAGGGCAGGAGGAAAGGGAAGCAAGTGGCAAGATGCTTGAGTGCTGGCCTACCTTTTCAGACATGAAATCTGAGAGGTGAAGATTGCAGAGGTAAATTGAGAGCAAAGGGTCTTTTCCTTTACTTTCTGTTGGGAGTCGGAGAGTGTCTACTTTGCGGGTGGATGGGCCAAATGGGTAGGTTTATCAGATGGAAGAGGGAGTAGCATCACTGGGCAGTGAGAGAACAAGAATGTGAATAAATACTCTCTAGCTGCTGCTCTTGACCTCCTGTGGTACAGGAAGGGCCTAAACAGTCTGGCATACTCTATGAGTAAGCTGAATTTAGCCGGCCAGGGAGACTGCCAGAAGAAGTAGCATCAAAGAGCTGTAAATGTGACCCTCTAGCCAAGCACCATGGGACAGTCTGGGCAAAGAATCTGCACCCTTAGGGGGATTTATGGTCAGTTGACGGTTGACATAGGTTGAATCAGCAATAAGAATGGCCAGTTCCTGGTGAAGCTGAGAGAGAACAGATGACTAGGCCATGAACTTTACACTCCCTTGTTGCCTACAGGACTGAGTTTTACCTCAAACCTCGACATCACATCTTCACTGCATCATAGAATAGAAAGCCCCAGAGTCAGATGTTATGGTCTGGAGGGGCCTGTTTTCTGTATTATGAGAGAACTAGATATGGTCAAAGCTACGGGTTTAGCCTTTATCATGATAAATCGGAGCTGATAGAATTTAGTAAATCCTCTTAAGATAATAGCATGGCTGGCTGGTATGTTCCTTGCTGAAAAATCTCATTTTGAATGTCAAAAGTGAAATACTATGTTCATACAAATCCTAGTATTCCACTAAGGAAATGGATGCTTCAGACCCAAAAGGGCAAGCATTTATGTGAAAAGAGAAGAGAGATTCATTAACAAGTTTCAAAATATCATCTGTTATATTTTTGGAACTACTTAGAATACCACTAAAATACTATAGTTATACATACTATTCATTGTACATAAAAACAAAGATGGTTAGAGCTAAACGAGATGTTATAAATTATTTAGTTCAACTTCAGACAAAGAAGCTCAGATCTGAAAATGTTCAGGTAACAAGCCTTGGGCCACACATCAAGTACAGAATTAGCTAGACAAGAACCCCTTCTTGATTCTCATTCTAGTGCCTCCTCTACTCCCTCTTATCTCCACAAATTCAATGATTCCTTATCCTTAAGCATTTATCCATCCATCTGTAAGTACTGCAAGACACAATGCTTCATTGATTCTTCTTTTTGCAGATTCAATTTCCTGCTTAAATTCTGGTTCTAACGGGGCTTGCTCAAAGAACTACTGCTGGGCAAATTATATGATGATCTTAGTAATTTAGAAACATCATGACAATATTAGACTTCTTAATTCTATTTTTTTTAAATTGCAGTTATCTAGAGAATTCTCTATTCTGGTCAAGAAATTTTCATGATAATGGTTTTGATTTTTAAAGAGACGTAAACGTTTCTTTTAAAAGGAAGACCTAGAAAATTCTTCAACTATTATTAATTCTCAGAAAATAATTTAATTGAAACTTATTGAAGCTAATTAAAAGGATAATTTCTCATTTTGCTTTGTGGTCCCATGGACTTAATTCAACCAAAGAAGTATTTTATTTTTTTTTTATTTTTTGGAGGTAACCGTGTGCTCAGAGTCAGCATCAGGGGAACAAAATGAGAAATGCCCTCATATTTCTATTCTTCTTATCTTATGACAAAAACACCTTGCACTAATTTACTTTTTCTGAATAATTGTATCCTTTCTCATGCATGCTTTAATGATCCCATTTTTGGATGCTACTGAATGTCCCTATTTTTAATTTTTAAAAATATTAGTTTGCATATGTAATAATAACCAAATGTAATTCAGCAAACATTTATTTTTATTTAACACGTGATAGCTCTTTCTATGTGGCAGACACTACTGGAAATGTTTCAAAAAGATTATTTCAGGTACATACTATTATATTCCAGACCACCCGATTTTATAAATGAAGAAACTGAGACACAAAGAGTATGCTGCTGCTGCTGCTGTAAGCTAATAATAAAACTCAGATATTTGCTCCATAGTCTTAAACACTGATTTTGGGGAGGCAAGCCTTAGATTGGTGCAAAGGATAGCAAAATGAATGAAGCTTTATCTGTGCCCTCCAGAAACTTGGCTAACAACACACTCTTAGTAGACAGAGATATATAAAAACAGTACTGTTGACTATGACGGAGATGTAAAAAGTGTTATGGGAAAACAGAAAAAGAATTTCAGAGGAAGTGACATTTAAGTTGTGCCATGAGAATACAGGGAATTTTATTGAAGCACAATGTTATTTAAGCAAAGGTTAGAAAGAAACCTTTGCTTCCCTGATAGCTCAGTCGGTAAAGAATCCGCCTGCAATGCGGGAGACCCCAGTTTGATTCCTGGGTCGGGAAGATCCCCTGGAGAAGGGATAGGCTACCCAATCCAGTATTCTTGGGCTTCCCTTGTGGCTCAGTTGGTAAAGAATCCACGTGCAATGTGGGAGACCTGGGTTCGATCCCTGGGTTGGGAAGATCCCCTGGAGAAGGGAAAGGCTACTCACTCCAGTATTCTGGCCTGGAGAATTCCATGGACTGTATAGTCCATGCAGTTGCAAAGAGTCAGACACAACAGAGCGACTTTCACTTCACATGCATTCTATACTTTTTGGCTTCCGTCATAGCTCAGTTGGTAAAGAATCCGCCTGCAATGCAGGAGACCTGGGTTTGATCCCTGGGTTGGGAAGATCCTCTGGAGAAGGAAAAGGTTATCCACTCCAGTATTCTGGCCTGGAGAATTCCATGGGCTACACAGTTCATGGGGTCACAATACAGTACATGTAGGGGTATAGACGCCTATACAGTACATGGGGTTGCTCGGATACGACTGAGTGACTTTCACTAAAAATGAAAAAAGCCAGTGGAAAAATACAAGACATATTCCTAGAAACATTCATGGAATGTGGCTGAGAGTTGGAAAGAAATGATGATAAAAGAACATGAAGAGTTAAAGTAGGGCTAGGTTAAAAATGACATTGTATGCGAGAAGGAAAATTCTAAAATTATCTAGAGGTGGGGGTGAGTGGTTAGCTAAGTTTTTTCACATATGAGAAAGATATCACTCCTGAGTTTTAGAACAAGAAACTAGCAGTAACGTAGAGAATGTGAGCAAAGACTGTATGGCTACTAATTAGGGGGATACTGCATTAGTTCAGGGGCTTCCCAGGTGGCGCCTGCCAATGCAGGAGAACTGGGTTCAATACCTAGGTTGGGTAGATCCCCTGGAGGAGAGCATGGCAACCTACTCCAATATTCTTGCCTGGAGAATTCCATGCACAGAGGAACCTGGCAGACTACAGTTCATGGGGTCGCAGAGTTGGACACAACTGAAGCGATTTAGTACGCACTCACATGGAAAGGCAGAAAGGTTATGACAAAAAGAGAACTGGTTCACTTTCAGAAATAGTGAGTTCAAGGAAAACATGTCCCAAATATGATTGCAAATACTGACGACAGAGAGATTAGAGCTTGTGATGTAGATCTGGGAATCATCAGGATTTATGATAGTGGGCACTGTAACAGTAGATAAATAAGGGTAGGATGAATGCAAAATCAAAAAACTATGGTAAAAGATGATAAAATCTAGCAGAAGAAGAGTTAGTAAGGAAGAACCGTCATGGAGAAAGAGCATCTGAATCGGTGGGAGGAAATTTTTGAAGTGGAAGTCCTCAACCTTAAATGCAGCAGTGTTAGTAGGAGGAAGACCATGATATTTAGCAATTAGGAGGTCAGTTAGTATAAAATTCCTTTTCGGCTTGACTTTGTTAGTCTTTATGTAGTTTGCTGAATAATGGCCCCCAAAGATGTCCATGTTCTAATTTCTGGCACCTGTGAATATTACCGTATATGGCAAAGAAGGGATTTTGCAGAGGTGATCAAGTTAAAGATCTTGAGACAGGGAGGAGTAACCTAGACTATTGGGCTTCCCAGGTGGCACTCATGGTAAAGAAGCTACCTGCCAATGCAGGATACTTAAGAGATGTGGGCTCAATCCCTAGGTTGGGAAGATCCCCTGGAGGAGGAAATGGAAACCCACTTCAATATACTTGCCTGGAGAATTCCATGGACAGGAGAGCCTAACGGGCTATAGTCCATAGGGTCACACAGAGTCAGATGTGATTGAAGTGATTGAGCACACACACACAACCTGGATTGTCCAGGCTGGCCAATGATGTAATCACAAGTGTCCTTATGGGAGAGACAGACGAAGGTAAAACTACAGAAAGCAATGTGAGGATGGAAGCAAAATGCTGTGCTGCTGGCTTTGAAGATGGGAAAAGGAGCCAAAGAATGCAGAGAATGCAGCTGTAGAAGACGGGAAAGGCTAGGAGATGGATTTTCCCTCAGAAGTTCCTGAGGGAGCACTGTTGTTCTCTCTGCTGGTCCGTACCTCTCTCTCTCATACACACGTACACACTACTTCTCTGCTGCAGCCTAAAGCAGAGCAAAGTTCAGGGGAAGGGGCAAAGTTTAATGCTGGGCTGGACTGAACTTTTTAGTATCCAAAATATGAAACTATTGGTTAATACTCAAGAATGCCCAATATGCCCAAGAGTAGCAGAAGAGATGGTTGGCAGTGGAAAAGAACAGCAGGGGCTGCATCTTACTACTTCAGAATCCAGTGCATCCAATACACAGCCTACACTGCAAGTGACATCACTGAGGTCCACCAAGAGTGGCTAATCTACAGTTTGAAAGTTTAAAAGAATGACTAAAATAGGTGGATGGTGGGAGATGACAAAGCACATGGGGGTGAAATTTCTCACAATCAGTAGTTTTACATGAATGTCATTAAAAACTATAGTAAAGGGCTTCCCTGGTGGCTCAGTGGTAAAGAATCTGCCTGCAGTGCAGGAGACATGGGTTCGATCCCTGGTCTGGAAAGATCCCACATGCCACCAAGCAACTAAGCCCGTGGGCCACAACTACTGAGCCTGTGCTCTAGAGCCCAGGAGCTGCAACTACTGAGCCCTTGTCTGCCACAGCTACTGAAGCCTGTGCACCCAAGAGCCCATGCTCTGCAACAAGAGAAGCCACCATAATGAGAAGCCCACCCACCACAACTAGAGAATAGCCCTCACTCGCCACAACTAGAAAAAAGCCTGCCCAGCAATGAAGACCCAGTACAAGTAATAAACTAATAAGTAACATTTAAAAAATAATAATAGTAAATAGATACAATTCTTAAAAATGTAGTGTGAAATTAATATTAAGTAAAATGCAAAATTCAATATCCTTTCAGAGGTCACAAATGCAAATGTCTAACAGCTTCCAAGTTTAAGAGAAAAAAAAAAAGAGCCTCATGGAGCCCTTGGTAAACTGGAGAACACACGCCATCTAAATAGAACAACCAGCCCCTGCTACAAGAAAGATGTGACACTCCAATTCTTGCCAGATTTTCTAGTTTTTAAAAAGGAAAAAAAAATTAAACATACCTTAATTTTTATATGAAATCTTTTAGTTATTAACTAAAGGCATCTCATTCACTTTTTTTTTTTTTTTACTGCTGCTGTAACAATTATCACAAATTTAGTGACAACCCAGATTTATTCTCTGTTTTCTGGAGGAGGTCAGAAACCTAAAATGAACTGGCAGGCCAATTCTCCTTCTGGAGGCTCTAGGATTGGACCCATTTCCATGGCCTTTCTGGATTCCAGAGGACACCTACATCCTTTGAACCATGGCCTCCTGGTTGCCTTTTCAAAGCCAGCAGCATAGCATCTTCAAATCTCTGTCCCTCTGCTTCTGTCACGGCATTTTCTTCTAACTGGTTCTGACTCTTCCAGTGTCCCTCTTGAAAGAACACCTGTGATTACACGGGGCTCACTAGGATAATCTCCCCATCTGAAGATCCTTAATTTAAGCACATTTGTAAAATCTCTTTTGGCATAGAAAGAGACATTCACAGATGTCAGGATTGAGGTCATGGACCTATTTGGGGACTATTATTCAGTCTATTACAGCGACCAGTACCAAAATTACAGTATGTTAGTCAACATGAAAAGGGCTAATGGAGCACTCCATAGATAAATTCATCCTTCAAACTGTCAACTTATAATCTTTGGAAATGTTTCTTGAGTTCTTTACAATTTATTTCATTCCTCTTGCTTCCTGTGGTCTTACATGACAAAGGGCTTCAAATGGAGAGAGACTGTGCAGTGAAAAGATAAATTTAGATAGTGGACTTTGTTTTAATGTGATTCTGTGAACCACTGTGTGGGCAATACACTTGAAATTCTGTTTTTTGTTTTGGTTAAGGATTTTTCAAAGGCATTTTAATCAAATATATTTGAGAACATTTGAATACAATTTTTAAGGTATCTGACTACCAAATAATTTGCAGTTCTTCCCTAACACTTCTGTCAACCAAAATTAACAGTGATTTTCATCTGGAGAAACATTCTGATTTATTGAAGTTTACCACATTGGCAAATCTACTAAAATGTTTACCAAAGCAACATAACAACATATGGGGTATTTCACCTCAATTGTTCTTTTCATGTTTTCTCAGGTCTTTTTGATATACAAAATGATATGAGATTTCTGACAACAAAATCACCATGGAGGACAAGGCAGATGGTCCCCCAAAGAAAGCATGTGTCGCTTGTGTTTTAGAAGCAAGTTTTGTCTGAAACAGAAGCGAAACCTTTTGTTTTCCAGTTAATTACCTCATTATGTTGTAGGTACATAATTCTTTCGGAAGAAACCAACCTACTTGAAGGGAAAGTACAAAATATTATGTATTATGTATCCAAACCATACAAAAATTGTAAAGATGTCGATTTTACATAATAAGGGATCTATATCAATGTGAAAGAATTTAAGCTTAGGAAACCAGCATTTCAGTAACGTTCTAATTTCTGCCCACACAAAATCCTCTTTTGTTTGTAAATAGAAAGGGGAAATTCTTCACTGTGGCATGTTCATCTGTTACCTGAACACTCAGTGAGGTCCGGTAGTTAATCACAACATTTTTAATGGGATTTAAAGTTAGAGCTGTACTTAATTTTTTGTACACAGATATAAACATTTGTTCACCAAAACCAACTCATTCTCTTAGCTTTGTGTTTTGAAATAAGGGCTATTTCAGCACTTATAGATTTTCTACTAAGTTGCATTCCAGAAAGGCCTGTCTTTTAAATGGGTGTCCAACTTCTAGTGGGAAGTATCAGGGATGGGAGAAAAGATTCAAAAGCAAAAATCTGTTTGATTAGAAAATGTTCAGGGAAACAAAAAACATCTCCCATTTATTTAAATTGACTGCACTGTCATATACAAAATTGTGGGAGGGGAAAATTCCTTGAAACTAGTTTGATAGCTGAGATTATCTCAGCTTTCTCCTTTGTGGTGACTGTAGTTATCTTTACTGAGAAGGGTGATACAAAGCCATTCTGTTAATAAAAGCCTCACATTCCTTAGAAGATCCATCCTGAAAGCCCAGATATTTCTGAGCTAGGTGACACGTTGAAAGAGGATTAAATATATGTGTGTGTGTGTGTGTGTGTGTGTATGTGTGTATATATATATATATATATATATATAGGAGCCTCCTGAGATGACAATTTCAGGACCTTCTCCTATGTCACAAGGAAATAAAGGGCCACTCACTTAGGAAGTAGAATATTACTTGAAGACAGGTTATTTTGCTCTTCAGAAGAGGTTACATTTTCATTTACTCTTAGAGTGGCCACTGATGTTAGGAAAGTTATAAAACCATGCTTTTGTTGTGGAATATTTTGGAAAGCCACATTTTTTTTTCCTTTACTAATAAAAGATTTTTTTTGTGGATGCCAGCGATACTTCACAGAAGGGAAAATGCATTGTCTTAAAAAAAAAAAAAGACTTCCCTAATTTGAATATTCCTGAAACTTTTGATTAGGATCATAACTTCCATTAAGAAGAAAAACAAGGCAGCAAGCATGACAAGCCTGCACATATAGATACAGATGCATGTTACTAGGTATTTGTTGGTTAAAACACATGGTACTTCATGGAAGGTGCTTACGGTTGGGACACATCTGAGAAAGCATAAAACTGCAAGGGAACAAGACTTAATTGACCACTGGAAATAAAATATGAAAAGATTTTAACTTTTTGCTGATTACATTCAGTTCTAATCCAACCCTAAAAAGGAAGCACCCTCTGCTGGATTATTTAAGATATAACTGTGACCCAAAAAGGAAAAGTAAGAGAGAGTCTAGTTATAATCAGAGAGAGAAATTATTACTGTGTATTCACAAATATCATGTTATTTACTACCTGACCTGAGTCTAAGACAAACCTTTAGGGACTGAAAACACAGCACTTATTTTCTGCATTTTAGCATAAGGAGCTACATAGGATGCATCTGAAGGCATGAGAGGTTTAGGGAAGTTGATCTTCTCAAGTTAACAAATGAAATACACAGTCTAATATATATTTCAAAGATTAAAATACTTCAAAACTCAAAGTATATTCCATGGTTAAAGATGTAAAAATTTTGAAATTAGTCTTACAAATTCTTTCATATGTGGTGATAAAATGCTAAGTATTTTCCTGACGATAGCATTCTAAAAATATCAAGTAAACACTCAGGTTATATTAGAAGATACTGTTCATTCACTCAGCAAATAATTCTTTAAAAAACTATTGCTCTAATAATTTTTCTATGTAATCACTAAGATTTTTCATCTGATGTTTTCCAGTTTACTGATTTGTTAATTAAGCTTTACTTTTGATATGTAATATCTGGAAGTATAAGGCACCTCATTTCTTAATTGAATGAATAACTTAGTTGAATGAGCAAAGACACATAAACACAAGCATACATGTCTAAACCATATATTCAAAAGTTAGTCTGGAAATGAGCAGGCTGTTATATATCCTTAAGCTTCAAATGTAGGCAGAATGTGATTTGTCTATTCTAGTCAGATTATATATATGTATCTGTATATATCCACAGACAATCTACTCTCCGCTATTCAGTATCAATCTATTAAAGATTTTTGATACCAGAATATTCTGAGATTTTACTGTAGTTAGAATACGAATTTTGGGGGGGGAAAAAAAACTTTTGCAGCTTGATGTCTTATATAGCATTTTTGGAGAACACTGATCAATGTTTTTGCAATAAATTCTATATAAAGACAACATAATCATGTGTCTTTATAATATAGATTACAACTCCTGATACATTTATGAAAAAAAGAGGCATAATAATATTTAATTAAGTTGCTCCTAGGCTGATACAGAGTCAGTAGCAAAATAAAATGTAGAATACACGTCTCCCTCATTATTTCTGGGATTTTCTTGTAGAAGACTGGAAGCTACTGGAAAACAATGACAATATCTTATTAACAGTACTTTTTTTTTCATCCTAGATCCTAGTTAAGCAACTAGAATACTGAAAATACTAAACAAGCACTTAATCATCTGAATCAAAATCTAGAATGCAAAGTTGATTTGCCTATCTGAAGCACAGGCCAATTTCCTGCTTTCTCATATTAACTATTATTAGCATGCTGAAATCTCTCTAGAACCTTGCCCCATTTGTTATTCTCATTCAGATTTTCTCTCTCTCCCTCCCTCTCCCTTAGACTTTATACTTCTCCATTTCCTTCACCATTGGTTCTTCTGTTGGTGTATGGTCATTCTTAAATCTCTTTTGTGAAGCACCAACGACTAGAACAGTGGCAATAAAGAGAAGACAATAAAAACCCTGCCAATGCAATAATGAGTTCTATGATGCTGAATTAGGAATCATTAAGTTTATGTAATTAAGGAAGCACTGAGACCTACTTTGAAATAATAGTTTAACCTATCAGGAAGGTAAAGTTGGTAACTGTACAGAATATCCTCAAACAGTAATCTAGTCATATTATTCCCCAAGTTAAAACTTCAATAGTTCACCACTGCCTTTACAAGGTTAAATTCTCAAGCTTGCATGGTTCATAAGGTGCCCACGACATACTGGTGGGCTCATCACAGAATTAGTGCAGACATGGAGACAGAGTGAAATTGAAATTCTACCTCTGCTTCTTGTCAGCCCTATTACTCCATTGAGTTTCACTGCCTTCATCTGTAAGGTTGTATTAAAATGATAAACTCTTAATGACTCCATTGTGTGGAACAGAAATATCACACATAGATTGCTTGGAAACTTAGAAAGCACTCAATTAACGTTATTATTATCATTACTTATCCAGTATCATTTCTTCCATTACCTGGTGATTACTCTAAGCTCTGCTATTTCATGGTTCTGAGTCAATAAGCATATTCTTTTCTTTGTTTATCCTACAACTCTATGTGAACCTGGTAAACTCCTAATCATCCTTCAAAACTCCATTCGAAAATACACTTTGTAATACTATTTTGGGGGGAGAGGGAGGTAGCGTCTCTCCTAAGAAGTTATCGCTTCCTTTGTGCCAATATTATTCTTCATGCATGATTTCATTATAGATTTGTCATCGTTATTGTTTAGTTGCTAAGTCGTGTCCAACTCTTTTGTGACCCCCTGGACTGTAGCCCACCAGGCTCCTCTGTTCATGGGATTTGTCATTATCTTATAATTATTCTACCTGATACTTATCATGCAATAGATACTAATAATGTAGTATTGAATAAAGAAAGAAATAGAACTCTATTTCATCAATACTGACTATGTTAATTTATAATACATGTTATTAATACTAAATACTATAAGCAATACAGAGCAAGAAAATATCTCAGTGGGAAACAAACAAAACAAAAAAAAAAAGGAAAGAAAAGAGAGAAATGAGCAATTCAAGAGAGTATATAATAATAAACTCCACCATTGTGTAAAGACACTAAGAACTATGTAAGACAGCTAAAGACAGTGATTCATTAATAAGATACTGTTGAGGTGGAACTGGAAAACCAGGTTAAGTTTAAGATGTGAGAGGGCTTCAGAATGACAGCATGGTTTTTAGTTTCGGTTGGGGCTTCCCAGGTGGCTCAGTGGTAAAAAGTCTGCCTGCCAACACAGGGAATATGGGTTTGATCGCTGGGTTGGGAAGATCCCCTGGAGGAGGAAATGGCAACCCACTCCAGTATTCTTGCCTGGAAAATCCCATGGGCAACATAACTTGGCAGGCTACAGTCCATGGGATTGCAAAGAATCAGACATGACTGAGCATGCACACGCAACTAAAATGGAAAAATATTCAATAGAGAAAAACTTAATAATAACAGCTAATATGGCCTGCTTAGAACAAAAACAAAATCCTTTAATTTCTAAAACCCTACGGGGTGGATTCTAATGTTGCGATTTTACATATACAGAAATGAATGTCCTAAAAGATTATGGGAGTTGTTAAAGTAAAAGTAAATCTTATATGTTCTCACTACAAAAAAAAGAAATGGTAATTATGAGATACGATGGAGGTGTTAGCTAACACTAAGGCAGTGGTCGTATCAACACACCTTACTCATTAAAGATACACAAAGTCATACATCAATTTTATCTCAATAAAGTTGGAAAAAGAAAAAAGATGATCAAAGCTTCTTCCAAGGACACTTAACTAGTGAGAGATTCAGGATTTAAGCCAAGCAGGATGAGATGATTAGATAGCATCACTGAATCAATGGACATAAATTTGAGCAAACTCCAGGAGAAAGGGGCACAGAGGAGGCTGGTGTGCTGCAGTTCATGGGGTCTCAAAAAGTCAGTCATGACTTAGTGACTGAACAACAATGGTCTCCCTCCAGAGGTCAAACTCTTAGCACTCTACTGCCTCTTGTGTAAGCCTATATTGAGTCTGAGAGTCACTATGGGGATACGATGATGCTGGCAGGAGGACTCATCCTTAATGTGTGATGAGTTTGGTTACTGACTCGTCATATGTGGTTGACTCTGTTGTTGACATTAATATAATACCTCATTCAGGCAACTTATGTGGCAGAGAAGGGGATGAACCTTCCCTGGCAGGATGGTGCTAGAAGACTTGATGATCTTCTCTACACAGACAAAAAGGGGGCCCACCACACCCAAGACAAGTTGGATGGCACAGGGCTCAGTGTACACTGAGGAGAGTTCTCTCTTTCAAGGTAGTTTTTCATGTTCATTAACAAGCTGTCACCTTTATATAAATATGGACATGAGTTTGATGTGGTATCACAGAGTGCCACCTGATCTGGGTCCTGAATCACCCTAAGACAGTTGAGAACCTTAGACCCAACTAGACTTGTATTCTAAGGGTTGAGATATATAAGTGATATCAAAGTGATATGTCATTTATTAAAAAAATAAGGAAAGGAAATGCAGGTCATACATAGAAGAACCTGGTATTAGTTTAGATTTCAAATTTTTAGATATAATACATAGTATTTTCCTACTTAACTAATAGAATTCATATGTAACTATCCAAGATGCATTGCAGGGCCAGAAGTGACCTTTTATAGACATAGGGAAGCATTTTCATGATTTAAACAGTATCCATTTTTCTTTTTTAATATAAGAACTTAATGTGTTATGGTACAAAAGACATGAAAGGAGTTAACTAGGAAATTCTAGCTTCTGGAGTGTAGTCTTGATTGTGCCACTAATTAGCTAGGGAACTTTTGACAAGTTGCCAGCCCAGAACTGTGGGATGTTGCAGCTTAGAGGTGCACAGGCTTCATGTTGTTCACCTTTCTTACCCAACCAAGACACTGAGACCCAGAAAGATTAAATAACTTGACAAACAGGTTACATTTTTGGCCCCTGAAATTCTCGATAGACTATTTTTTGAATAAATGAGAAATAAATATTCCCTAAGACTCTTATTTCAAAATTCTATGATCCTTTGTAGCTTTAAGTTTTTAAAAAGAGAATTTTCCCATCTATATTAGAAATATAAAAATGTGGGTTTTTATGAAAACCCACATTTTCATATGACTGTGTAGATGTACTTAATAATTTCTAAAAATTGACAGTCTGCCTTAAGTGATTAGGCAGATAGTCTTTAATTCATCTTGCCTGGGGTAATTCCCACTGACTTCAAGCCTTAAATGAGGTATGGAGGAAAATGAGAAATGAGCCCATAGAGTTATAATATTAAAGAATCACAGAGATTGTAACCATAGAGGATTTTGACTAACTCACATTAATTATCCAATTTGTGAAAGAAATAAAAGAATTATGGAGAGCTAAATTTCTGAAAAATGAGTACTTCCAGTACTGTCTAATGAAGTCATATCTTTCTATTTACAATATTTCCTTACAATTTTTATGATTTCTGAGGTGGTTTTTGTTCCTGTGATTGTTGATCTGCATTTTGCAGTGTCAGCCCTCTCAGAAAGCCTACTTATTCCTTGAAGGAGAGTTTTATCACCAGTGGAGACTGTCCCACATTAATGTAGAAATTGGATTTTTAGAGCAAAACAAAACAAAAGCAAGAAACCAAAGGAAGGCTTTCCATATACTGTGGTGCTGAGGAATGTCCATGCCCCCACCACCCATACGCGCGCACACTATGGCAGGAAGGATAAAGGGTAAAGGAGGGACTGGACAAGGTTCACTGTTTGTCTAATATGTTCCAGGCGTTGTGAAAACCATTTTATAAGCCTCCTTGTGGTCTCACAAGTTTTGACAAGTTTGGATCGTAATCAGGTCCATGTGATCCATAGGCCGCTTTCAAGGACACTTCTCTTCCCGGCACCTACTTGCTATTTGTACTGGCTCTTTCTGAAATTTAGTTAGAAATCTAGTCTAACTAAACTGGATCCAGTCTAACTAAATCCAGTCTAACTAATTTCTAACTTTGTAACTGTCATTATTCAAAGACTTCAAATATTTTAATTTTACTTCAGTTAAATGATGCTGGGAACTCCCTCCCTTCCTACTTTAAAAATGTTATTCATCAGCACCTTCACTCTGAGCATTGTTTTCCTTGTATTCTCTACATTTTGCTTTTATGAACAAAGTTTCTAATTTTTGTAGTGCTAGAGGACTAATCATTTTAATCCAAGAGCAACATGTTATTGTAAAACTTTTATGAAATTATTTAACTGGCCAATGCCAAAAGAAGGGGAAAGGAGTTGGGAACTTTAGAATATCTATCCTAATTCACCTATTTGTCTTCGTGTTCTTGTTCAGTTGATAGTGAATGCATGAAATGAAATAATGTATTTCATGCGTTGCAAAATCTGAGTTCTTTAAAAAAACCTTTTTTTTACAAGTTCATGAAAAATGAAAAATTAAAATAAACACTAGGATAGAATTAAAACATATTATAAAACAGTTTAAAGTAAGTGAAAACCATTTAACATATGTATTTGTGAGTGTGTATACAGTCAATCTCATCAAGATAATACTCAGGTGGTGTTAGTGGTAAAGAACCCGCTTGCCAGTGCAGGAGATGTAAAAGACTTGGGCTCAGTTCCTGGGTCGGGAAGATCCCCTGGAGGAGGGCATGGCAACCTACTTCAGTATTCTTGCCTGGAGAATCCCACAAACAGAGGAGCCTGGAGGGCTACAGTCCATAATGTTGCAGAGAGTCGGACACAACTGAAGTGATTTAGCATGCATGCGTACAAAAGATGGAAAGAGAGAAAATCAGAAAACTTGTTGTTAGTAGAAAATTTGTAGGTGGTAAAAATCAGTATTATAGAACTCAGGTAGGAGAGACAAATTTCTGCCTTTCTAGAGTCACAAGTCCATGTAGCTTGGGAGGCAAATTCATATGTAGTGTGGTTTGATGTCAGCGTTTTCAGTATCTGAAACATTGTGATAGGTGTGGTAAGTCGAGTTAGTTTACTTATAAAAATAACTCAGAAGGTTGCCAACTTTTAATTTCCAGGTGAGAATATCAATCCTGAATCATATCATTGAGGGGATCACAGGAAATCTTATAAAGGAGTCTAAGCTTCCAGGGAAAGACGGCAAGAAGCAGAGAAACTGCAGAGTGCAGAGGGAGAGGTCATAAGGAGACCCGGAAAGAAGGGGATGCTAGAAAAACTAGTCACGTCTGCTGGTGACACATTAGATACTCTGTAGTCTAATAGTTTTACAGGCACTAAAGACAAGGACTGGGTAAAGAATTAGCACACTATTTCCAGACCCTTCGGTGGTTGAGACTCCTAAAGCCATGGCTTTTGATGGTTCAAGGGCTGTCACACAAAACGGAAAAAGACAAAATTCATGACTACTGCTAATGTCAATTAGAGGTAGAATAGACACAGGTGGGGCTAATGGAAATGCTGACGTTTCCATTATTGGAAAGAGAAATAATGAAATTAAACGAAGTAAGTAACCTGATCATTATTTCCTGGGCCTCATAGGTTGAACAAGTCTGAGTCTATCCTTGCCAACATGTGTACCTTAGAGTGAAAGTCCAAGAAATATCTGGTCAGAGAACAAAGCAGTTATCCTAATCTTGACAACTCCCAGTGCATTAATTTCTCAAAACTTAAAAAATATATCTGTCTTTTAAAGCTATAAAAAATAGAAGGCTTGAAGTGGCAAGTAAATTCAAAATCTTACATTGAATGTGATTTTCTGGTACACTTTAATTATGACAGAGAAACAGCAAAATATTGTCAAAAGAGTTCACATTCTGCAGAGACCTGAATTCAAGCTTGCTGCTGCTGCTGCTCCTAAGTCGCTTCAGTCGTGTCCGACTCTGTGCGACCCCATAGATGGCAGCCCATCAGGCTCCACCGTCCCTGGGATTCTCCAGGCAAGAACACTGGAGTGGGTTGCCATTTCCTTCTCCAATGCATGAAAGTGAAAAGTGAAAGTGAAGTCGCTCAGTCTTGTCCAACTCTTCGAGAACCCATGGACTTGAGCCTACTAGGCTCCTCCGTCCCAGTACTCTTGCCTGGGATTTTCCAGGCAAGAGTACTGGAGTGGGTTGCCATTGCCTTCTCCGGAATTCAAGCTTATCTTCTATTAACTTTTTTTTCCCCTCTGTGAGCCTTAGTTTCTTCCAAATTAAAATAGAGATAATTATACTTACTTGCTGTGCTGTTATGAAAATAAAACATAAGTGTAGATAAAGTATCTGATTGATTATAGATGCTAAACTATCAACTAAATCCTGTTTCGATGGGAATAATATCATTTGCCTTAGTGCTAAACTTTTTCTTAGACAAGAATCATAATTTTTAGCTGCTAAGGTTGACTGATAGTTGTTATCTACATTTTTTTCCAAAGTGGGGAAACTGTGTGGCTCTCAGAATGTAATGTGACTCAGGCAGGTTTCCTACAGGAACATCAATAGAACCCTTGGGAGCTACTCTGTATGACAGTCTTCCACTCTTATTCAGCCTATTCCTTCAGTGGGTTAAGACGCTGTCTCTGTGTGATCCAGCCAGGTTGGAGTAAGCCATCCCAGAATGCTTGAATGTTGCTCAAGTTTGCTTATCTTCACAAGAAATTTCCATGACATTTCTTTGCAAGTTTCTTTCTCTGCCACGTATTTCCACATGAAAATAGAGAGAGGATCCTAATAGTTACATCTACTTAGAGACAACTGGTTAAAGCATTTACACAGAGATCTTGCAATTGTCAATACGTTGGCTACAGGTTTTAAATGGGCTTGAAGACAAATTCAAATTCAAAGAGAGCCAGATCTTTTCCTGTCACTAGGAAAGATCACATGGTGCTCTTCCCACTCCCCTCTCTCAAGGCTTCAAAACATGAAACATAAAATAAAATATGATAAACAATGAGGTCCTACTGTGTAGCACAGGGGAACTATATTCAATATCCTGGGATAAATCATAATGGAAAAGAATATGAAAAAGAATGTATATATGTGTATAACTGAGTCACATTGCTGCATAGCAGAAATTAACACAACACTGTAAATCAACTATACTCTAATAAAAAATAAATTAAAAATATTAAGTTACTATCATCCACAGAATATGAGAGGTGTAAAGTATCAGGAAATGTACTAACATATAATTACCACCCCTCCAACCCCCATCTCACCAGTTTATCTGGTATATTCATTCAATTTTCAGCTTTCTAAGATCTATGAACAACTCGCTTAGGATCCCATGAGGATCCCAGATATGTTTAGATTATATATGGAAATAATTCATATTTATGAAATGAAACATTTCCACTTAACACACATGCCCTGAAGACCTACAATGTGAAAGGCAATTTTGGGAATAAAAAGGAAAATAGGATACAATAACTGCTGTCAAAGAATTTTCCATTTAGTGAAAGAGAAAGTCATACACACAATAAACTATAATACTGAGCAGAGTTTAGTGATGTTATAAAGAATAGTCACAATAATGGGATGAGAAGAAATTAATTATAGTCCAAGAAATGGGGAAATGCTCACAGAATGAGGTCACATTTAAATTGAAAAGGGGATAAAATGAAAATTTCAACACGTGAGTATAAACGTTCAGCATGAGAACAGTATCCAGTACCAAGGGTAAGACCACAGAGCATCATCAAGCAGGGCTGGAGTGGTCCAGATGGGTGAGAGCTGAAGGTCAGCTGCAGCTCCATCAGTGAAATTTAAATAAAATGTTAAGTGTAGACCGGGGAAGACTATAAGGTGAGAGACCGGCAGGCAGAGGGAGGGATGATGTCACTGCCCTGTGAGCATGTTCAGTTTGAGATGTTAGCAGAACTCTAGGTTCTCTTTGTGTGCGAGACAGTTGAAACATTTAACCTAGGGCTTAATGGGAATGATAGAAACTGAAAACTGAAAGTAGTGATTTCAATCATCATCACAAAGGCAGTAGTTATAGTCATCAAGATTAAGGTTGTGGCTGGAACTATGGAAGTAGATGAACTGACTCAACCGAAGTAATGGATCAAGACCAGAGGAAGAAGGAGAGATCGTACCTCCAGGGCACCAACACAGGAAGTGGGGCCCATGAGAGGGACAGAAAAAGAAACCTTAGTGAAATCAAGAGAAAAGTGCATTGTCATAGAATCCAAGCACTGAGAAAGCTTCAAAGGTGAGCTGGTTGTGAAACGAGTGGTGAATTCTATATGAAGATTGAGAGTGACATGGATAGCAAAATAAAAAATCTCTACTTACAGATTTGGTGAAGGTCATTCATGTCTTTTTACAAAGGTGTCAGTAGAGCCGACAGATGAAAGGAGACTTGGAAGCTGAGTAGTGCATTGAAAAAGGAGATGGAGGTAGTGGATGTGAAGCTGGTGGAAGAGAAGGTGGCTGATGGATTTTCAGGAATGTCAGCCCTAAGTGTCTTCTGAAGAGAGATCTACAATGTTAAGTTGCTAGTTTCCAAGCACTGTTTGGCCCAGGCCCTAGGGCTTGTGTGTCAGGTTCCTGGGAGATGATTCAAGTCAAAGATCTTGATTATTTGGGAAGAAAAATAATTAAGAAAGCTATGGTCATCATCCTTACTTCACTGGCTCACAGGATGGGATTGCCAGGACAGAAACAGATATTGCCATGTGAAATAAACAAGTGATATGCTGCTAAGTCACTTCAGTCATGTCCGACTCTGTGCGACCCCATAGACGGCAGCCCACCAGGCTCCGCCGTCCCTGGGATTCTCCAGGCAAGAATACTGGAGTGGATTGCCATTTCCTTCTCCAGTGCATGAAAGGGAAAAGTGATAGTGAATTCACTCAGTTATGTCCGACTCTTAGCGACCCCATGGACTGCAGCCTACCAGGCTCCTCCATCCATGTGATTTTCCAGGCAAGAGTACTGGAGTGGGGTGCCATTGCCTTCTCCGACAAGTGATATAGCAGAAAAAAATAAAGAACCAGAAGACTCACTGTAGCTTTCCTTACCCTTATCCTTCTGACTCTAAGCCTGCTGGAGAGAATAAGAGCAAATCTGTGAGTGTGAGGGACCCAGGAATTCATGGAAACTGGGAGTTTAAATCTTTTAAGATTAGTCCCTAGTCCCTTGATTTTTTTTTCCCCCTCCAGATCAATATGGCTTTACACCAAGACAGCCTTAAGGATTCTCCTTAGCTTAACTAAACTTTAGACAAGATTTTCTCTGAGTATAGTCCCCTGGCCTTCCTTTTCTCAGAACACTTACTTTAGAAAACTTGGAATTGAACTTTCTCTGCCTCTTGGAGATGTAAATCTTTCCTAGTCTCTTGCCAGTTTTGCAACCCAGACATGTCTTTGTCAAGGACCCGGGAGCCATCCTTTTCAAATACAATCATCAAGAAAGATAGAGCCCCTCTCTCCCAGTCTCTGTGGGAGGGTAGAAACCTAACTTCCTAAGTGCCAATTTGCAGATAGAGATGGCCTAATCACATTGACCAACTCCCCGCAGTGTCCTCCAGGACTCTGCCACTAAGTCACCCCAGCCCTTAAAGATCCTCCTGCCCTTTGTTTCACTGAAGTTGAGTTCAGCCTCTCTCCTTTAGTGCAATAATCTCAACTCCCATTACAATAACCTTGAATAGTCTTTCCTTGTCTGTTTAATTTAGTCTGGTGCAATTTTTCTTGGATACTTGTAAGGAGCATGGTTGGTTATCTTTGGAGCTTTGATTCTTAATCTTTTCTTTCTTCTGTGCATGTCTATCCTCCTAGGTTAGCTAGATCTGGAGAGGCAAAAATGAGTCTTTTTCTGCTAGGTGGATAGACTACAGGGATAACTTGGAAACAAGGCCTCATAGCATGGAAAGTGATAAATCAGTCAGCAAAATAGAAGTATTTTAGCCCTTTCCCTGACATGCAATATTGAGAATACACATTAATTTAATATGTGCTTTTTAAATAAAGAAAAGTCTAGCAATAATTCCTGACATTAAGGGGCTTGTTATGCATCTCTCTGTATTTGAGATACTTCAGATAAGGTGAATCCGGTTGTGAATGAGAGAATCTGAGCTCTAGGACATCCATGTGGTTTAGATTCACCTGCCTCCCATATGTGAAAGAAAATGTTGTCTTTTTTAAAAAGTTATAAAGTATTTATTGAGAAAAAAAAAATCAGTGCATGAAGAAGCTGCTTGGAAGAAGTTGCTTTTCCAAACAAAACAACTTGGTCATTTTATTTTTATCCCTGGATGCCTAAAGGCACCAGTCAACATCGTGAGCTAATGTTTGAAAGTGAAGCTGTACTTGAGTCATACGAGGCCAGAAATAAAAACAATCAAATAAGCAAAAAATGTACTTTCTTGTGTGGGTGAAATACTATCATTTAAAAATAGCCAAGAGGAACTTTCTGCAAAATTTATTTTCAATAAATGTAGTTGCTAGGCCATGTGCTAACTTTTGGATAACTCCAATTTTTACTAGATATTGATACATCCTAGAAGAAAAAATAAAGGCTTGTAATAGAAGTGCTGACATTGTCACAGTATCATTTTCTTTAAATACCATATGGTTCTGATCTAGCATCTTGCATCTTGGAAGTAAGTAGACACACATTATTAGCAAAGTGCTCATCCCAAACCCAAATAAGTTTGGACGCTGAACTGACAAAAACAAAAACAAAACTCCAGCCCTGTTTGCCACTTGAACTTCATAGGATAGTATTTCTCATTTCATAAGACCCCTGGTTTTCTAGTGGCAAATTTCTGTGGGAAACACTTTTACTGGGTGTTAAGGTACTACTTCCTGCAACAAAAATAATGCCATGCTTTTATTTTTACTAAAGAGTAAGGTGTCAATATAAACCAAGTTCAGATGATACAGAGCAGAGAATTGAGTAAGAAATAGGAACGAAACCCATACAGCATTCCCCTCCTGCATCTGATCATTAAGGCATAAAGGGAATCCATTGAATGTGTCCCCGGTATATACTCCTGAAGTATTATATGAGAACGACAGAACCTTCACAGGAGTTTAGAAAGCAAATTTCACACTGAATTCTTTTTATCATTTGAAGGGGAAGGTGTGACTTGAACATTCAAAAAAAAAAAAATCTACAAAGGCTGTGTTTGGGTTAAAGAAATAAAAAGGTACATACTCCTGACAATCTTCTCATACCACAAAACTGAGCCCACATTTTTCCCTATTAAATGTGCCAGTGTGGCTTTGTGACTGTTCACCCAAAAAGGTCACTTCACATTTCAGCTCCCGCAATGGGGACACACTAGTTGAATGCCAATGGCCAGAGGAGTCAAAAAGATGAACTTGGCAGCCACTGTCTCTACAGCTTTAAAAACTCAAGCTCTGCTTCTTACCAAAGAATAACATTCCACCCCACCAAGAGAAAAAAAGAAATTTGAAGAGGTATCAGTGAGGGTCTGAGTAAAAAAGAGGAATAATGCTTTGCAAAATCCCCCGAGACTGGCTGGGCTTTTTCATGATAATGAAGAAGCATCAGTGGGAGTTGATGGGGCATGTGTGTTTGGAGGAAGGGGGGATGGGAGAAATGCTGGAAGTCTGAATTTTTACATCCGAAATGTCGTTTGGAAATCACTTGTACACTCCTAGCCAAAGCCCCAAACTCTTTCCCTTGCTATTAAGAATGGGCTACAAACAGGTCAATCTGCTGTAAAAAAAAAATAAATAAATAAATAAGAGTGGCTTTGACACCAGCCATTTTAAGTCATTGATGGCTTGAAGTTTCTAGCATTTCCCTTCACGCTGGTATGGTGTGAACAGGAAGATGTTGATCTGTTATTTATGTAACAGCCTGATGAAAAAATTGAGCACATGCTGCCCTTCTATTTGTCTTCTGTATTAATTTCATCTCGAGGTCAGGCTGAAAATGCTATAGGTACTGATGGCTGCATGTTGTCAGCATTATTGTTTAATATGCCATCAACCACCAGTGTTAAGTGGGCTCATAATCACTGTCACGGTCCTCCCAGGAATCATTAATCTGGGGTTGACTCTGAAAAAAAATCATTTAAAATTGTGACATTTAAAAAATAAAGATAAAAAGTTCTGAAAGGAATAGAAGTTATCCACACTGGGGTCCTCCTGGCACCATAAATCAACGTTTGTTAGAGCCCCAGATCAGGATAGCATAACACAGAAATACAGCTTTTAATGCAGTCACCCACCTTCCACGTACCATCTCAGCCTCTCCCCTCACTAAACCACTCCTACTTTTGACCACTATTTTCACAACCTTGAGTGTGATTTTGGAAAACACACAGAAGAAGCAGGCGACAAGGAGAAAACATGTGCAGTGCAAAAAATCTTTTAAGTGGAAATGCCAAGTCCATTCTGAGTCTGATATTTGCTACTGGGCTACCCCAAGGGCTGCAAGTTGTCTCAGTCTACTGAGTTTCCTGAATGGAGATCCATGTAGGCAGTGCCTTGCTGGCTGCAGAGGGTCACCTCTAAAGAGTGTTTGCAAAGTGTGCTGGGGAGGTAGCCTCCCTTCACACGATTCTAGTTACAGATTTTTTCCTGAGGTGATAGAGAGGTGGAAATCCAGAATACCTGCTTTTAGCTTGGGAATTTCAGAAAATGACAAAATCATTAGGAAGATGGATGTTAAGGCATGGTTTGTACACTTGCTACAATAGATACTTTTTCCCAAATTGTGACACTTAAGAGCTAAAAATTAGTCATCATGTCATATTAGAACTTTGCTAGTAATTCCAAACAGTACACAGCGCAGATTAAATGCAAGAAGCATGTGTGTCTCTTCTTGGATGAGGGTCACCAAGTCACAGGATGTTTTGTACATTCTAATAATTAATAAGTGACAAGGCTTGCTAAACTACTCCTCTTTTCTCAAAGAAGTCAAGAAAGAAGAATATTGGCTCTTTCTATTTTTATCTTACTCAACAAAGGAATAAAATGGTTTCTAAAGTCTTTGCAAAAGAATTTATCTTTCCAAATTCATTTGAAGAGTTAGAGATAAATACTCCTGTTTTGAGAAGGCGTCCGTGCCGTAATAGAAAGTGAAATAAAGGGCTCATGTGGAAAGAACTTTGCTGCATGCTGCAACTTGATTGTTCACACTTCAAAGCAATCCTAAGAAAAACTGTAAATAAGGACTAGGCATAAAACTCTGCCGACACCTGGGAATACTCAGCCCACTGCACAACAGAACACAGTCTGAATCCTGGCAAACAGCCAACCTCTGAGGATAAATCTGGAAAGGCTTAATGCGCACTGGAGAACTGAGATGCTCAGAAACTATGTGGGTACACTTAGCGTTGTGCCACTTAGAGAACTCATTTGACTTCTCTGCATATAAAAGTGATCTGGTCATCATGTATCATGCCAGAATCTTGCACTGCTGGCATCCTTATAATAAAATCCAGAGTTTTCTAGGAAGGGTGCACCTATCTCAAGAGACACTTGTCGCTGACTCTCCTTTTTAATGCTCATTTGGACTTACTAGAATCTCTGAAGCAGTTCTCAAATATTTTGACAAAATGAAGATACACTCGGGAAGGCAATTGGCTGAGGATTACTAAGTCTGAGTCATCTAATAACAAAGCTTTTGACTGAGTCATCTAGCCAAGTCCCCACAGCTATCCTTAACACAACACTGCCTTTCTCTTAGCAAGAGGACAGACTGCCACAATGTCTAATGTTTACAAATTGAGCCCAAGCTTTTTTTTTCCCCTGCATTGCTCATCTTAATATAGTCTCAGTTGTTTAAGTTTATGTCATCTACTTTCCAGATTAAGGCTCTTTGGAACAGAACCACTATAATAAAGATGGGCAAAAGATCATTTGTGTATTTTAAAACAAGAAATGCACAGACATAGCACAGATTTCTTTTCCCTCCATGAGAGCCTGGTAATAAAAAATTTTAATACAAAAACCTTTCATCTTCAAAGGGATCTGAAAAAAAAGTAATTATTCGATGCAACAGCAAATGTTAGATTTCTATTAAGTTAGCTCAATTTTCCAATTTCTCTTTTCCCTCCCTCAGCATACATTTCCTTCTTGCTGGCTTTGCCAGAAAAATAACAGCTTCACATTTTATCCCTGAGCTAAAACCCGTCAAATAATTGACAAAATCTTAGCTAACTTGAAAAGTGACTTCCATAAAACTTGGTTTGCTATTTGAGGGGGATATTCCGCCCTCAGTAAATAAATATATCCTTTTTCTTCATTTTTTGGCAGCTGGAAGAGAAAACTCTTCAAACATAAAACTTTCTTATAAAGCCAAGAGTCTTTTGTGCTACTAGGAGTCATACCTGAGCAAGTCTTTTATTCCTTTGTGATTTTATCAAAGTTCAAATATTTTGAGAAGATCTTGGAATTTTCCAAATAGGGTTCACATATGGCATTCTCCAGCTCTCCATTTTTTGCAAAAAGATATTAAGACTAACCCAGAGCCTGACATACTCTCTTCATGTATTTCATATTCAATCAGTTAATTTCTTAAGACAGCAATGACTTCAACATTGCAAATGACCATATTCCCATGTGCTTACAGCCGACAAGATACAGGCAGTGAAATGAAAAGAAACTGCCTGAATATGGCTTCTGCTGCCATTTGTTGCTAGATTCTTATTAAAATCTGTGTTGGTAAATTATTTTGAGGTGTACAAGTATCACAGAGCTGATATTCACTATGTGTCACCACTGTTGGTTATACCTGCTGTTAAAACACTGAAGAACTTTTGTACAGGTTGGTGGATAACTGCAGGTCCCCCTAAGTGTCTCTCTGTTCTTTGCCATCGATCTGGTCTCAGCCAGGACCACCAGGTATCCCCCTCAACTCCATCAACTGCTAATGCCTAATGCATGTGCGCCAGGGGCTCCTTGGTGTCTGCTCCTAAATTAGGTCCAGCGTCTCTTCTGGATGCTTGTTGCCCATTCCATAAATACATTTTAAAACTCACCCCAGCTTATATGAAATATTGAAGCAGTGGGGTCAGTGTGCTGAAGCTGAATCCTGAATTCTGCCATTTACTAACTGCTTGAACTTGGGTGAATTGTTTAACTGCTCTTTGTTCCCATCATTTCCTCTAGAAAACAGGAATAATAATAAAAGTTAGCTTACAGGGGTTTTGTACACATTAGCCAAGATACCAAGAAAATGTATGTGGAATGCTTAGAATATTGCCTTTCAGTACATGTTTGATACAGTTGTGTTCTTTGCTACCTGGAGAAAGAATGGACCCAAATTCTTTCATTATGAGTTCCGAATTCTTCCACTAGATAATACCTCTCTGGCTCAAACATTGCTAGTCATATAATAAAGTACTAGACTACAGCAACCATTTGAGTGAGAAATGAAGTCCATTTTCAATTATCATTAATTTAAAAGGTTATTCACTCTGGATTATTGTATTCTGATTCTCCTTATTTATCATGATGTTATGTAAACAGAAAGACTCGAGTTATAACTTGCTGATGCTGAGGCAAGTAAAATTTGAATTTGACTGCATAAGAAAGTCAGAGAGTACCTCATGGCCACCGAGTCCTGACCTTTCAGAATGACTACCTGAATACTTACACTCACAAAAAGCACTTATTACCTGACCCACAAATGTCCAGGTGGAAGCAGGGGGTAGTAGTTGGTGAAGAGATCACATAAGAATGAGGTGGTCAAGGGAGATGCAATGCTTTACACCAGAGGACTGAAGCAGTGTGTGGTCTTGTCCTCTTCATTCAAACCAATATGTTCAACTCAAAATTAGCTTCTGTTTTCTGCATAACTGCCAAATCCTGTTACTACTGATATGTGTGTGTGTGGTGGGGGTGGGGGGTGAGGGGGTGGGAGTGGGGATGGAGGGGAGGGCTTATTAAGAGGTGGGGATAAAAAGAGACAAATGAAAGGGAAATGCCAGCTAATCCAATTAAATGGCCTTCCTTGCTGTGAATTCAGTATCACCTTCTTTTTATGCCCCAACCTTCTATGAGAAGATGGGGCAAGAATTAGCCATGGGAACAACTGATTATTCTGTTGACACCTACTACACTGCCAGATATTCCAGGCTATGAGACACCCCTTCATTACTACATTCTGCGTCATAAAATAATTTTAATTGAAAGGCATAAAAACAAAATGGATATAAGCCTGGATCAGTGTCAGAGAAGCAATCACACATGCACATTTTGTGAATGAAGATAGAACGAAGGGGGCAAATTGCAAGTTGTCACATTTTGGAAAACTGTGGGAAAAGAAAATTATTTTTTTTCTTAGAAATAGCCCAATTCAAACTTTTTTCCTGGCTATTATATTTACTTATTAACTTATTTAAACAGGTTCTCCTCTCAAAAATAGCTCTTTGATAAAAGCTAAATTGTTCTGTCAGAGATAATGTGATTCAGTTTTGACCTGGCCACAGTTGCCTATATGATAAATGTGAGTTTTTAACTAAAGGGGAGAGTAAAATGCCACTGGTGGTTGTTTTCAAAACTCATTACCAAACTTGAGGTCATGTATGTTTTTCTTAGATATTTTATTTAAGAAGTATTATAATTGTTGGAGAAGGAAATGGCAACCTACTCCAGTACTCTTGCCTGGAGAATTCCATGGAAGGAGGAGCCTGATAGGCTACAGTCCATGGGGTTGCAGAGAGTCAGACATGACTGAGCAACTTCACTTTCTTTCTTTCTATCATTTCTTTTGGAGAGGAAATGGCAACCCACTGCAGTGTTCTTGCCTGGAGAATCCCATGGGCCTGGTGGGCTACAGTCTATGGGGTTGAACAAAGAGTCAGACATGACTAAGCAACTAACACACATTATAGTTGTAGAACATTTTCAACTCATTCTATGAGGCCACAATCACCTTGATACCAAAACCAGACAAAGACACCATAAAAAAAGAAAATTTCAGGCCAATATCACTGAAGAACATAAATGTAAAAATCCTCAACAAAATTTTAGCAAAGAGAATTCAACAACACATTAAAAAGATCATACACCATGATCAAATTGTGTTTATCCCAGGGATTCAAGGATTCTTCAATATATGCAAATCAATCAATGTGATACACATATTAACAAATTGAAAGGTAAAAACCATATAACAGCTGCAGGAAATGCTTTCAACAAAATTCAGCACCCATTTATGATAAAAAAAACAAACAAACAAACAAAAATTCTTCAAAAAATGGGCATAGAAGTAAAGTACCTTCACATACTAAAGGCCATCCATATACAACAAACCCACAGCAAACATTATTCTCAATGGTGAAAAACTGAAAGCATTCCCCCTAAGATCAAGAACAAGACAAGGGTGTCCACTTTCACCACTATTATTCAACATAGTTCTAGAAGTCCTAGCTATGTCAATAAGAGAAGAAAAAGAAATAAAAGGAATTTAGACTGGAAAGAAAGAAATAAAACTTTTTAACTTTTTTTTTTTCCAGATAACACAATACCAAAGGACTGAAGGAGTGTGCTGTCTTGTCCTCTTCATTCAAACCAATAAGTTTGTAGATATGATACCCAAAAGACACTAACAGAAAACACACACACAAAAAAACCCCAAACATAGAAAACCCAAAAGACACTATCATAAAATTACTAGAGCTTCTCAGTGAATTTAGTAAAGTGGCAGGATACAAAATCAGTACACAGAAATCATTTGCATTCCTATATACTAACAATGAAAAATCAGAAAGAAAAATTAAGGAATCAACCCCATTTACCATTGCAACAAAAAGAAGAAAAGATCTAGAAATAAATCTACCTAAGGAGACAAAAGAGACGTATAGAGAAACTACAAGATACAGATGAAAGAAATCAAAGATGACATGAATAGATGGAGGGATGCTCCATGCTTCTGGGTTGGGAGAATCAATACTGTGGAAATGACTATACTACCAAACACAATTGACAGATTCAATGCAATCCTGATTATATTACCAATGGCATTTTTTACCAAATGAGAACAAAAAATTTCACAATTCATAAGGAAACACAAAAGACCCAGAACCGCCAAAGCAATCTTAAGAAGAATGGATCTGGAAGAATCAGCTTACCTAATTTCACACCATACTACAAAGCTACAGTCATCAAGACAGTATGGTACTGGCATAAAAACAGAAGTATACACCAATGGAACAAGATAGAAAGCCCAGAGCTAAACCCACACACCTATGGGCACCTTATCTTTGAGAAAGGATGCAAGAATATATAATGGGAAAATGATAGTCTCTTCAGTAAGTGGTGATGGGAGAATTGGACAGCTATGTGTAAAAGAATGAAATTAGAACACTTCCTAACACCATACACAAGGCCAAACTCAAAATAGATAAAAGACCTAAATGTAAAACCAGAAGCTATAAAACTCTTGGAAGAAAACATAGGCAGAATACTGTGTGCCATAAATCACAGCAAGATCCTCTATGACCCACCTCCTAAAATAATGGAAATAAAAACAAAAGTAAACAAGTGGAACCTAATGAAACTTACAAGCTTTTGCATAGCAAAGAAAATATAAACAAGGTGAAAAGACAGTCCTCAGAATGGGAGAAAATAATAGCAAATGAAACAACTGACAAAGGATTAATTTCCAAAATATACAAGCAGCTCATACAACTCAATACCAGAAAAACAAACAACCCAATCAAAAAGTGGGCAAAAGACCTAAACAGACATTTCTCCAAAGAAGATATACAGATGGCTAATAAACACATAAAGAGATGCTCAACATCATGCATTATTAGAGAAATACAAATCAAAACTACAATGAGATATCACCTCACTCCAGTCAGAATGGCCATCAGCAAAAAATCCACCAACAACAAATCCTGGAGAGGATGTGGAGAAAAGGGAACCCTCCTGCACTGTCAGTGGGAATGTAAATTGATACAGCCACTATGGAAGACAGTATGGAGATTTTTTTCAAAAAAGTTAGGGATAAAACCACCATATGACCCAGCAATACCACTTCTAGGCATACATCTTGAGGAAATCAAAACTGAAAAAGACACGCATACCTCAGTGTTCACTGTAGCAGTATTTACAATAGCTAGGACATGGAAAGAAGCTAGAGATCCATCAACAGATGAACAGATAAAGAAGCTGTGGTACATATATAAAATGGAATACTACTCAGCCATAAAAAGGAATACATTTGAGTCAGTTTTAATGAGGTGGATGAACACAGAACCTATTATCATATATATATATATATATATATATATATATATATATATATATGAATCTAGTTTGAATGCAGAGTTCCAAATAATAGCAAGGAGAGATAAGAAAGCTTTTCTCAGTGATCAATGCAAAGAAATAGAGGAAAACAATAGAATGGGAAAGACTAGAGAACTCTTCAAGAAAATTAGAGATACCAAGGAAACATTCCATGCAAATATGGGCTCCAGAAGGACTGAAAATGGCATGGACCTAACAGAAGCAGAAGATATTAAGAAGAGGTGCTAAGAATAAACAGAAGAACTGTACAAAAAAGATCTTCAGGACCCAGATAATCACGAAGGTGTGATCACTCACCAGAGCCAGACATCCTGGAATGTGAAGTCAAGTGGGCCTTAGGAAGCATCACTATGAACAAAGCTAGGGGAGATGATGGAATTCCAGTTGAGCTATTTCAAATCCTGAAAGATGATGCTGTGAAAGCGCTGCACTCAATATGCCAGCAAATTTGGAAAACTCAGCAGTGGCCACAGGATTGGAAAAGGTCAGGTTTCATTCCAATCCCAAATAAAGGCAATGCCAAAGAATATTCAAACTGCTTCACAATTGCACTCATCTCACATGCAAGTAAAGTAATGCTGAAAATTCTCCAAGCCAGGCTTCAGCAAAACTGTAGGCTGTATATTGTCACCCTGCTTATTTAACTTATATGCAGAGTACATCATGAGAAACGGTGGGCTGGAAGAATCACAAGCTGGAATCAAGATTGCCGGGAGAAATATCAATAACCTCACATAGGCAGATGACACCACCCTTATGGCAGAAAGTGAAGAGGAACTAAAGAGCCTCTTGATGAAAGTGAAAGAAGAGAGTGAAAAACCTGGCTTAAAGCTCAACATTCAGAAAACTAAGATCATGGCATCTGGTCCCATCACTTCATGGCAAATAGATGGGGAAACAGTGGAAACAGTGAGAGACTATTCTTTTGGGCTCCAAAATCACTGTAGATGGTGATTGCAGCCATGAAATTAAAAGACGCTTCCTCCTTGGAAGAAAAGTTATGACCAACCTAGACAGCATATTAAAAAGCTTTGTCGGACCTTTGCCAACAAAGGTCTGTCTAGTCAAGGCTATGGTTTTTCCAGTGGTCATGTATGGATGTGAGAGTTGGACTATAAAGAAAGCTGAGCGCCAAAGAATTGATGCTTTTGAACTGTGGTGTTGGAGAAGACTCTTGTGAGTCCCTTGGACTGCAAGGAGATCCAACCAGTCCATCCTAAAGGAGATCAGTCCTGGGTGTTCATTGGAAGGTCTGATGTTAAAGCTGAAACTCCAATTCTTTGGCCACCTGATGTGAAGAGCTGACTCACTGGAAAAGACCCCGATGCTGGGTACGATTGAGGGCAGGAGAAGAAGGGGACGACAGAGGATGAGATGGTTGGATGGCAGCACCGACTCAATGGACATGAGTTGGGTGGGCTCCAGGAGTTGGTGATGGACAGGGAGGCCTAGTATGCTGCATCTCATGGGGTCGCACAAAGCCAGACACGACTGATGTGACTTAGAAGCAGCAGCAGCAGAATGATGATACTGATGAACCTATTCACAGGGCAGCAATGGAGACACAGACATAGAGAACAGGCTTGTGAACAAGGGTCGGGGAGAGGAAGGAGAGGGTTAGATGAATGGAGAGAGCAGCATGGAAGCACATACACTACCATATGTAAAAT
Organism: Okapia johnstoni; assembly: GCA_024291935.2. NCBI lineage: Eukaryota > Metazoa > Chordata > Mammalia > Artiodactyla > Giraffidae > Okapia > Okapia johnstoni. The sequence continues at coordinate 60,762,778 of CM044312.1, forward strand.
AGATAGCCAATGGAAATTTGCTCTGTGACTCATGAAACTCAAACCAGGGCTCTGTAACAACCTAGAGGGGTTGGAGATAGGAGGAAGGTTCAAGGGGGAGCGGACATATGTACATCTATGGCTGATTCATGTTGAACTATGGTAGAAATCAAGCCAATATTGTAAAGCAATCAATCAATTAATTCAAATAAATAAATATTTTTTAAAGGATATTAAAAAAGTATTATAGTTTTTGAATTTCACATTTAGGTCTATAATCCATCTTAAATCAATTTTTTGAATGGTGTAAGATCTGTGTCCCAATATTTCTGTTTACATACTGATGTGAAATTTTTTCAGCATCATTTACTGAAGAGACTTATTTTTCCATTGAATTTATTGTGCTTTTTGTCAAAGAGCACTTGACTCTATTGTATAGGCCTAAACAAATGGACACAAAATTCTGTTTGTATCTATTTTCAACACCATCTTGTCTTGATTATTGTAGGTTTATAGTAAGTCTTGAAATCAGGGAGTGTGAATTCTTTAACTTAATTCTTCAGTATTTTGGTAGCTACTCTAGGTCATTGTCTTTTCATATAAACTTTAAAATCAATTTTTTAATACCAGTGAAATAATTTACTGAGATTTTGATTTGGATTACACTGAATCTAAAGGTTGACACAGGAAAAGTGTTCTGAGTACATGTTCTATTAGATTTGTACCAAAGAACTTCATTTTGGGGGTGCTACTGCAGATAGTAATTTTTAAAATTCCAAATTCCATTCATTCTTTGCTGGTATTTTTGTACTGAACTTTGTATTAAAAGACCTAGTTATACTCAATTATTAGTTCTAGGTTTTTTTGTTGATTTTGGTGTTTCCACCATAAATCTATTATCTATAATTACACAGTCTTATTTCTTCCTATCCCATATATAAAGTTTTATTTTCTTGTGTTATTACTTTGGCTAGGACTTCTACTACAGTGTTGATTAGGACTGTTGAGCAAGGACATAATTGCCATGTTCCTGATCTTAAAGGGAACTTGTCTAAATTCTCTCCATTAAATATACAGTTTGCTGTTGGTTATATGTAGAGATTCTTTATCAAATTGAGGAAGTTACCTTGTATTCCTCATTAGCTGAGGGTTCTTATCCTAAATGGTGTATTCCAAAAAATTTTGTGTGTGTCAACTGATGTGTTCATATGTTTTCTTTAATATATTTCTATGATGGATATGTGATTTTATACTGTAACATACTTGGATCAAATTCCATTTTAGCTATGGACTTTTATTTTGTTTTTGAAGCATGATGCTTGAAGTAACTCAAAAGGGAATAAATTGGCTGCTGAATGTAAGAGGCAGGCCTATATAAGTGAGTCTCTACTGAGCTGAGAGAGGTGATGCATATCAAGCTCTAGTATCTGACACAACTCTCACAGAACTGGCCTGTTACCATGAGATGCTACGAGTTCTCAGCTGCTTTCCTTGGAAATCTGAACCTCAGGTGACTGTCAAATTATACAACATGGGGTACTGCAAAGAAACTTAATATTTTACCTCTTAGTTGTATATAATGATACTTCCAAAAATTATTGCCAGGGTGAAAGGAGAGAATGTTCAAGAAAAGCATCTCCCAGATTTGGGGGGAGTTCATATACAATCTTGCCACGAAATTTATATAGATAAAATAAATCCAGTGATAGTTATACTAGAGAAGTTTGTTACTTTCATATTTTTTTGTAGATAGGAAGAATAACAAAGAAATAAGGTAAGATGGTCTTATTTTTAGGCCTTTAATAAACACCTAATTGTAAGACCAGAAACCACAAACCCTTGGTAGAAAACATAGGCAGATACTCTCTGACATAGATTGTGGCAATATTTTTTTGGAGCTATGTCCTAAAATATAAGAAACAAAAGCAAAAATAAACAAATGGGATCTAATTAAAATTAAAAGCTTTTGCACAAGGGAAACTGTCTACAAAATGAAAAGACAACCTACTAATGGTATGCAAATGATATGACTAAGAGGTTAATAGTCAAAATATATAAAAAACTCATACAATTCAACAGCAAAACAAATAAACAATCCAGTCAAAAAATGCAAAGTAGACTTGAATAAACATTTTTCCAAAGGAGACATAGAGATAGCTAAAAGATAGCATGAAGAGATGCTCAACATTGCTAACTGTTAGAGAAATACAAATCAAAACAACAGTGAGATATCACTTTATACTTGTCGGAATGGCTATCATCAAGGAGACCACGGATAACAAATGTTGCAGAATATGTGGCGAAAAGGGACACTATTGGCAGAAATGTAAATTGGCGCAGTCATCATGGAAAACAGTAGAGAAGTTCCTCAAAAAACTAAAAGTAGAATTATCATATAATCCAGAAATCCTACTCTTGGAAATGTAGTCAAAGAAAATAAAAACATTAAATCTAAAATATACATGCACTCCAATATTCCTAACAGCATTATTTACAATAGCCAAGATATGGAAACAACCTAAGTATTCATCAACAGATGAATGTATAAAGACGATGTGGTGTGTACACACACATACATACACACACATAACTGAATATTACTCAGCAATAAAAAAGAATGAAAACTAGCCATTTGCAACAGTATGGATGTACATGGAGGGCATTAGGCTTAGTGCGATAATTCAGAGAAAGATAAATGCTGTATGTTACCACTTATACATGGAATCTAAAATATGAAATCAATGATTATAACAAAACAGAAATGGATTCATAGACTACAGAAAACAAACTAGCAATTATCAGTTAGGAGAGTAAGGGGGGAGGGGCAAGATGAGGTAGAAGATAACGTGGTAGAAACTGCTATGCATAAAATAAAAAGGCTACAAGGAAACACTGTACAGCACAGGAAATGTAGTCAATGATTTTAAATAACTTTAAATGGAGTATCAGTTCAGATCAGTTGCTCAGTCACGTCCGACTCTTTGTGACCCCATGGACTGCAGCATGCCTGGCCTCCCTGTCCACCAACTCTCGGAGTTTACCCAAACTCATCTCCTCTGAGTCAGTGATGCCATCCAAACATCTCATCCTCTGCCACCCATTCTCCCGCCTTCAATCTTTCCCAACATCAGCGTCTTTTCAATTGAGTCAGTTCTTCACATCAGGTGACCGAAGTATTAGAGCTTCAGCTTCATCATCAATCCTTCCAATGAATATTCAGGACTGATTTCCTTTAGGATGGACTGATTGGATCTCTTTGCTCTCTGAGGGACTCTCAAGAGCCTTCTCCAACACCACAGTTCAAAAGCATCAATTCTTCAGCGCTCAACCTTTCTTTATAGTCCAACTCTCACATCCATACATGACTACTGGAAAAACCATAGCCTTGACAAGACAGACCTTCATTGGCAAAGTATTGCCTCTGCTTTTTAATATGCTGTCTAGGTTGGTCATAACATTTCTTGCAGGGAGTAAGGGTCTGTTAATTTCATGGCTGCAATCACCATATGCAGTGATTTTGGAGCCCCCAAAAAAGTCTGTCACTGTTTCCACTGTTTCCCCATCTATTTCCCGTGAAGTGATGGGACCAGATACCATGATCTTAGTTTTCAGAATGTTGAGCTTTAAGCCAACTTTTTCACTCTCCTCTTTCACTTTCATCAAGAAGCTCTTTAGTTCTTCTTTGCTTTTTGCCATAAGGGTGGTTTCATCTGCATATCTGAGGTTATTGATATTTCTCCCAGCAATCTTGATTCCAGCTTGTGCTTCATCCAGCCCAGTGTTTCTCATGATGTACTCTGCATATAATTTAAATAAACAGGGTGGCAATATACAGCCTTGACATACTCCTTTCGTGATTGGGAACCAGTCCATTGTTTCATGTCCAGTTCTAACTGTTGCTTCCTGACCTGCATACAGATTTCTCAAGAGGGAGGTCAGGTGGTCTGGTATTTCCATCTGTTTAAGAATTTTCCAGAGTTTGTTGTGATCCACACAGTCAAAAGCTTTGGCATAATCCATAAAGCAGAAGTAGATGTTTTTCTGGAACTCTCTTGTGTTTTTGATGATCCAGTGGATGTTGGCAATTTGACCTCTGGTTCCTCTGCCTTTTCTAAAACCAGCTTAAACATCTGAAGTTCACGGTTCATGTACTGTTGAAGCCTGGCTTGGGAATTTTGAGCGTTACTTTTCTAGCATGTGAGATGAGTACAATTGTGTGGTAGTTCAAGCATTCTTTGGCATTGGCGTATAATCTATAAAAACTTTAATCACCATGTTGTACACCTAAAACTAATATTGTATGTCAACTATATCTAATTTTTTTAATAAAGAAGAAAGAAGGTAAGATGAGCTACATCCCAAGTTAGGTAGTGATCCATGCTTTTGTCTGGGCAGATATGGACTCCCCTCTTGCACTTACCTCCTCATGTACAGAAATACTGCCAGGCAGGGGAGGATATGAATTGATATCCATGTTCCTACTTACACAAAAATGTCTGTAGGTAAGTGAAAGATTCATCAACCAGTCTCCCTGACAGGATAATTTTAACTATAGGCTCTAAAAAGTGTTAACCTGTAGAACTGTACTAGTTATTCTTGTGATTTTTATATAGCTATATCCAGATAGAAATAACTTTATGTATATTTAACCACCGTAGTGATATTGGGAGAATAAACACATCACCTAGGTTATGCTTCTGTATATATAGTGGAAGAAAATCTACAAAAACAGTACTTTTACTGCTTATTGGTGGTTACACACATAAAACACATTGTATTAGTGGTAGGTCACTTTTTGCAAAGAGATTGTGACATAAAAACTAGAGGTGATGCATTCTATTGCAGAGCTCACATTAAAACTTTACCAGGCTCACACATACTAAAAGCAAAATTTTTATGTAAAATATGAAAAAAAAAATATTGCCCATATAAGCCACCTCTATTTTGATATGATGCCCTCAGCCTTATGCATAATGTCAGAATTTCAGTGACCTTATGCCTTAGGCATTATTTTATAGTTATTGGCCTGAGGTGCTTCTTAAAACATACTGAATGAATCGTACATATTTTTTTTAACACAAGGACATAGAAATGGAGATAATGTACATGGGTTGAAAAAATCCAAATTCACAACCATTGACTAATTTACTTCTATTATTGGTATAAAATAACATTGTCTCTGAGATTTTGTAGTATTTTAAAGCAGCTTCTTATACTCTATTTCATTGGTAACTTGTACTATTAAAACATTTATGTTGAAATATAGAAAAAGTATGATTGTAATGGCCATCATCTAAACATATAGATTTTAGTTAATTTAGTATACTATTAATATAAGAAATATAATTATAGTTTTCTGAAAGTAAAATGTTTGAGACTATTTTCCTTCTATTATTTAACCCAGTTTTTTTCACATGCATGGTTTCTGGACAGAATTTTCTATGTTAATGTGACTCAATGGTGGGGCTGAAACATAAGAGGTTTCTCTGAATTGGTCCGATAACAGACTAGTGAAAATACAAGGACAAATATGTCAGTTTTTAAACTGTCAGTAAATAAAAGCTAATGAGATTCAGATATCACTTGAAATAAGGAACTCTAGAGGATCTATTTGTGATTGACAAATACTGTCCTTATCAACACAGGTGAGAGAATTCCTAAATGATATAATATAGTACTTATAAAAGATAGGAATCTCTTTTCCTAGGTTTGGGATCCAAACTGTGTTTCTTCCTGCACAGGTAAAATTTGTTTTTTCCTTATTTCTAGTCCAGTGCCCCCAAAAATCATCTGAAATATGATTCTAAGAGCAAGGAAGTATATAGAAACTTATTTACAACACAATTTTGTCACATAAGAATGAATTAAAACATGCCGGATTCAATTCAGTATCTTGACCAATCATGTCTTTATTCAAAATGTTGTTATCCTGCTTACCTTGGATTTTTTTTCACCTTAAATTTTATTTTTAAAAATAATGCATTCAGTTCAGTTCAGTTCAGTCGCTCAGTCGTGTCTGACTCTTTGCGACCCCATGAATTGCAGCACGCCAGGCCCCTCTGTCCATCACCAACTCCCGGAGTCTACCCAAACCCATGTCCATTGAGTCGGTGATGCCATCCAACCATCTCATCCTCTGTCGTTCCCTTCTCCTCCTGCCCCCAATCCTACCCAGCATTAGGGTCTTTTCCAATGAGTCAACTCTTCGCATGAGGTGGCCAAAGTATTGGAGTTTCAGCTTCAACATCAGTCCTTCCAATGAACACCCAGGATTAATCTCCTTTAGGATGGATTGATTGGATCTCCTTGCAGTCCAAGGGACTCTCAAGAGTCTTCTCCAACACCACAGTTCAAAACCATCAATTCTTCGGCTCTCAGCTTTCTTCACCGTCCAACTCACATCCATACATGACCACTGGAAAAACCATAGCCTGGACTAGATGGACTTTTGTTGGCAAAGTAACGTCTCTGCTTTTAAATACGCTATCTAGGTTGGCCATAACCTTCCTTCCAAGGAGTAAGTGTCTTTTAATTTCATGGCTGCAATCACCATCAGTAGTGACTTTGGAGCCCCAAAAAATAAAGTCTGACACTGTTTCTACTGTTTCCGCATCTATTTCCCATGAAGCAATGGGACCAGATGCCATGATCTTAGTTTTCTGAATGTTGAGCTTTAAGCCAACTCTTTCACTCTCTTCTTTCACCTTCATCAAGAGGCTCTTTAGTTCTTCTTTGCTTTCTGCCACAAGGGTGGTTTCATCTGCATATCTGAGGTTATTGATATTTCTCCCGGCAATCTTGATTCCAGCTTGTGTTTCTTCCAGCCCAGCGTTTCTCATGATGTACTCTGCATATAAGTTAAATAAGCAGGGTGACAATATACAGCCTTGACGTACTCCTTTTCCTATTTGGAACCAGTCTGTTGTTCCATGTCCAGTTCTAACTGTTGCTTCCTGACCTGCATACTATTAAGTATTTTTTATCTTGATCATGAGTTTTTGGTACCCAAGGCAAATGCCTCACTCCCCTCACCCAAACCCTCGTCCTGTACCAAACTACTACTTAAACTCTGACACTACCAGGTAGTGTGTTTGGTCCTTTACAAATTAAACACGCCTTAGAGTGCAGAGGGCTTCCCTCATAGCTGAGTTGGCAAGGAATCTGCCTGCAATGCAGGAGACCCAGGTTTGATCCCTGAGTCCGAAAGATCCACTGGAGAAGGAAATGGCAACCCACTCCAGTATTCTTGCCTGGAGAATCTCATGGACAGAGGAGCCTGGCAGGCTACAGCCCATGGGATTGCAAGAGTCAGACACAATTTAGCATCTAAACCAGCAAACAGCAAAGTTCAGAGTGGTATAAAAGGGAAGGTAAAACTGGTTTAAAACTTTGTCTCATATGTAGGCACATAGTAAGGGCTTAAAACAAAATTGGAGGATTTTAATATCTTAAAACACATAGTAAAGTCATATAAACAAAATAGCAAAGGAGAATGCAACCTTCATATTCTAGTGTATATTTATAGACACACTGGAAAACAGAATCACATAGAAAATTCACTACAGAATTTAAAAACTCTCAACATGGGAACAGAGAGAACATATCTCAACATAATAAATTCCACTCATGACAAGCCCACAGCTAACATCATACTCAATGATGAAATGCCAAAAGCATTTCTTCTAAAATCAGAAACAAGACAAAGATACCACTCTCATTACTGTTATTCAATAGAGAATTGGTCAGAGTGATTAGTCAAGAAAAAGAAATAAAAGGCATTCAAATCAGAAAGGAAGAAGTAAAACTGTCACTATGCAAACAACCTAATATTATATAGAAAACCGTAATGATTCCACCAGAAAACTGTTGAACAAATTCAGTAAAGTAGTGGGATTAAAAATCAATATACAAAACCTGCTGTGTTTCTATACACTAATAAGTTATCAGAAATAGAAATATCGAATAAAATCCTTTGTACAATTTCATCAAAGAGAATAAAATACCTGGGAAAAGGGACCACAGCCTTGTCTATCTCAGAGAAACTAAGCCATGCCATGTGGGGCCACCCAAGACGGATGGGTCATGGTGGAGAGGTCTGACAGAATGTGGTCCACTGGAGAAGGGCATGGCAAACCATTTCAGTATTCTTGCCTTGAGAACCCCATGAACAGTATAAAAAGGCAAAAAGTTTGGAAAAGACCCTAATGCTGGGTAGGATTGGGGGCAAGAGGAGAAGGGGACAACAGAGGATGAGATGGTTGGATGGCATCACTGACTCGATGGACATGGATTTGGATAGACTCCGGGAGTTGGTGATGGACAGAGAGGCCTGGCGTGCTGCAATTCATGGGGTCGCAATGAGTCGGACACGACTGAGCGACTGAACAAGAACTGAACTGAAGAGGTAAAAAATGTGTACACTGAAAACTAAGATACTGATGAAACAAATTGAAGAAGACATGAATAATGGAAAGATATTCCATGCTCATGGATTGGAAAAAAATAGGTATTGTAGAAATATCCATGCTGCCCAAAGTAGTCTACAGATTCAATGCCATCAAAATGCCAATTAGAATCAGTCACAGAAATAGAATAAACAACCCTAAAATATGTATGGAGCCAGATACATGAAGCCTAAATAGCAAAAGAAATTTTGGAGGAATCATGCTCCCTGGTTTCAAATTATGTTACAAGGCTTTAATATTCAACAGTATGGTATTATTATAAAAACAAAAACACAGGTAAATGCAACAGAATCAAAACCCAGAAATAAACCCACACATATGTGGTCAAGTAGTTTACAACAAAGTACCCAAAAACATACAATGAGGAAAGGACTGTCTCTTCAATGAACAGTGTTGGGAAAACTGGACAGCCATTGGCAGAAGGATGGAACTGGACCAGTATCTTACTCTGCACACAAAAATTAACTCAAAAATACATTAAAAATTTGAATTAAGACCTAAAACCATAAAACATGAGAGGAAAATGGAGGTGATAAGCCCCTTGACATCAGTCTTGGTGATCATTTTTTTTTTTTTTGGGATTTCACACCAAAATCAAAGGCTACAAGAGCAAAAATAATCAAGTTGGACTACATCAAATAGAAAGCGTCTATACAACAAAGGAAACCATCAACAGTATGAAAGGTTACCTAATTAGTGGAAGAAAATATTCGCAAAGTATTCATCTGATAAGAGGATAATATCCAAAATATACAAATAATTCACAAAACTCAATAGCAAAACAAAAAAAAAAGCCCAATTAAAAAAATGGGCATAGAATCCAAAGACACTTTTTTTTTCCCCCAAAGAAGACACAGAGATGGCCGAGCATACATGAAAAGATACTCAATGCCATTAATCATCAGGGAAATGCAAATACTATAATGGCTATCATCAAAGGGCAAGAAATAACAGTTGGTGAGGATATGGAGAGAAGGAAAGTCTTGTGCACTGTTGGTGGAAATGAAAATCAGTGAGGCCACTATGGAAAAACAGTATGAAGTTTCCCCAGAAAGTTAAAAGTAGAATTATCATATGATACAACCATTCCACTACTGAGTATTTATTCAAAAAACCCAAAACACTAGCCTGAAGAAACATGCATTCCTATGTTCACTGCAACATTATTTACATAGTCAATATGTGGAAACAATCTAACTGCACATCAGTAGATGAATGAAATAAGATATGGTCTCAGTGAGACCACACACAATGAGATATTCTTCAGCCATAAAAAGAATGAAACCTGGCCATTTGGAACAATATGGATGGACCTATAGTGTATTACACTAAATGAAATAAATCAGACAGGGAAAGACAAATGCCATATGGTTTCACTTATATGTGGAATCTAAAACAAAAACAAAAATCTGAGCTCATAGATACAGAGTATATGTTGGTGGTTCCCAGGGACAAAAGGCTGGGGGTGGGTGAACTGGTGAAAGGGGCCAAAAGGTATTATACCCATGTAAGATGGCAGAATTAATTGACTGGCCATTATCTCTTCTCTCTCCTTTTACTTGACCCTCCCTATTCTCCAAGAAACAAAAACACTGAAATTAGGCCACTTAATAATCTCAAACTGATCTGTAAGAGTTCAAGTGGAAGGAAGAGTCACACATCTCTTGCTTTACATCAAAACTGAAAATAATTAAGCTTAGTGAAGAAGGCATGTCAAAGACTGAGATAGGCCAAAAGCTAGGCCTCTAGTGCCAAATGGTTTAACTAAGTCATAGATGCAAAGAAAAAGTTCTTGAAGGAAATTAAAAGTGCACTCCAGTGAACACAGAGGTTATAAGAAAGAGAAACAGCCTTACTGCGGATATGGAGGAAGCTTTAGAGGTCTGGGCAGAAGATTGAACCAACCTCAACCTTCCTTTAAACCAAAGCCTAAACCAGAGAAAGACTAACTCTCTTCAATTCTATGAAGGCTGAGAGAGATGAAGAAATTGCAGAAGAAAATTTTGAAGCTAGCAGGGGTTGGTTTGTGAGGTTTAAGAAAAGAAGCCATCTCCATAAAATCTAAGTGCAAGAGGAAGCAGCAGATGCTGATGTAGAAGCAGCAGCAAGTTATCCAGAAGATTTAGCTAAGATGAAGGTGGCTACACTAAATGACAGATTTTCGATGTAAACAAAACAGCCTGTTGTTGCAAGAAGATGCCATCTAGGACTTTCATAGCTAGAGGAGAGAAATCAATGCCTGGCTTCATAACTTCAAAGTACAGGCTGACTCTCCTGTTAGGGACTAATGTGGCTGCTGACTTAGCCCTTGCGTTAAATGAGCCAAGGCTGATTTACCATTCTGAAAATCCTAGGGCCTTAAGAATTATGCTAAATCTACTCTGCCTGTGCTCTCTAAATGGAACAACAAAGCCTGGATGACAGTGCATCTGCTGACAACATGGTTAGTGAATATTTTAAGTCCACTGATGAGACCTTCTGCACACACACACACAATCCTTTCAAAGTATTACTCTTCATCGATGACACCCCTGGTCACCCGAGAGCTCTGGTGGAGATATATGAGACTGATGTTTTCTTGCCTGCTAACACATCTATTCTGTAGCCCATGGATCAAGAAGTAATTTCATTTTAAAGTCTTATTATTTAAGAAATGCATTTCATAAGGCTATAGATGCCATAGATAATGACTTCTCTGATGGAGCTGGGCAAAGACAATTGAAAGCCTTCTATACAGAACTCACCATTCTAGATGTCATTAAGAAAATTCGTGATCCATAGGAAGAAGTCAAAATACCAATGTTATTAGGAGTTTGGAAGAAGTTGATTCCATCCCTCATGAAAGATTTTGGGAGGTTCAAGTCTTCCATGGGGGAAGTAACTTCAGATGTAGAGGAAATGGCAAGAGAACTAGAAGTGGAACCTACAGATTTGACTTAATTGCTGTAATTTCATCATAAATCTTGAACAGATGAGTTACTTCTTATGGATGAGCAAAGAAAGAGGTTTCTTGAGATGGAATCAATTTCTGGTAAAGATTCTATAGAGACTGTTGAAATGACAACAAACTATTTAGACTATTACATAAACTTGGTTGATAAAGCAATGTTTGAGAGAACTGACTCCAATTCTGAAAGAAGTTCTACTGTGGATAAAATGTTATCAAACGGCATTGCATAATACAGAGATATTGTTTGTAAATGAAGTATTAATTGATGAAGCAAACTTCATTGTCTTATTTTAAGGAGTAAAAGAAGCACCATCCACATCGAGGCAAGACTTTCTACCAACAAAAAGACTATAACTCACAGCTCTGATGATGGTTGGAATTAGCAATGATGTATTTTTAAAGTTAGTACTTTGTTTTTTCAAGGCACAATGCTATTGTACAGTTAGTAGACTACAGTACAATATATTTTATATACACTGGGAAACCAAAAATTTGTATGACTAGCTTTATTGCAATATTCACTTTATTGGGGTAGTCTGGAACTGAACCCAAAATATCTCTAGATATACCTGTAAAAGAAGTTGCTAAAAGAGTAGATGTTTAAAGTGCTTATCATTAGAACTGCCACTGTATATAGTGATGGATGTTAACTACACGTATCTTGGTGATCAATTCACAATATATACAAACATTAAATTATGTTGTATGTTTGAAACTAATAACATATTATATAATATAGCTCAATATAAATAACTTGTATTATGATAGCTGGAAAGTCAGGGGCAAGCTGATTATGTAATCACATTTGTAGATCACATTTCAAATGCAATAACCAAACCAGGAATCTTTCTGCTTTGTATTAGATGTGTTCTGTACCCTTAAAAGAACTGGATGATTTAATAATTAAATTTTTACCTAATAACGTTTAGTGTTGATGACTATCAGAAAGAGAAAGCAATCTTGTGTTTGAGATTTCTAGTGAACAAACACAAAGAAAGAAGAGTATCTACTTCCCTTGCTTAGGCCACTAGAACCCTGTCATTTCTGGTATTTTCTCACTGTTTTAATAGGTAATAAGATCTATCCAGTGTTGGGAAAAGTCTTCCAGTATTAAATTATCAATCATATAAATGCATTTTCATAAATGTATGTTGTTTATTTTTTATTAAACTGAATGTAAAATTAACTGAAAAGAATATTTTAATGAAACCTATTAAGGTTTCAATTATGTATTTTTTCACTCCAGATTTTCAGAAATTGATGGACCTTTGAGATTCTCTAGTCCAGTCCTCTCATTGGTCAAGAAAGAAGCTAAGAGAAGTGAGTGACTTACCTGAGGTCACAAAGCTAATTAACTGTAGAACCTAAATTAAACCCTGGTCCTTTGGGCACAAGTCAGTAAAATCTAGGGCTGAAGTGAATGAGGGGCAGTGTTAAGAATACCTCCAGTTTGAAATCTCTCATTATTTTTTCCATTCCCTTTTTTCAATTAAAATTTTCAGGTATAATTTGCTATATACAGTCAATATTCAATTCAATGAGTTTAGATAAATGTACATTATTAGATTCAGAACAGTTCAATCTCTAATAAAATGCCTTTGTGCAAATTCTTAAACACCACTTCCGAGTGCAGGCAATCACAGGTAAATATTTTGTCATTATAGATTAGGTATATTCATTATAGAATTTCATATAGAGTTATCCAGGTATAGATCTTTTGTGTCTGGATTCACTACTTAAGCATATTTCTTAGATTCATGCATGTTTTTGGTTGAGTAGTATTTCACTGAATGAGTATCTATGTTTATCCTTTCATCTCTTAGAACTTGTGGTTGTCCTGACTTTTGGCTATAAATAAAACTTCTATACACACGGGTGTATAAGTTTTAGTATGGAAATATGCTTTCATTTCTCTGGTAGATACATTGAAGTGAGTCCTATAATGAACTTACATTAAACTAGATTAAAAAAGAAAAAAACACTGCTAAACATTCTCTAAAGCACCATCTTACATTCTCATCAGTGAGGTAGGAGAATTCCCATTGTTCCATTTCCTTGCCCACTTCAGGCATTGTTAGACACTTTAAGTTTAGCTTTCCAATTTTTCTTGTGAAATTTTGTTTTTCTTCTTTCAAAACTGTTTTGGATATTCTGTATTTTTTGTATTTCCATAAAAACTACAAATCTTTTTTGATTTTCATTTCAAAAATTTTGGAGAGGTTAAAATGAGGTATAATTGACATGCAACACAGTTTCAGATGCACAATATAATGACTCACTATTTTTATATACTGCAAAACAATCATTGCAATGAGTCTAGTTAGCATCCATCTCTATTTACAGTGACAGAATTTTTTATCAACTATGGTCACCAGGCAATATGTTATTTCCCTCCAACTTATTTATTTTATGAATGGAAGCATTTATCAACTTTCACATAAGCTTTAGAACTGGATTGTCAGTGTTTAGAGAAAGCCTCCTGGGATTTTTACTGAGATTGCACAAAATCTATGGATGACTTGGTTGGGGGGTGGGGAGGAGTGACTTTCATATTTAAAAAATTTATTCTTAGGTTTGATGCTTTCATTTTCTTTGTAATTGCTTATGGCTTGAATGTAGAAATGCAAATGATTTATGTATATTGACCTATTGATTTATTGTATATTATGTATATTATCATGTCACCTTAGTAAACTCCCTAATTAGTTCCAGCTTCCCTGGTGGCTCAGATGGTAAAGAATCGGCTTGCAATGCGGGAGACCTGGAATCGATCCCTGGGTTGGGAAGATCCCCTGGAGGAGGGCATGGTGACCCACTGCAGTATTCTTGCCTGGAGAATACCCATGGACAGAGGAGCCTGGTGGGCTATAGTCCATGGGGTCTCAAAGAGTCGGACCCGACTGAGCGACTAAGCACACACACAGGTTTGTATAGAATTTTTTTTTTACATGCATGATCTTGTCTTCTGTGAATAAAGAATATTTTATTCTTTCTTTTAAACCTACATCTCATTTATTTTTCTTTTTTCATTGGGTAGGATCTGCAGCACATTACTGAATGGAAGTGCTATAAGCCATCCTTACCTTGTTCAAATGCTTAAAAAAATTGGTTTATCACAATTAATTCTGGTGTTAGCTATAGTCTTTGGTTTTTAGCTGTTCTTCAGAGTTTAACAATGTTTGTTTATTCCTGGTTTGCTGATAATTTTACTACAAATGAGTGTTTCATTTTGTCATTTTTTTTTCTAAATCTCATGGGTCGATTATCTGAATTTCTTTATTTTTTCAGTATGGAGAATAACACTGTTTAACTTTCGAATGCTAAGCCTATCATGAATTCCCAGTATTCCATTTGATCATTATGCAGTATCATTTTTATAGAGTGCAAATATGTTTTTCTTGAGAATTTGGTTCAGGATTTAGGTGTCTATGTTCATGAATATTATTGCTTTGTGATTATCTTTTCCTGTCGTTTCTTTGTATCATTTTGGTATCAGAGTAACACCTGGTCTCAACATACTGTTTCCTCTCTCTTTTCTAAAATAGTTTACAGAAGATTTATATTACCTATTACTTTTTTAAAATAAAATTCACCAGTGAACCCATGTGAGTTCAGAGCTAACATTTTGGAAGGCTTTTAATTACAACTTCAACTTCTTTAATAGATGTAAGGCAATTTCAATTTCTGAAGCAGTGTATTAAAATTTCCAATTCAGTTTTGATATTTTTGTCTTTCAAAGGATTTGTCCATTGCTTGTAAGTTGTTGGTAATAATGCCTTTTTGCTTTTTAAATCTCTGAAGACTCTAATTATTCTTGATATTGGTAATTTGTGTGTGGTTATTTCTTTTTATATTAATCATTCCAGCTAGATGCTATCAGTATTATTAATTAGAATAAAACAAGCTTAGAATGCTTTGCAAGTTTGAATTGCACTGCATGATTTCTTTTTTGTTTTGACTGCATTTTCTTTCACTGACCTCTGCTCTTATCTTTATTATTTTCTTCCTCGTACTTATTTTGGTTTTAGTTTGCACTTTTTCCTCCTACTTTACTACAGAAGCTAAGAGAGTAGAAGCTCTCTCTTCACTCCTAAATGAACATTTAAAACTATAAAAATAAAATATACTGCCTTATCTGAACCCCACAGATATTGATGGTGATTATTGATATTGATTTTCATTTAATTTAAAATATTTCCTAATTGCCCTTATGATTCCTCCTTTGATCCACGAGCTATTTAGAGGCATGTTGGTTATATTTCCGTTTTAAAGCATTTTCTAGATATCTTTTTAGTTTGATTCTACTCTGATCTGAGAACACCCTCTTTATAATTCAGTCATCTTTTAAAACCACCAGTACTTGGTCAGTGACCTATATGCACTTCAAAAGGATGTGCATTTTGCCACTATTCAGTGGGGTTTTCTATAAATGTTGATTAGCTCAATTTGATTGATACTATTCTTCAAATTTCCTATATTCTTACTGATTTTCCATTTGTTCAGTTATTTACTTAGTGAACAAGTAGCAGTGAGGATGCCTATCTAATTGTGGATTTGTTTGTACCTCCTTTTGGTTTGGTTAGTTTTTCCCTTATGGATTTTGAAGCTTGAGTGTGAGGTATATACTTATCTTGCATTATCAAGTCTTCTTGCTGAATTGACACTTCTGTCATATGCAAGATCTCTTTTTATTTCTGAAAATGCTCCTTGCCCTGGAGTCTAAAAAGGTTAATATCAAAATCGCTACTCCAGTGTTCTTAGACAGTATTTGCATGGTATATCTTTTTTATCCTTTTACTTGTAAATTACCTGTGTCTCTATATTTAATATATGAATTTTATATATACCATATTGTAGAAGTCTTCCATGTATGATAATTTCTTTCTTTTGATGTATTTACCATACATGTACAGTTAATCTAATTTTCTTTTTTAGTAGCATTTAATTCCTCATTTGGTTATTAGTTTTCTATTTGTCTCACTTCTCTCTCATCTATTCTGTTTCATTTTCCCTTTTTCCTTTTCTTTTCGATTAGTGAGTTACAGTCCATAGTCACCAAGAGTCGGACACGACTGAAGTGATTTAGTATGCACATCTTCAGAATCGTGTCCACATTTTTGGAGGCTCAGATGGTAAAGAATCTGCTTGCAATGTGGGAGACTTGGGTTTGATTGCTGGGTTGGGAATATCCCCTGCAGAAGGCAATGGCAACCCATTCCAGTATTTTTGCCTGGAGAATCCCCATGGACAGAGGAGGCTTGCGGGCTACAGTCCATGGGGTCACAAAGAGTTGGACACAAATGAGTGACCAAGCATATTTATATATGGTGGAAGAGTCTTAGGGCAGTATACCTCCGTTTAATCTATGCATGATATTTATACTCTTATTACCATACTTTTTATTTTTCTATATGTATTATAACATCCATATAACAAATATATAACATATTATACTTGTTGATTTTTTTGAAATTGTGAATCATTTTTTAAAGAAACTTAAATTAATATCCTTTGTCCTTTTTATTCACATATTTAAATTTTGTGTGTTTTTACAACAAAATACACTTGAGTTTCCATTGGGTAGAATTTTCCTTTAGCCTGAAGAATCTCCTTTTAATATGTCTTGCAGCATAGCTTTGTTGGTGATACGTTTTCTTCATTTTTTCTATAAGAAAATGTCTCCATTTCACTTTCATTTTTTTATGAAAATTTCATTGCATGTAGAATTTTAGATTCACAGGGATTTTGGTTGTGGTTTTCAAGACTTTAAAGATGTCATCACACTGCTTTGTTTTGCATTGTTTCTGATAAGATGGCAGCTCTTAGTCTTTTCTTTCTCTGCAAGTTCTTTTTTCTTTTTTAAAAATACTATTGTTTATACCATTAGTTTTTGGCAACTTGATTAAGGTATACATTGTTATGGTTTTCTTTATGTCTTTCCATTTGGGGAATCAGTGAAATTTGGGAATCACTGGGATTTTAGTCTTCATCAGTTTTGGAAATTGTTTGACATTTGTTTCAAAAGTTAAATAGACTTGATTTTTAGAGCAGTTTTAGGTTCACAGTAAAACTGAGGGGGGAAGATTCAGGGATTTCCCATTTATACCATATGCCTACTCATACCTAACTTTTACCATTATCAACATCTTTCAACAAAATGATAAATTTATTACAACTGATCAGCGTGCATTGACAAATCATTATTATTCAATATCCATAGTTTACATAGGCTTCATTCTTGGTGCTGTGTGTTCTTTGAGTATGGATAAATGCATTAACAATACACACAGGCTTTCCCTGGTAGCTCAGATGGTAAAGAATCTACCTGTGATGCAGGAGATCTTGGTTTGATACCTGGGTCAGGAAAATCTCCTGGAGAAAGAAATGGTTACCCACTGCAGCATTCTTGCCTGAAGAACTCCATGGGTAGAGGTACTAGGCAGGCTACAGTCCATGGGGTCGCAAAGAGTCGGACATGACTGAGTAATTTAACAATATAATGATGTATATCTACATCAGTGTTAAATAGAGTTGTTTACTGCCGTAAAAATCCTCTGCTTTTCACACTATTCATCCCTCCTTCTCCTCACACCTTGGCAGCCACTGATTTTTTTACAATTCACATAGTTGGGGCCATACAAACGCAGCTTTTTCAGATTGTCATCTCATAATCAGTAAGATGCATTTAAGAATTCTCCATGTCTTTTCATGGCTTGAAAGTGAATTTCTTTTTAGCACTGAATAACGTACGTTTTATTGACTATGCCAAAGCCTTTGACTGTGTGGACCACAACAAACTCTGGAAAATTCTTGAAGAGATGGGAATATCAGACCACCTGACCTGCCTCTTGAGATATCTGTATGCAGGTCAGGAAGTAACAGTTAGAACTGGACATGGAATAACAGACTGGTTCCAAATAGGGAAAGGAGTACATCAAGGCTGTACATTGTCACCCTGCTTATTTAACTTATTTGCAGAGTACATCATGAGAAACACTGGGCTGGATGAGCACAAGCTGGAATCAAGATGGCAGGGAGAAATATCAATAACCTCAGATATGCAGATGACACCATCCTTATGGCAGACAGTGAAGAAGAGCTAAAGAGCTTCTTGAGGAAAGTGAAAGAGGAGAGTGAAAAAGTTGGCTTAAAACTCAACATTCTGAAAACTAAGATCATGGTATCTGGTCCCATCACTTCATGGCAAATAGATGGGGAAACAGTGGAAACAGTGATAGACTTTTTTGGGGGCTCCAAAATCACTGCAGATGGTGACTGCAGCCATGAAATTAAAAGACTCTTGCTCCTTGGAAGAAAAGTTATGACCAAACTGGACAGCATATTAAAAAGCCGAGACATTACTTTGCCAACAAAGGTCCATCTAGTCAAGGCTATGGTTTTTCCAGTAGTCATGAGTGGATGTGAGAGTTGGACTATAAAGAAAGCTGAGTGCTGAAGAATTGATGGTTTTGAACTGTGGTGCTGGAGAAGACTCTTGGGAGTCCCTTGGACTGTAAGGATATCAAACCAGTCAATCCTAAAGAAATCAAGCTTGAATATTCATTGGAAAGACTGATGCTGAAGCTGAAACTCCAATACTTTGGCCACCTGATGTGAAGAACTGACTCATTTGAAAAGACCCTGATGCTGGGAAAGATTGAAGGCAGGAGGAGAAGCGGCCGACAGAGGATGTGATGGTTGGATGGTATCACTGACTCAATGGACATGAGTTTGAGTAAATTCCAGGAGTTGGCGATGCACAGGGAGGCCTGGTGTGCTGCAGTCCATGACATTGTCATAAAGAGTCAGACACGACTGAGCAACTGAACTGAACTGAATTTGGACAGTAAAGAAGGCTGAGCACTGAAGAATTGATGCTTTTGGATTGTGGTGTTGGAGAAGACTCTTGAGAGTCCTTGGACTGCAGGGAGATCAAATCAGTCATTCCTAAAGAAAATCAACCCTGAATATTCACTGGAAGGACTGATGCTGAAGCTCTAATACTTTGGCCACCTAATTCAAAGAGCTGATTCATTAGAAAAGCCCCTGATGCTGGGAAAGATTGAAGGCAGGAGGAGAAAGGGATGACAGAGAATGAGATGGTTGAATGGCATCACCAACTCAATGGACATGAGTTTGAGTAAGCTCCAGGAGATGATTAAGGACAGGGAAGTTGACATGCTGCAGTTCATGGGGTTGTCATAAAGAGTTAGACATGACTGAGTGACTAAAGAACAACATTTCATAATCTATATGTACGACAGTTTATCCATCACCTACTGAAGGACATTTTGATTGCTTCCAAGTTTTGCCAATTAAAAATAAAGCTGCTATGAACATCCATGGGCAGGTTTTTCTGTAGAAACAATTTTCAACATCTTTGGGTAAATACTAAGGAGCATGATTGCAGAATAAGGTAGAAAGTGTTTAGTTTTTAAGAAACTACCAAATGTCTCCCAAAGTAATTTTACCATTTGCAGTCCCACCACAAAGATGGTGGGATAGGAAAGTTCCTGTTGTTCCATCCTCTTGCCAGAATTTGAGGTCACTGTTCCAATAGGTCACTGGCCATTCCAATAGATGTGTAGTAGTAGCTCATTTTAGTTTGCATTTCCCTGATAAACATATAATGCAGAACATCTTCTTATGTGATTATTTGCCTTCTGTATGTCTTACATGGTAAGGTTTCTGTTGAGGTCTTTGTCTTATTTTAATCAGTTGTTTTCTTACTGTTGAGTTTTATGAGTTTGGAGTGCATTTGGGGTAACAGATTTTTATGAGCTGTGTCTTTTGCAAATATTTCCTCCCAATCTGTGGCTTGTCTTTTCATCCTCTTTCACTGTCATTCACAGAGTAGACCTTTTTATTTCAATGAATTCCTGCTTATCAATTCCTTCATATAACATGCCTTTTTAAAGCTGCATTTAACAACTGGAAAAGCAAAATCTGATGTGCATGTAACTGGCATGGGTAGGTTTTGTATTTCAAATAAGTTGTTTTAAAAGATGTAAGTTTTGCTTAGTGCCCATTATTTTATGTGAAAAATGAAATATGTAACCTATACAATTTTTTTTAAAGTTTGTCCAAATAAGACAATGATTTAAAGCAAAATAATCAGCCTTCTACACATACACACACACACACACACACACTCAGGCGTTTCCTTTTTAAATTGTCAAATATTTTTTTCTTCTCCAAGACCTAGCTATTTGTTAGGTAAAACTGAATGCCAACACCTTTTACAACATGATATTTTAAGCCGAAAAGTTAAGCTGTGGGAGTTTGGGAAAACTTGCTTTAGAAATATAATTGCTTTCAAAAACATTTTCTAGGACTTGAATGTCACCAAAGGAATAAAAAATGAGGCGAAATAGTAGACTGTGATCCTTGAAGCATTTGAGGAAGAAATTTTTTTTCTAGTTTCAAGATATGGTATACATTTCTTCCTTTTCTTAGGCCTTGCAATGTTTTTATTTGTAAGCTGCTACTATGTAAGGACCAGCATTTTGACTATTGGTGTTAAAAACAAAAGGAAAAAAAACCCTGAATCACTGTTTAGTGACTGTTTCATTGATTCTATGCCTGTCCTTTAGCGTGTGCTAGGCTGGCAGATGAGTCTGGCCTGTTAAATGCTGATGTGGTGTCAGGGGATTCTTGATCCAATTTTTCACTAGAACATAGTCTCTCATCTTAGTCTGACATTCGATTCTACTCACCACTGTCAATGTCAGAGGAAGTGTCATTATTTGAACAATAGCATCTTCCAGAAGAAAAGACACTGTGTTTACTTTTAAGAATGTCAGTTGCTGGACATTTAGAAGTGTTTTCTGGGGTTAGCTGAAACATATTTGACTGGACTAAAAGCAAAACTCCTCATCCATGCTGAGAATCACTGACTCAAGACTGGAAGGGCCGTTAAGAGGCCAACTAGTCTAATCTCCAGCTTTCAGGTAAAGAGAAGAGACTTTTCCAGTCAGTTTTTCAAGCTCTCCATGAAACATATTCTGCAATTACTTTCATTATTTCCTGGGGATTCTGAAATTCCACTTCTTTTTCATATGTTAATACTTCTTGTTTGCTTTCTTGCAATATGCAGTACAACAAGAGAATATTTATTGGCAAATATATATTCAATTGCTTTCACCTCTAACCAACAAAATTATGTGCATGGATCACATTCCTTGTGCAGCTGGTAGTGTTCTACTTCAGGGGTCAGTGAACCTTTTCTATAGAGGGCTGGATGATCTCTGTTGTGATGCTGGCCATGAGGTCTCTGCTGCAACTGCATTAAGTCTCCACTGCACCATTTAAGCATCCGTAGATAATATGGAAATGAATGAACATGATGACTGTGTTCCAAAAAATGATTATTTACAAAAGTTGGCTGTGGGGCAGGGCCTGAGGGCGGTAGCCTGCTGAACTGTTTCACTATTTTAACAAACTTAACTGTTGGGAAAGGTGGTCACAAGTACAGTCTTTTGACTCTTGCAGTTACATAAAAATGTGTCTTGGAGCCAGATAATTTCCTTACAAAGAGGCAAAGAGCCTTACAGCCTGTCATGGACATATTTCTTTGTTTGGTAATATCTCTGCTCTAAATGTGATGCATACCTCTCTGTTCTGCAAAGCATGTATGTCACATGACAACTGCTCAAACTCATTGCCATATCTTTCCCAGTGGAGAAGGAATGGGGTCTTCTGCCTATAGAGCAAGACAGGTATATGCAGAACATCTTCCCAGCTTTCACAGTTTCAGGGAAAGACTTACTGGCCATGTGGGAGCCATGCTCATTATTGAAGCTGATCCTGTTCTGTCTCTTCTATATAAATAAAGTGTTGTTGCCTCCCTTGACTATATGAGTGATGTCTTTCTTGGCAACCTCAACATCTGGAAACCATGCTGGAACAACCGCTCCTGGTGGCAGGCATTGTTATGCTATTTGCTATCCTTTATGTGGTGGGACTCCTCCCTAGAGATGGTGACAGGCATCATTGGACACTTTTGTTACTATTTTGTTACTATTACATTGACGCAAAAGTAATTGTGGTTTTGGGGAGACAACTCGTAGCATCAACAATGCCTTGGCCCAGGAACTGCTAAAGTACAGCAGTGGTGGTTCAAAAAGTTTTGCAAAGGAGATGAGAGCCTTGAAGATGAGGAGTGTACTGTCCAGCCATCAGAAGGTAACAATGACCAATTAAGAGCCATCACTGGAGATGAGGAGAAGGGGACAGAGGATGAGATGGTTGGATGGCATCACTGACTCGATGGACATGAGTTTGAGCAAGCTCCAGGAAATGGTGATGGACAGGGAAGTCTGGTGTGCTGCAGTCCATGGGGTCACAAAGAGTCAGACATGACTGAGTGATTGAACTGAACTGATTGAAGCTGATGCTCTTAACAACTGAATGAGAAATTACCAAAGAACTCAGTGTTGACCATTCTACAGTCATTCAGCATTTGAAGCAAAATTGGAAAAGTGAAAAAGCTCAGTAAGTGGGTGCCTCATGAGCTAACTGAAAATTTTAAAAATCATTTTGAAGGATCATTTGCTCTTACTTCTCTGTTGTTGTATGCAACAACAATGAACTATTTCTTGATTAGATTGTGATGTACAACAAAAAGTGGATTTTATATGACAACCAGTGATGACCAGCTCAGTAATTGGACCAAGAAGAAGCTTCAAAGCACTTTCCAAAATCAAACTTGCACCCAAAAAATGATCATGGTCACTGTTTGGTTGTCTGCTGCCCATTATAGCTTTCTGAATCCTGGCAAAACCATTATATCTAAGAAGTGTGCTCAGCAAATCAATGAGATGCACAGAAAACTTCAACACTTGCAGCTGGCATTGGCAAACAGAAAGGGCCCAATTCTTCTCCATGACGATGCTCAACCACACATAACACGCTCAACACTTCAAAAGTTGAATGAAGTGGCTATGCAGTTTGCTTCATCCCACAACATTTACCTGACCTCTTGCTAACTGACTACTACTTCTTCAAGCATCTCAAAAACTTTTTGTAGAGAAAACACTTCCACAACCAGCTGAAGGCAGAAAGTGCTTTCCAAGAGTTTGCCCAATCCTGAAGCATGGATTTTACACTACTGGAATAAACAAACTTATTTCTCATTGGCAAAAAATGTGTTGATTGTGGGATTTTCCAGCAAGAATACTAGAGTGGGTTGCCATTCCCTTCTCCAGGGGATCTTCCCAACCCAGGGCTCAAACCTGGACATTGCAGGCAGACTCTTTACCGTCTAAGCCACTAGGTAAGACTGTTGATTGTAATGGTCCCTATTTTGATTAATAATGATATGTTTGAGCAAAGTTATAATGATTTAAAATTCACGGTCCAAAAACACAATTGCATTTGCACCAATCTAATATTATTTGAAACATACAATATATTTAATAAAAATGTATCTTTTAAGTGTGAGATCAAGTTAAGTAACTGCTTTGGGCTAAACCTGTTACTGAACTGTTCTATAGCAAAGCTAACAGTTGTCAATGTCTAGCCTAGGTTAATTCAGAATGGTGTCTTATTACCCCTTGAGAATACTTGGTTATAAGGTCAGTACTCAAAAAAATCAATTTCATGTTGGTTATGAAATAATTCTGGAGTATTATATTATGTTTCAGTATTCTATTGGTAGTGAACCTTTTTATTAAAACAAAGGTATGTTCAATTAAATGAAAAGATTCAAGTATCCAAAATTGTTAAATAAAAATAATAACAGATATTCACAGCTAATGATATTTACCAAAGTAATTTTTAGAAAATATATAAATTTTTAATTCTAATACAATACAAATTAGCTATTATATACTTACATTTATGCTATTATGAGAAAAATTTTGGATAAAAATATTAGTGAAAACTTTTGCTGGAATGACTTGGCAGGAAAATATATATAATTGCTTAGATGTAAATATTTTTCCACCTGTTTTCTCTGAGAAATGGTGAAGTTACATTTTACAGTAAGCACTGCATACTTTAGATTTTATTTAGATTTTTCAAATTTTAGAAACATCATTGATATTAGATTATTTTTGTAAGTTTTCATGTGGTTATCTCGATGTAGATTTTCTATCTGAATTAATTTGTGAATTAATGAACTATTTTTAAAAAGTAAAATTAATTTCTTATATTGATATATAAGGAAATATACCATACATATGTTTATAAGTGCAGCTAGATATAATTAAAAACACAGCACTTATGTAATTTTTCATTTTACTTCAGATCCTTGGTCCGAAATCCCATTAAGTTCCTCTTCATGTCCTGAAAGGCAGGAAAAGGCGTAATGCTGACAGTATCTGTATCTTTATCTGCCCAGTAAAAAACAGCCACTTGAATTTCTTTTTATTGAGTCCATAATGGTAATATGTACTTTTTAAAGCATGGTAATATTCTTAGATGAGTGAGGATTAAATTTGCTATGCGTAGTTCTAAATAGAGGATCTTCATCCCAAGGAATTTAGGATATGCTGGCATCACAGACTCTATCAAGATTATTACTGTGTCTAGAAACTGAATGAGAATGAAGCAAGAATTGAGATGGAAATCAGCTTTCTTTTTTAGCTTTAGAATCCTCTATCAGATTTTAAAAAAAACTATATTCTTCATTTACATATAGTCCATTTATAGCTTATCAACCCCAGGCATACATTAAGAAAAGATCATTCTGAATGAGGGTCATGACCATATCCACAAATCTGTTTGAACAGTTTGACTGAAGAACAGTCAAATCAGTCTAAAAACCAGGCACCACTCAAAAAATATTGTCAGTCAAAATGAAAGTTGTCAAGTATTTTTTAAAATGTACCTTGCTATTTGACTTATGATTTTCTTTTCTCTTTTTTTTTTTTTACTGTTCTTTTAAAATCAGCTTTATACAGGTATATGTATAATAATATTCACCAACTTTAAGTGTGTAATTTAATCTGTGATTACAAGCGTACCTCATTTTATTGTGCTTCACTTTACTGCACTTCAAAAATTGTGAGGTTTTTTTTTTTTTTAAACAAATTGAAAGTTTGTGACAACCCTATGTTGAATAACTCTTTTGGCACCATTTTTTTTCCAACAGTATTTCCTCACTTATTTCTCTATGTCACATTTTGGTAATTCTCACAGTATGTCAAACTTTTTCACTATTATTTTATTTGTCATGATCTGTGATCCTTGGTGTTACTATTGTAACTTGCTGAAGGCTTAGATGCTGGTTAGCACTTTTAACAATAAAGTATTTTTGAATTGAGGTATGTACTTACTTTAGATATAATGTTATTGCACATTTAATAGACTATAGTATCGCTTAAACATTACTTTTAAATACACTGGGAAACCAAAATTGCCATATTCATATTATTGTGGTAGTCTGGAACTGAACTCCCTATATCTCTGAAGTATGTCTGTAATGGTTAACCACCACTAACATCCTAAGAAAAAAAAAATTTTATCATCCTTCAATTTCTCTTAATTCCTATTGCACTCAGTCCCCTATTCAGTGCCCACCCCTGGTCACCAGTGATCTGTCTTCTCCACTCTTGCTTTGCATTCTCTAGAATTTTTTGTAAACGGAATCATATAGGATATCATCTGTTATTTCTGGCTCTTTTATGGAGTTTGATTCCTTTGAGATTTATTCATGTTGTCAACAAACATGAAAAAAATCCATAATAAATGGCTGTTATTTTGCTTTAAAGACTGTGTTTTAACAAAATTATAAATGAAAAAAAGAATTTTTAAAATTTAGTCATGTACTTACCATTTCTGGTACTCTTCATCTTTGTATGGATTAAAATTTCCTTTTGGTAGGTACTATATTCCTCCTCTTGAAGGATTTTCCACAACTTATAAGGCACATCTGCATTGGATTAATCCACTCAGCTTATTATTCTGAAAGTTTTACTTTGCCTTCATTTTGAATGGTATTTTTACTAGTCTAGGGGTTCTTGATTGACAGATTTTTTTGTTTGTTTTTTTCATCATATCCTTAAAGATGCTCTTTTACTGCCTTCTGTATTGCATAGTTTCTAGCAAAAAGTCTGCTGTAAGTTTAATTTTTTTCCTGTAAACATAGCAGTCTTTTTTTTTTATTCTGGTTGCTTTACAATTTTTTACCTAAAACTGGTTTTCAGCAATTTGATCTTAATTTTTTTTAATACTTTTATTCAGGCTTATTCTGTTTGGTATTTGAATTTAGAGATCTGGGAATTGAGTTTTTCATCAAATTTGGAAAAACTTTTAGCCATTATTCCCTCATATATTTTTCAACTTTCATGTCTCATCCTTCTGGAACTCTAAGAACAACTATGACAGATGCTTAACATTGCCCCAATATTGCCCCACAGAATACTGATGGTCAGTATACTTTTTTTCTGTCATTTGTCTTTCATTTAGGATTTATACTGCTCTGCCTGCAAATTTGCTTATTTTTCCCTTCTGCAGTTTCTCATACTTTTAATGTCATCCAATGAGCTTTTCATTTTAAACATTATACTTTTTAAAACAAGATGTCCTATTTTTGCATTTTTCATATATTTCCTTTTTCTCCATGTGCACATTTTCCTCTACCTAGTTGAACAAATAGAGAATACTTATATTAACTTCTTTACTGTTCTCTTTTGTGCTTTCTATGATTTCTCTCATTTCATGCTTTAGTTTTTATTGATTGGTTTTTTACCTTGTTCTGAACATATTTTTGTGTTTCTTTGTATGCTTAGTGTACTTTATGTCTTTTTGGTTAGACATTGTGAATTTTACTTGTTACATCCCCTTAAATAGAATCAGATTTTATTCTAGCATGAAATTGAATTCCTTGCAATCAGATTGATGCTTTCAACTTGCTTTTTAAATTTCATTACAGCAGGACTAGAGTGGTGTCTAGTCTTGAACTATTTCAGCCCCACTATTAAGGAGCTATCTTTCTGAGAATTTTATCCAATACTCTATATTTTACAACATCTCTCCTATAAGGCTGGTGGGAATATGAACTATTTCCATCCATGTTTCAGTCCCTGAAATTTTCCTGAAAGCTCCTTTCCTGTTATTCTCTCTTTGGGCAGTTTCACTCACACCTTTGCATTTCATAAATCAATCATCTGATGATGGGCACATGTGTTGTCTCCATGTCTTGGCTACTGTACACAGTTCTATTATGAACATTGGGGTGCATGTATCTTTTCAAATTAGAGTTTTTATCTTTACCGGATATGTCCAGGAGTGGTACTACTGGATTATATGGACACTCTTTTTTTTTTTTTAAGGAATCTCCATACTTTTTTTCCATAGTGGGTGCATCAACTTACATCCCCCACCAACAATGTAGGAGAGTTCCCTTTTCTCCACACTCTTAACGGCATTTATTATTCGTAGGCTTTTGGTGATATCCATTCTGTCTCGGTTCAGTTGCTCAGTCGTGTCTGACTCTCTGCAACCTCGTGGACTGCAGCACACCAATCCCTGTCCATCACCAACTCCTGGAGTTTACTCTAATTCATGTCCATTGAGGCAGTGATGCCATCCAACCATCTCATCCTCTGTCATCCCCTTCTCCTCTGTCTAGTGTGTTTCTTCTCCCCATTGTCTGGTGTGATATAATACTTCATTGTGGTTTTGATTTGCATTTCTGTAATGAGCAATGTTGGGCATCTTCTCATGTACCTGTTGTCCATCTGTATGTCTTCTCTAGAGAAATGTCCATTGACATCTCCTGGCCATTTTTTTAGATTGAATTTTTCTCTTTTTTGATGTTGAGTTGTATGAGTTAATTGTGTATTTTGGAAATTAATCCCTTGTTAGTCACAAAATTTGAGATATTTTATCCCATTTCATAGGTTATCTTTCATTTTGTTGATGGCTTCCTTTGCTGTGTAAAAGCTTATAAGTTTTATTTGCCCCATTTGTTTAGTTTTACTTTTAATTCTTGGCAGCTCTATTTTTAGCCTTAAAAGGAGTCTCCATGCTGTTTTCAATTGTGGTTGCACTAATTTACACTCCCACTGAAAGTATAGGAAGGTTCATGAAGTCTAAAACTAGAGAGCATCTCTCCATTGAATCCAGAGCTCTCTTGCTGTGTATTTCTCTCCTCCTAGCAGTCTCTCCTGAAGATTTAAGCTGTTTGTCTTCCTAGATCTCCAACCCTAATCCCTCAATACACGGATACATATGGACACACTGTGAGCTTCCTCCTCCTAAGCTACTGCCTAGAAACTTCTTCCAGTTAAATTGAAGGTTCATTTGCTTTCTCTTCACTTGCAGATCATATTCATGAACTGTCTGTTATCCAAAGTTTGAAAAGCAACGGTCTTACATTGTTTTCAGTTCTCTAGGTGCAGGATGATAAATTTTGTCTCTGTTTATTTGGTCAGAAGTGCAAAGTCTGATCTTTTCTTTCACCAATAATCTATTAGGAATCATAGCACCAATCTACTGGTATGGTCATCTTTCAAATATATATATCTGAAACTAGCCCTCTGTCACCAAATTCACAACTACTATTTCTTTTAAAAACTTCATTGGTGTATAGTTGATTTATAAAGTTGTGTTAGTTTAGGTGTACAGAAAAGTGATTCAGTTATACATACACATATATTTCATTCTTTTTCAGATTATTTTTTCACATAGGTTATCACAAAATATTGAGTTGCCTGTGTTTTACAGTAGATCCTTGTTGGTTATGTATTTTATGTGTACATGTTAATCTCAAGTTCCTGATTTAGCCTTGCTGCCAGCACTTTTCCCCTTTGGTCATCATAAGTTTGCTTTCAATGTCTGTAAGTCTATTTATTTTGTAAATAAACTCATCTGTACTTTGTTTTAAAATTAGATTCCACCTGAGTGTTATCATATGAAATGTGCCTTTCTCTGTCTGACCTGCTTCACTTGGCATGATAATCTTTAGATCCATCCATGTTGCTGCAAACAGCATTATTTCATTCTGTTTTATGGCTAAGTAATATTTCATTGTGTGTGGGGGTGTATATATATACCACATCTTCTTTATTCCTCTGTTGATGGACATTTAAGTTGCTTCCATGTCTTGGCTATTGTAAATAGTGCAATCTATACATTTAATGTAATCCCTGTCAAATTACCAAATGGTATTTTTCACAAAACTAGAGTAAAACATTTTAAAATTTGTATGGAAACACAAAAGACCCTGCCTGAATAGCCAAAGCAATCCTGAGAGAGGAATACAGAGTTGGAGGAATGAAGACTCCTTGACTTCAGATTATACTACAAAGCTATGATAATCAAAACTGTATGTTACTGGTGTCAAAACAGACATTTAGATCAATGGAGCAAGAGAGAAAACCCAGAAATCTATGCACCTATGGTCAATTAATCTATGACAAAGATGGCGAGAAAATAAAATGGAGAAAAGACAGTCTCTTCAATAAGTAATGCTTGGAAAACTGGACAGCTACATGTAAAAGAATGAAAACAGAACATTCTCTAACACAATATAAAAAAATAAACTCAAAATGGATCAAAGACCTAATATAAGGCTGGACTCTATAAAACTCTTGGAGGAAAACATAGGCAGAACACTCTGACATAAATCACAGGAAAATCTTTTTCAATCCACCTTCCAGAGTTATGAAAATAAACAAATGAGACCTAATTAAACTTAAAAGCTCATGCACAGCAAAGGAAATCATAAACAAAATAAACAGACAACCCACAGAATGGAAGAAAATATTTGCAAATGAAGTGACCCACAAAGGATTAATCTTCAAAATACACAAACAGCTCATGCAGTTCTATGTGAGAGGAAAAAAGAAAAAATAAAAAACACCCACAAACAACCCAAACAAAATGTATGCAGAAGATCTAGACATTTCTCCAAAGAAGATGTACAGACGCCCAACAAACACGTGAAAATATGCTCAACGTCACTGATTATTAGAGAAATGTAAATCAAAATTATAATGAGGCACCACCTCACAAGAGTCAGAATGATCATCATCGGCAAGTTTACAAACAATAAATGCTGGAGAGAGTGAGGAGAAGAGGGAACCCTTCTACACTACTGGTAGAAATGGAAATTGGTATGACCACTATGGAGAACAGCATGGAAAACTAAAAACAAACGCTGAAAGTACCGTATGAGCCAACAACTGCTATTTCTATCCAAGTCACTGGCATCGCTCATTTGTGTGGCTTCCGTAGCTCCCTGACTGTTCTCACTGTTTCCATTCTTGCCTCTCAAAAGTCACATCTCCACATTGCTACCAGAGTTTTCTCAATATAATATAAATCAAGTATATTATGTCCTGTATCTTCATCCCTCCAATTTCTCTTACATTTGGAATAAAGTAAGAGTCTTATTTTGGTTTATAGAACCCAACGCACTTTTACCTTCACGACTTTGTCTCCAACTTAATTATCTACCACGTTTCTTTGTTGCTGTTGTTTTTTTGCTTATTCCATATGCTCTAACCATACAGCTTTCCTTGCTGTTCATCGAACAAAGCAAGGTCACTTCCATCTCAGGGTCTTCACACTTGCTATTCCCTCAACTTTGAACATTCTTTCTTCAAGGAATCACACAGAATATTCCTGTACTTCGTCAGATCTAAACTCAACTGTCACTTCTTCAGAGTGTTTATTGCTGAGAACACTACCTGATGTAGGACCATCTCCACTAACCCACTCATCCTGCTTCATTTCTTCTTCAGAGCACTGCTCACTATATGGCATTCTATTATGCATCCTCTTAATACATCTCAATGAGAATGTAGGTTTAAAAGGAATGAGAATTTTATTTTCATGGTCTGGCATATATTCAGAGTTTGTAAAACTGTTTCAATGAATAACCAATTGCTACATAGTAAGTTTAGAAGCAAATTATTTCTAAGTATTTAAAAGTCAAATAGTGTTATAGAAAAATCCAATACAGCAACACAAAAAGTTTACTTCAAGATCCATAGAGGATGGATCTCCCAGATATGAAGGTGAGTGAAGCTCCTCTTCATTGCTTTCCAGGTTCCCAACAAGTTTATGTCTGATTTGGAAGAATTATAAGCTCAGAGCCCATATTCTACATGTGTGCCCATATTCTTCTATGAGTGCCTTTAGTGTATTTTTTAATTTATTTTTGAGGATCTAAATGAGTTAACAGTGAAATGTTAGTGTTTGCAGATTTTATTTTCTTGGGCTCCAAAATCACTGCAGACAATGACTGCAGCCATAAAATTAAAAGACACTTGGTCCTTTGAAGAAGGAACACTTACTCCAATACTAAAAAAAAAAAAAAAAAAAAAAACCTTGTTCCAAAATTAAAAGACACTTGTTCCTTGGAAGAAAAGCTATGAAAAACCTAGACAGTGTATTAAAAAGCAAAGATATCACTTTGTGACAAAGGTCTAGATAGTCAAAGTTATGGTTTTTCCACTAGTGACATCCAGATGTGAGAGTTGGACCATAAAGAACACTGAGCATCGAAGAATTGATGCTTTTGAACCGTGGTGTTGGAGAAGACCCTTGAGAGTCCCTGGGACTCCAAGGAGATCAGACCAGTCAATCCTAAAGGAAATCAACCCTAAATATTCATTGGAAGGACTGATGCTAAAGTTGAAGCTCCAATACTTTGGCCTCCTGGTGTGAAGAGTCAAATCATTAGAAAAGACTCCGATGTTGGGAAAGATAGATAGCAAAAGGAGAAGGTGGCAGCAGAAGATCAGATGATTAAATAGCATTATTGACTCCATCGACATGAATTTGAGCAAACTCTTGGAGATAGTGAAACACAGGGAAGTCAAGTATACTGCAGTCCATGGGGTGACAAAGAGTTGGACATGACTTAGCTACTGAACAACAACAACAGAGACTTTCATTACTTGTAAAACTCATAATTTTCCTGACCAGCTTCTCCTGGTCATGTTTATATGTAACTGGGCTAATTTAGATAATCGACTGATTCATTAACCGGTTCAATCCAAAGCACTGCTACACCCCCCTCTCTGTGTAGTCATTTTCTATGAGATGCCATGCAGCTTACTTCCAGATATTTTCATAAATAAAAAGTATTCATAGATTACCATTTGTCTGTTCAGTTCTTTCTTGTTCACTGTTAGTCATTTAACAAATGACTAATTGAAGACAGGGCAATATAGAGGACACACTGAAGTACTAACTTCACTCTTCGTGGAGTGAACTTTACTTCTCTTTTGTACCTGGAAAAATGATTTACTTCACTATTTAGTTACTGAGCAAGTATTTCTATAAATAGTTTTATGACCCTGAGAAGGAGAACTGACTTCATTATGTTTCTTTTCTTTAACATATCTCTCCTCATCAAAGAGACAGTTAGCTCCTTGAGAACCAGAACTGTATCTTTGATTGTATAGACTCAGAATCTTGTACAATATTCTCAGTAAATATCCACAGAATGACTGCATGAAAAACAGTGTTGAGTGTGTGAAACAGGCTAACAGAATGGGATATATAAAGATTAATATTGGACATAATAAATGAAGGAAAATTAATTAGAAAAGAAACTCTAGAACTGGCCAAAGATTAAATATGATATATTTTGGTGGATAAAAACTATTAGGGTATTCTGGGAAAAGAAGTGTGAATAGGTATGAAGATGAAAACTGTAATATCATGTGGGACGTTAAGGAGACTGACTTGATTTGGTAGAAGATACATTTTGAAAAGCTTCTAGAAATAGGTTTGGACATGTTAGATGAACTAGATTATCCAAAGCTGTAAGTTGATGGAAAAAGTGTCTAGACTTAATGTAATAGGCAATAGAGATCTACTAATAATGATTCAGTTCTCGCAACTCTGTTCTTTTCTCAACCAGGAATAGGAATGTCTTAAAAAATCAACTTTATTCTTTATTTTGACTCTAAGTAGTGGCTAGGAATGGCTATAACCACCAGATGATATAAAGTAGAGAATACTGCAAATGGCCTTATATGATCACTCAAGTCTGCTCTCGGCCAGGCCTCTGCAGGCACTGACTGCACCACCTGCCTCTTCCACTTTTTCACACACTGGCCCAGAGTCCAGAAAAAAACAGGGGTTTGGAATCCACTGGAAAAGTTGTAAGCTTCCCCCAAAGGAGATAGAGAAAGCTTAAACCATAATCCTGTGAGTGAGAAGAAAGCAAGGCTAGATAAGAGGGCAAATTAATGGAGGAACTGACAAGCAATAATGATATCATTTGAGACAGTTGTGATAATAAGGAAAATAATGGTACAACTGATCATGGTGTAGGGTGAGAACTGATTAGAAGTGGGCAGGAGAGAGATCACGAGTTAGAGTCTGTAGATACTCAGTTTAAGGTGACAGCATTATCATCCAAGAAGAGCAAAAGAGTAATAATACAATAAATTGAACTAGAGATTCCTTAGGAGGGAAAACAAGTTCAGGAGAGAGAATTAGAGTTCAGGAGAAAGGACACACACTTTTGTAGAGGTGATAATTAAAGTTATGAAAACAGATGAGTTCTCTTGGAGTGACTGTAGATGGGGGAAAACAGAAAACACGTTCTGGTATTTTATAATCGAATACATCATTTATTCCACATTGATTCCCTTAATTTAAAATTTCTCTGTGAAAATAATAACAAGCAAAAATACTTATGCAGAGGCTAAATCCTTTGTTAGAGGCCGAGGCACTACCAGAGAGAAAGAAGAAAATTAGTCCCTAGGGATAGAGGTTGTGCTCAAAAATGGGACGCGTCGATCACAGTGAGTCCCTATGACATTATAAAATAAGTTCTGCTCTCCACACAGAAATCTGCCATCAACCTGAATGCATTTGGGGTTCTCTGAAAGAATAAGAATACATTTCCAAAAACATTTCCACAAAACTTTCCTTCTTATTCCCAAGGGACTAAAAGTTGCACACCAGAAGGAAAAGAAGACACAGCCAGGAGACAATCTGCGTGATTTTGTAAGACCAAGATATCTGCAGGCTTGAACCACAGAGAATTTGCTTGTTCCTTCTGTGAGCAAGGTCTCTTTGCTAAAGTGGGTTGTGATAGGCTTCAGCAGGCTTTTTGTGAGACTGTGGTTTGAAAATAAATAAATAAGTATACTGACATTGCCTGAGGCAAAGGAGCAGGACCTCCGCAAGTGTGACTGCACTTCAAGGAACTCTCTCAAGCGGTCTATGTAAGCCACCTTGTTCATGGAGAAAAAGCGTGCCAATACACACAACCCAAATTATGTGTAAATGAAGGATACTTGTCAACTATTTATTCACAGGGAGCTGGAAAAGGAATTTGAGAGATGTCTTCTAATAAAGAAATCCACCAATCAAAGCTCTAAAAATAGCTGAATGTAAGACACTTCACCTAGTAAAATAAATGTAAAATTCATTTCAGTCCATAAGCAGGGAATTTTTTAAGATGAATACCAACCTCTGCTTTATAGAAATTGTATCAGAGATGTACAAATTCACACAGAAATCACACTTTATTTTTTAAATCAGGAGAGAAAAACTGAACTTTGCTATGGGTTAAATTTAAATGTGGTAGAAAACAGTGGACCAGGTTTCCCAAACAAGAAACCTTTTAAAACAGGATTTGAGGCATGAAAAGGAAAAATTACTCTCTAATATAGCCACATGGCGGGGGGTGGATTGATTATTTAAAGGGATACAAAGGAAGTTGTTCTGAAAGCATTTAATTTGTGCATGTTTTTAATCAACAATCAATGCCATATGACTGATTTTAAAATCTGAAAGACAACATTTTTACAGAATCCTAAAAGTTAGGGTAATTTTAAGTAGGTGACTTCCAGACCCACACTTTTTTACCACAGAAGAACTGAATCAGAGTGATTAGAAGTGGAGCCACACATGGAATCTAAGTATACAATGAGGCCTGTTTTTCAGTAGTAAGATAAGTCAGGTAAAATGTGGCTGAAAGTTTGAGGAGTAAGACAATTAGAAAATCTTCATTTTAATCCATTTTAAAATAATACACTAATGACTTCAATTTTTATCCAATAAAAAGTCTCTGAATAAATATATCATTTACTACTGATAAAATATGACTGTGAAATATACAATATATATCCCCAAATTTACAAAACATAAGTACAATCCATAAAATAACACAATGAACTCATCTGTACCCACCACTTGGCTTAAAAAATAGAACATGGACTTCCAGTTCTTCACATAAGGAAACTGGAAGTTTTTACCTCCATTCTAACAACAGCTAAAAAGCCAAACAAAAATCAACAACTCAACTCTTCTAAGGTCCATAAGAGAAGTGAGATCACAAGGCAAACTGCTGCCTATGAAATTCAAGAGAGACATGTAGACACAGAGAATCACAACTTACCAGAGCAGAAACTTCACAAGATGAGACCTCCATGGAAACCAGTACTGGAGGAGGAAACGCAGGACTGTAGCAAACAAATTGCTGGAGTTTTACAGTGGTCAACTCTTGGGCATTAAAAACTCCAGGGGAATCCAAACAGGGAGGGATCCCCATACTTTTATTAGTTTTACATCTAGGAACTCAACTATTTTTCTCGTTATGTATCTAAGAAAAATCTTCCTCATGCTTTCAGCAAGCAAAGGAAAAGGAACCATCTTGAAATAACCCAGACCACTGTGTTCTTAACAAGGTCTGCTCTCAGAAGAAACCAATAAACCAAATTCTAACCAGCTGGTTTTATTTGAGCCTAACAAACCTAGGGAGCTCCCCAAGTGGTTCAGTGGTAAAGAATCTGCCTACCAAACAAGAGACATGGATTTGATCCCTGGGTTGGGAAGATCCCTTGGAGAAGGAAATGACAACCCACTGCAGTATTCTTGCCTGGAGAATCTGCAGTCCATGGGGCTGCCAAGTCAGACATGACTGAATGACTAAACAACAACAGACCTAGGGAAAGGAACAGACCCAACTACAGCCAGCTGTACCTTTCATGAGACAGAATGGAAATAGGTAACTGCCAGCTACTTAGCCATCCTGTTCTACCTAAGAAAGAAAAAGAAAAAACCCGAGAAACGCTTGTTTATTTCACAGTATATGGAAGAATGAAGTTGAAGGAGAAGAATAAAGTTGTAGGGCTGACACTGTCAGACTTTAAGACTTACTACAAAGCTACAGTTATCAGGACAGTGTGGTACTGGTGAAAAAAAATAGATCAAAAGAACAGAAAGAGAGCCTAGAAATATTCCCATGTAACTACAGTCAATCAATCTTAGACAAAAGAGAAAAAATAGTCTCTTCAATAAATGGTGGTGGAACAAGTGGACATCCACTTATGCAGAAAAGATGACTCTAGACACAGACTTTATACCATTTACAAAAATCAACTCAAAATGGATCACAGACCTAAACGTAAAGTGCAAAACTAAAGCCCCCAGAAGATAACATTGGAGAAAACCTAGATGACCTTGGGTATGGTGATATTTTGGATACAATACCAAAAGCATATTCCATGAAACAAATAATTGATAAGCTGAACTTTATTAAAATTAAAAACTTTTGCAAAAGTTAATTTCAACAGAGAAGACAAACCACATAGTGGAGTAATTACTTGCTAAAGAATTATCCTCCAATTAAAAATAATTTAAAAAGACACAACTGATAAAAGACTGGTATGCAAAATATAAAAATAACTCTTAAAATTATCAATAAGAAAACAAATAACTGAATTAAAAATGGGCAAATGACCTCAACAGACATTTTATCACCCAAGATATAGAGATGGGAAATAGGCATACAAAAATGATTTCTAATAATCACGAACATCTTTTGGGTTTCATCTCCTGTTAGGTGCTACTTTCTCAGTTTTCTTTTTTTGTTTGTTTTATTTGTTGATTGCTGGGTATTCCTAATAATCTGGGCATTAATAATTTGTTGCTTTTCATATTGCAAGTATGTTATCATTTTTCTTTCTTTTTTTTTTAACAAATTTATTTATTTTAGTTGGGGGCTAATTACTTTACAATATTGTAGTAGTTTTTGCCATACATTGACATGAATCAGCCATGGGTTCACCATGGGTTCACATGTGCTCCCCCTCCCGAACCTTCCTCCCACCTCCCTCCCCATCCCATCCCTCTGGGTCATCCCAATGCTCCAGCCCTGAGCATCCGTCCCATGCATAGAACACGGAATGGTGTTCCGCTTCACATATGACAATATACATGTTTCAGTGTTATTGTCCCAGAATCATTTTTCTTTTACCATGACTTTCATTGATGATAAATCTTTAATTTTTACATACTCAAATAATAAATTACCTTTAAATCCTATTATTTACAGTTTTGTAGTTTTAAGTCTTTCCATATTTTCAGGACAGAAAGTAATTGCTTAGATTTTCTTCTAGGTTTTGAGGAATGTGGTATGTGAATGTTTTATTCTACTTTGTACAAATATCTACTTTGGAAGAAAATGATAACCCACAAAATGTCTCAAAAATTCTTGGCTTAGTTAATGGTCATAATTTGCTTCCAACATCTTATTATGAAAAATTTCAAATATACAGAAAAGGTGAAGAAATCTTACAATGAGTATTCATAATACAGCCCATGTTTGATAATTGTAGACATTTTTGGCATATCTGCTTTAACTGTATTCACATTTTCACTACTGAGTAAAATCAAAGATTTCTTAGAATCCTTTTTTCTCTTTAGAAATTAACACATTCAGTGATAGAGTAAGAACATTCTATTTAAATGACACTTTAAAGATTCTTTTTTTCTCTCTCTTTGTGATTATGTTACCAGTTCAAGATACAGTTAGGTTTATTTGTCTCAGTTTGTCTTCAATTCTTAAATTTGTGTACATTTAAAAATCAAAACAATGTAAAACAATAAATCAGTAAACTCTGAGGTCATAGCTATTCTCTCTACCATGTCAACCCCCTTCCCCATAAGTGACCACTGTTATTACTTTCTGGTTTACCATTCAATTGTTTATTACAAAAAAAAAAAAAAGCAAAGGCAAATATAATAGATATATTCTATATTTAACCCAAAAGTATTATAAAATAGTCATTTCTCTGTACTTTGATTTTTCCTCTAATAACAGTACCAAATATCACTCCATATCAGTAAATAGACATCTTTTTCACTCTTTTTTAATGATCACTACATTGTGCCCACAGACTATAGTTTATTTAACCAGACTACTGCTAATTGACATTTGTATTATTTCCTATAATGTTTTCTTTTTGTAAAAGTATGTAATTGGGGTAGATTCCTTAGAGGTGAAATTTTTAGGTCTAATGACACATATAGTTATTTAAGATAAGGTTGAGTCCACAAAGTTCTGATTATTTGTACTCTGACCAGTAGCATATGACAGTTCTGATTCTCTGTAACCTTACTCTCAAACTTTGGGAGTTTTGCCAATCTGATAGCTGAGAAATTATATCTCTAGTTTTAATCAGTGTTTCTCTTATTACAAATGAGGATGATTATATTTTCATCTATTTAGTAGTTCATCTCTTTAGGGAACCACCCTTCCATTCTGAGTCCATTTGGTAGAGGAGGACCTCATCAGGTTAAAAGTAAATCTGTATATCCTATTTTTTTTGCTGCAATGATTGGTTCAGAGACAGTCACTTGGCATGTTTGGAGCCAATGTTAGGTCTAACTGCTGCGGGTCAAGAAGCAACAGTTAAAACTGGAAATGGAACAACTGACTAGTTCAAACTTGGAAAAGGAGTACAATAAGGCTGTATATTGTCACCCTATGAAATGCTGGACTGGATGGATCACAATTTGGAAAGAAGATGGCCAGAAGAAATATCAACAACCTTAGATATGCAGATTATACCACTCTAATGGCAGAAAGTGAAGAGGAACTAACAGCCTCTTTATGAGGGTAAAAGAGGAGAGTGAAAAAGCTGGTTTGAAACTCAACATTAAAAGAATGAAGATCATGGCATCCATTCCCATCACTTCACGGCAAATACAAGGGGAAAAGGTGGAAATAGTGTCAGATTTTATTTCCTTGGGCTCCAAAAGCATTGTGGATGGTGACTGCAACCACAAAATTAAAAGATGTTTGGTCCTTGGAAGGAGGACAAACCTAGACAGTATATTAACAAGCAGAGATACCACTTTGCTGACAAAGGTCCACACAGTCAAAGCTATGGATTTTCCAGTAGCCATGTATGGATGTGACTTGGATCATAAAGAAGGCTGAATGGTGAAGAATTGATGCTTTCAAATTGTGGTGCTAGAAGAGACTCCTGAGAGTCCCTCAGACTGCAAGGAGATCAAGCCAGTCAATCCTAAAGAAAATCAACCCTAAATATTCATTGGAAGGACTGATGCTGAAGTTGAAGCTCCAATACTTTGGCCTCCTGGTATGAAGAGCCAAATCATTGGAAAAGACTCTGGTGCTGGGAAAGCAAAAGCAAAAGGAGAAGGTGGCAGCAGAGGGTAAAATGGTTAAATAGCATTACCAATTCAATGGACATCAATTTAAGCAAACTCGAGGAGACAGTGGAGGACCGAGGAGCCTGGCGTACTGCAGTCCATGGGGTCACAAAGAGTCGGATAAGACTTAGTCACTGAACAACAACAGAACAAACATTGTCTTTTCTCTTGTGTTTGAGTAGATTGACTCCTATTTCCTTTACCTTCTTTGTCACGTGAGAACAAAATCACTACCTCCCCTTCTCTCATCATCTGAAAAACATGCAATAAACAAATTATTGTTAAATATTGCATTCCCCAGTACATTTGAACTGCATAAAAACCAAGCAATTATATAAAATATAAAGACTGACCAAAGCAAGGAGACAAATTAAAAGTTTATCTGTGTATTTTTATTTAAATGATGAATCTCAGAGTGACTTAGACTACTATACCTTTTTCACAGGTATGTGATCATGAAAATAACTACTTCAGTTAAATCTCTCCTTTGAAATCTAAAATAGAATACCCAGACATGTTTTAATTTACCCTTCAGTGATAATCATTTCAAAGAATACTGAATATCTACTTAATACGAAATGTATTGTATTTAAAAACAAATTTGACAAAGTTCTTAATACATTTGTTGTAGATATTCGCTTTTGTAGTTCTTACTTTTTATATTTATTGATCATGTGAGAATAAAACAATGGATGTGAAGTTTAGGCATTTGACTGAAAGTGAATTAAGGATTCTGGAAAAACTTTGCATTCAGTATAATTATACTTATAGAAAAAGAGGAGTAAGAGTGAGCCACTCAAAGTCTCGGCAACTCTTTCCCCGTTGCTGACAGATACAATAAAAGCCCTGATTAGATACAAATACACCCTTAAGATATATTAATTTCCAATAAACGAAAGAAATAACATAACAAGAAGAATTCATTTTGCTGGCAGGTCTACTCAGTTTACTTTATATTTTGCTAATGTCATCTGTAGTGTAAAATATTAATATGCCAAAAAATCACATATGAATGAATGGAATCTATTCTTTATACTAGTTACAGTTTCCCTACTTACTAATCCACCCTTGAGCTACTTTGTGTTACCGAAACATATCATTATGTGAGAATAGTTACTCTGCCTGCAACAAAATAATCACTCAGCAGTTTAAGCTTCTATTATTCTCATCACAGACTCTGTAGGCCAATACAGGAGATGCAGGAGTCGCAGTTTCGATCCCTGGCTCAGGAAGATTCCCTGGAGAAGGAAACGCCAACCCACTCCAGCATTCTTGCTTGGAAAATTCCATGGACAGAGGGAGCTGGTGGGCTATAGCTCATGCGGTCACAAAGACACAACTGAGTGACCAAACAAACACATTCTCATCATCACTGAGAATATACACCATTTAACAAGTCTACTATCCACTGAAGTTTAAATTGCGCATATCTATTAATAAGAGATTTTGGGCTTCCCTGGTGGTTTAGCAGGTAGGGAATCCACCTACAATATAGGAGACATAGGAAATGAGGGTTCGATCCCTGAGTTGAGAAGATTCACTGGAGAAGGAAATGTCAACCCACTCCAGTATTCTTGCCTTAAAAATGAACAGAGGAACCTGGTAGTAGCTACAGTCCATCGGGTCACAAAGAGTTGGACACAACTGAGTGATTAAGCACAAGAGATTCCCAGGACACAAAGCCAAGTGGTCGATTAAATTGATATAATAAAAACAATGCACTTTAAATGTGTGCATATTATTATTATTGTTAAACATCAGGAATCGAAAGTATCTGCTTCACTAAATAAATCTTTAACATAAATATGAATAATTCACTTTCACTAAACTTTCAAAAATTTCCCCAATGTTCTGCATAGTCATATTTCTAAACATAGATTATTTTTATGCCAACATTTTCAAAGCAAACCTTGTAAGAAAAAAAAAACAAGTATATTAAGTAAGTTCAGCTTTGTTAGATAAACTTCAGTGATGCCTACTTCTGTTAAATCAAGTTTAATTACAAACTGTGCCTAGAAAAATGTACTTGTATAAAATTTCCTCACTCCCCCTCCCTGATTTTAAAGATTGTAAACATTTTTTCTTTTTCTGAACAAAAAGAAATAAAAGAATAGAACTTTTCCTCTGGGAGCTTATGGTGTATAATGGAAGATTTCTATACTCAGTGAGGACTGCTCTGGTAGAAATACCACAAGATATCATAAGAATAGAGGTGGTGAGAATATTATATAAGCTGACCTGAGTGGTACAGAGCTGAAGTCTCATTAGAAAAGACTGCGAGAAAAGAGAGAAATGATGGGAGTAGAAAACACCCCAGGCAAGGGGCCTGGCATGACGCAGTTAGACAGCAGGTCTACAAGGTTGCAGTGTGAAATGAAAGGGTAAGAGGACCAGCAAGAGATGAAGCAGAAGGCAGAACATAAGGTCACCAAATGTATGCTAAGACCCTGTATGCTAGGCAATTGTGAATTCATCATACTAGATTTTAGACACAGGACGGCATGTGGATCAGATCCTTGTAGCAGGTACATGGAAAACATGGATGAGAGACAGACTCATGAATTTGCAGTATTTTCTTTATATTGTTACTACATAGTTGAAAGTGACTGATAATCTGTGTTAACTGATGGCAATCTTATATTGTTTTTGTTAGGTATATTGGTTGTAAGTGTATCCATCTCTTTCTGGATTGATTTCCCTGAGGCAAACTGCCTCACTCATCTTTATTATGACGTCTACCATTTAAATTCTTGCATTCTATTTTCTAGAAAATGTATTAAAGGACTTAAAAATGTCATTCCTTCTATGACTGTTCAAATTCCAGATCCACATAATATATAAGCATAACAATAAAATGGCTATCTTATGCAATTAAGTTTTGGGGTGGATTTTATACAGCGACAGTAAGAGAAGGAGGAACTTTCTCTGATGACTTGTACTTAGAAATACTGAGGGAGAATCTATCTGTATATCAGTTACCAAATTTGACTGATATATATATACAAATTCATTTTATTCCTATAAAATCCATTATATCCATTTATTCCTATTTCTACCTATTCATCTCTCTCGTTCATCTAAGTGGCAAGTTTGTCAGAGGAGATGTTTAGTGATGGTAGCAGTTATGACCGGTGGAGTATTATCTTGCTTTAAACTCCATTTTTCTCAGGAGAGGACTGGGGGAATACTTATCTGGCGGATAAACTTTCATGGACAGTGCAGTACCAAAGATGCACTTTTATTATTAAAAAAAATAAAAGTGTGCTAGATAATTTAAAAATAAAATTCAGTATTGTAGCTTATAGGTAGGCTAACTGTTGTCACAACTAGACCTCAACCTGTATGTCTATGGTAGACAACCCTTTATAACAAGCAGAACTCAAAACATATACTGGGGCAAACACAATAGAGTTCTATTTCAGGTTTGTGTCACTATTGTGGTGGGTAAATATGTCAAAGGGGTGTTTCTCTTCCGTGTGCTCATTCAGGGACCCAGATTGCCAGAGGCTCTTTAATTATCAACCCACGCCTCTCAAGCTGGAAGCAGAGAAGACTATGGGGAAGAAATTCAAGGGAGGATTTTGGACCAGACATGGGTCTAGAAGTAGCTCATATGACTTTTGGTCACACTCCATTGGTTAGAACTCAGTAATATGAGCACAGGTAACTCCAAAGGAAACTCTAGTATGTCAGATACCCAGAAAGAAGCAACGAACTTAGATTTTGATGAGCAGCAGTTTGTCAAAAACACAAATTAATTTCAGCATATTTACTAATTGTGACTTGAGAAAATCAAAATAGAACTCAAGCGCCATGTAGCAATTCTTCTGGTGTTATGTTGCTTGTATTTGCTCTGTAATAACCTTGGTTAAAAATCCAAACTGATTTCTACTCCTAACCATACCTTTTTTGGGATCTAAAACTGAGAACATTTTTCTAATAAGAGCTTCTCTCTTCTATAGCATAGAAAGATAATTCAAAATGTGACTGCAATAAAGAAAAGCAAAGATACTCTGGACCTGAGTGGCCATTCTCTGGTTGACTAGTTAGCTAAGGGATTACACTGACATAATATTCAATCTCTATCTTTCTCCACTGAATTCTCTTAATGGTAAATTGTATTCTTTTAAACTATATGCATTTAAAGTATATTCTAAATATGGCAAGCAAAAATTTATAGATGTTATGATTATCCTCCCAAAGCTCTGAAATATTATTGTCCTTTGAAAGCCAAACTTTGAAAACTAGTAACATTTAAAAAGCAATTGCCAAAAGGACCTTTCCCCGGGTAAGCTTGGGTGGCTGCCTCATTTTTAGCATCATTCACTTAGCTTTCTGTTGAGTTTAATTAATGGATAGTTGAAGTCAAATTTTAAAACTTTCATCCAGAATATCACAGACATGAAAAATATAATTTTCATATTCACATCTCTTTAATAACATTGTTTTCATCCTGTCATAAGTTAATATTGATATTTAAGAAGAGAAACACTAAATTACACTGCTTAGTAAAAATTTAAAAAATATTGCTGCTATAATTTTCTTCCAAAAGATATAAATGTATTATTTCAGTAACTCTGAAATTAGAGTTTTTAAAATAAAATTCTATAGTTTTCAAATACTCTATATACAGGATTTATTTTGAATGGGACTATCTCTTAAATTGATGTCAAGGACATCTATTAAAGCTAGAAATGGTAGAAAAATCTCCTTTGGTTTGAGAATATTTAAAGCACTTTTACCTTTGAGTAAAAATAACTGCATATTGAAT
This sequence comes from Okapia johnstoni, assembly GCA_024291935.2. NCBI lineage: Eukaryota > Metazoa > Chordata > Mammalia > Artiodactyla > Giraffidae > Okapia > Okapia johnstoni. The sequence goes on from CM044312.1 coordinate 60,807,329, forward strand.
AAAAGTCACATTTTAAATGTCTGAATAATATTAAATTCTTTGCAGCAAAATTAAAATCTGAGGCAAAGACAAAAATTACCTTCAGTTTAAAAATTTGCTAAATTCAGAGTTTCCAATGCATATTTTAATAATACAATGTTGCAACTTTAACGAGGACTGCATTTGCCTTTAAATCCATGATAGTGAAAGCTTAATATTAAAAAAAAAACTTTTGTCTAGCAAAAGTGATTTGAAGATGTTTTGCTCCATGCATGTGAACTCAGCAGGTGATTCTTGCCTATCTTTGATGTCAAACAGCACAAAACTTCAGTGAGTAGTAGCTTCAGAAATGCAATAGACATAGCTGAGTCTTCATATGAAGCTCATGCTTGAACTACATCAGAAGAACTGACATCTATTATGGTGAGCAAAGACAAGTGTTTGAAAAGAGATTCAAACAGAAGTGTCAGAATTTACAGTGCATAGTTTTATGTAAGTTGATTTTAACCAAGCATATCTCTATGAACTCTGCAGGATAGAAAGGAAATTTCAAAAGGCAGAGAAATTGTTGTCATCTAAGGGCATGGAATGTTTTAATAGCTTAAGGAAGAACATTTCTGAAAGGTGATGTGGTGATCCATTTACTTTGACTGAGTAATAAAGCTTGTCATTGTGATAGTGCAGTTTTTAACCCTTAGAACAATAGACATGTATGTGAACCAGAGAGCAGAAAAGGACACTTGAAAACTCTCAAGAAACTTACACAGACCATTTTAAAGTTTTAGTCTCTAGTTACAGAGACTTACTGTAAGTTTTCTGAATATCACCTAACCACTAAAGAAAAAGCAAACAAGAAGCAACAAATAAACGAAAATCCTTTTTAGACTGAGTGAGTCATAGTGACCTTAACAAAAATAGGGCAGAGACAATTCAGTGGTGTTTCTAAATTGGTGCTGTTCAAAAGAAAACAAACATTAGCACTGTTTGTTATGTTTCTTCATGTGTGGTTACTTTATTCCCAACAATGCAGAGGCTCTGGGCATGGTATTAAAAAAAAGTCCCTGTTTGTGAGTCTGAGTGTACATGTGCTGTGTGTTTTGGGGTGGGGTAGAGATGAGTGTTTGAGACCTCAATTGGAGAGAGGTTTTTTTGAAACTGTGTCCTAAGGGCTTAATCACAGCAGTCTTCCTAAAACTCTCCCTAAGGGGTCTGGTGTCACAAAAGAACTTAATTGTTTTCCTAGCAATGCTTTTCTATCCCGCACCCAGATTTAAACAGAAGCAAAACTTCTTGGCTAAAGCACAGAAATGCAATTTCTATGCAGCAATTTCCAGTTTGTAATCAACATTTAGCAGTATGAGATCTACCTCTTCTTAACCTACAATTAGCACAATTAATGTACCGCATGCCAAACCACTTGTTTAGTTATTATATTCTAATGTTTGCTTTAACAACAAATTTCCCTCCCTAGATTAGCTGCGGAAGCCTCCCACAAGGACAGTCTGGCTAGTCACGTTCAAATTTGTCACTCCCTTGAGCACCACATCTCAGTTCTTTTAGATTTAATTACAGAATTTATTACATGGCTTTTAAACAAATACTTTCTCCTTCTAAAGGGAAAGAGTAGCATATGGCACATGTTGTGGCCTGGTGGTAGGGGGCTTGGTTATGGATATAACCAACATGTAAGCCATGTTCCTTTCTTCCCCACATTATTATAAGATGAACCTAAAGAAAGTTAAACCTCAGTAAATTTAACGTGTTCATTAAGCATATACTTTCTAAAAGCATGGGTGTAATGCTGTGGGGAACAACAAAAATGATACAATAACAGTGCAATAACCACCATACATTGAACAACTATTGAAGTTGGTCATTTAATCCAGTTAGTATCTATTTATTTTCTTCATAGGATTTAGGAAATATAATTTTATTTCTTCACCTGTTTAATGTCTCTCTCCCTCTCTCACGTATAAATTTAAAGAAGGTAGTTTGGCAGATGCAAACTGTTATATATGGGATGGATAAACAATAAGACAGTACACTATTTCCCTACCAAATACAGGAAACTGTATTTGGTATCCAGTGATAAATCATAATGGAAAACAATATGAAAACTAATGTGTGTGTGTGTGTGTGTGTGTGTGTATGTACATATATATATATGTAAAACTGAATTACTACTGTTCAGCAGAAATTAACACAACACTGTAAATCAACTATGGTTTTCCTTGGTGGCTCAGTGGTAAAAAAATCTACCTGCAATGCAAAAGATGTGGGTTTGATCCCTGGGTTGAGATCGCCTGGAGAAAGAAATGGCAACCCACTCCAGTATTCTTGCCTCAGAAATTCCATGAACAAAGGAGCCTGGCAGGCTGTAGTCTATAGGGTTGCAAAAGAGTCAGATGCAACTGAGTGACTGAATAACAACAAATCAACTATACTTCAATAAAATAAATTTTTTGAAAAGGTAGGGATCTTACATGTCCTCATGACTATTCTATCTTTAATACCAAGCAGAATGCCCAATCCATAGTGGTTGGTCAGTAACACTCTATAGAATAAATGAATAAATGTGCCAAGTGTTTTATATACATTATCTTATCCAATTTTCACAAGTCCATTTGATTTTGTGGTTTTACAGATGTGGAAACTAAGCCTTGGATGGCTTAAGATTGTTGGAGGCATAATTCAAACATAATAAAGGATAGAAATGGTAGGGACCTAACAGAAGCAGAAGATATTAAGAAGAGGTGGCAAGAACACACAGAACTGTACAAAAAAGATCTTCATGACCCAGATAATCACAATGGTGTGACCACTCACCTAGAGCCAGACATCCTGGAATGTGAAGTCAAGTGGGCCTTAGAAAGCATCACTATGAACAAAGCTAGTGGAGGTGATGGAATTCCAGCTGAGCTACTTCAAATCCTAAAAGATGATGCTGTGAAAGTGCTGCACGCAATATGTCAGCACATTTGGAAAACTCAGCAGTGGCCACAGGACTGGAAAAGGTCAGTTTTCATTCCAATCCCAAAGAAAGGCAATGCCAAAGAATGCTCAAACTACCGTACAACTGCACTCATCTCACACGCTAGTAAAGTAATGCTCAAAATCCTCCAAGCCAGGTTTTAGCAATACGTGAACCGTGAACTTCCAGATGTTCAAGCTGGGTTAGAAAAGGCAGAGGAACCAGAGATCAAATTGTCAACATCCGCTGAATCATTGAAAAAGCAAGAGAGTTCCAGAAAAACGTCTATTTCTGCTTTATTGACTATGCCAAAGTCTTTGACTGTGGATCACAATAAACTGAGGAAAATTCTTCAAGAGATGGGAATACCAGACCATCTGACCTGCCTCTTGAGAAACCTGTATGCAGGTCAGGAAGCAACAGTTAGAACTGGACATGGAACAACACACTGGTTCCAAATAGGAAAAGGAGTAGGTCAAGGCTGTATATTGTCACCCTGCTTATTTAACTTACATGCAGAGTACATCATGAGAAATGCTGGGCTGGAGGAAGCACAAACTGGAATCAAGATTGTTGGGAGAAATATCAATAACCTCAGATATGCAGATGATACCACCCTTATGGCAGAAAGCGAAGAAGAACTAAAGAGCCTCTTGATGAAGGTGAAAAAGGAGAGTGAAAAAGTTGGCTTAAAGCTCAACGTTCAGAAAACTAAGATCATGGCACGTTCAGAAAACTAAGATCATGGCATCCGGTCCCATCACTTCATGGCAAATAAATGGAGAGACAGTGGCAGACTTTTATTTTTGGGGGCTCCAAAATCACTGCAGATGGTAACTGCAGCCCTGGAATTAAAAGAAGCTTGCTCCTTGGAAGAAAAGTTATGACCAACCTAGACAGCATATTAAAAAGCAGAGGTATTACTTTGCCAACAAAGGTCCGTCTAGTCAAGGCTATGGTTTTTCCTGTAGTCATGTATGGATGTGAGAGTTGGACTATAAAGAAAGCTGAGCGCTGAAGAATTGATGCTTTTGAACTGTGGTGTTGGAGAAGCCTCTTGAGAGTCCCTTGGACTACAAGGAGATCCAGCCAGTCCATCCTAAAGATCAGTCCTGAGTGTTCATTGGAAGGACTAATGATGAACCTGAAACTCCAATACTTTGGCCAACTTGTGAAGAACTGACTCATTTGAAAAGACCTTGATGCTGGGAAAGATTGAAGGTGGCAGGAGAAGGGGACAATAGAGGATGAGATAGTTGAATGGCATCAACTCAATGGGCATGAGTTTGAGTAAACTCCGGGAGTTTGTGATGGACAGGGAGGCCTGGTGTGCTGCAGTCCATGGGGTTACAAAGAGTTAGACATGACTGAGCAACTGAACTGAATGTTAACTAAAAGATGGGAATCTAAATAAGCTTTCTGGAAAAGCCTAATTGATTTCACATATTTTTATATGGTTTTCCCATTTGGTTCTTTTCAAATAATTTCTATCTACTGCAGAACTTTCTATATTTAATTCACTGTAGACATAGCTTTTGAGGAGGACATGGCAACCCACTCCAGTATTCTTGCCTGGAGAATCTCATGGACAGAGGAGCCTGGTGGGCTATAGTACACAGGGTCACACAGAGTCAGACACAACTGAAGTGACTTCACATGCACGCAGACATAGATTTTATGTTATTGAACAGAATATTGACTACTGATTTAAAATCACATCTGCTAATTCCTACATATGAGTTATCTCAGATTCAGTCTTTGTGGTATTCTTTTCTTTTGAGAATGGGTCCTATTTTCCTGTTTTTCTTATTTTTGCATTATATCCTGGCCCCTGTAAGATTATGCTTTGGACATTCTGGATTTGATTATACTCCTCTGAAGAATATAGTTATATTTTTGTCCTTTTTTTTTTACAGCTTACTTGGTTGCACTGAAATTGTTAACTCAGTCTCTTGGGCAGCAGCTCAAAATTCAGTTCTATTCCTTCCGATTTAGCTTGGATTGCTTGATTCTACCCAGTGAATAAACTGTTTGGGTTTCAGTGAGAGGTCTTGGCAGAACCTATGCAGACAATCTGGGTTTCTTCTCTGGCTCTTTCTTTTCCTGGATTCTTCTTCACTTTTGACTGCCTGTGGTTGCCATGAATTCTTTATTCTAGTTCTTTAAACCATAACAATTGTGAGTTTTCTATCAGAATTTTAGCACCTCCACGGTATACATTAGAGCCTGTTCTCTGGCTGGAAGTCATAAAAATAAAAAACTCCCTGGGTGCTACCCTCTCCCTACTACATGTCAGTCCCTCAGATATTTCCTGCTTTTGGTTGCTCTCAATGCCTTCAGGTAATTTTGTTTTATTTAATATTGTGTCCATAGTTTATAGTTGTTATCTATGAAAGGGTTGGTTTGAGAGCTTGCTTGGCCTTCATAGGACACAGAACTTCTCTGAGAAGTAAGCTTTTAATGACCTTGAATACTTTTGTCACGAACAAGAAATGGAACTGGGGAAGGAATGCAAAAGTAGACATTTATACCAAAGGAAATGTGTGTACAATGGTTGTGAGAATAAAAGCATGTTTTGACTTTGCTGCACTGTGAGTGGTTAGTGCAGGTGTTTGGCTATTTATTTGTCTATATGGGAGAACGTGAGTATTGGGTGAGTTAGATAGAAAAGGGAAATTGAACTTCCCTAGTGGTCCAGTTGTTAAGACTTCACACTTCCATTGCAGGGGGTATGGGTTTGATCCCTAGTCTGGGAGCTAAGATCCTGTATGCCAGGGCCAAAAAAAAAGGGAAGGCTGAGAAACCACATTTCAGAACGACAAGTGGAGGGTTTGAACTCTGATCTTCTGCTAGTGGGAAGCCATAGAAGAGTTTGGGGGCACAATAGAAAGATGAACACATGTCTTAAGTAATTAATACAGAGGATGATTCCAGTGGAGAGGATGAAAATGATGGCAATGACTATCACCAAGGAATCCTTGTAGGTTTCCTAGAAGGAACCCTAGGTTTCCAGGGAAAAGGCAAAAATAGAGGCAGTTGCAGCATAAAGCCATCTGAATTGAGCTAACATAAATTTCAGGATATTTTTCCATACATATCCTGTGTAATAGTTTAGACGACACCTAAAATAAAATCTTGTCAACATGGGGATCTAATTGTTAGAATATTTTGATTGATATTAAATTGGCTATAAAATAACTTATGAATTGTGATTTCAACTTGTAACTCAAAATCATTAGACTCTTTTGCATATTTAAACATTAAATATACTTAGTTGTCAATTAATTAACATTAGACTGGGCTGGTGAGAGTAGGAAGAAACTGACATTTGTAAGTTGTTTACCACATTCTGGGCACATTATCACCTTCAGTGCCCCTGGAAACTCCTAAGAAATAGTGATTTATATTTCCATTTTACAGATGGGGAAATAAGCTCAGAAATTAAATGTAACTTTTCCAGGTTCACACAACTATTAAATAGAAAATATATTATTTAACGCCAGGCCTATCTAATTCTAATGTTTATTTTCAACATATCTCTACTTTTAAAAGTGAAAGTGAATGTAGCAGATAAGCCATAACTCTATGTTTAGAAGAACTTCCATATTTCCTCTTTTTAACTCTCCTCTGATGAATTATACAGATACTATTTCAAAAAGGTTTTGATTCCTTGGAAGTATAACAAAAATAGACAGGTCTTAGAAAACAATTGTTCAGTTTTTCTAAATTCTTAATGGACTAAAATGTGATGTGATAAACATCTTGATTAATAGTAAAACTTCATGACATTAAGTAATCTTTTTTCAAGTAACCGAGTTGACTTGATTCTTTCATGAGTTAACATGGATAACTAGGGCTTCACTGGAGAAATAATAGCAATTTTTTTAGAATGAGTGTTTTTAAGGTTGAATTTCCACATGGAGAAAGCAAAAAGCTACAAATCATTTAGTCCCTCACAAAGCCTTCAAACATTACATGTACCTAAATGATCTTTGAAGACAAATCCCCAAAATAAAATTATGCCTCCTTTTCGTGACTTAAATATTTAACTGCTCATCCTTTTTCTGGCTGAGATTTTCATAGACCACTGGCTGTTTTTAAGGGGAGGTGGTAAGCTAGAGAAATAGATAGCCCATTGATTCTCTACAACAGAAGATGCGAGGAACATGGGGAAGAAATGTCACCTGTTCCTATTTCAGAATTGACTGAATCCAGTAGATGGTGGATTTGCTGTAAAAGGCCTTTCTTCTCAAATTTTTGGCTTGTTCTAAATTATGTTTTCCAATGAAAACTAAAACTAGAAACACTGGCTATTTTCTTATGGAGATTCATTATGATAAACTGCATTAGTTGGGAAAGAAATCATATCAAGTAATTCAGACATTAGTTATTCCTAGTATTAACAGCAAAGACAATCCATTAAAATTAGTCTCAGGAGAATGAGGAGGTGGGGGTGTAGTGTAAGTGGTTATAAAACAGCACATTGTATAGTGCTAATTGAGGAAATACTTGTGAGGGGAGGAGTTTGATGTGGGCCCTGAACACCCAAGAAGAGAGAATCATTGAAGTTGGAAAGATAGGTCTAAAAGATAGAGCCTAACCTCTAGCTGATGACTGATTTCTGTCTTTATCCTCAAATGTTCTTCCATAATAGGCATCTGGAGAAGGAAATGGCAACCCACTCCAGTATTCTTGCCTGGAAAATCCCGTGGATGGAGGAGCCTGGTAGGCTACAGTCCATGGGGTCGCAGAGAGGCGGACACGACTTGGCGACTTCACGTTCACACAGTCACATCAATAGGCATCTCTATGGGGCAATTTTGTTTCCGGAACTAAGCTCTGCAGATCAACTAGAGACTGGGCTCAAAATCTTAAAAAAAAAAAAAAAAAGAACACTGGAGACTTCACACTTACTATTATAAATATAAATATGCTGTCTTCACAGTTTCAGAAAAGTCCCTCTAGGCACCTGGGAGTAAGACCTTGTCACCGTTCCAGTTTCAACAAAACTTAGATAAATTAAATAAATTTGTGAAGGTTGTTCTCCAAGTTTGCAGAAAATTATATATTGAATCAAACATGCCAAGTTTTTTATTTTTTTAAGTTGGTCTTTTATTTCAAGAAAATCTAGCTAGTAAATTTTTACTTGTAGCCATTCTGGTGGGTTTATTCTACAGAAATAAATATATAATTCAAGCATTCTATATTCAGAAAGAAATATTTGGGGATATTAAAATACTAAGCTTGTCCTGAAGCTGTATGACTTTCTCTTTCTGGCTTAATCATGTGCTTAATACTTGGATCAACAAATGCAGACATCTGTATGCTCCTCTCCAACCACGCTCCAGTGAGACAAGCCCTCTGCACTATAATTTGGTCCCACAGCTACATCACCTTCACAATGACTTCACCAACTTAATCAGCCACTAACTCATACCTTGACCATAACAGAGTCAAAAAATAGATTAACCAGAAGAATACTTTACTGTCATTTCTTTTGGGTGAACAAACACTCAGGGAAATTAGATGAACCCTCCAAAATCACACAACAAGAGGAAGATGTACACATTCAACTATATGTAAGTTTACCTTCAGAACCCCCACTCTTTGTATCACACACCACTCCCTGAGGTATAAACGAACAGATCTTCTAAAAAGTAGACTGAGCATACCTTTCATTTATATAATTCACATGTACAGATAATAAGTAGGTAGAAAGATAAACAAATCTTATATGTAATTTATATTTATAACTTACATATAAAAACTCTTCCTATTATTTAGACTCAGTATCAAATAAGACCTCTCAAAGTGAGTGGTCACTAGAGTACTGAAGGATTCTAGAGCAGAGCAGGTAAGAGACATCAGAGACATCACATGGGTCTCAAAGAATCGGACATGACTGAGTGACTGAGCTGAACGTATTCATAAAAAAAAAAACTTTATAATATAAAATGCATATTCACAACAAGCCAATATACTTCTTCCAAAATTTTGTGAAATAATGACTAAAAACATTCTCACATAGTAGAGTAATAGACTGAAACTCTATTTAGTTGCAAGAAATCCTTTTCTCCCCAAATAAATCTTAAGCAGATCTCCAATATATAAAGCAGACATGAGTCAAGTCTCTGTTGTTAAAATGTGAAATGCTGAATACCTCTACAGGACTTCAGGCCCATCTGAAATATCGATGGAAAATTTGAGATAGAACACATGAAGGGTTTTTGAACAAATACCAAATAAGTCTTTTTAATGATATCAAGGAGATGAAACTACTTTTAAAGGACAGAAAGAAAGGTCAAGTTAGAAATAAAAGCTAGTTGATAGTGGATTAAAACTTATTTTTAATTATTACTTTAAATTTTCCAACACCAGTTTAACAAAATGTTTTAAATATATGCCTGGGCAATAATTGCACATTTAATCTAGTTAGGCTGCCCTTAGCACTACACTTAAATCTGCCTATGACAATCGATAATACTCTTATATGTAAAGAGAATCTGTGCAATGCATTTGGCATTCAACCAACTGGAAAAGGGCCTTGATTTAAAAACTTGAAAGTTAAGTATGTTCTCTATCAAAATTACAAACTACTGTTCTGATATATTATTGGGTCATTTCACCAGCAGTAGACCACAGATATAAGCTTTATTAAAAAATGGTGGCATGCTTTAAATGTCCATTAATGTATATTTAATTGTAATGGAATATCTATAAATGTCTGTGTGACGTCTACCTGAGGATCAAAACAATTAATTATAATCAGCATTAGCTAAATGGATAGAGGATTAGAAAGAAAAGAATGTTCAAAAGAAAAAAGAAAAAAAATATACATGTAGAAAGTTTGAACATGAGTGATAATAGTGTTTATCTTTAAAAAAGCAATTTTGATTTTATATGCATTTGATTTGTAAATGACTTTAAAAAGTGTACATTTTTATCACTTGACAAAAATTCCAACTCAGTAAAGTGCATGAAAAAATATATATACATTCATTTATTTGTTTATTGACTCAGCAAATATTGACTCAATGTTACCAGACATTATAATAATAAAATATGCTACCTAGCTATAAGTTGTTCATAGTTGACAGCTCAGTGAGGCACACAAATTTTGTAATCATAATTCAATGTAATAGGAACTATTATTATATAGTTACATACAAAAATGAGAGTAGTAAGTTGTAAGTCACAAAAAAAAGAGAGTAGGACAGAAGATTGATTAGCAAAATTGTGAGAAATATAGAAACATAAAGCCAAGCTGACTAATTTGGACTTGCAAGCTCTGAGAAGACAAAGGAGTTCAAAGCAGGTGAGTAATACAAACTGTTTTACATTTTTAAAACCATGGTATTTACAGATACTAAACATAAACATGACTGTTATGCATACAGTAAATATTAGTGAATATCAGAAGAGAATCAGAGTTAAAGACAGGAAGCTACCAAAACCGAGACGATGAGGTCCTCAGTTAACACAGCAGCAAGGAAGCACAATGGTCTTCCCAGCTGGCTCCACAGTATGCTTGCCAATGCAGCAGATTTGGGTTCAATCCCTGGATGGGGAAGATCCCCTGGAGAAGGAAATGGCAACCCACTCCAGTATTCTTGCCTGGGAAATCCCGTGGACAGAGGAACCTGGTGAGCTACAGTCCATGGGGTCACAAAGAGTCAGACAGGACTTAGCAACTAAACAACAGCAGCAAACATAAACATGAATGCTCTGCTTACAGTAAATATCAGTGAATATCAGAAGAGAATCAGAGTTAAAGATAGACAGACAGCTTACATAAAGCTACTAAAGCCCAGAAGATGAGGTCCTCAGTTAAGCCAGCAACTGGGAAGCACAAAAGAAGGTGAGAAGTTCCAAAGTAAAGTGACTTGAGGTTGGGGATGGGGAGGGAGAGGAAAGGATTCAGATTAGAGGGTGACTCGTGTTTTTGACTTGGTTATTTGTTAGATTGTGGTATATTTTACTAAAATAAGGAATACAGGAACAGAAATGTCTAAGAAGAAATAATGAGTTCAGTTTTGGACATTTGAAATTGATGTGCCTCCAAGACATACATGAAATGAGCTCGTCATCAGTTGCGTATATAATTGTGGGGCTCAGAGGAAAAGAGCCGAATCAGAAGTTTTGCATTAAAGACATTATGTCCATGCTTTGAAATGTTTGATTCATATACACATATATTATGCCACTATAGAGAAAGTTGAAAGAAGCACCTGTGGCAAGTTTCATAGGTGTAGCAGAGAACTTCCAATGTGGTAATAAGAAATTTGGGTTGATATATGCCAGCACCCATGGACATGGACAAATGAGTCTCTAGCTAAGTGTTCACATATAGACCAATCTAACATGTCTGAAAATAAAAATATATCAAATCAAAGATTGGCCATTTACTTCCTCTACCTTCATTCACATATCCATTCCATTATTTTCATTGTTTAGGTGCTATTTATCGTCTAGAAATTCAGCAACAAACAAGACAGAGAAAGTCGCAGGCCTCATGGTGGCGGCAGTGGTCAAGATTCACTGTAAATACGTGCACAAATAAATACGTATCTTTATTTCAGATGTTTATAAGCACAATGAAGAAAAAGAAAGCAGAAGAAAGAAACAGAGTGTGAAGAGTGGCATTTTGAAAAGAATGTTCAGGGAAAAATTCTTTGTTGAAGGAGAGTCATGAAAAACCTAGGGGAAAACTATCGAAGTCAGAAGGCTCAGCAAGTTCAAAGACCTTAAGCAAGCAACTTTCCTCACTGAAGGAAGTAAATGTTGTCTTGAGCAGAGCAGAGTGAGGGAAGGGGAAATGGTGGGGTGTGAGTTGGAGAATATGCCAAGGGTGGAGGCAGTGGAGAAGTTCAGTGGGGATAGAGAGCAATATGGGTTTGATTCTAGTCTAAGGATCATCTGGATCCACTGGAGGGTTGTGAATAGAGAGTGAAACTATCTGACTTCTGTTTTTTAAAAATTAACTCTGGCTGCCATGCAGAACTATGACTGTAATGTCACCAGGAGTCAGTTTGGGAGCAGGAAGACCATTAGGAGCAACAACAATGGTTCAGGTGACTGACGGTCAAGCTGGGCCAGGATACTAGGCTGGAGTTGATGGGCAACAGTCAGATTTAGAAACACATTGAATGCAGAGCATTGAGACTTGCTGATGCCTTAAAGGGAATCTGCCCTGATAAGCTACTGACCAAAAATAACACCTGAGAAAGCTGTATGCCAAAAAACTGCTAAGAAGTTGGCAGTATTTTTGACAAAGTTTTTTGTCTGATTTTACTTTGATGAGTCGACATATTTAAACAGATTCATAAATTTGGATATATTATTAATATAGAATGATCCTTTCTGAATGTTACACATAAGGCTGCTACATTATAAGTGTGGCCATACTTAAATAAAATCTAATTTTCAAGGAATCCCCCACAGAGAACATGGAAAATAGGACATAATGTGGATATCTATCTCTGATCCTGGCCTTATTTTCATCATGTTTCTAAATATGTGAAAAAGATGCATTATAATACCTAAGGAGTTTCACAGAGAACTGTGACACCAAATAAAGACACAAGCCTAACAAATATTTTAGTCTTTAAAGAGTAACATGCAGGTGTCATTTATGAAATACTATGCAACATGATGGGTTACTGTGAAGAGGATTTTCATATATTCACAAACTAAATTTTATTAGACTCATTCATTTTCATACTGAAGAAACATTTTGTTGATGTAATATAAATGAATGTTCTACATATATATTATACATATATTTACATATATATATTATATATATGTATATATTGAAGGCCACTGAGTTCCTTTCTGTAGCTTAGACCAGACGAGTCTTACAGAAAGAAGTTTTAAAGTCATGAAAATAGAAGTTTACTCTGGAAATACTGCTAGTGTTTTAATGACAGTGCCACACATGTCCCTTCTGAAATTTAACACATGGAATGAACCTTCCCACATCTGTGGCAAACGCAGACTTTGCTGCCTTAAGGGCTTGGCATTTTCAGATAAAAAAGAATCAATGTCATTATACAGTATCTCTCAAGAGCATCGTAATTATTCTGCATGCATACAATATTTATTTAAAACTTAAAATTAAACTTCAAGAGGTGGTCATTTGAAAGCTGGCAGTGAGTGAACAGATCCTGTATTCATGAAAAAGAGAATATTTCTTCTAAAAGTTGAGAAATAGATCAAAACGGTCTTTCCAGTAACTGGCACTTTAGTCATATAGATGCTTTTTATGTGTCAGATTTATTAATCAAGAAGGTCCATGGGAACGAGAGAAGGAAATCTTGAGGATGTGACTGTCAGTTTTTGATATGTCAGGTATAATTTTGTAACTGTGATTTTTGGATTGCAGTACACACACAGCATTGTACTGATGTTTGTGTATCTCTTTATACTCATCATTTGTGATGACTGGAGAAGAAGATAAGGCGGAGATGTTTTGATACGGGATTGAAACTTGAAACTACAGTCCTTCAATTTGAACAGTATTCCTGTTTCATCTTTCTTTTCATGTTACCTTTTTAACTTTTGCCACTGATGTAAAAGGAAAAAAAAAAAAAGAAAATTTGAAAAGATGCCAGATGTTGGTTCTTATCTGGGTGAAGGATCACAGAAGTAGAGGATAAAATATAGTTTGTAGTTTGTCACAGCAGCAGACTTATGAAGATCAAACACTTGTCAACAACAACTGTTTGTCCTCCTATGGCCATCACAGAATTATTAAGATGGTGATATCTCTTCATAGTCGGTACATTTTGCCAAGATTGTAGTGTATAATGTTCCAATTAGTTTAGCAGGGTATATTCTGCTGGGATGAATACAGTCTTCCTTAATTGCTTTTGGCTGCTTCCTGAAATAAAAGTCTCTTCGTGGTACAAACACATCGATCACTGTGAAATTCAGAATGGTATGCTCCCTTTTAAGTCATCAAAAATAACATAGAAACAGGAATTTCCAAAAGTTGAGGCGAAGCAGTTTATTTTTACAATGTTTGAACTAAGAATGCAACAAAACTGTAAAGTAAAAGAACTGAGCCAAATTTTTGGTTACTATTTTACTCCATTTGCCAAATAACCAGTTTGATGTTTTTCTCTGTTGGTTTTTGAGAATAGAGCAGCTGCTTGTGTGTACTTAGATTTCATACTATATGATACAATTCTTGGTGAAAATTCTCATTTTTGACCAAAGTTGAGTGTTTACTCTTTTTTTTTTCCTCTTCAACTCCTGCAGACATCAAGTCCATACTGAATGCCTACCAGCTTTGGTCCATATTCAACTCAAGACTATTTCTGGGAAGTTTATCTTCATGAGGTCGAGAGCCAACAGTGCCTTTCAGAGTTTACAGTGACTAGTGCTTTGCAGCATTTCTCGAAGCTCCTTTCAGCTTAGTCTTTTAGCCATAATTGCCCTCAGTAGCTACATGAGGTCCGAAAGAAGCCTGAGAGCCTGAGAGAAATTTAGAGTCACTGTGTGGGCAAAAAGGAGCAGGATTCAAAAAGGAAGAAGAAAATTTGAAGACTAAAGTCTTGGGTAGAGATGTGAAGCCATAAAATATAAAGACATAAAGCTTCAGATAAACAATATATGCCTCTAATACTGTCAGAGGTTTTATGTGGTTTTAACTTTTTTAACTGAGACTTATATTTCTTTATATGCCAGACAAAATCACTTGAGGAAACCAAGTTAAACATATTAAATTCTGTGCATATAAACTAATAAAATGATATATTTATAAAGAGCACTTTACAAATTTTGACCTAATCTATGTAACTATTGTAATTGCAAGTAAGTCTTAATTTGTCCAGGAGGTTCTACTTAATAGCCAGTTCCCAGAAACATAAAAAAAATAAAAAATAAAATACTGACCTGTCAAAAGAAAAAGGTAATGACTTACCCTATTCAGTTAGTTTGACTGAATTGAGAAGAACTCAATATAATCTTCTAAACTTACTTATTCCTATTACTATTTATGATTTTAATTTTCTTCAACTCTCTGAAAATAATAAATGCATGTAGTGCTAAAAGGTTTACAACACACAAGCCAACAGTCCTTACTCTAACTCCTAATTATTCTGCTCTATAAACATAACCACTTTCAGTGCCTTAAGGTGCTTCTCCTGAAGCTCCCATGTATATGTATGATATACATACATGTATATCCAACATTCATATTATACATGATACACATATATATATACACACCAGGATACATATATTCCTGTATTCATATCTATCTCCATAAATAATATGGCCATTTCTCAATGTAATAATTATAGAAATAATAAATTGACTTTTGACTTGGAAGTATAAAACTCACCCCCTCTTATGATCTCTCCCAATCTCTCAATATAGTAAAATTATAATTTTCCAGTTAAGGCAACAGTCAGTATTTATACAACTATTGTTACACAAATAGTTTTTCACTCTGGGGCCAAAAAAATGACTTTTGATTACAATTCTTTTCTAATAAAGATTCTTGTTTTTTCCTGAAATTAATATTGAATCATTATTTCCTTGCTTCTTTTTCAATAACTATTTTTCATTTATGTTTGGTGTGAAGTAGTTCATAAACTAAATTTATTAAAATAAAACACTCCAAAAATATACCAAAGGCCTATTAATATTTTTTCTAAGTGTTGAAACATACTAGAACACTAAGCAGTTCTATCCCACCCCCATCGCCCCACCAGCCCTCCACCTCTCTCTCAACCTACATTCTTTCTTTTTTTCTTACAAACTTTTTATTTTATATTGGAGTATAGTCAATTAACAATGTTGTGATAGTTTCAGGTGGACAATGAAGGGATTCAGTCATACATATACATGTATTCAGTCATACATATACGTACACATTAGCCTCCCCCAAACTCCCCTTCCATGCAGGATACCACACAGCATTAAGCAGAATTCCATGTGCTATATAATAGGTCCTTGTTGGTTAACCATTTTAAATATAGCAGTGTGTACATAACCTTCCCAAACTCCCTAACTATCCCTTCGCTCCTGGCAATCGTATGTTCATTTTCTAAGTCTGTGAATCTCTGATTTATAAATAAGTTCATTTCTATCATTTCCTTTTAGATTCCACATATAAGGGATGTCATATGATATTTCTCCTCCGTCTAACTTAGTTCACTCAATATGACTTACTTCACTCTCTAGGTCCATCCATGTTGCTGCAAATGGCATTTCATTCTTTTTAATGGCTGAATAATAGTCCATCGTGTGTGTGTGTGTGTGTATAACACATCTTGTTTATCCATTCCTCTGTTGATGAACATTTAGGTTGCTTCCACGTCTTGGATATTGTAAACAATGCTGCAATGAACATTAGGGTGCGGGTATCCTTTCAAATCACATTTTCTAGGCATATATGCTCAGGAGTAGGACTGCAGGGTCATATGGTAGCTCTCCTACATTCTTTCTAGGTGGTGTAGAGCTGACATTGATCTTTGCCATTGCTGATTTTCTGTACTTGAGCACTTGATTTTTTTTTCTCTTGGATTTCTAAAGCACATCTAGCACTTTCCTAAGAAAGAGTGCATAGGAAATACGTTTATTCATTTTACATATTGACCACCTGAGAATGTCTTTTTTCTGTTTTCATATGTGATTGCTAACTTTGAAACCACTTCATAAATAAATTTTGTAGGCAATGAGTCACAGTCTTCCGCAAACTGGGGTTGCTCTTAAGAAATTCAATATAATGTCTTATTCCTAAGCATTTCTTCATGACTTGCTTCTATGCTTTAAGAAGTTCTTAGGACCTTTTTTTTTTTTCTGTTTTTCTGAAAGTTCTTAGTCTGCTTTGATGAAGGTCTTTCTCCACTCTGCTTGATTCCTAGTGGGTCTTTCCATTTGGAGACATATGATCTTCAGTTCTTCTTAGTTGATTTTTGATAACTGTGTTGCCTCAATTTTCTTCAGGAAATTATGAAACTGTGTAAGATGTTTCAACCTGGACTTTCACCACCATTCCTTATTTCTGTATTTTTTTTAATCTGTTATATATATTCTTTACTTTTTCCTCTCCTATAGTATTTGTCTCATTTTTCCTCTTTGAGCATTTCTTTGACACTATCTTCCAAACCTTCTGAGAATATTTTCCAGTAATCATATTTTAAATTCTAATAGTTAAGTGTTGTTGTTTGATTATTTCTTTTCATAATAACATCCTGTTTCTTCCAGATGTGATATTTTCTCTCATCAATCAGGATAGTAATAATAGGTTATATATATATTTTAAGTTTTATTTGGTGCTTTATGTTGTCTCTCTTTTTCTCCCAGTTTATTCTCCTTATTTATGTCACTCTGTATTTCATAGTGGAGACTCCTCAATATTTGGAGTTCCTTGGCTGTTCATTCAAACTGAAGAGTAAAATACATTTACAAATTGAGAAATAAAAACTGGATGACATCTCTCAGTATACTGGAAAGATTTTCAACATGCATATTTACATGTGAGAATCTTTAAATGTCAGTCTATGGGTCCTTTTTTATTGGAGTTTATTTATGTCCATCCTAAAGGAAATCAGTCCTGAATGTTCATTGGAAGGACTGATGTTGAAGCTAAAACTCCAATACTTTGGCCACCTGATGTGAAGAACTGATTCACTTGAAAAGACCCTGATGCTGGAAAGATTGAGGGCAGGAGGGGACGACATAGGATGAGATGGCTGGATGGCATCACCAACTCAATGGGCATGAGTTTGGATAAACTCCGGGAGTTGGTGATGGACAGGGAGGCCTGGCGTGCTGCAGTCCATGGGGTTGCAAAGAGTCAGATACAACTGAGCAACTCAACTGAACTGATTTATGTTCTCTACGGGAGACTACTCTATATCTCTCAAGGGTGGGCATAAGATTGGCTGTAGGCATAAACCTCTGCGGGTGCCAGGGAAGAGAGCTGGTATGGTTTCATGAATCATGTGACACCCGCCCCCTGCATTATCTCTACCCTCAAAAATACTAAATATCCTGGACTGTCACATTTCTGGTGCTTTCCCCAACTCCCACCCCTACCAGAAACTAAAGCTCTGGTATTTGAGGGTAAGGTCAATAGGGAGAAGTAGCCTGGAGGTGTGCCACATGTCTCCCCTGTTCTCTAAACGGTAAAGAAAGCCACTTTTCATAATACTGTGCCTGATATTAGACTTCAAAAGCTTTGGTAGGCACTTTATTAGGTAAAAGGTTTTAGTTGTCTCAAAAGTTATTCTTCTTTATTCATAAGATAATTAGAATTGCATTTCGAGGTAAAACTTTATTGAAAGCTTTATGGCTGACCAGGTGCATTAAACTAAATACTTTTCCTTCACCTACTAATTTTGTAATTTTGTTAAAGAAAGGGGGACTTTAGTTTTTTGAGCTATTTTTTCTCCCTCTAATAGGCCATGCTGCTTATTGCTCATGTTTCTATTATCCCATATAGGCTGTAGGGTTTTCCCCCCACCCCAGGGGCCTCACAATTGACTTGCCAAATTGTAATTATCACGGCAAATCTTTTTGTTCTGACAAATAATACCTACATGTTTTATTTTATCCCATTTTCTGGAGCTACCTAGTTGAGTCTAAGTTTTCAAAAGTAATCACTAGTCTTTTTGAATCTTGGGAGTATATTTCTTTAGACCTTGTAATATGCACAGTGTAAAACCATTTAAAGTTATGTTAATTTTTTCCTAGAAATACTATTTCAAATAATCATGCAGAAGAAAAAAAGTGAAAATGACTATTTATATCAACTGAGGACCTCAATGAGAGTTGTTAAAGGGTTGAGAAATAGAAGCTATAAAGGAAAGTTTAAGCAAAGGAGCAAGATTATTAGGCTAAGAGAAAAGTCTAACTACCCACTATTCAAGAGCAGCATAGAAAAATAATGACCTACTGTTCTCTAGATCTAGGGAAGATGTAAGAAAAGGAATTCAGCTTAAAGTGAAATGTGAAAATTATGAAACTTTATAAGATGCTTCAAGGCTGAGTTTCACCAATACTCTAATGAAAAGGAATGAACGTACAGATGAAGACAAATTAGATACTGAGGTTAAAAAAGACATGATTCTGAACAATCCCTACAACTAAATTATTGCTTAGAATCCTAAGATTACCCCCAAAACAAAGACTTTCACTTATTCATAAAAAATTATAAAAGGGACCAATTAATTCATTTGGCTTGATAAAACTATTTAGTTAAATGTTCATCTCCATTTTTTAATAAAACAAGGGAAAAACCTAGGGAAAGAAACAAGACGTGTGGGTATGTGTATATGTGAGTGGACGTTTGTGGGAGTGTGTATGTGCTGTGTCCACTGTATGAGGGACTCATCTCAAGGCAGAGCATATAGACTGTATAGGTTCCAAGACCACCATCACTACATGTCTCTCGTCTTCTGGAGTCTACCTGTTTAACCCAGTGATTTCTGGAGGGAAACATGGGCCTTCAGTCCAGCTCCCATGCATGTTGGAGGGCCCATTCAGTATTCCCTCTTTTAGATACACACAGCAGTTTGGCTCCACTAGGATAATTGTATAACAAAGCAAAGACTGACTTGGCTTTCTTAGTGCTCTTCATGCATTGTTATTCCTGAAATATAATTTAAAAGCAGTAGAATTTTTCACTTAGCTTTCTCATATACATAATTTACCCATTTGAAGAATACAGTTCACTGGTTTTTAGTATGTCCATAGAATTACACAACCACCACCATAACCTAATTTTAGAACATTCTATTATTTCAAAAAGAAACCTAGTAACTTTTCTAAGGATTCTATAGAAGTTTTCATGAAGTCCTTTAGTTTCACCAAAAATTATTGCATTTTTTTTAACAGACATATCTGTTTTAAAAATGAGCACTGTCTTTCAAGTTGGCAACATGAACTTGGCAGGAAATGTAATTAATATAAATATCTGAATTTATACCTTTGGTAGTTCCATATCTATCACAAATTAGGACCAAAACTAATTTGACTGCAACAGATTACACAGGGAGTTGTTATACAGAAGATGAGACTATGATTTCTAAGCATTTGCCTATTCAAATATAATTAGATTAGTATTAAATGGGGTCAAAACACATTCAAAAAGAGATTCAGATAAGATGATGGATGACCTGTTCTGTTTTTCCTCCCAGGACAGTTGTAAAGTAACGGAAAGGTCCTTTCAGCTCTCTTCTCTCACACACTGTTAGGAAACAGCTGCTGCAACAAACGCAGCCCTGACCGCAGTGGCTGAGACATCACAGTCCTAAGAAGGGCAAGTGGTCCAGAAAGGTTAAGTGTTAGTTGCTCAGTCCTGCCCAACTCTTTGCAACCCCATGGACTGCAGCCCACCAGGCTCCCCTCTCCATGAGATTTTCCAGGCAAGGATACTGGAGTGGGTTGCCATTTCCTTCTCCAGGGGATCTTTCCAACCCAGGGATTGAACCCGGGTCTCCTGCACTGCAGGCAGATTCTTTACTGACTGAGCTACAAGGGAAGCCCTTACACACTTCTATTTCTAGGTTAAGAAGTCCTTTAGGACCCAGATGTTTTCCATCATGGTGCTCCACTATCAGCCAGGGGATTCAAAGCTGGCTCCTATGGACTGACTGGTACTCTTCCCCCAAATCCTATGTTGAATGTCTAATCCCTAATGTGACTGCATTTGGAGACTGGGCCTAAAAGGAGGTACCCCCGTGCATGCTCAGTCACTCAGTCATGTCTGACTCTGTGACCCCATGGACTGTAGCTCACCAGGCTCCTCTGTCCATGGGATTTCCTAGGCAACAATACTGGAGTGGGTTGCCATTTCCTCCTCCAGGGATCTCCAACCCAGGGATCAAACCTGTGTCTCCTGCATTAGCAGGTGGATTCTTTACCACTGTGCCACCTGGGAAGCCCCCTAAAAGTAGGTGTGTGTGTGTTGGTCATTCAGTCGTGTCCGACCCTTTGCAACCCCATGCACTATAACCTGCCAGGCTCCTCTGTCTTTGGAATTTTCCAGGCAAGAATACTCGGGTGGATTGCCATTTCTTTCTCCAGGGGATGTTCCTGACCCAGGGATCGAACCCGAGGCCTGAACACTGCAGGCAGATTCTTTACCCTCTGAGCACCAGGGAAGTCCCCTAAAAGAGGTAGTAGAGGTTGAATGAGATAGGGCTTTAATCCCATAGGATTAGAAAAAGAGGAAAAGATACCAGAGAGCTCTCTTTCTCTCTCTGTGCACAAAGGTGAGAGGGCAACTAACTACAAGTGAGAAAGAGAGGTTTCACCAGAAACCACAGCTCATAGCACCTTGATCTTGGACTTCTAGCTTCCCAAATTGTGAAAAAATACAGTTTTACTGTTTAAGACATTCAGCCTCTGGCCTTTTGTTGGGCAGCCCTAGCAGACTAATACCATAGATTACCAGTACCATATCCTTGTTAAGGTATACAGGAAGGGGGAAAGAGACACAATGGAGAATAAGAAGCTTCTTTTAAAGGGTATGGTATAGAAACTGCAAACATTACCTCTGCTCGCTTCTCATTATCGAGAATTTAGACACTTAACTATAAGGAAGGCAAAGAAGTATCCAGTATATTCACACATTGCTGCAGAAACTGTGCATATGTGTGTGTGTGTGTGTGTGTGTGTGTGTGTGTGTGTGTGCAACCATAAGGCAGAAGGAGAAATACATACTGAGGACTTAGTAATCTCTGTAACAAATGCTCTTCCTCCCAGTTTTAACCTCATTTTCAAGATACTTCTTGGTTACTCAACAGCTTCCAGAAAAACGATTGTAGATTCGGTTTGTTGATATCACCCTGTGCCCTCAACTTTGATATTTGATCCCGATTTTAAAAAATTGCATTTGCAATCCTGTTTCTTTCCTCAGCTCTATGTTTTTATAGAGATTTCTGATCTTACTAATTTATACTAAAATATTTATGAGTGATAAGTATGTGGTACTGAGTGACGGTGCTTAGCGATTTGCAGGCCTATAATTGGATAGTTTGTGTCTCTGTTTGCATGAAGAATTAGCTCTTGTCTCTAGCAGGTTGTGCTGTTGAGAGGTCCAAGAGGGAAGAGAACTCAGAAGATTACAGGGAACACATGTGTTTCCTCTATCCATGCCTGTACGCCTTCCCTTTGAAGGTTACTTTCTATGTACTGTCAGTGACTGAACCAAGGCCCAGGGGAGCCACGTTTGAAAAGCTGATTTGCTTGCAGCATTGACCTGATCTCATATACCCTCTGATCTCATATACCCTCAGGCTTCTCTGGTGGCTCAGATGGTAAAGCATCTGTCTGCAATGCAGGAGACCCGGGTTCGATCCCTGGGTTGGGAAGATCCCCTGGAGAAGGAAATGGTAGCCCACTGCAGTATTCTTGCCTGGAAAATCCCATGGATGGCGGAGCCTGGTAGGCTACAGTCCATGGGGTCTCAAAGAGTCGGACACGACTGAGCGACTTCACTTTCACTTTCATATACCCTCAGACTGTATTGGCCCCCTGCTTGTCTGTCCATACTTTGTGATTCATTTATAACCATTGTACTCCTAGTGGCCAAGTGAAAACATCTAGCACATAGCAGACATGAATGAGAGGACCTTCAGAACTGATATCTTTAATTAAAATCATAACACTCCCCAGGTTCACATCTGAAGACCACATAACACAGTATTTTGATAATGAAATTCAGCTGGTACTTTCTAAATGGCTCTTCTTGGATAGAAGCCAAGTGGATTCAAGTTATACCAAATTTGATTATGTACCAGGAGGTATTATCATGAAGCTTTAAATATACAATTCAGCTTCTGCACTTCTATTAGGAGAGCCAGAATTGATTTAATTTTGTGAAGGTCAAGGGGAAATTGCAGTGGATGTGTGTGATGGGGCTTGGATAGGGAGTTCAGCTTCCCTGTCATCAAATATGTCATCAGTGATGATCCTCAAGCTTCCTCAACCAATAGGAGGAGGAGCCAGCAATGAGTCCATGAGAAGGAATTGGTTAGAACACAGAATTCCTGGGGTGGACATGATCTCCTGAGAGCTTCTCTCTTTGGCAGCAATAGCCTAGTCTCAGGGT
This sequence comes from Okapia johnstoni, assembly GCA_024291935.2. NCBI lineage: Eukaryota > Metazoa > Chordata > Mammalia > Artiodactyla > Giraffidae > Okapia > Okapia johnstoni. The sequence goes on from CM044312.1 coordinate 60,830,353, forward strand.
CAGCAAACATTTTCTGTAAATATCAGTGTCTTACTATTCCGTAAATAGTAAATATTTTAGGCTTTGTAGGCCCTACGATCACCTTTACAACTCAGCTTTATCTTTGTAATAAGAGAACAGAGAAAATGTGAATGAATGTGGACACGTGCCAATAAAACTTTAATTTATGTACACAGGAATTTGAATTTCCTACACTTTTAGTATGGCATGAAATATTATTCTTCCTTTGATTTTTATTTTCAACCAACTTACAAATGTAAAAACTATTTTGCTCCCAGGGCAAAGGCAACCCCTGGTCTGGTTTCTTCTTCATTCAGTGAGCAATTATCCAGTGACTCCCTATGGCAAGCACTGTTCTCAGTGATAGGAACACTGCAGTGAACAAACAGAAAAAACTCACTGCACCCACAGAGCTTACACTCTACATTCATCCACTGACACTGCTTATCAATCCAGAAAAGAGTCACCAGAACAATACTGGGTTATAGTGCATGACACTGGTACAAGATTCCGTGTTCAAACACTTGTTGAGCCACTAAGTAATTGCAGTGACCATTCTGCACATTCAGTTTCAAGCATGTTCATTGTACCTAACTTTATCATACTCCTTTGGCATTATATCACACCTCATTTATTCCTCATTCCTTGCACAGTGCCTGGCACAGAAGAGGAATTCAATTTCATATTTAATTGAAGCTAAGATGCTATCAGCATCATTTTATGAAAAAAAAAATCAATTTAAGAAAAAAGTTGCCAGTGAACTCTAGGATGGTCATCATTGTGAGAGGCACTTACATTTCAGAGATGCTCAAATGGGAAAAAAGAAATGTGAGACAGACTCTATGAAACAGGGTAAATGTTTCCTAAACTAACTGTGTCCCTATCCCCCTTCATTCTGAAAATGTACAAGAGTAATTTATAGTGAGGCACAGGGAGAGCCAAAATCAAAACTGAGGGCTGTGTGAGAAATGTGACGTGAAGTTGCCACCCTGCATTCTGGTGACTCTTCCGCGTCTGTGTGCTGGAGATGGAGATGCTTGTTCCCTCCTCACTGGCCTTGCTTGCCTTCCTGAAGGTTCCCCGACTCTCTCATAGGCAGCCTTGCCTCCTTCTTGCCAGTCTGGTGGCGAGTGGTGCAGAAACGTTTTAATTAATGGTGAACTTCTCAAAGTTGAAGTGCAAACAATTATAGCTTAATTTTGCTTTCGGCCTCATTTTCCTCATTTACATTCTCTCCTCCCTCCCCGTTAGACGACTCCTTTCACAGTCTGTAAAGCTGTCTAATGGCTCTGCTTGCGAAAAAAGGACATTGTTTCTCTCTGCCGCAATTAGAAGCTGCAGAGAGACAAAGAGCTCTTCTGATAAATATCTCCAGAGAAGTCCTTCCAAAAGGCAGATGCCTCACTCTGGAGAATGATCCCTTTTTCTCTCTTTTCCCAGAAAGGTGCACGTCTTCCCCATAACAACTGTTTACACACAAGACTCTGAGAAAGTTCATAGCACACATCACAAGTACATCTGATATGTAAGTGAAGTGATCTGTAGCGCTGCTAATTAGACCTAAATTCTTGATTTACTATTTATAAAACAAAATTGATTATTACTTCATCAACAACATTTAAAGCATCATTAAGAGAGGTCTGCTCCAGCAGCCTCAGGTTAAATTTTTTAACAAGCACTTTAGTTGCTAATCTGTGTTATTGCCAACATATGTAAACTTCCTAATGCTAATTGCATTCAGCTGTGAATCAAACAATGTCTAATTCTCTTCAGGATTAATTATGCACATGTGCCGCCTGCATTCCTAAACATGGTTCTCATAAATAATAAGAGATATATCTAAGCAGATGGGATTTTTCCAACTAAATGATCTGTTTATCATGAATAAAACAAATGACACATACTAGACATCAAATGCAGAGTCACTGCAACTTCAAATATTTTTAGCATTAATAATTATCCCAACAATCGTTGGTGTGAATACATGTTTTGAACAACCTAACAGCAAACAATGTTTGCTCACATGCTATATTTATCTCTTACAACATTTAAAAAAAATTTTTGAACGGAGAACCAGAAACAGGGTAGTTTATTTTATGCACTGACTGGGTGAAGATAATTGTATACTGTAAAGATTCAAAGTCTACCTGTCTACCTTCCCCAGGGAGTTCTGTTTAAATGGACTTGGTAATTAAGCTGACAAAACGTTACACACTTGTCTCACTTTCCAGAACAGAACAGGTTGGTGAGCATCTTTCCTAGCATTACAGGGCTAGAATCATTTCAACAGTTTCATTCTGTTCTTTGTTCTAGCAACAAAAATAATTTTGAAAGAAAGTGTACTTCTGTAAAGAAAAAAAGAGGAGAAAGAAATACAGGAAAAGTAGAGAATTGTTAGTAATCTATCCTATTTCCATGGGGTTATTTTTTATTCATGTACATAGTATACCCATAGTATCTGCATATTAATGTGGACCATAGTTGAACTGGAAAGCCTTGGCATTCCAGAGAAGATTAGAATATTTTTAAGGAGGGAAATCCTTAGCGGCTTCTAAGAAAGGCTGAAAACTTAATACCAAACCCAGCACTTTCTCCCCTTCTCTTATATCCTTTCTATCTCATAGTGACCAAAAATGCATTTCTTATCTATGACCATTTTTACTGGATTTCGCTAGGTAGCGAAACTAATTGATAAATTATTTAAATTATGGCTCTAAAGCTAATATAAGTGTATGTAAACTCAGAATACAAAAAGATTCAAGTTTGAATCATGTCTCTACTACTTGACAGCAGCATTAACATAAAAGTTACTTAACCTCATCATGAAATTTCTTTTCTTCACCTCCAACACCGAGAAACACCACCTCCTTCACAGGCTGTTGTGAGCATCTGTAAAGATATTCTCAGTTCCTAGGTCTAGCTGGTTGAAGGTGTTCAGCTAATGTTAATTTTTTCCTCTTCTCATTTCCCAATATACTATTTAACTCTGAGCATTCCAAAAGAGGGTCTGTGGAATGTTCAGTGGCAGGTAGAATGAGCAAGAGGAGACTTTTCTGGCCCCTCTCAACCTCCCCATAGTCAACTGTTTCCTACTTGACCTGTACAAAACCTCCTTTGTCCTAAATTATACAATTCTTAGCTTAATCACAGTCCACGCACTGCTTAAAAGCACAAAATTTGCGCTTCTACTGGTGAAATAATGTAACAACACCATGCGTTTCACAGGAACATTTAACAACATGACCGAGACAATACAGTATAAATTAAAATACTGGATCAAATACTGATTTCAGTCATCAAACCTGACAAATTAGGTTAATGGACCTTGTGGCAATGACTATAGTGAATTCTTCTTACAATATAACATTTTTGGCTAAGAGGTCAGCCAAAGCCCTTCCTTATGGTTTTAAGAAGACATCCTTGAATTCTGAAGGAGCAGCATCTCATACTGTGGCTTTGGAGGTGATGGTGTGAATGTGGTTAAAGGCAGAAATAGAATGTAGAGGAAAGTGTTCTTTGGCACAAACCAGGTGTCTCAGACCTTTCACACATCCTCTCCGCTCCACATCATTTATATTGCACAGGGACTCCTACTTCTCACTTCCATCCTCCTCGGTTCAGTTCAGTTCAGTCGCTAACTTGTGTCCGACTCTTTACGACCCCATGGACTGCAGCACACCAGACTTCCCGGTCCACCACCAATTCCTGGAGCTAGCTCAAACTCATGTCCATCGAGCCAGTGATGCCATACAACCATCTCATCCTCTGTCATCCCCTTTTCTTCCTGCCTTCAATCTTTTCCAGCATCAGGATTTTTCCAGTGAGTCAGTTCTTTGCATGAGGCGGCCAAACTACTGGAGCTTCAGATTCAGCATCAGTCCTTCCAATGAATATTCAGGACTGATCTCCTTTAGGATGGACTGGTTGGATCTCCTTGCAGTCCAAGGGACTCTCAAGAGTCTTCTCCAACACCACAGTTCAAAAGCATCAATTCTTAGGCCCTCAGGTTTCCTTTTGGTCCAAATCTCACATCCACAAATGACTACTGAAAAAATCATAGCTTTGACTAGATGGGCCTTTGTTGGAAGAGTAATGTCTCTGTCTAATATGCTGTCTAGGATGGTCAAAGCTTTTCTTCCAAGGAGCAAACGTCTTTTAATTTCATGGCTGCAGTCACCATCTGCAGTGATTTTGGAGCCCCAAAACACAAAGAGTGCCACCGTTTTCATTGCTTCCCCATCTATTTTCCATGAAGTGATGGGACCAGATGCCACATTCTTAGTTTTCTTAATATTGAGTTTTAAGCCAGCTTTTTCACTCTCTTCTTTCACTTTCATCAAGAGGGTCTTTAGTTTCTCTTCATTTTCTGCTATAAAGATGGTGTCTTCTGCATATCTGAGGTTATTGATATTTCTCCCCGCAATCTTGATTCCAGCTTGTGCTTCATCCAGCTCAGCATTTTGCATGTTGTTCTCTGTATATAAGTTAAATAAGCAGGGTGAAAATATACAGCCTTGCTGTACTCCTTTCCCAATTTGGAACCAGTCTGTTGTTCCATGCCTGGTTCTAACTATTGCTTTTTGACCTGCATACAGATTTTGCAGGAGGCAGGCAAGGTAGTCTGGTATTCCCATCTCTTTTAGAATTTTCCAGTTTGCTGTGGTGTAGTCAATAAAGCAGAAGTAGATTTGTTCTGGAAATCTCTTGCTTTTTCAATGATCCATGGATGTTGGCAATTTGATATCTAGTTCCTCTGCCTTTTCTAAATCCAGCTTGAACATCTGGAGGCTCATGGTTCACGTACTGTTGAAGCCTGGCTTGGAGAATTTTGAGCACTACTTTGCTAGCATGTGCTGCTAAGTCACTTCAGTCATGTCTGACTCTGTGCGACCCCATAGACAGCAGCCCATCAGGCTTCGCCGTCCCTGGGATTCTCCAGGCAAGAACACTGGAGTGGGTTGCCATTTCCTTCTCCAAAGCATGAAAGTGAAAAGTGAAAGTGAAAGTGAATTCGCTCAGTTGTGTCTGACTCTTTGCGAGCCCATGGACTGCAGCCCACCAGGCTTCTCCATCCATTGGATTTTCCAGGCAAGAGTACTGGAGTGGGTTACCATCGCCTTCTCCATGCTAGCATGTGAGATGAGTGCAACTGTGCAGTAGTTTGAACATTCTTTGGCATTACCTTTCTTTGGGATTGGAATGAAAACTGACCTTTTCCAGTCCTGTGGCCACTGCTGAGTTTTCAACATTTGCCGACATATTGAGTGAAGCAGTTTAACAGCATCAACTTTTAGGACTTGAAATAACTCAGCTGGAATTCCATCACCTTCACTAGCTTTGTTTGTATTGATGCTTCCTAAGGCCCACTTGACTTCACATTCCAGGATGTCTGGCTCTAGGTGAGTGATCACACCATCATGGTTATCTGTGTCATGATGATCTTTTTTATACAGCTCTTCTGTGTATTCTTGCCACCTCTTCTTAATGGCATTTGCTTCTATTAGGTTCATGCCATTTCTGTCCTTTATTGTGCTCATCTTTGCATGAAGTGTTCCTTGGTATCTCTAATTTTCTTGAAGGGATCTCTAGTCTTTCCCATTGTTTTCCTCTATTTCTTTGCATAGATCACTGAAGAAAACTTTCTTATCTCTCCTTTCTATTCTTTGGAACTCTCCATTCAATGGGTATATCTTTCCTTTTCGCCTTTGCCTTTCACTTCTCTTCTTTTCTCACTTATCTGTAATGCCTCCTCAGACAACCATTTTGCCTTTTTGTAGTTCTTTTTCTTGTGGATGGTCTTGATCTCTGCCTCCTGTACAATGTCCTGAACCTCTGTCCATAGTTCTTCAGTCACTCTGTCTATCAGATCTAATTCCATGAATCTATTTGTCACTTCCACTAAGGGATATGATTTAGGTTACACCTGAATGGTCTAGTGGTTTTCCCTACTTTCTTCAATTTAGGTCTGAATTTGGCAATAAGGAGTTCATGATCTGAGCTGTAGTCACCTCCCAGTCTTGTTTTTGCTGACTGTATAGAGCTTCTCCATCTTTGGCTGCAAAGAATATAATCAATCTGATTTTGGCATTGACCATCTGGTGATGTCCACATGTCGAGTCTTCTCTTGTGTTGTTAGAAGAGGGTGTTTGCTATCACCAATGCATTCTCTTGGCAAAACTGTTAGCCTTTGCCATGCTTCATTTTTTTTTCAAGGTCAAACTTGCCTGTTACCCCAGGTATCTCTTGACTTCCTACTTTTGCATTCCAGTCCCCTATAATGAAAAGGACATCTTTTTTCTTTTTTTTTTTTTTGGTGTTAGTTAAATAGTCTTTACGTCATCATAGAGCTGTTCAACTTCAGCTTCTTCAGCGTTACTGGTCGAGGCATAGACTTGGATTAACTTTGTATTGAATGATTTGCCTGAGAAATGAACAGAGTTCATTCTGTTGCTTTGAGATTGCACCCAAGTACTGCATTTTGGACTCTTTTGTTGACTATGAGGGCTACTTCATTTCTTCTAAGGAATTCTTGCCCACGGTAGTAGATACAATGGTCATCTGAGTTAAATTTGCCCATTCTAGTTCACTTTAGTTCACTGACTCCTAAAACGTCGATGTTCACTCTTGCCATCTCTCGTTTGACCACTTCCAGTTTACCTTGATTCATGAACCTAACATTCAAAGTTCTGTACAATATTGCAGGTTCCCATGCAATTCCAGTTTCCTATGCATGATCCATCCTCCTGTTGGGCAATTTTTCTGTCGTCATTCAAAATGTGACTCAAATTAACTGGCAACTGACTTTTCAGATTTTTCAACTATCATCTTTCTCTCTCTCTCTCTCTCTCTATTTTCTCCTTAGTCAATTTTCTAGACTGATTTCACTCAAATATCCACTAGAAACCAAAACTAAAACAAAGTAAAAATGAAACAAAACAAAACAAAAATCTGGACTTAGTCCTGCCAGTATTTTCCTTTACCTGACAATAATTTCAGTATATTTATCATTCATATTTTTAAAAAAGTAATGTAGGCATTCATGATATTGAAACATTTTTAAAGTGCAACTACATTCAATAGCTACAGTTCCCAAGTCAAGACAGTATTTCAGTTTTTCATCAGTTTAAAACTAAAATAGTTATGAATTTCACACTGCTTCAGTCTCATTTGTAAAATGGAGATAAAATTTGTAAATATCTTATGATTTGGAGGACTAAATAAAATAGTAATTGTAAATGCTTAGAATAGTGTGTGGCAACAAGTGCTTAATAATTGTTTTCTTCTGTTATTATAATTAATAACTTACAAATTCAAGTAACCCAAACCTTGCAACACTTTGACCTTAATATGACTTTCTCACTAATCATGAATTACAGTTACTAACCTAAGAACTAAATATTGCATATGGATTTTAAAATAATCTAGGTGTCCTTAAAATTGAAAAGCAACCACAAACACAAAAGGAAGAAAAGGAATAAGATACTGGATTAATGAAGGAAATGATGCTATTGGAGACTCTAGTGGCTATGCAATATATCTGCCCCAGGCATTGAGCTTGAGGGTGTTTTTATGTTTTCTTCCATCACTTTTCTCTGGGTTTATGCCCACATGTAAATGCAAGCTCAATCCATTCTCCTCTCCATTAGTGTCTTGACAGACTTGATAAGGCTATTCATGCTGTTCCCTAGAGTTTAATAATTGCCAAAAGATGCATTAAATGATAACACTGATTGTGAAGTACTTTAAGTCACTCAATTCTCTTTTTTTAACAATTAATTTCATATCCTTCCAAAAACAGTTTCAACTGCTTGGCACAGAGCATACGGTACTTAATATTTTACTGACATTTAAAGAAGTCTAAATTTGCTGGTTTCATTAAATAGCTTTACACTAAAATTCATTTAATTTCAAAAATGTATGTTTGGCAACGAACATGCTATCTTATGTAACATAAAGTGTACATGGATAGTAGGCTGTGGTCCAAACATATTGGATATCTTGCTAATGGATGTTGGAGAAATTTCTGCTCTCTAATATCAAAATTTGAAGTCTGGGAACTTGAAAGTAAAAATGAACTTAGATGAGAAAACAAACTAATTTCTATATGGCTTATTTGAAATATAAAAAGGAAAAGCAGATAAAATTTCCTCTACCCCGTTAGCTTTAATTATGAAAAATATTTTCCAGCTCCTCATAGATATTACTAAATTGCTATTTGTGAGGTCCCAGTTACATGAAACAAAAGACAACCTTAAAACTCCTTGAAAAATTATTTTCAGTTTTGAGTCATCAGATAAATGTATATTTTCTTTTATCTGCTTCAATGGATGGTATACTAAGATTTCTAAGGTTTCTGCTAGTTTAGAATCAATGATTCCTGTTTCTTCTAAAATATTAAATTTGGACATACATTATTTTGGTCAATATTTAATATAATTAGTATAAAGTTGACATTCCGAATCAGTGGTAAAATAGAGATAGATTGATTAAATTTTGTGAAAATATAGACTAGATACCAAACTGTATTTTATAATCTTTAAGTCTAATGCAAAAAAGTTATAAAATAATTAGATAAAATTTAGAATGATATTCAGATAATATTGGGGTAAGAAGGTTTTGCCAAACCCAATTTCAAAGGCAAAAGTAGCTAAAAGAAAAATGATTACATATAACTGCATAAAAATAAAAAAGTTTCTATTTATCAAGAATGATAAATGACTAACTTGATGGACATAAGTTTGAACAAGCTCCTGGAGTTGGTGATGGACAGGGAAGCCTGGTGTGTTGCATTTCATGGGATTGCAGAGTCGTACACAACTGAGTGACTGAACTGATAAGTGACTTAGGAAAAATTATTTGTTGGAAAAAAGATTAAGATTTCTGTTATATAAAGAATATGTAATATTTATAAATCACTAAGAGAAACAAATGAGACAAAACCCCCTATAGAAGAATAAGCAAAATATACGAACAAGTAATTAATGAGAAAAGAGAAGAAAAATGGTTATACATATGAAAAAGATATTTAGCTTCACTTGTAATATAAGAAATATAAAATTTTATAAATACTTATATAAAAATTATATAAAATGTTATAAAATATAAAAAATTTGTATTGTGAATTTCAGATTAGAAAGATGAACAATATTAATGTTTATATTAAAAATATATGAAAAAATGGACATTCTTATATGCTGTTTTTCTCAGTAGAAGCGATATTATTTGGAGGGCTATTTAGCTGTGAATATCAATAACCACAAAAATGTCCAGAAAAGAAATGACATTGAGGAACTGCTGCAGATTAAAGGAGACTAAATAACAATGAACACAATGTGAATCCTGGATGTATGCTGGGGCAAGGAAGTAGTGATGGCTTGAGGAACTCCAAAGAACTTTGCTAGCAAAATTGGTAACATTTAAATGTAGATTGTGTGTAGCGCGTGTGTGCTTATTTGGTCCTGTCAGACTCCGCAATCCTCTAGACTGTAGCCAACCAGGCTCCTTTGTCCTTGGGATTCTCCAGGTACATATACCTGAGTGGATTGTCATTTCCTCCTCCAGGGGATCTTTCTGACTCAGGGATCAAACCCGTTTCTCCATGTCTCCTGCATTGCAGGTGGATTCTACACTGCTGAGCCATTGGGGAAGTCCTGAATTTGGTAATTTTATTGTGGCCCTGTAGCAGAATTTGTTGCCCTTGGGAAAAAGAGGCTGGAGTATTTAAATGGTAAGGGAGCAGAATTTTATCAACTTACTCTCAAATTGGAGAATGTGTGTGTGTAAAGGATGGGGGTGGGAGGGGGAGAGGGTGAGATTCAGAGCACAAAGCAATGGAACAAAGGGCAAGACGGTTAAATATAGGTAAAAGTATAGAGTTCCTTGTATGAGTTCTGCAACTTTTCTGTAATTTGAAACTATCAAAATTGAAAGTCAACAAAATAATTTCAAAGTGTATACCCAATGAACCAACAATTTCACTTTGGGAATTTCCCTGAAGGAAATAATCATGAATTTGTAACAAGGATATTTATTTATCACAACCTTATTTATAATAGTAAGAACTGGAAACCAAACCAATTTGCTCAACAAATTCATTGAAGGTATTTATGAGATATTTCATATAGCCATTAAATCTTATTTAAGGCAAATGTTCATTAACATGGTAAAATATCTATGAAATGATGTTAATTTTAAGGCAGAATGTACTAAGGCAGAATACTTTGCTTTAAAATGAATTATTTGTTAAAATCGGTAGGTATATATTAATTGTACGTAAAAAATCTTTATTTTTATCAAGTCCTTTTTTAAGAGGGCCAATTTATATCCTTTCTGAAAAACATATCAAATAATTAACAACAGAGATAAAATAGAAAATGCTTTTGAGGCAACTGTCAAGGATTTCTCACATTGTGAAAGTGTTGTATTATTCATTATAAAGCTAAACAATGACTTCTTGGGTTCTAGGAAGTTTTGCATGCCTCAGTCACTTTCTCCATAAAAAATCATATGAATCCAGCAATTCTACTTCGGGATATTTTTCCAAAGAAAACAAAAACACGACTTTGAAAAGACATATGCACCCCTGTGTTGCCTGTAGCATTATTTACAGTAGTTAAGATGTGGAAGCAACCCAAGTGACCAACAATAGATGAACAGATAACAAAGATGCAATATGTATAAGCAATGGAATATTACTCAGCCTTAAAAGAGAATGAAATCTTGCTATTTTGTAACGACGTGGATAGATCTAAAGGGTATTATGCTAAATGGAGTGTCAGAAAAAGACAGTTACTGTATGATTCCGCTTACATGTGGAATCTAAAAAACAAAACAAATGAACAAACATAACAAACCAGAAACAGAGTCTTAAATACAGAGAATAAACAGGTGGTTGCCAGAGGGGAGAAGGATGGAAAAATGAGTAAAATAGGTGAAGGGAATTAAGAGGCACAAACTAAATGAGCCATAGTAATGAAATGTACAGTGTAAGAAATATAATCAATAGCAATTTACCATCTTTGTATAGTGACAGATAGTAATTAGACTTATCAAAAATCATAAAAATATTATTGTATACTTGTACTTTTATAAAGCTGGATATATTAAGATCATATATTAAAACATTTTCTATTATGTAAGAGTTTATTTCTTAAGTCTTATTTTTAAAAAAATTAAAATGATTTCATGAGCTCCTTAAAGTACTGTGGATTCTAGGCACTGTGTCATCTACTGTGCTTAATGGGTAAGTTGAACCTGATTTCATCTTCTCTACTTGGTGTATCTGCTGGCTCGTGAGGCATCTAGAGTACTAGTTCTCAAACTTTAATGTGACTGAAAATCAGAAAAATATTGCTAAAATGTAAATTCTGATACAACAAGTACAGGGTGAGATGAGAGTCTGCATTTCTGACGAGTTCCCAGATAATGCTAACACTCCTGGTCTGTGGACCGTGCTTGGAGTAGCAAGGTGCTAGGATATGGTTATATTCACCATGCCTGGGACCTCCATACATTTATATATTATTCCTCAGTGTCTTTAAGAGCTATCTTTTAACCATGGTCATTTTTTCTCATGCATGCAAAAATATCCTTTCCTGCCTGCTTCACATGTACCCATTTACCTAGGGACATAGACTCATTCCCAGATGCATACCTATATCTGAATCTGTGCCTGGATGAAGGCATGAAAAAAATATTAGCAGAGATCATTTCTTTGTGGTGGAAATCTAGATGTTATTAAAGTCATTTGTGTAACTTACTCTCTTGCCAACTTCTCTTCTTTGAACATACATCAATTTTATAAATAAAAATACTGTATATCATAAATAGAAATGCCTACTATAAATATAGCAGACTTACTTGCCTATGAGTGTCCAGGAGTTTCCGGTGGAAGAGTGGGTTGGAAGTGGCTTGCTGCAGGGTTGGCTGCACAGTGCAGCAGTGTGAGCACAGGATCTTTTGAAGGAGGTCACCATTATCTTCATTACCTCCACCATAGCTTGGCCTCAGGTCAAACAACAGGGAGGGAACAGAGCCCCGCCCAACAACAGAAAATCTGATTTAAGACTTTCTGAGCATGGCCCTGCCCTTCAGAGCAAGACCCAGTTTCCTCCACAGTCAGTCTTTCCCATCAGGAAGCTTCCATAAGCCTCACATTCTTATCCCTCAGAAGGCAAACAGAATGTAAGCCACAATTGCAGAAAGCTAATCAAACTGATCACATGGACCACAGCCTTGTCTAACTCAATGAAACTATGAGCCATGCCGTGTAGGGCCACCCAAGACAGACAGGTCACGGTGGAGGGTTCCGACAAAACTGGTCCACTGGAGAAGGAAATGGAAAACCACTTCAGTATTCTTGGCTTGAGAACCCCATGAACAGTATGAAAAGGCAAAAAGATATGACACTGAAAGATGAACTCCCCAGGTCAGTAGGTGCCCAATATGCTACTAGAGAAGAGTGGAGAAATAACTCCAGAAAGAATGAAGAGACAGAGCCAAAGCAAAAACAATGCCCAGCTGTGGATGTGACTGGTGATGGAAATAAAGTCCAGTGCTATAAACAACAATATTGCATAGGAACCTGGAATGTTAGGTCCATGAATTAGGGTAAATTGGAAGTGATCAAACAGGAGATAACAAGAGTGAATATTGACATTTTAGGAATCAGTGAACTAAATGGACTAGAATGGGTGAATTTAACTCAGATGATCACTATATCTACTACTGTGGGCAAGAATCCCTTAGAAGAAATGGAGTAGCCCTCACAGTCAACAAAGAAGTCTGAAATGCAGTACTTGGGTGCAATCTCAAAAGCAACAAAATGATTTCTGTTCATTTCCAAGGCAACCATTCAATACAACATTAATCCAAGTCTATACCCCAACCAGTAATGCTGAAGAAGCTGAATCATTCTACGAAAATGTACAAGATCTTCTAGAACTAATACCCCCAAATGATGTCCTTTTAATTATACGGGACTGGAATGCAAAAGTGGGAAGTCAAGAGATACCTGGAGTAACAGGCAAATTTGACCTTGAAAAAAAAAATGAAGCAGGGCAAAGGCTAACAGCGTTTTGCCAAGAGAACGCACTGGTCATAGCAAACACCCTCTTCCAACAACACAAGAGAACACTCTACACATGGACACCACCAGATGGTCAATACCGAAGTCAGATTGATTATATTCTTCGCAGCCAAAGATGGAGAAGCTCCATACAGTCAGCAAAAACAAGACTGGGAGGTGACTACAGCTCAGATCATGAACTCCTTATTGCCAAATTCAGACCTAAATTGAAGAAAGTAGGGGAAACCACTAGACCATTCAGGTATGACCTAAATCAAATCCCTTAGGATTATACAGTGGAAGTGACAATTAGATTCATGGGATCACATCTGATAGACAGAGTGCCTGAAGAACTATGGACAGAGGTTCAGGACATTGTACAGGAGGCAGGGATCAAGACCATTCAAGAGAAAAAGAACTACAAAAAGGCAAAATGGTTGTCTGAGGAGGTGTTACAGATAAGCGAGAAAAGAAGAGAAGTGAAAGGCAAAGGAGAAAAGGAAAGACACACCTATTTGAATGCAGAGTTCCAAAGAATAGCAAGGAGAGAAAAGAAAGTCTTCTTCAGTGATCTATGCAAAGAAATAGAGGAAAACAACAGAATGGGGAAGACTAGAGATCCCTTCAAGAAAATTAGAGATACCAAGGGAACACTTCATGCAAAGATGAGCACAATAAAGGACAGAAATGGCATGGACATAACAGAAGCAAATGCAATTAAGAAGAGGTGGCAAGAACACAGAAGAGCTGTATAAAAAAGATTGTCATGACCCAGATAACCATGATGATGTGATCATTCACCTAGAGCCAGACATCCTGGAATGTGAAGTCAAGTGGGCCTTAGGAAGCTTCACTATGAACAAAGCTTATGGAGGTGATGGAACGCCAGCTGAGCTATTTTAAATTCTAAAAGATTATGCTGTTAAAGTGCTTCACTCAACATGCCAGCAAATGTGGAAAACCCCGCGGGGGCCACAGGACTGGAAAAGTTCAGTTTTCATTCCAATCCCAAAGAAAGGCAATGCCAAAGAATGTTCAAATTACCACACAATTGCATTCATCTCACACACTAGCAAAGTAATGCTCAAAATTCTCCAAGCCAGGCTTAAATAGTACGTGAACCGTGAACCCAGATGTTCAAACTGGATTTAGAAAATGCAGAGGAACCAGAGATCAAATTGCCAACATCCTTTGGATCATCGAGAAAGCAAGAGAGTTCCGGAAATACTGAACTTCTGCTTTATCGACTATGCCAAAGCCTTTGACTGTGTGGATCACCACAAGCTGTGAAAATTTCTTCAAGAGATGGGAATAACCGACCACCTAACCTGCACTGGTGACCCACTACAGTACTCTTGCCTGCAGAATCCCATGGACGGAGGAGCCTGGTAGGCTGCAGTCCATGGGGTTGCGAAGAGTCAGACACGACTGAGTGACTTCACTTTCACTTTTCACTTTCACTTTTCACTTTCATGCATTGGAGAAGGAAATGGCACCCCACCCCAGTGTTTTTGCCTGGAGAATCCCAGGGATGGAGGAGCCTGGTGGCTGCCATCTATGGGGTTTCACAGAGTCAGACATGACTGAAGCGACTTAGCAGCAGCAGCAGCAACTTGTCTCCTGAGAAATCTGTATGCAGTTCAAGAAGCAACAGTTAGAACTGGACATGGAACAATGGACTGGTTCCAAATTGGAAAAGGAGTACGTCAAGGCTGTACATTGTCACCCTGCTTATGTAACTTATATGCAGGGTACATCATGCAAAATGTCAGGCTGGATGAAGCACAAGCTGGAATCAAGATTGCCAGGAAAAACATCAATAACCTCAGATACACAGATGACACCACCCTTACAGCTGAAAGTGAAGAAGAACTAAAGAGCTTCTTGATCAAAGTGAAAGAGGAGAGCAAAAAAGTTCATTTAAACCTCAACATTTGGAAAACTAAGATCATGGCATACAGTCGCCTTACATGGGAAATAAATGGCAAAACAATGGAAACGGTGAGAGACTATTTTGGGGGGCTCCAAAATCGCTGTAGATTGTGACTGCAGCCATGAAATTAAAAGACGTTTGCTCCTTGGAAGGAAAGTTATGACCAACTTATACAGCACATTACAAATCAGAGACATTACTTTGCCAACAAAGATCCGTCTAGTCAAAGCTATGATTTTTCCAGTAGTCATGTATGGATGTGAGAGTTGGACTATAAAGAAAGCTGAGGGCTGAAGAATTGATGCTTTTGAATTGTAGTATTGGAGGAGACTCTTGAGAGTCCCTTGGACTGCAAGGAGATCATATCAGTCAATCCTAAGGTAAATAAACCCTGAGTACTCATTGGAAGGACTGATGCTGAAGCGGAAATGTTTTGGTCACCTGACGGGAACGGCCAATTCACAGGAAAAGTCCCTGATGCTGGGAAATATTGAAGGCAGAAGAAGAGAGCATCAGAGGATGAGACGGCTGGATGGCATCACTGATGCAATGTACACGAACTTGAGCAAACTTCAGGAGATGGTGAGGGGCAGGGAGGCCTGACATGTTGCAGTCCATGGGGTTGCAAAGTTGGGCATGACTGGGTGACTGAACAACAACAATGATAAATGAAGTGCCATCTTGGTGATCTTGGTCATGAAAGGTGGGGAAAATGAAACCTAGTTTTTAAGGAGGTAAAACAATATTTCAACATAAAAGCATTTCTAACAAAAATCATAGTTCTGTGTTTATTACTAAAATGAAAGCCAATTAAATTTTAAAAACATTTTTTCAATAGACAATATGATTTCCAAGATTATATGACTTTTTCTTTTCTTCTGGGACAAATACATCCTAACAGTTGATATGTAATTGTTAGATCTGCTTTTTAGTGAGTGGTGAATAAATACATAAAAAGTCTATTTACTTTGATATTCTTGGCAATGACCAGCATAATCAATAATGGGCAAATCCATTAAGATGGCTAAAAATTCAGGGTCTATTACAGAGATTATTATCATAACTTGAAAGATACCTCCTACGCTTTTCATTCCAACTCTTAAATATCACTGGCACTTAAACTTTAAAAAATTCATCTTTCGGGATCTACAATGCTGCTCCAAAGTTTATTTTTACATTTTTTTAAAAGTTAAAACATTGCTAATGAAATGTTCAGTTTATCTGAATAGCATTAATAGTATTCCTTCACTTTTTCCATGAAAACTTTTTATCACCTCAATTTATTATACAGTGCTATTTTTTCTCCAAACTCTCATATTTTAATGTATAATATGTGAATATTTGTCTAAGTCTTTGTCTGATCATTCATCATGCTTTGATATTTATAAATGCTAGCTTAAACCTAAATAATCTGAACAGAAAAGAATAAAAATCCATAGTTTCAAATTGGACAAATATATTTTGCTTGGCAGTTGAGATTCAGTGTAACTGAATAATATAGTATGTCATCGCAACATAACAAATATAGTATGTGTGTGTGTATAAAATCTTTGAAGTTTTAATGCTCTCTTTGTGCTATACCTTTTAAAATTTTATTTATAACCAGTATATGACATATAAACAATGGAAAGCTTTCAAAGTTGAATTCATTACAGGTATTAAATGCACCCATAATTATACCTTTCTCTATTCACTTGAGATGACCTGTTATTTGGCACTTTTTGGATGGAAATATTCTTGTTCAGTTCATGGAATGTTTTCAACTATATTAGTGCTAGTATGTAGTGGCTGCCTTATCCAGACATATAATTCTTACAGAAATACTGGAACTCCATGAAATTAATATTCTGTGTTTCCCCTGCAGACCCTTAGAAAGAGGAATTTTATATGTTTTTTAGCAGAAATCTGATATAAGCCTGTATAACTTAAAGATCACATTCACGTTATTTCCCATAATTACTTAGCACTAGGCCAACACCCTGTATACAATGGCATATTTATTTTAGGTGAACTATAGTTTTGAGGTTTTATAATTTCTTTGCGTAATGTGTATATTTAGAAAACATATACATACAGTTGACAGACATTATAACTATTCCTGCTGTACAATATAGCCATTGAGCCTTTGTCTATGAATCATATAAACATA